>OX421970.1:102839001-104039001 GCA_949128135.1 Parasteatoda lunata
CTGTACAGCATTATTGTTTTTAGGCTGCTAAAACCGATTTACACTTGTTCATGTTCGTGTATCAATTAGTTAACGTTGTAATGCAATACGTTAATAATAAATACAGATAGGAAGTGCATAAAAAATCTCCTGAATAAAAACCCATGACACGTATGTTTAAATATAAAAGTATTGCATATAAACTCGCGTAAAACATGCAATTATTAAAACACTACAGTGCGTCTAATAATTGGGTCTAATTATTATAATATACTAATATAATACCTGGTATAATAAATACTCTATATTTATATAATATATCGTCTAAGTTTACCAATTGATACACGAACGTGAACAAGTGCAAACTGGTTTCAGTCGCGCAAAAACTATAAAGCTGTATAGTATCACCTGATAATTAAGATTTTGTATGGAATCTTATAGTGCGTCTAATAAATTAGCTAGGGACTGTAGGTTAGCGATAGGAAAATTGGTGACGAAATTGAAAAAAACAAAACAAAAAACGTCATTATTTTAATACATTTGTTGCCAATTTATATTATTATTTTTTAAAAATGTTAGTAACTTTACACTAAAAAACAACACGGATTTACTAAGTTCACTATTCATTACTGAAACCAAAATCATCCAAACTAGTTTAGTTAAAAGAGGAAAAAGTGAAGTGTTAAAAGGTCATTAGACGTTTTATCTGTCTGGTTTTGATGTTTTTCCATCCAAACTTCTTCTCTAGGGATAAAGAATTTTCATTTTTCCCTACCTGTATTCCCTTAAGGGAACACAGGACGTTCAAAACAAAAAAGTGCAATTTTTATTCGATCATTTTCGAATTTTAACGGAATATTGGTAGCATTAGTAGAAGTCTGAGTACAAAGTTTTAGAAAAAAAAGTATAGCTGGTAGTATAAAGTAATAACTGGTAATAGTAAAAGTATAAAGTAATAACTGGTTTTAAAGTTACAGTACCTGGCCATATTATTAGACGCACTATAAGATTCTATGTAAAATCTTAAGTATCAGGTGATACTATACAGCTATATTTTTTTTTACGCTGATGAAACCGGTTTGTACCAACACCTCCTAGAAGAAGGAAGGCCTCAGCACAGATCAATTTAGTAGTCCGATGTGACGAAGTTAACTGCGCAGATGGTGAAAAATAAGAAAGATGTCATTACGTTCGGGGTACTAAGCTGCGCAGTGGTTGAAAATACGAAATATGTCATTACGTTTGGACTACTAAAGAATATTTATGGTAACCCATGCTGAGGCGTACTCTTTTCTAGGAGGTGTTGTTTGTACTCGATTACATTAGTGTATTAAGTGGTTAACATTGTAATGCAATACGTTAAAAATAAATACATATAATTAGTATATAAAAAATCTCCTGAATAAAAGTTCATTACATGTATGTTTAAATATAAAAGCATAGCATATAAACTCGTGCAAAACATGCAATTAATAAAAAACTACAGTGCGTCTAATAATTTGATCGAATTATTACAATAAAATAATATCATACCTGATACAACATATGTTCTATATTTATATAATATATCGTCTAATTTATCCAAACGTCAAATTTACATTATATATCGCCTAATTTAACCAATTGATACACGAACGTAAACAAGTGCAAACCGGTTTCAGCAGCGTAAAAACAATAAAGCTGTATAGTATCACCTGATAATTAAGATTTTGTATGGAATCTTATAGTATGTCTAATAAATTGTCCAGGACTGTATGTTAAAATATTGCAAAATGTATTGCGTTTAATATAACATTGTCAATGACAAAAGAAAATTGTAATGCCTGTAAATATAATCTAAAAACAATAAAATACTAAGTATATCGTTCGAGATTTCTAAACTATTTCAACCATCCTCAGAGAGTATTGTTGAACCTGTTGAACGTTCATCTGGCAGATTCTCAAAGGTAAAGCAGTCAAAATATCATGTTCTCTTATTCACAACACGTTTCGAGCGGAAATGATGAGTCTTTTGGATTGTTTGAAACAAAAGCAATAAAGAATCTGATGGGTTTATAACACGTATACACACACGTTGGCAAACAACCAGGTTTGTTGAAGGCCTTATGAATGAATCTTCCAAACAGAATACACCCTGGAGTATATCTGGATTTGTTTCTTCTGCTTTTTCAGTTTTATATTTCAAATAAAATGTCTTGTGGGAGAGGTTTGTTTCTCATTTCTCCGAGAAAGAAAAATAATACATGGTCTTAAAAGCTATATTTAATAGCTCTGAATTTCAAAGATGAACTAGGAAATTTTAGTGTTCTTACTTCGTATAAAATGCTCCATTTGAGTAGGTGTTAATGTTACTTTAATGTTTAAAAATTTTGATTTCTACCTTAAAATGAGACTATTTTGTCAAAAACGGAATTCATGATATTTATTGATACGCTGAGTGAATTCTGTTTCTGTTTAAGTTTTTTCAGAGTCAAAGCGACATGTCATGAAAAATGACGACATGAACTAGGAATTTATAGTATACTTTCGTTGCGTAAAATGTGCCATTTCTGTAAATGATATCAGCGTTACTTTAATGTTTAAAAATAATTTTAATTTCTTCCTTGGAATGAAATAATTATATTTTTTGAAATTATTTTGTAGAAAAAGGAATTCATTATATTTTTTGACAAGGTGAAGTTAGATTAATACGGAGGATGTTTCTGTTAACGTCTTAAGTTTTTCAGTGTTTAAGCAACGTGTCATGAAAAATGACGACATGAACTAGGAATTTATAGTATACTTTCGTTGCGTAAAATGTGCCATTTCTGTAAATGATATCAGCGTTACTTTAATGTTTAAAAATAATTTTAATTTCTTCCTTGGAATGAAATAATTATATTTTTTGAAATTATTTTGTAGAAAAAGGAATTCATTATATTTTTTGACAAGGTGAAGTTAGATTAATACGGAGGATGTTTCTGTTAACGTCTTAAGTTTTTCAGTGTTTAAGCAACGTGTCATGAAAAATGACGACATGAACTAGGAATTTATAGTATACTTTCGTTGCGTAAAATGTGCCATTTCTGTAAATGATATCAGCGTTACTTTAATGTTTAAAAATAATTTTAATTTCTTCCTTGGAATGAAATAATTATATTTTTTGAAATTATTTTGTAGAAAAAAGGAATTCATTATATTTTTTGACAAGGTGAAGTTAGATTAATACGGAGGATATTTCCGTTTATGACTTAAGTTTTTTCAGTGTCTAAGCAACGCGTCATGAAAAATGACGACATGAACTAGGAATTTATAGTATACTTTCGTTGCGTAAAATGTGCCATTTCTGTAAATGATATCAGCGTTACTTTAATGTTTAAAAATAATTTTGATTTTTTCCTTGGAATGAAATAATTATATTTTTTGAATTTATTTTGTCGTAAACGGAATTAATGATATTTTTTGACAAGGTTAGAATAGGTGAATGCGGGGGATATTTCTGTGTACGTCCTAATTTTTTTTTAGTGTCTGTTTAGGCGACATGTCATAAAAAATGATGACATGAGCTAAGAGTTTATAGTGCACTTTCGTTTTCTAAAATGTACCATATGTGAGGAATGTTATCTTAGTGTTACTTTAATGTTTAAAATTTTGATTTCTTCTGCGGGATGAATTTCAATTTTGTTTTTTTAAATTGATTTATCAAAAACGAAATCCATGAAATTAATTTACTGTGTTAGGTTGAATACGGAGGATTGTTTGGTAGTGTCTGCTAAGCGACAGGTGGTAAAAATTAACGCAAAAATATCTTTTCCTAATGGACAAATGTAGAAGTTTTGTTTGGGTTTGCATTAAGCTAAGACAGTTCATCACCATAATTCACAATATATAGTCACATTATTCAGCGATTTTCGAAGTCAAGCACAACATCACTTATTATTTTTCATGCAAAGTTAAGATGAAGTAAGAATTTAAAACTATAAATCCAAGATTAAGAATAGAAATATTTGGGAACAACATTGTTCAGCAAGTTGAGGCTCACTGTGGTCTGTAACGCCATGAAAGAAAATGAAGATCAAATACGAACTTTTGAAATCACTTGATATTTAAATTTAAAAAAAATGACGTAGTAACTTTTATAAAGTTATTGTGTTGTTGTTGTTGTTGCACGCCCCCATTGGCCAGCAGTGCTAGACTAGATCCATGACGTTATACACCCTCAAAAAATCGAACACCGTCAATGGATCATCTGCTAAATCCTGTTTAGTGAGCCCCAGGCACGCGAGTATGTGGTGAGGCGAAGCCTGGTCTGAAGAACAGTTGGTACAAATTTCAAAGTTCTTGGATCCTTCCGAAAATTTCATTGATTTAAGGTGACCACTTCGAAAGCGGGCAAGAATAGTTTGTTCCTGTCTATTAAAACCTTGGGCCAGGGAGCCTCCAGGTCGAGAACACCGTTACCATGGGTGCTTTGGGGGGACATTCCAAGTGGTCTTGTTTTTGTGTTTTATTTTTGAGAAGATTTCCAAAAAGGTGAGGGTAGTTAAGCTATTGTGGTTTAAAATAGTAAAAAAGCCTCCTTCTTCATAAATAAACCACATCAATAAAGAAAATGCACCGAAAGCATCATACTTGTTGGCTAACCGTATTTCTAAGGCTATAAAGTCACTCACTGCTGAAGAATTAATCTTGTCCAGCATTTGCTATGGTCCTATCTAGCAGGGACTGCTGTGAAAAAGATTGTCGGCTAGCACTGTGACTATTCTATTGAAAAAGACTTGGAGACACAATTGTGGGAGAAGATAAAATCATTTACTGTGAAACGTACTCAAAGTTGACGAATCTACAGATATCGACAATAAAGCAATAACTTATTTGTTTAACCCTTTAGTAGGCTGTGGGAAGTATACTTACCTCCACTTTTAATTTAGGTTTTGATTTGTTAATAACTTCAGCTTTCTTGAAGTGCGTTTGGATGAAATTGATAACCATTTGTTAGTTTAAAAGAACGTATAAAAGTTATAAAATACATAATTCCTTTTGAAGTTTGAAGTATTTATAAAATTTATTTTATAAATAAAGAATAATAAAAGTCAATAAGTTCCTAATAGGTCGTGTTAAATATATTTACCACCAAAAAAAATGGCATTTTCATAAACTGAATGAGTGTTTTTTTCTTATATCAATAAAACAATTTCAATTCTAAAAATACTTTAATTTACCTTTACTAGAAAGAAATGGTCCATTAAAGGGTTAATTGCGATATCTTTGAAGATTTGCTACGTGCACTATCTTAGTCAACGAACATCACGGGAGAAAAATGTTCATCTCACTTGATGATTAGATAAAATGTGAGAGCAATAGTTGTTGTGTTGTGTCTAATGCCACATGCCAAACGGGCAAGCCTGCTTGGTGAAACCGAGCAGATTTAAGGCAGAGTGTGCGTTTCTTGTTATTTCAGTGGCGCCATCCTATGGCCAAGATTCCGACTTCAGCCACACACACGTCTCACCCGTTTATAGGGCGAACCCATTCATTCATCCACAGATCGTAATTTTGTCCTGAATCAGAGAACGATCGATCTCCAATCCAGTACCCCAGAGGTGTTGATTTGATATGAGAACATGGAGGACTTTTGCGACTCGACAGATTTAACTAAATCAGTCACTTTACTAAACGGGGAGTCTTCGGTCGGTGGGGTTCGAACCCACGAACTCTCGGACATGGGCCCAGCGCCCTACCAACCAGGCTATCCCGGCCTACAGCAATAGTGGCACAGGGTAAAGAGCATTCTCCTTCCAACTAGGTTAACGGGTTTGAATCCCAGCGATGGCTGGTCGATATGAATTCCGCACGCGGCTCGCAGCGACCACAGTGCTGGTTGACATAAAATATCCTCAGTGATAAGCGGATCATGGGTTAAAGTCCCCTGCCGCCAGGCTAACAGTGGAAGCTCCGTGTAAATCAAATGCGCATTAGTTCCATCAAAAAGTCTTTCACGAAGGGAAATTTCACCCAATATTTGATCCAGGAGTTCTCTTGTCTTCTGGATTGGGTTCAAAACTACAAGGCTACGGAATTGAGCATAAGTAGTCGTAAACCAAAAATTGGGTCTGCTGTTCAATGACGGTTATAAAATAAAATTATAGTAACATAAGAGCCGTGATGGCTCAGGGGATAGATTAAAATAGAATAAAACTATCTCCATTAATTAAGATAGAGAGAAAGAGAGTGTGAGAGAGAAAATGTGGAATATACTGAATAAATGCGGAATATAAGGAAATGTGATAATATACTGAATTTTTATGTAGAATTTATGTAGAAATCCTTTATAATATAATTTTTTAATACATTCTTTGGTACTTAGAGGTGTTATTCTTTTATGATTAAGAGATTAATTATTAATATAAAAAGCTATGCCTAGCTAATCGCCTAGCCTATACCTAGCTAGTGTCATGACCGACTCATACAACGTTTCATCCACATCGGCCAAACCAGAGCGGACACTACTGGATTTTCTCTTATTCTAACTATCCTGTATTAAAAATAAATGTTTCACATGAGCAAAAAACTGAATTTTAACAATTGAATTTAATTCTATTCCTCATAACTATCAGAGGAACTTGCTTTCGTAGTAATTTAAACTCTCTTTAACATTACTTTCTACATAAGAAAATTTACAATTCAGGAAAACGTCTCCTCATGACTTCCTCATGAGTGAGACGTTATTTGAGAACTTAACTTTTGTTTCGGTTTAGAAAACCAGAAAGATGTTTATGGGGGCGTTAAATTATTTTCTCCAAATAAAGTCTATCAGTCTGATGTGTAGCTGTAATCCCTTGAAGGGAGAGCACTAAGTCTAGTCATTCGAGATCGATAGGGGCATTTGCAAAGATCAATAAACTCCGACGACCTTATTTTAAAGTTCGGTGTAAAATTAACTTCCACACCAGAAAGGTAAACACGCTTCTATGATGACTCCTGTCGGAAAGAAAAATATTTTACATTTACAAGTTCTATCTTCAAATTGCCATGGCAATAAAGCAGTGTCACGTGATCCATTATGGCAGCCATAACTAAATAATTTCAAAATCATTGCAAAAAGCAAAGGTAGAAAATTATTATGGTTAGAAATATTTTCCAAACAATTGAACAACTGTTACTAATGTTTGGAGCAGCCAGTAAAGGAAGGAATAAAATCATTCAAAACCAGATTGTTTTTCTCTGAAATGAATTTGTATTTTGTTAAAAAATGCGGGAAGAAACAAAGAAGATTATTGGGATCATTTTCATTGTAACAATTTCCATTTGAATCTTTCTTATTGCTTATTACGCTCATATCGCGTACTGAGCTTTGTTAAATTCCGATATCATTTTTTTCTCGATTAATTTGGGACCCTCAATTTATACACTTTTTATTTCGTTTTCGTATTCCAAAAATAAATATACAGAGCGATCTTTACAAAACACCCTGTATATACTTTAAAACAATTAATGCAATCAAATTAATTAGAAATTAAATTGAATGAAATAAGTAATAAATATCGGAACATAAATTTTGATACCAATTTAAATATCATAACAAATTCATCCAGAAAATTCGGAAGAATTGGCTGGTTTGCTTTCCTGGGCGAATAAAATATTTCTTTCTTTCCCTGTTTTATAAATTTCTGCATGCATGTTGCTGAATATTCGTTTATTCGCCAACTAAAAAGAAAAAGAAAAGAATAAAAAACTTGTTTTTCTTCGAAGATGAAGTGTGGAATAGTAAATGCGCCAAAATATATATTAAAAAAAATATATTGCTCAAAAATAAGATAGATATGTATGAATCAATATTTCAGATTCAACACTGTGTGATGTTAGGAAAACATTATTCATTTTGAAACATCAGAACGAAAAGTTGGCGATGATACGAATACAATATTTAATCGGTACACCAAATCTAGTAAAATTCTCAGCCAACACTGACAAGTTTATGCCAAGTCAGCGTCTAAGGAAAGCACATTAGTCGCTAAAGTCAGGTTTTGCGAGTACATTTGGTTAACGTCAGCGTAATATTCGTTGAACGTGATGCAGGTTCTTTCGTGCCTTATCGCATCTTCAGGGAATACTTCTCTTCTTTTACGAGATGCGGTTATGGAGATGGTTTCGAAAAGACAAGAGAGTGAAAAATTGGAGGGGTGTGTGGATTAATCCTAAGTTATACAACTCAACTCAACTACATGTTAAGTCCTTATAAGTTATATATGTGCTTCTGCACTTTTGTTTTTCCAATGAAAGAAACATTTTAATGCTAAAATTGTAAACTCTCAGATTGGAAAAAGAGCTTTCAAATGAAATTTTCGTAAAATGATTTTACTCGCGAAGTTTTAATTCGAAGAGGTTAAAACCAGAATTACAACGTTTGAAGTAACACGAAAAAATGTTTGGAAAAAGTTAAGTTTAAAGTGCTTTCTTTCTGTCACATATACTTAATTTATGACACAATCACGTTAGTTAATCAATTTTCTACAGCAATTCTGTTTGTGCTTCAAAACACTTTTTATACACTGAAGATAATAATAAAAATTTTTTTTATAACTGTCGTTGAACAGCCGACCTAATTTTCGGGTTTACGACTACTAATGCTCAACTCCGTAGCCTTGTAATTTTGAACCCGATTCAGAAGACAAGGGAACTCCTGGATCAAGTATTGGGAGAAATTTACCTTCGTGGAGGACCTTTTTTGAAGGAACCAACCCGCCTTTGCGTTACAAGGTGAGGAAGACCACCAGAACCTCCCATGGTTAGCCTGACGATAAAGGGATTCTAACCCGTCTACCACTGAGGGTATTTCACGTCAGCACTGTGGTCGGTGCTATCCGTATGCGGATTCGTAATGACCAGCCATCGCTGGAATTGAACCCGGTTCACCTCATTGGAAGGCGAACGCTCTATTCTCCGCGGCGCAAAAGATAATTATTAAAAAAAAAAATTATCGCACGTTTACTATTCTTTTTAAAAACAAAAACAAAATGTTACATATTATCACCGTTATCAAAGGTTTGCTGTGGGCTTTAGCCGCCCTATTCAGAGAAAAACGTAATAGCTATATTTTCAAGGTTTTATGCTACGAAACGAGCCAAAATTTTGTCGGAGAAAGTCATGAAAATTGCAGTTATGGAAGGAAAATATTGATAGCTTGAAAATATGTAACAGTTAAATATATAATTTCAACTATAATTAAATTATACTGTAAATAATATTAAAAAAAAACGTTAAATATTACAAATTTTCAAACTTAAATTTATGAAATTTCAAGGAACTTACAACTGATTTAGAGTGGCATTGCATTTAAGCAGCTTAGGACAACTACCCATTTCTTAATCCCTAAACTCGGCCTCGCATTTTATCCACACGCTTTTTCAATTATCTTTTAATGGTTGTCTTTGTACAATAAATCTTTGTAAAGGGGTAATGGGTGTCTTTGTGAAAAGGATCTGTTTAAAATTGCCTCCAACATTATAAATCCGGGGGTTTATTAAGTCTACCTAATGCAGCGTCGATGAAGTCGACCCAATAAAATTAGCGCTTTAGTTATAGCTGAATGAACGAAAGAGCTGGAACGATTGCAAGTGGTTTTAAAAATGCGCTTTTCGTAATTATGTGGATTTTGAAAGATGAAAGTATTGAAATATTTAGCTTCAATTTAATGTTTGAAATACTTTTTAAATAAATATGGATGTTAAGGATAGTCATGAAGCTAAACATTGATCGTTAAAAGTGCTTTAGCTATCAAAAATTGGCGTTTAAGAAGAAAAGGAAGGCAAACATTGGCTGGGAAAAATGTGAGTACCATTTTAGCAATCAAGTATTGATTATGAGGAAGAAAGGCATGGGTTAAAAGAAATTGGTACTTTTTAACCATCACAATTCTAAGGATGGTCATAAAATATACAAAGGTTGTAAAAACTACTTCAGCCTTAAAACATTGATAGTTTTGAAGAAGATAGATGGTCACAAAGATGGTTAGAAGAAAATTGTAATTATTTATCAAAAATTATTCGAAGAATATAAGAAAGGAGAAGAAGCATAGCTCATAGAATACGTAACTAATGCGGGAACTGCTCCGTACGGGATGCTATACCAGAAAAACAGCTCACAGGATGCGTAACATACTCAGATTCAGCAAAGTGTCTTATGTAGTAAGAACCGGCCAGGTGGCCGAGCGGTCAGCGTGTCTGACTGCGAAGCCAATGGTTACGGTTTCGAATCCCGCTCAGGGCATGGATGTTTCTCTCCGTGTGTTGTTCATTGTCGCGTGATATGTGAAGGTGGCTCATCTAATGAACGAGTTCCTGTGGCAGCAGGACTTGGGCAATGCGCCTCCGTGACAGGTTCCCATCGGCTGATGTTAAAGAGCAGCACTTCCCACTTTTTTCCGTGGCACAGATAAAGAGTGAAGTACGTGCCATTAAAAAAAAATATGTACTAAGATCCAGCTCATGCACATAAGAAGCAAGGTGATAGTCATGAGGTACGTCGCCTAAACCGGTTGATGGACCAGTCGATGTATGCTGCCTCCCGCCAACCCGTCCTGCAGTGGACTGATCGTAAAGACACTGTTCCTAGTAGAACACCGAAATGAAGCATCACTGGATGCGGTCAGAAAGTGGGTAGGTGACCACTTTGATTAGCCTGTGTAGGGACCGAGGGAACAAGGTATCGGTTCTCCTTAAACTGTTCTACCATAAAATGCTCGACTTCGCGTGCAGATCACAGGGTTACCAAAGCAGGGGAGCCATCCCCGCTGCATAGGAACAAAATTGCTATGGTATGAATTCGGATCCTCCTCAAAGATGTTTCCCAGACCACCGCCAATAGCTCCAGTGCGACGCAAATAAAGTACCCATCGACCTCCCGAAACACGATTTTATTGTTTCGTATCTGAAATTAGTTAAGAGATTTTCAACTACACGGATGATATACATGAGTTCTAAAGCAAACTATTTAATAGATCAGTACTGTTTATAAATAGTGCAAAAATGGCGCAACAACCCAACCATAAATAAAAAGAGGTAACTTTCCTTCTTCCCAAGTTGATGGGGGAGAGATGTGTATAAACCTGTTTCAAAAGTCTCTGCTGCTGTGTTCCTAAATGTTGTTTTTTCTTTTATACGCAGGGACCGTACCAACCCTTAGGGGACAGGTTTACATTATGTTAGTGGAAACTAGTTAGCTTTCTTTTCCTATGTATATTCTTTGCGTTATTCCAATACCTCCTAGAAAAGAGTAGGCCTCCGCACGGGTTACCATAAATATCCTTTAGTAGTCCAAACGTAATGGCTTATTTCGTATTTTCAACCATTGCGCAGCTTAGTACCCCGAAAGTAATGACATCTTTCTTATTTTTCATCAACTGCGCAGTTAACTTCGTCACATCGGACTACTAAATTGATCCGTGCTGAGGCCTTCCTTCTTCTAGGTGTTGGTTATTCTCGAATGAAAATTCACGGTCTTAAAGATCAACATTGGCTCGAAAAAAGTTGGCAACTTTTTAGCCATCAAAGATTGATTTTGCGTGCAAGATAAATTGTAGATGTTATGAGGAAAATATTTAGCTCTGATTAGTCAAATTATATATTACTCATTATCTAACAGTTCTTTTTTTTTTATTTATCTTTCTTCCTTTATTTTTTGTTCAAAATTACTTCTTCAATAATATCCCGCTTTCCAAATTGGTAAGGTCTCTTAAAAGGAATGAATTCAATACGAGAATCAGCTGTCTTTTTACTATGGAAATGAAAAAAATTCGTCTTCGATATTTCGTCTGGAATCCACTTCTTTTTAATATCGTAGAAATGTTGATGTACAGAGAATGTAGGACAGAAATGCCTGAAGAAACAAATATTCAAAAAGAGAAAAAAAAAAAAGATCAAATTAACTTCAGTGACTATTAAAAGCTTTCTTATGCTCTCATTTTAATGCTTTTAAATTTCCTATTTACTTTTGCGGTTGTTGAAATCGCTTTTTTTCTCCAGAAAGTAGGAAAATGACATCTTCAGATTAGGAAACCGCGACGTGATTTAGAAAAGAATTTGTGGTGATGAAATATTGTGGTGAAGGCGGAAAAAAGGTAGGTCTTATTGATCGATACGAAAAACCATTTCTCACGCCTCCTAAAATATACTTTATCAGTTCTTGATTTTTTTTTTACCCATTTTCGTAGACCAGGATATTTAAAGGATTGTGATGGATGAAGAGAAACGACTCCGTTTTCTGAAAAATCGAGCGAGTCCGAAATTTATTTTGAACACACCTCATTTAAAAAGACGTTTACTAGGGAAGAAAATGCTGAACTTTTTACCCTCGGAACAAGGATATGTCACCATATACGAAGTTGAACTGCAAGGTGATTTTAAAATATACGACTTTCTTAGAAACTATTCGACCGATTTCGCTTAAATGTTTTATTTTATCATGTTAATTACATTCTCTAAAAATGATGTAAAAATTATATACCTTAAGATTAAATTTTTTTCCGACCACTATTAAATGAAGTTATAAAAAAAAACAATAAATATTTATTGAACGTTATATTTTGCATGGAAATATCTTTGGGTTAATGAATTTTATAATAGGGGGCAAAGGTTTTTCAATTCGCTTAAAAAGTTCTCGAGATATGGCGAAATACGCAAAAAGTAAAATTAACATTAAGGGGGTCTAAACTTTGGATCGCTTTCCTGATCAGACTATGGGGACCATATTTCCCATGATTGCGGCGATCCCTTATATTTTGGGAGTCAGAAACTCGAATCAGCTGAAAAAAAGTTAGGTTCATTCAGAGAAAGTACGTTTTTCTGTCTGATTTTGTAACTTAAAATATTGTCTTCACTAATTATTTAGCATATTTGAAGTTAATGAATGTATTTTTTGCTATAAAAAAATTGCACAAAAGTTAAAAATCACAACTCTCTGTCGACACCACTAATTATTAACTGTTAACTCTGCAAAAAAAAGCCAATAGATAAATACGTAATCGTAAATTTTCATGGCTTGCTTTGTTTTTAAATAAATTTTTTTGAAATTTTCATTTGTTGCAAGATATTTCGCATACGAACGCGTACCCCCGTTAAACTGTTCCCGTACCCTCGGAGGTATGCGTACCACACTTTGGGAACACTGCCTTAAACCCTTAAGATTGATTCCTAGAACGTGAAGATGCGATCAATAGATCAAAAGTCATTCAGGATGATCCATTTTTTGGCGCATTGTACACATAAAATAATGATTAGAGTTCTATAAAATATGATGTATTGGCTGGCTGTCACGAACACTACATCAGACTCTCGTGCTGTCAGTTAGTTACTGTGCTTAAGAAAATAAGTCGAATAGGTGTATGGGTTCAATCGTTTAGTATTTATTTAGTTTAGGAAAATGATGTCATTCGTTCTACTATCTTCCATAAGAGATGGTTTTTCTCTTGTTTCCATGGCAGCAGACAAACTCTGATAAGCTTTACATTATATGACTTGAGGACCCACAATTGCTCAATGTACTCGCCAAACCTTGGCCGGAGGAACAGGGAATTGTATGCAATTCGGTCTCGTTTCGCTCAGTCAAAAGAAGTAAAAGAATTATTTGCCTCTAACCTTTCATTTCTGAAGAACAAATGGCTCAGTTTGTTTCAGACTTCCATTGCTCACCCGATAAAAGAATTTTCCTCTAGACATTTATCATCATGCACGTTTAAGTTTAGGACTATTTTATGACTATATATTTAGGACTATTATATTTCTATATTTTAATACCGTCGATGAACAGCAGACCCAATATTTGGGTTTACGACTACTAATGTTCAATTCAGGGGGCCTTATAATTTTGAACCCCATCCGGAAGACAAGGGAACTCCTGGATCAAGTATTGGAAGACATTTGCCTTCGTGGAGGACTTTTTGATGGAACTAACCCGCATTCGCGTGGCATGGAGAGAAAAAACACGAGATCCTCCCAAGGTTAGTCTGACTGCAAAGAGAGTTCAACCCATGATCCGTCTACCACTGACGTGTATATTTCAATCCAGCACTGTGGTTGGCGCAAGCCGTATGCGGATTCGTATCAACCAGCCATTTCTGGGATTCGAATCCGGTTCACCTCATCGGAAGGTGAACGCTCTATCCCCTGAGCCATCGCGGCTTACAGTTAAGTGTTAGTGTTTTTATGTAAAAAAGATAAAGGGGCACGCACCACTAGTTGCTGCTCTCTTCAACCTCCCCCCCACCCCCCCAAAAAATGCCTTCGCAGTTCCTCTTGGATTGCTTTGTTCACTCATTGCATTGTTTCGATATTTTATTCTAGTTTTATATGAGTAGATAAAAAGATAAATATTTTTAGCTGTATGTAGATGTATCTTATAGCTTTACTTTGCCTAGCTTTAAAAGATCATTTCCACTTAAACGAAAAGAAGAAATATTTTTAAAATCAAGTTCTAAAAGTACGCAACAAATACGTCCTGTGTAACCTTTGATTTACAATCATTTCAAATACATAAGGATTTGATTTATATGCATTTTAATGTTACATTGATAATTATGTTAATTATGCGTGAAGCAAATGATTTTAAGAATTTCTCTATGTGAAAATATAAATCTCAGTGTTTGGAAACTCAACAGTTTTAAAACTTTTATTCCGACATAAACTAGTAAAATGTAGCTGGATGATTTTTCTTTGATAGAACGCATTTTTCATCTGATTTATTTTTAGGAAACATCATTAAGACGTAAGATATGGCTCTAATATATTATTTAAACTGCGTAAATTAATTAGCATAATTTAAAACATCAACATGGAACAGTTTGTTTGCACGAATTGTTCACTTTTAACCTTTCATTTCTGCCCGATTTATGGCTTAGTTAATCTTTTCATTACTTACGTGAAATCGTTTAAACGGCCAGAATGCTCATGCTTATGACTCTTCAATTGTTTGGTATGACTCTTCAGTTGTTCGCAGACAACGCGAACAAGAAATTCCATTGGTTTTGTTTTTATCTATTTACATGCATCATACGCAATAGTGTTTTATGCGTATAATAAGATAGATAGATGCAGATTAATAATTTAGTAATAGGTTTATAATGTAGTATCCTTGTTTTAGGTTAGTTAGATTTATTCTACATTTTTTTTTAAAAATATACATTTTCGCAGTTCTAAAAATTTGAGATGTCTTGGAGGTAAAAGACTAATAATTAAATTAATTAAGAATACATTAATTATTAAAGTCATTATCCTTAACCTCGTTACAAAAACTAATAATTAAAGTTTAATGATTTAACGTAGTTAAGAGAATATTATTCATTTAAGTCATTGTAAACTAGCTTTAATTAAAGATCGCACACCACAAATTAGTTTTAAATATGACCATAGCATATCAATTGCCGATTATTAGTTATTATCAATCTCTTAAGTTAGTACTCACACAAATTTACTCTACAATAATTTTTTCTTGGTGTTGGTACCTTTTTCAATCCGCGCAGAAAGGAAAGAAATCTGTTTATTGAAGATCTGTCACAACTGTTAAAAAACTACGAAAAAAAAAGGAGATCAAAATTAAAAAAACATTTTTGCAACGAATCAAACTATGCAGAAGAATGTTTTTATTTATTAATTATTTTATTTTTTATTTTATTTTATTAAATTTTTTTTTATAAAAACACATTTATTGACACAACATCCACGCATCAATAAAACAAAAATAAATTGAAATACCCGTAACGGATTAGTACAAACTTTGCAAGAATAAATTGAATTACCCGTAACGGGTTAGTACAAACTTTGCAAGAATAAATTGAAATACCCGTAACGGGTTAGTACAAACTTTGCAAGAATAAATTGAAATACCCGTAACGGGTTAGTACAAATACTTTGCAAAAATAAATTGAAATACCCGTAACGGGTTAGTACAAACTTTGCAAGAATAAATTGAAATACCCGTAACGGGTTAGTACAAATACTTTGCAAAAATAAATTGAAATACCCGTAACGGATTAGTACAAACTTTGCAAGAATAAATTGAAATACCCGTAACGGGTTAGTACAAATACTTTGCAAGAATAAATTGAAATACACGGAAACTTTGCAAGAATAAATTGAAATACCCGTAACGGGTTCGTACAAACTTTGCAAGAGTAAATTGAATTACCCGTAATGGGTTAGTACAAACTTTGCAAGAATAAATTGAAATACCCGTAACGAGTTAGTACAAACTTTGCAAGAATAAATTGAAATACACCGAACTGGTTTGTATAAATCTTATATACAAACAAAAGCTATTCTTAACAAAACAGATAACTCTCCAAACTAATCAACAATTCTAAAAATTTGTCTCGATTCTAAAAATTTGTCTCGTTTTCTTAAGTCATGCTTATGTTAGCCGGATATTTATTAGATATTTTTTAAGACGCTATACCTTATTTTTATTTCTGACTCTTTGTACTCCACGAGAGAATCATTATCTGGATTAAAACTGAATAGTTTTGAAATCGAGCATCAGTGGTCCAGTAGCACGCTGTAAAAAAAAAAGAAAAAAGAACTTGGCGAGAAGATAGTTGCAAGTCCCATATTCCATTTCTTCAATAAATTTTTATAATACCATTTCTAATAAATAAAAAAAAAATAGAACAAGAACAAAACTGTCAATTTCTTATTGGGAAACTTTTACGGATGCAGTTTAGTAGATTTCATATTTATTCGGGTCTCCACTGTGTCTAAACTTTTACTCTTTAGCCTAACAATCACTGTTTTTCTAAAAGTTTCTCTTTTGTATCGCAACAGAGAAAAGAATTTAAAAAAAAAAAAAAAAGAAAGTACAGTGTTTTTCGTCGAACGGGCATTTCAAGCATACAAAGTACTTCATTTTACGAGTTTCTTTCAAAAATATGCAAAATATGCAGTTTCTTACATTTGAAATACTGACAACTATTCTACACACGCTGTAAATCTAAACATTTATTGTTGTTTTTTCCTTTGTGAAAATTAATTCTTAAATAACAGTAGATATTGCTTTAAGTAAATTTGGATTTTTAATACAATGTATGTATTTGAAACATAAATAGTGTAAAAGAGCAATACTTCATTCCTCCTTTTATTTAATAGTTTTCTAGAACAACGAACTATTGTGAAATACTGTTAAACGTGAAAAACAATGCTAAATATGTAAAAATGTGGTTATTTAAACCACATTCGGTCTGATCACGTGATTATATTTGGCGAGTCAACGTTACACAAATTAATCTTGTTTTTTAAACATGCTGAGTTAATTTTCGGATCAGATTTAATTGAATACTTGTAAGTGACGTTATGCGTATATTTCAAAATTTCTGAATTGTCGCTTCTGAATTGTAGCATAAACGAATGCCACGATCTACCCATGATGACGTCGGTTGCGAGTATCTAATTAGAGGACAGTGTTGTACCTAGGAGCGATTTTAGTTTTTTTAATTTTTCATCCAGAAAGTAATATTTTAAAAACTTAGAAATTTTGTGGGAAATACAATTTTCCATTTTTCCAAAAAACTGTAAAAAAAGTAGGAAAAGGTACCCTTTTTAGGATATAAAAACAATCATGCAATACAGAAAATCTATAAGTTTCTTCACGATGAAAAAAGGGTAGTAGTTTACAATCGGGATCCCTCTCATTTTTGACAATTTACAAATAAACGAATGTATATGTAATTAATCAGGAACCAATCACATAAAGGTAAACTAAAGTTCCGGTAACTCAAAGGTGACGTCACTGAAATCAAAGATATCATAGTAACCAGATATGAGATTTCATCAAAACTGAACGAAAGTTTTTGCCAAATCAAGGGCGATTCTACACTAGAGCCGAAAAAAGTTCTAATAATTTTTTTTTCATAATAAAGGAAAGTCAAAATGAGAGAATAAGAAAGTAGTGGCATTAAAGGAATGCCAACCTCATATTAAAATTCAGCTTATCATTCTCTCAAAGCAATTACGTTCTGTGGATTAGACATGCATTGAACGTTTATTTTAATTGTTGGTTTATTCATTTAAGACGTGATATCTCCTACGTTTAAAAACTTTTTGACTGAAAATTGTTTCAAGCGTCAATTAAAAAACAAATTAAGAAGTTGAGACCTTGACACCACCACCACCACGTTCCACCTTGAGAACCTTATTCTTCAATTTACTTCTTAACAATCTAGCGTTTTGTCTTGCTACTACCTACATATGAGAGCAGATTGACACACCACAGTTTTGTCAATCTGCGAAACTTTTCAAAGAAAGTTTGAATAATAAATAATAGAAAGATTTAGTTTGTCCACTCTAGATAGGTTGGTAGGTACTTTATTTAAGTCACACTGGAGCTGCACAATGAGTTATTGGCGACGGTCTGGGAAACATCCCTGATCATGATCCGAAAGCATGACATTGGAATTTTTATCCTATGCAGAGGGGACGACCTGCGCGCGAAGTCGAGCACTTTATAGTAGAATAGATTAACGAGGAACGATACCCCGTACCCTCGGTCAGGCTGATCAAAGTGGTCACCCCCCCACTTACTGACCGCAAACATTGATCCTCAGGAAAAGTGTCTTTGCGATCAGTCCACTGCGGGACTTAAGCCACCTTCTCAATAAAGTTTACGAATCAATACGTTTTCCCGATTCGTTTTCTCTTTTTATATTTTACTATATAACTATTAATTTTCTTTTCTTTTACTGAGTTTTAGCGATTTAACAACATGAATGCATTAAATGCTTACTATCTTATTATGAACCTATTATATTATCTATCTTATTATCCATTATGAAACAAAATAAATGTTTAAAATTTTTTGTGTTTATTGTTTACTTTTTTATTTGAGGAGGGCATTGTTTACATTCATTTTGTTTCATTAATTAATAAGCTATTGTTTAGGTGTCTTAATATGCTGCACTTAATTTATGAATCAGCTTCGTATCTTTCAAATTTGAAATGTGATTATTGAATTACATAAAAGGTATTTAGCAATCGAAAACTTAATATCGAATATGCAAAAAAAAAAAAAAAAAAAAAAAAAAGCAAAGGTGAAGAAAAAAACTTAAATATTAATGGCATTATTATAATTTTCTATATAAAGAAAAGATTTAAAAAAAAAAACAAATACGCAGCTGTGGTACAACAAAAAAGTTACACAAATACAAATAATTCAAAATTGACATGTTCACATATTTGGCATTTTTGTATTATAAGTTACATATTGTAAAATAAATAAATACATTTTGTTTCATCAGTTTTCTGGAATTCTATTTTAGCGTTGATAGCAAGGGAAAAAAAGAGGTTGCAAAGCCGCTTTTCTCCAAATCTTTTCGAGAAGCATTTTTCAATTGTGCGGAAGAATACAAGATTTTACTTCTTTTAAATTCATTTTGCTTTTTGAACTAAGAACTAAAAGGTTTCTTTTCCTAGGAGGATCATTTCTCCCCCTCTTCTCTACTTTGTGGCGTAAGGGGAGTCGGTAGGACATGTACCAATAATGCTAAAACTGACCTTTCTCGATGTACCATTTCTCAGCATAGATATTGCTTTAAAATATTGCTAATACAATACAAGATATTGCTTCATTTTTTTCTTTCACAGAATATTAACATATACGTGTTTACACTGTGATAACTGTTAATACATATCTTTGGCAGATTTTTTAAAAAATAATTATGAACTGAGAACTTTGAATTTTCAAAAACGTTTAATCATTTTTGAGCAAAAAATCATTCATACCTCAAAAAGCATTCATGTTAACGCTAAAACACTATCACAGCATATAACTAATATAATCTCACAAATCCTCCCAAAATTTCAAAGCGATATTATGACTAGTTTCTTAGAAAAGGTACATTGAAAAAAGGTCAGTTTTAGCATTATATCCGCTCTGTAGATGAAAATTGCCCAACAAGAAACGGGTCTTAAAATGCGTGGCTAATCGCACCACCGGTGAGGCCTCAGGCTACTTGTACCACTTCTACTTTAGCATGTGCAGAGTTTGGTACTGGCCAACATAACAAAGAGAAAAAAGATCATTGCCCGGTTCGCCTGCTATACTCTATACTGTTTTTGAAGTGAAACTTCTTATGCGACTTCCAACAAGGTTGCGTTAAACGTTTAACGCTACATTTTTATTGGCCGGAAAATCACGTGGTAAGATCCAGTTTTCCCTCATTCATTTCCATATAGTTTTGATTCTCACTAGCATAAAATTAATAAAAGTCATAAAAGTATTGTTTTTCTATAAATATTTTTGCATCCCTAATTTAATGTTATTTTCCTGTACCGCTATTATTACGCTTTTAATTCAAGAGTTTAAAACTAAGATAATTGTTTTTTGAAGTGAAACTTCTTATGCGACTTCCAACAAGGTTGCGTTAAACGTTTAACGCTACCGTTGTCATGGAAACTAGATTTCTCTTTACGCTCGTTGAGCGCATGAGGTAAGAGAAAAACATAGTAGGTAATATTGGCGTTAAAGAAAACAAAGCGATACAAAGCCAAGAATACCTTACTGAAATTTAGAACATTTAGAAATAAGCTGATTTCTTATTATAATTTTTTTTAAAAAATATGTTTTATTATTAATATTTTTTCACTAAGCGAATTTTTTTTTTTAAATGAAGCCAAGTATTGTATTTAAAAAGTTAATAAGTATATTTTTTTTATTAAATACAATTAAAAAAATACTTTGATGCACATAGATACTCTGCTTTAGATACTTATTTTTCTATGATTTTTTAAATTTTTGCCGGTTTTTATTTTATAAGTGAAACTTCTAATGCGACTTCCAACAAGGTTGCGTTAAACGTTTAACGCTACATTTTTATTGGCCGGAAAATCACGTGGTAAGATCCAGTTTTCCCTCATTCATTTCCATATAGTTTTGATTCTCACTAGCATAAAATTAATAAAAGTCATAAAAGTATTGTTTTTCTATAAATATTTTTGCATCCCTAATTTAATGTTATTTTCCTGTACCGCTATTATTACGCTTTTAATTCAAGAGTTTAAAACTAAAATATTGTTTTTTGAAGTGAAACTTCTTATGCGACTTCCAACAAGGTTGCGTTAAACGTTTAACGCTACCGTTGTCATGGAAACTAGATTTCTCTTTACGCTCGTTGAGCGCATGAGGTAAGAGAAAAACATAGTAGGTAATATTGGCGTTAAAGAAAACAAAGCGATACAAAGCCAAGAATACCTTACTGAAATTTAGAACATTTAGAAATAAGCTGATATCTTATTATAATTTTTTTTAAAAAATATGTTTTATTATTAATATTTTTTCACTAAGCGAATTTTTTTTTTTAAATGAAGCCAAGTATTGTATTTAAAAAGTTAATAAGTATATTTTTTTTATTAAATACAATTAAAAAAATACTTTGATGCACATAGATACTCTGCTTTAGATACTTATTTTTCTATGATTTTTTAAATTTTTGCCGGTTTTTATTTTATAAGTGAAACTTCTAATGCGACTTCCAACAAGGTTGCGTTAAACGTTTAACGCTACATTTTTATTGGCCGGAAAATCACGTGGTAAGATCCAGTTTTCCCTCATTCATTTCCATATAGTTTTGATTCTCACTAGCATAAAATTAATAAAAGTCATAAAAGTATTGTTTTTCTATAAATATTTTTGCATCCCTAATTTAATGTTATTTTCCTGTACCGCTATTATTACGCTTTTAATTCAAGAGTTTAAAACTAAAATATTGTTTTTTGAAGTGAAACTTCTTATGCGACTTCCAACAAGGTTGCGTTAAACGTTTAACGCTACCGTTGTCATGGAAACTAGATTTCTCTTTACGCTCGTTGAGCGCATGAGGTAAGAGAAAAACATAGTAGGTAATATTGGCGTTAAAGAAAACAAAGCGATACAAAGCCAAGAATACCTTACTGAAATTTAGAACATTTAGAAATAAGCTGATATCTTATTATAATTTTTTTTAAAAAATATGTTTTATTATTAATATTTTTTCACTAAGCGAATTTTTTTTTTTAAATGAAGCCAAGTATTGTATTTAAAAAGTTAATAAGTATATTTTTTTTATTAAATACAATTAAAAAAATACTTTGATGCACATAGATACTCTGCTTTAGATACTTATTTTTCTATGATTTTTTAAATTTTTGCCGGTTTTTATTTTATAAGTGAAACTTCTAATGCGACTTCCAACAAGGTTGCGTTAAACGTTTAACGCTACCATGGAGGGGGTAAGAAAGCACTGTTGCGTTAAACGTTCACCGCTCCTGGGGAGGGGGAATAGAAAGAGACAGAGCGCGAGTGAATGTGTGGCACTCGGACGCATGCGCGTAGAAAATGATAATTAAAAGATGCGATCAATTGTGAATTGTAAGCAATGTTAATAAAGTTTGTCTTAAAGAAACAATATGATTTCACTAAAAATCAATTTCTACCCCTTTCTTTTTTCATTTCCACATTACGAAGTTTCACTTCTTCCGCGCGGAGGGACTACACGCACTATTTTTTTTTTTTTAAGTGCTTCTGCCCGGCATGCATTTGCCCATTATATCTATGTAGTATTACAAATTTTATAGTTTGTCTAAAGTAAGAACTCCCTGAGTTATTCGTCTGGACCCGTGGAGGTGACTATGGTTACGAGGTATTACTATTTTAAGTAGGGGTGTGGGTTCACTGCTTAGGGCAAGTTTTGGCTCGGGGATGAGAGAGAAATGTAATATTTTTCTCCGGTCTATTGTGTTAGCCCTAGAGTGAAAAGAAGCTATAGTTTGTCTACGGTAAGAACTCCTCCCCCAAAAAGTCTGGAGCTATCTACTGCTATGGGAACAAGAATAGCGCATTTCAGGGAGGGTTGCTTCTCTTCACCCTAGGGCTAACACAACAGACTGAAGAAAAATATTCCCCTTCTCTCGCCGACCCAAGCTAAAACTTATTCTAAGCAGTGACCCCACACCCCTACTTGAAATAGTTATACCTCGTTACCACCACGGGTCTAGACGAATGGCTAGGGGAGTTCTTACTTTAGACGAACAATACCCTCCCTGAAATGCGCTATTCTTGTTTCCATAGCAGAAGACGGCCTCAGAATTTATGGCCGGGGAGTTCTTACTGTAGACACACTATACGCTATCCGATACACCGTATAAAAAAGTCATACTTTTAATTATGGATGGCAGCAGTTAAGCTTTTCAAATAATCCGCTTGTTGTTGTTGTTGTTCCGCTTGTAGTAATTGAGTGGTTCGAATAACTATTAGTAGAGGCTGATAGCACCGGTTTTAAAAGACTTGGGATTAGAAAAGGGCTGTCGGAAAAAAGAGAAACAGCCACCAATACAACTGATAATACCTGATACACAGGTATCAACCAGATTTACTAAATGCAGAATGGGGAGTAAATATTTACATTGGTCCAAGGTACAGCAATCTCATTTATAGTTGCTTAGACGTGTGTATACACTAGGTTTCCTGTAATCACTGTCCCTAAACATATACTTTTAGCATCCCTGATAAAGAATGAAGTTATAAAAAGTATTCATATTAGGGATTTTAATTAATTATAGGTTATAATCAAAACTAAGATAGCAAATGACTACACACTTTGATATGAAGAGAAAAACCTAGTGAAAATAATAACGTTTTCAAAGCTAGAGAAAAAGAGGCAGGTTGCGTACAAGGTGGAAAAGTATTTAAAGAACATTGGTAACAGCAGTGGCGACGAATAGGTCAAGCTGGTGGAAACTGACTCAATCAGTCATGACAGGGAATCGGCTGTAATACTTAAGAGGATGAAGATGAAGTAGAGAGAAGAAGAGTTAAAGAATGGAAGAAAAAGAGGTAGAGACAGGAAGAAGACAATGATAAGGAAAAGTGGTGGTAGAAAAAAGCATTATTATTATTAGTAGTAGTAGATGAAGAAGAAGTAGAAGAGGAAGAAAAAAAAATGAGGAGTTAGAGGAACAGAGAGTAGAAGAAGAAATTAACTTTAACCGTATTCTTGTTTTAAAATTTTGAAAACTGTTCGTCAAATTTATATTCTAAAAAGATATTTCTTAATAAATTTTACTGTATATTCCCAAAATAATTTTTAATAAACCAAAGGAATTATTTACAGCATTAATAAGTTAAATTAGATGATTAGTAAATTTATAAGTCTAAATTGGAAGTCCGTGAACTATTAATTTTCAGAATGAAAAGAAATTTTACGAATTCTACAAATTTCCTTCAATTTGCATGCATTTTTTTTTAATATTTATTTTTTTGTATTGTAATCTTTAAGAGCAGTTGTTTATGGTGCCTTGGGATATTCAGATGTCTTTTAGATGCACCTGGATAATTTTTTTTAAAATTTTTTTCCGCACATGCGCTGTATAAAGCAACTACTTCAATTACTCTTATCTGGCGCAGTTTTTTTTATTATTTTTCTAAGTTTAAAGCAATAATTTCGTTATCAGTTTAAAATTGATTCAAACGCTTTGTTTAATTTTTTTTAAATATTTAAGCTATAGCAAAAGTGGCACTAGACCTAGTATATATTTCGGACATTTACCAAAGGTCAAGTCATACTAGGTCTGGTTAAGTGCCATTGCCCGGTATACATTTGCCCGGTATATCCTACACTGATGGTTTTTTTTAAGGTTCAGTGCCATTGCCCGGTATACATTTGCCCGGTATACCCTACACTGATGTTTTTTTAAGGTTAAGTGCCACTGCCCGGTATACCCTACACTGATATTTTTTTAAAGTCAAGTGCCATTGCCCGGTATATATTTGCTCGATACTCCAAACACTAATGTTTGTTCTACTCTATCGT
This sequence comes from Parasteatoda lunata, assembly GCA_949128135.1. Classification (NCBI taxonomy): domain Eukaryota; kingdom Metazoa; phylum Arthropoda; class Arachnida; order Araneae; family Theridiidae; genus Parasteatoda; species Parasteatoda lunata. Next base: position 102,863,783 of record OX421970.1, read on the forward strand.
CAGTAAGTATTAAAATATCGAATAAATGTAATTATATCCACGAATAAGTTAATATCAAATCGGATGTAATAAATATTTCGGACATTCACCAAAGCGACTAATTTGATTGTCAACATTCACCGGTGAAAGTCAACAACCACCGATTTCGGTCATTCACAGTATCATGCACATTATTTAAATAATAACCTCATCAGGACTATTATTTGATACTTTGCCTAAATAGGATCCGGCATTTCAAAAAATAAAAATAATTGGTTTTGTTGGCGATGATCTCGTAAGGCGATAAAGAATCATGCATAGTACAGGTAAGGAAGATATTAACCCCGAAGGAAAAGTGGATGAATAACCCGAGGAACCGTTGTTTATAATCATTTTCAGATTCGAGATTAAAATTATGAAAGAGATCCACAGATTAAAATTACGAAAAATACAACTTTTAAAGGTCTCTTTCAACTTTTAACCCCTTTCTTAAAAAATTTTTAACAAATTTTTTAAACATTCAAACATTTTTTAAACTTTTTTTTTTATAACAAAAGCACTAAACTTTTTCATCTATTTTGTATTGTTCCAATTACGTATTAGGCTTGGATTTAGTAGTTAACTGCTCTCTTAGAATCTCACTAATGAGTGAGCTGTATTTCACCTTTAAAGATAATTCGGAGATAATACTCGTGTATATGCGCACATTATACTGCCACAATTTAGATCGGAGTTAAGATTAGGGTAGTAAACTACCTGCCTCCGCACCACGCTTCTCAACCTCTCCATTGTGTATCGAATTTTTTGCCTTTAAAACCACCTAAACATTACATAAAATTTCAAGATAGATGGAAGTTCGACCGGATATACAGCCTTAAACAGGGGAATCCTGTTCCAAATTGTGGAATGACCAGCCACACTGACTGGGTGATATACTTATGGATGCAATCAAAATATGTAATTAAAACACATTATATAATTAAGCTTAGTCAGTACCTTTTTTTAATGCTTTTTTTTCTTCAAAAATATAAGATGAAATTTTAATATTTATGTATAATAATAATCCTGTAATTTGAACGCTTTTAATATTAGTGATGATTCGGCAAAAAATATTATTTATTAAAAAAATGTTCTTTAAGCTGAATCAAAACTTATTATTTAAAATGCAACTTATTAAATCACGCACCTTTAATTATTTTTATTTTTTATTTCGAAGTTCATTAGAAAATTCTGAAGATAATTATCTAATGATAATTATGCAATAATAAAAAAATATAAAAACTCCTGCAACAAAAACGAGTTTCGTAAAACTCTTTCCTGAAATAGTCATGTAAGAGCAAATCATGAAATTTTATTTATTAAAAAAATACTCTTTAAGCTGAATTAAAACTTATTAGCTGAATTAAAACTTATTATTAAAAATGTAACTTATTGAAACAAGCACCTTTTGTTACTATTGTTTCGAAGTTCATGAGAATATTATGAAGGTAATTATGCAATAAAAAAACAACAACTAGCAACAATAACGAGTTTTACAAAATTCGTTCCTGAAATAATCATGTAATATCAAATCATGAAATTTTATTTATTAAATAAATATTGTTTAAGCTAAATTAAAGCTTATTATTTAAAAAACTTGTTAAAACAAGCACCTTTTATTATTTTTTATTTCGAAGTTCATTTGAAAAATATGAAGATAATTATGCAATAAGAAAACAAAAACTGACAACAATAATTTGATTTGTAAAACTTCTTCCTGAAATAATCATGTAATATCAAAACTTCAAAATTTAAATTCTTGTGCAAACTACTTTTTCGAGATCAATTATTTTTAAAACAAAAACAAATAAATAGTAATAAAATCTATCTTTTGAAAGATCACATTTTAATCTTTGATTTGTTTAGGAAAAAGAATGAATTGTCTAATAACTTCCCACGCGTATTGCTTAAAATAAAATAGTTTCGACATTTCATCTAATCTTTCTAAATTATTATCTCGTTTTTTGTCAAATCATTTGTTGACAAAAATCAAATTTATAGAACAGGGAAAACAGACGACGATGTTAAGTGACATTCTGAATATACTTAAACTTTCAGGATTTATAAATAGTTTATTGTCGGATGTAGAATGGAATTGGTAGAAAATGACGTTTCTATTTATTTCCTCATATTCACTAGAATGTCATATATGAATTCATATTATGAAATTCCATTTATTTACGGCAAACATTTTATGTCAAATCTTCAAAGAATTTAAATAGTGAACAACTTTTTAATTGTTCCAGACAGTGAGTATATGGGATTCCATTCAGGGTGTCCCGTAAATGATGCGACAAACTTCAAGGGGAAGTAGGGCACATAATAAGGATTAAGGATTACCTAGAAAACCATGACCGGAAATGTTATCGTATGCCGCTAAGGGCGCTTTCCTATTACGAACTGTCACATCGTGTACTTTTGAACATCAGGTACTTTTATTTATCTAAATTATTATTATTTCTTTTATTAATTATTGCCAAAAACTGCTTTCAAATAGGTACAGTATTATCTGTTTTACCGTAATTCAATGATTTGGCAACTAGCTGGACAAGCTTGCCTAATCATTTAATTACGATAAAATAGCATTTATGACTTAATGGAACTATTCACAATAACATTTTAACAATAACTAATAGTAACATAAGAGCCGTGATGGCTGTGGAGATACAGCTTTCGCCTTCCAATGAGGTGAACCGGGTTCGAATCCCAGCGATGGCTGGTCGATAAGAATTCCACTCCATGTAACACGGGTTAGTTCCATCATTAAGTCTTCCACGAATTTTTCCCAATACTCGATCCAGGAGTTCCCTTGTCTTTAGGATTGGGTTCAAAATTACAAGGCTACAGATTTGAACATTGGTAGACGTAAGTCCAAAATTTGGTCAGCTGTTCAACAAAGGTTATAAAATAAAATAAAATTAGGAACATAAAAAGAAGGGCTTAAAAACATACACGGAGAGCGAATACGAATTCTGTATCTGGCTTGCACCGACCACATTACTGACTTAAAATATCATCAGTGGTAGACGGATCATGGGTTAGAGTCCCCTTGCCGTCAAGCAAACCGTGGGAGGATTTCCTCTCCATGTAACGCAAGTTCCATCAAGTTCCTACGGAGTTGAACCTAAAAAATTAGATCTGCTGTTCAACGAGGGTTATAATGGTAATATAAAATTTACATGAAATTATAATATTTTAGAAAATAAAAGTACAAGTTCAAAGGCACACAAACAGCATGACCATAATAGAAAAGCACCCCTAGCAGCGTACTATGACATTTTCGGACATGATATCCGGGGTGATTCTCAATTCTTATGAAGTATCCTACTTCTTCTAGCCACTTGTCACAACATTTCCGGGACACTTTGTATATAACTTTTGATCTAACGGTCAGATTTCCATATTTTATTTTTTATTTTGTGTAGTACATAATTAATATTTTATAAGTCAATAATAGTAAAAACCCCATTTCTTAAAGGGGGAAATTTTGAATTTTATTCCTTATACCGGTTAGATAAATAAAATGTTGAATTTTATTGTGATTTAAATTTTTAAATTTATGTAAAAATACGTAAACCGTTTCTTTAGCATACCTTTCTCTAAAATAATAATAATAAAAAAAAAACTCGTGTCTCTCCAATACAATTTTAAAATGTACTTGTTTATAGAAAATAATTGATAAATCACTAGGATGCTCCACCTCTGCTCGCTTCCCTCACCAAACCCAACAATATATAGCAACAACCTTATATTATAAACTGGAAATGTTTTTTTTTTTAAAAATCTCTCTTGAGTTTTTTACATTTTTAAAAATCTCGATATAATGTTAAGATTTGTATCCGGGAACATCTAATCTCTTTGACTTATTGCTTTATTCTTTCATTTTATTTTTTCATTACTTTTAATATCAAATGAAGCATGTGCTTATGAAATCTTGAGAGAAACCAATATTTTTACAAAAGCTATATAATTGTCATTAAAACTAAAAAGATTTTTGAATAAATTGTAATCTAAAAAAAAAAAAAAAAAAAACTCGCGGTAAATTCATTAATAAAAATGGCACTTTTAGCACATCAAATTTCTATACTGCAGCTGTATTTCTGTGGACAGCAGTTTTTTTTTTTTTTTAATTTCATTGCACTCCCTATATATTTTTCTACACACCTTTGTAATTTCAAATAAATATTATAGTTTAAGCACACCAAAAGAAAAGGTATCGAAAAAAAAGTGAAAAAATCAGTAAGAAAAGTATCTAATATAATATATATAACATAACATAATAATTCTGGAACTAATTATCGAATGTTAAATATTTTGTTTTATTGCACTCTCCGTACATACTTCTACGTACCTATGTATTTTCTAGTTTTTAAGCTTTTTCGAAATTTTTGCGCAGCAAAACAAAAGTTGAACACCTAAAACCTGAATCACCTAAGACCAGATTATAGTTTGTTCACCAGGAGTTGGCACTTGGCTCCGCCTCTTTGGACGAAGAGTTCATTTCAGAGCGGGTGTAAAGGCCTGTTTACACGGTCCAACTTCTCGATTCCGAGAAATTGGACGGATTTCTCTGTCCAAGAAATTAGATGATTCGTTGACACTATCCAAGTTCTTGAATGTCACTGATTCGTTGAAAGAAAAACTTGCGCATGCGCATTGTTCATATTCAACATTATGAAATAATACTTACATAAGTTTAAAATTACTAAATAAATTTCAAATAAAATCATAATAACACAAATAAACCGCAACAGATCAATTTATTTGGACTAAAATATATGAAAACAGACAACAAAATGATATAATTTGCTGCCTGCTTGGTGACGTCACAAAACCTAAGATGCTGATTGGTTAAGGGAGAAAAAACTTGGATGGAAAGTAGAACATGCTCTACTATCGTCCAAGAAGTTGGACCAAGTTCTTGGATGCTTGTTTACACGATCCAAGCTCAAAGCAAAACACGTTTCCATCAATATCAATCAATCTCTGTCCAAGAAATTGGATCGTCTAAACAGGCCTTAAGAGAAGAAACGTCTCCGCGCTTGAAATTGGGACAACCCTTAATGCGCGCCACACGCAAACAGTAAATTCTTTTTCAGTCACTTACTTCGCTTTATCATCTGCTATTGTACCTTTCATTACTCTAGCTAATTAAATATATTGCAGCAAAATGTCTCAAAAAGGACAAACTATTCAGTCAAAAGAGAGAAATATCATAAAATTTATGAAATAATTAATGTTACAAAAATGCACATAAAGATTGCGAAATAAATACTTTTGACATACAATCGCCAAATAGCTTGTTCAGGATTGTTCAAATTCTTCTCCCAAAATTAGCGAAATAGTATAGTCAGATACCACGTTATGAAGGCGGAACCAACTCCTGGTAAACAAACAATACGTAATACCTGAATTTCTGATGGTGACATTAGCTTATTAAGAAAGTGATGCGTGCTAAATTTTCCCTTTGGTCTGGTAAAATATGAACTATTTTTTAATTTTCAGTCTACTTAAAAAAGTATTTCTTAACATGTTTAATTTAATTTTATTATTTTCTTCTTTTTAGTTTTGTATCCGAAATACTGTTTACGCTAAAAAGTTGTTAATTTTTCTGATATCTTCTATTTGGCGATAAAAGAGCGACATGGATTCTGATTGTATAAGTCAGGAAACCATTGAATCCTTTTTTGAAAATCTATTTGTTCATAAAAAAAATCAATACTGTCTTTTCATGCATTACTTTGGCGTTGAATGACGTAAAAAGTTCACAAAACAGATTACGGACACGATATTTACTATTATTATAATTCAGAATCGTGAGAATCTAAATAAAACAAATATATATATATATATATATATATATATATATATATATATATATATATATATATATATATATATATATATATATATATATATATATATATATATATATATATATATATATTATTGCAAATTAAAAATCGCTTTCTTTATGTTATTAATGTCGTTTTACGAATTTAAATCCCATATATTTTATCCACTACATTGATATCCGCCTTTTTGTTTGTAGTTTTCATTTTGATCGATATGTATGTTTTATCGTTTCTCCTAAGAATTTATCATTTTTCGTTCTTAAAATAATTCTTTTCTATTATGTTTAACATACATTATTCTGATGATAGATTTATTATAATTAGAATGTTTACGTTGAAAGTATTTTTTTAATTATATATTTATAGTTTGTGAATATTTAAAGTAAAGTAAATTCATTAAATAATGTTTATTTCTTATTGTCGGAAGGAGACTATAAATTCAGTTTATGCATTAAAAAAAATGAAGTATGTATTTGTGATCGATATACTTTTGATGATAACTCTTCCATAGTGATATCGATTTTACATCTACATCGATTGTAGATCGGCATTACTAAGTTTGACTGGAAAGGAAAGATAAATGACGTTCGACACTTTAAGATAAAAAAAAAACAACTTTTGTAGCTGAAATCCTAAAAATTTGAAATCGATCGTTGCTAAAAACAGTATGCTGTTTTTCTTTTTATTAGAGCATTGAGAAACCAGATATATTAAATGCCATTTTTGTATAAAAAGTAAATGCATCTGAAGTTTATGTAGCTGAGTTCCAAGACACTATCTGCGTTAGAAAACGGTATATTTTGCTAAAAAATAATGAAATATATACATTTTTTTTTTAAATGTTTGAGCAAAAAAAAAAGAATTTTTTTTAATAAACTGTAAATTTTAAAAGTTGAAGCAAGTTGCAAAAAATATGGTGAGCACAACTAAATGAATGTATTTCATAAAATTTTTATTTTTAAAACTAATGCACTTATTACAATAAGTGTCGCACAAAATTTAAGAAAAATTCACACCATTATTTTCCTTTCAATCATTTTTTAAATCATCGAATCCTAAATCAAGTTCGTCCCACACCTTTTGTAGTTTCTCATTTATAATAATTCCTAATCTATAACAATAAAATTAAGGTTTGTCCGAATGTGTGTTTCTCTTATAACTTCAGAACAGTTTGTGTTATCATCTTGAAATATGGACAGAGGATTAAATATAGATATTAAAAAAAATGGGTGTTAAAAAATAAATAGCAAAAAATATTAATAAAAAAATGTTTCCTGCTTTCTCTATGAAGGAACTTATTAAATGAAGAAACAGCACAAAAAATTAAAAATAATACATAAATTAAATAAAATATTTTCAATCCCCTCTAAGAAGGATCTTATTAAATGGTGAAACAGTACAAAAAATTCCAAAATAATATTTTTTATTTTTATTTTTTTTAATGGCGGGTACTTGGAACTATTGTCCATTGACCACAGAAAGTGCCAGAACTGCTAACTCTCTTTTCGTTACCCAGTGGGCACCTGTGGCGAAGCCATGGTGGTGGAGCAGCGTTGCCCACCATAAAAAAACGTAAATAAATAAATAAATAAAAGAAGAAAAAAATCCAGTCTTAAACGAGATTGGAATATCCAAAAGAGATTGGAATATCCGAGATTGGATAACCAAAATAATACTAAAATTAAAAAAAAAATCCAATCTTAAAAACGAGATTGGACTTTTATTAGGATGGAATTAATTAAATGGCGGAACTGCACAAAAAGTCCAAAATAATACATAGAATTAAAAAACAATTGCTCTTAATTCTTATACAAACAATATTCGTAGTGACAAACAAGTGAACACATATATAGTAGTCGACCCTTTTCCAATGAATCATTTGTCATTTTATATTTTAAACTTTTTGTTTGGATATCAGCTAATTTATGTAATGAGTTTGAAGATAACATTAATAATAATATTGGTTGTAGCTAGACGAAATATTTTTCGTATGGTAGATTTTGAAATATTTATAGAGTTTTTACAATCTACGAATGAACTAATTTTCGATTATCGTTTTTTCCCCTTTGCACTAACTGCTGGCAAGTGAAAACTTGCTGAGAGAAGAAAAAGATGGACATTTAAAATGAGGCTCTTTTTAATTTAAAAAGTTTTGACCATTAGATTCGCAAATATTTGATGATGAGTTTTTCATAGGAGTTACTTTATAATGTCTACTTTGATGTTATCTTGATGTCTATCTTAAGGTCTTTCTTGATGTCTATCTGATGTCTTTTTTAAATTTAATTTTGGATTAGGTTTATGGAAAGCACTACTTATAACGGTTATCTAAAAAAAAAAATTCCAATTTTTCTATGAGCAATAATTCAATGATCCATGATTATTTTTTCCATGATCATAACGCCATCATCTCGACTAATGAGGTATCACTTGTCCCTTCCCCATATAATTCTTCTTCCATTCTTTGTTGACAACTTGGTCTATGTTGTTTCTAACCAATTCAATGATATCAAATTCTATTCAATGTCGCCATCCTTTAATTGCTGTTGACCTGATATGGAGAGTCGTGATTTGAAACACGTTGCTTTTTCTGACATTTCGAGTACTTTCCAGCAATCAACGATGAAAGTCTGAGGCTGCTATGAAAACAACTGAAGAAATGACATGACTCTCAAATCTTTCATCAACAAGAAGTGACCCTCAGACAAAGTAACTTATCAGTGTAACCGCAATGATGATCAGAGCAATAATCTAGTCACTGTTTTCCTTGTTACATATGCAAATAATACAGTAACATGTATTGTCTATAGCTGGCAAGTGAATTAAATAAAAATTAACTTTTTTGGAACAAATACTTAAAATACATTGTAAATCAATGCCCAAATTTATTCGTATACTACTCAAAATGTAATAAATGTATTCATTAAAACTACACATATATGTAGTAGTAATGCAATCAAATTTTAATTACTTTCCTATCAATTTATCTACTTGATTGCGCTGGAAGTCAAATCGTCAGCAGTGTTTCGACGAAAACAAAATGGGTAGAAAACAACGCTCTCAAAAATAGGTTATTATAGGAATTGGTTGCGTATCTACTTCAGATAATGCACTTTTGCTATGCCACCATAATCTCCAGATCTTACCCCATGAGAATTTTTTCTCTCTAGGTTCGTAAAAATCCACGAGTATGTGCCATCAGTCTCAACGACCATGCCTAATGACCATGCCAAAGCCCAACGATCATGACTAATTTGAAAGCCTGCATAACAGCTGCTGTTACCAGCATTGATACAGACATCTACCTCAGATAATGCACTCTTGCCATGCCACCATAATCTCCAGATCTCGCCCCATGCGAATTTTCCCCCTTTAGGTTCGTTAAAAATCGCGACTATGTGCCTCCAGGCCCAACGACCATGACTGATTTGAAAGCCCGTATTACAGCTGATGTCATCAACATCATACAGACATGTTGCTTAAATATTGGCAGAAATTAAATTTCAGACAATAAAAACAAAACAAAAAACAGAAAAAAAAAAGAAGAAGCACATACCAAACATTTATTTGTGAGGAGCACATTCAAAATTTGCTTACATTACCTCTGCATGAGTATACATCTTTATTACATTTTGCTATGAAATTGGGGCATACATTTTGATTAACCATGTATATACCTTAGTAGAAAACGGCGCTGTAAGAATTTTTATCCTGGATTTTTCAGCATCGTTAATATGAGTAAGAATGATTACCGTATTAATAAATAGGTCGATAATTTTTAAATTGTTCCACTTGTCACAAATTGTATTGTATTGTTTCTATGCAACTACCTAAACTACTACTAAAATTAATTAATTTTAACTTACAGACTACCTAAAATTTCAGTCCAACACTTTCGTTAAACAAAAAACGGAACTAGACAAAAGGCCTTCATTTCTTTTTTATTCTAGGCACCTTCTTCCTATTGAACAGACATTTCAGAAAGACATTAATTACCGATTTAAGTGATAAAAATATTACGCTATTATAGGTTGGAATTGAATGTCAAAAGTTTTTCGCCTAAAAGGACAGGCATGAAAAAGATTTCTATAGGTCAAAGAGTCTAGCAGCTATACATCAGTGGACATGGGGGCACGTGATCGGAAACTTTCCATCCATCTTGGAACGTCTCCAATAATGTCCATACATATCACCACTCTTTTCTTTTCTTCTGGTGAAGACAGATTTAGAGGAAAATAATGATGTTTAAATAGGCGATTGCTCCCTCTTAAATAAAATACAACAATATTTGCAGTCTTTTTTTTAAATATTATTTCTTGCTCTTGTCGAGAAAAGCGGGAGAAGTTGATTTGTTTGGTAAATAAATATATTTCATCACTTAAGTACCATAATGTTGCTCCACCCTTTTTTGTTTTAATTATATCTATGCTTCGATAACAATTTTTTAATGTTTTATATGAAATGAATAAACCAAGAGCTGTGAAGCAAGTAACGCCCATTGTTGGAGCCTTGGGCATACATTAAACTTTGATTACGTCATAATTCTTTCCACCCTTGTCTCATCGGCTCATCATGGTGCTCTGAAATCTTGTTTCATTTCTATGAATGCCTATTTCCCAGTTAATGGCATCAGTTCCTAACCTCTGTTGATCAGTTGGAAATTTATACTGTCCTGATTTGTCTCTTTCGGTTACCGCGTTTTTTTCTTGTCTCGTTTTTCACTTTTATCTTTTTTTCTTCATTTTTTTTCATTCACAGCTTTGCGTTTCTTCTTTTATCTGCTTTATTTACATCATTGGTGGGTCCCCTTGCTTTAAATTTATTTTTTTCACCCTAATTTTTGAAGTGATTAAGATTTTGTTTTATCTATATTCTGTTTATGTTTTTAACGATGTCACAAATGATAAATGTAAGACCTTTCTACGGATCTTGAGAGACAGAAAATAACAACATTAAAATAAGATTATATTAAATGCTTTAATTTCGAAAGCCATTCCTGTCATAATACATTTTAATATTATCAAAAGTTTTTTTCAACATTTGGAATTTTTTGGTTTACCCTGGGAATACTTGAACTCCTTTTTTCTCTACATTTAATTTTAATTTACTTCCGTAAATGTTAAGTTAAGTAAGTGAAAGAAAAATTTGACATGTAAGGTTTCTCCCACAGTAAAGCTTCCTCTTAAGATAACTGCTAATACAAAATTTACTAAAAAATTTTGTATTAGCAGTTTGTATTTACTCAATGTCTATAATTTTGACTGTTGTTGTTGTCTTAGGCCATTAAGGCACTGGGGTATGATTATTCTTGCTTTCAGTGGCGCCATCTGTGGCCAAGAATTCTACTTCTGCCACACCCGTACGACGCACCCGTTTATAGGGGGGGGGGCAGTCATTCATGCACAGATTGTAATTTTGACCTGAACCAGAGAAAGATCAATCTCCAGTCCAGTACCCCCAGAGATATCATTTGTTATGGGAACATGGAGGACTTTGCGGCCTGACAGATTTAACGTACACCAGTTACTATTTACTACACGGGAGTCTTCGAAATTCCGTTCTCATGAAAGTGAGCCCAGTGCCCTATCAACCAAACTTGTAATTTTGATTTACGTGGTGCAATCAATTTTATTCTTCAACTTCAACTCCTTATTTACCTAATCATTTTAAGTAATTGTTTTTATACGCTTTCTGAGCTATTATTATTTCATGCTTTTTTTGTAGAAAATATGGGCTAATGTTTGCGTTTTAATGTATTATTCTTTGTTTTGCGAATTTTATTTAAAGTTATTTTTCACACCACTACTTGCAAATGATCCAAAAGATTATATGAAACGCCTCTTTGTTCCATCTCTCTAGTGGTGAGGCTTTAAAAATGTCGGCAATGTTACCAAATATTTCGAAATCCTTAACTTTTAAATGTCTTCCACCCTATAAAATATGTCGCGAAAAGCATGGTAGTTGGTGGCCCTATGATTTCCTATAAAAGTTGATGAGGGCGTAAACCAGATCACATTTTAAGAAGTTTGAAAACACTGTCTTAAAAAAAAAAAACATTAAGAGGACGCCATACCAGGGGGAAACTTTTCATTGCAAATTCTCTTTCACCTTCATAATTAATTTCATATTTGCAGCAAAGAAAAGGTGAAATCAGAAAAACCTAGAATAAACCATGAAGTTTCAAATACTAAAACGAAATTTTTAAAATATCAAAATAAAAAATAATAATTTCTGATGATAACTTAGGATTAAGCAACGGAAAATTTCTCTTCCAATAATTTGTTTGCATTCTGTTATTTTGAATTTTTTTTTCCGGCAATTGAAACTTCCTGGCATATTCCAGGTTTGTCTAAATTAACTTTTTACTTTTTTTAAAATTAGCAAAAGAGATGATAGAGAACAAAAAGTCTCCCCCACACTATGACGTTCTCTTACGAGGTTTTTCGTAAGATGGGTCTGCTAGGAGCCCGACGATTCGTAAACTGTTCATTTCATTCCTGATTTTTGCCTTTGAATAAAAGAATTTTAAAGGTGTTTAATTTTTTAAAAATTCGTTTAAAAAATTCTGGAAATCAGGCGAATAACGCAAAAAGTAAAATTAACAATGAACTCATCTCCCTGACCGAACTATCGGGAATCCATTTAATTCGTTAACTTCAACTTCTAACTCTAACTTAATATTTTAAGATATTGTTTTTTTATATTCTCTCCTATAAAAGCTAGTTAAAGCGGAAACGTTTTTTAAGCAGTTTTAACTCACTATTGTATGGCGAGTAGGCTGACTCTGCTAGAAGACTAAAATATCTAAAATTCAAAAACTTTTCATTTCAGTCATGACTAATGCATATATTAAAAGAGTTTTCTGAAGATTTATCATTGCCCCTAGTTTTGTTGTATAATAACAGGTACAAATTTATACATTATTTAACTGTTAAAAGCTTTAAAAGTATAAGTATTTTATCTTTAAAAGTATTAAGTATAAAAAGTATTTTTCTTTAAGCTTTAAAAGTATTTTTCTGCGTGTTACTAATTACAGTACATAGTAACTATCCTTAAATCTAGCGTAATCCTTAAAAAATTAACGCTTTCCAGCAAAAACTGTTTATGCTAACAAGTTTTATTTTAATCAATTTTAGTTTTTACTGTAATTAGAACGCAAATAAAACTAGTTTTTTTTTAAAATTATGAACTAGCTGAATACCTGTTTAATAATATACCCGTTCTTCGGACTGGGGGGGGGGGTGTGAATAAAAGAAAGAAAATAATCAATAAATCTGTATTGAACAACACTGAAATTATGCTCAAAACTGAAAGTTAAATACCGGCAAAATTAATTATGCTAAAATAATTACACTCATTTATTATTCACCGCTGGCTTTACGTTAAAAACAAAACAAACAAAAGACAAAATTTTAAAAACAATTGGAATTCTTATATGACTTTGATAAGAATTTCAGAGCATGGCCATTTCTCAATCTGGCCATTGATATGCTATTTAAATTATTTATAAGTAGTGGTGGAAAAAGTTCTTTTATTTTTAATTCTTTTCTATCTTTACGACCACTGGAAAAATATTTTCTAAAACTACGGAAAATCTGTAGTAGAATTCCTTATTAAAACTGCACCAATTAAGATAATACCAGTAGAACGCATTACCAAAATTATTAAAGAGTCAACTGCCTTAATAATAGTTTGGCTATTTTTTTGCAGTTTTCCTAAGCGAATGAGTAACTTTACTTCGTTAATATTGCCTCTTAGTACATGGCTTATTTCTTTATATGAATGTGTACCTGTTACCTAAATTAATTACGTAAGTATCATTGGCGCCAATAATAGTATGGTGATTTTTTTACATTTCTACTAAACAAATTAGTATTACTTGCCTTTCAATTAATAACTAATAAGTTAATTTTGCCTATCGATATATAAATTTTTTTTTTCTTATTTCAATTACCGTTGATTTTAAACTATTTAGTTTCATGAGAAACACGCTTTAAAAGAGTAACTATAAACAAAATAAACACGTGGTTTCTAATTACTTTCAAAATACTAATTTGTTGACGTAGTACGCCTATGCTCCACGTAAACGTTGATCATTAAATTTATATGGCATTGCGAATTGAATATTTTAGGGCTTGCAATAAACACTATTTTCATCAAATAGAGCTATAAACTAACTAATATTTGAAAAAATAGAATAGTGTATAGTTTAATTAAGCCGCTAACGCTAAATTAGATACTATATATAATGAAAATTAAGACGCTAAAGGTAAAACTAATAAGAATATTCCATTTCTCAAACGACTCTCCTGAAAGATCTAACTGAAAATTTCGAATGAATTTCAGGACCGGGGGCTACAACTGTCTCCAGCAGCCGATGTTCAAACTTCAGGGTGATAGAACAAACAATTCTGGATTTAATAACGGTGAGAGACAAACACAAACAGACACACAAACTTTTCATTTCATTATTATAGATTTATATTATTTACCATTAAACTTAGTTTAAATGTTCTTAATTGTAAAATAGTAGTTTAACACCTTTTCACATAAGGATGTAAAAACCGTTTTTCAAAAATTCCTTAATCACAAAAAAAGAAAGAAAAAAAATTCTTTTTAGTGAATACTATAAACTGTGATCTGCGATTACTAAGTGGTTCCCCGATAGCAAAATAAGGTTTATTTTCACTCAAAGGTTTCATATAAGGTTTATTTTCACAGCAAAAACCATTTAATGTAAACCTGAAAGATTTTTTATGCGGTTTACGTGTAAACCTTCTAACCCTAAAACGACATTTGTGATCATCTGTTCTATTCAACGCACATTACCCTAATCCAAAATCTCGGAAAGCAACCTTCTATATAAAAACCTAAAAATCGAGGTTGTCTTAGCATGAAAAAAATTCCTTGAATAAAGCTAGTCTTAAGGTGAAAATAATCTTAAATCTAGGTAATTAATAAGTTTCCTTTTCGCAACGTCCTGCATGCTCAGTTAAAATCCACCTTATCATGAAATTTTAATGGATAATGCAATTTGATCTTATCGCTAGTGTGACGTCAGCTAAAACGTCATTATGGACCGAAAATGATCATTTTACCTAAGTGACAATATTTTTTAAAAAAGCTTTAAAAAATAATTTTTAATCCTTTTAGGATGAAAGGTTTTAAACTGCAGTATTTTTGCTTTATTGAAAAAAGGTTTTTAATATAAACATTTTCGTGATAATAAAAAGAAAATTCCGACACAAGGTTGCTGTAAAGTTACATGCTTTCTGGGTTGAGGTTCTAAGCTGTCATTGTGAAGATCTGGAGTTCAATCCCCATAGGGCAGTGGGTAGCTTTACGCAGCTTCAGATTGATTTTTTTTCCCTTTAAGAATTTGTGTTTTAACTTTTGAAATAAAATTTTAGAACTCACGGTGTATTTTTTGTTAGTTTTTGACACTACAGAATTATTACTGGTGACAGCGTTGAGGATTTTTGAAAATGTTAATTGGTTTCTTTTAGAAGATTTGAACTTAAATTATATTGCAAGTTATTAAGTTATTTGAAGGTATACTGAAACACAGTAATTCTTCCGGTATAATACTATAAGCGTTATGGTCTTTCATAATAAAGAGGAAAAATATTATTTTTTATTTTGATTTTTTTTTTTGTACTCACTTCCAAAATCTCAATTTTTTCACTCACTGTACACAAAACTTTTCAACTGACATGTGACACTAATTTGAAATAATCGAATCGACAACAAAAGACAATCGCGAAAATATTAATTTTTCTTTAATTTTAATTTTATTTTACTTTGTATGTCTTTTTTTTCTTAATTTTCATGCATTGTCATCCAATTCTGAACTATGCGCCAAATTTGAAGTCTGTAGCTAGTCGGGAAGTTAGTTTAAAATCGATTACAAAATTCCACCCGAACAGACATACACGAAGGCAAGTTAATATAAACGTGGTAAAAATCAGATCTCATTGATCTGGCTGAAGAGCTAGGTGAAATTTTTTTTCCTCAAGTACATATGGGGGAAATAAAAAAGAATAATTTAAGGAAGTAAAAATTATGAGATTGAAAATGCGAAAATTCACGGACTAGAATTATAGAAGAGATACTTAGTCAAGAAGAACTTGAGCAATAAGAACGGAGAGAAAAAAAAAACGCTTAGAAAGAAATCATGCTTTAGAATAGCAAAAGCTCGAATTAGAATTTAATACTCAAACTCATAAGTGTCAAGATGGACCGGTATCAGTGGAAACAAAGCATAAAACACAGCTATTACAAATAACTCCTAAATTTGAAGAGAATAAAGATGGAATGACATTATATCTTATCAATTTTGAGCGTCGAGCAGAGATAGCACAAATTCCACAGGAAGATCAGGTGGCTTATCTATTAAGCGTAGTACCAACATATATTTCAAATATGTTGGCGAGAGAATCATCTAAAGATGCCAATAATTATGATTTTGTAAAAGAACTGATTCTGAAACGATAAACTAAATGCCGAAGAATTTAGGCAAAATTTTTACCGGCGTTTAGTGTCCCCTGAAAAGTTTTGGTGAAGTTTTGCTCAAGAATTAAATTGTTATTTTAGGGAATGAATTTCTGATCTAAAAATTACCAATTTTAAGGATCTTAAGAATTTGATGGCAACTGAACAAGTCAAGCTTCATGTACCAATATATGAGAGGTCATTTTCTCGGGGAATGGATAATGGAGTTAAATGCTTATTCCAAATTAGCCGAGAAATTAGATATGCAAGTTTAAAAACAGCTTTAAACAGAAGACCTTGTTGCATAGCACTAGAAACAACCAAAATGATTTTTTTGTGAACTCAGATCAGAAGTGATACTAGAACTAAAGTAAAGTCACTAGGGCAGAAAAATCTCGCATTTAAAGAAATTGATCGCCAAAAGTAATTTGAAATAAACTGCTTCAATGCTGCAAATGTGGATCTTATGATCACTTACACCCTCAATGTTGTAATTTAAAGAAAAATTCAGAAATTGTGGCCTCTTTACACGTTTCGGAACCTTTACTTAGTGACGTAATGGCACCCTATAAAAGTGTTGCCATGGTGAATGGTATTGAGATACCGATATTGCGAGACACTGGCGCCAATTTGGATTTACTTTCTAAGATATGGGTGAAACCAGAAATTATCTAAAGCTGCATTATCTGGGTTCATAAAAATTTACAAACATTTTTTTGTTGAGTTTAATAATTTTTATCTACCTAAGAAAATCTAGTTAAATTGGGGATCTTCAAAAAATTTTAACAGCTTTTAAAATATATAAGTCATTTGTCCGTCAGATAATTTATAACGGCAAGATAGTAAACTTAGTTTAAAATTATAGCTTTTCCTTAAGTTTAAGTGAACTATGTTTTTACCCATTAGCAAAACGGGTCTTGATTTGGAACTGATGGCGTGCACACACTCTTCAACTGTGTTCAAAATTAATAGTAAACAGTGCGCATGCGTCGTCATTGCATGCGTTGCTATGGCGACCGCTGCTGTTTATTTTCACTAGCAGGCATTTTTAATATATTTACATAGCAATTTAAGGTATTTTTTATATTCTTTTTATTATTAACGTATAATTACTGGCTTGACGGTGATTTCACTATAAATAAGAATGCTGATGAAGTAAAAGTATTTTGTAACTTCTTGAAATACGTATATAGGCAGGATTTGAAAATCAATCCGACGACAAACATCAATGGAGGCAGTTTTTGCAACCCGTGATTTGAAATGTTGTGGCGTTTAACGGAGTCAATCCAGAAAGAAAAAGCATCTGACCAATAAGTAACCGGTGATTGTAGAAAGGCTGTCACAACTTGTATTTTTGTCTCTTCTTTTTCTTTTCTTTTTAATTTTCTTTATCAAAATGGTTTTGAAAAACACTCTAATGGTCTTCATCCAAGTGGAAAAGTCTAACTTTCTTGACGATTTTGTAAGTTAACATTTTTTTATTATTTAAAATATTTGTCTGATTTAATGCTCGACATGAATATAAATAAATACAGTTAATAAAATTATCCATTACAGATGAGCATTAAATAATAAACTAAGATTATTAAACTTTTAAAAAATCGTAATCGTAAAATCTTATTATATCTTTTTCTTATTGATATTTCTAGATTGATGATGGAGTAAATTGTATTTCATGATAATTTTTTTTTTATATATGTGTATTTTTTTCATCATTCGATACAAGAAAATTCTGCAGAAAAACGTTTTTAATTTAATCACCAGAAATTAGCTCCACAATGAATGCAATCCGATTGAACAATAGAATTAATTAAATCGAATAAAAGCAGAAATGGTACGAAAAAGCCGGAAGATAAAATTCTTTTATCATTTCTCTCTCCGAAAATCTTTATTTTTTTTTCTTATTTCGATTTCTATGCAATGAGTAGAAATTATTTCAATAATTTTTTCTTTCAATTATTTTTTTGTTTTGCTTCATATTTTATGTCAAGAATCTAGTTTCCCTTAATTATAGCTTATATTCCTTAAATCATATAAAGAAATGTTTAATGCAGTAAAACGAGTCAGATATCTCAGATCTTAATTAAATACAATCTGATATTTTGATGAAAGAAATGTTCCTTATGAAATTCGTAGAGTTAGAAATTAAGAAATGATGGGGCACATCGAAAAAATATTATCGTGCAGATATTTTGCAAATTTAAAGGGTCTATCTGATTTTGATTTCATGGAAATTTATCTAAAATTTAACTAAATATTTTGAAGTTTTTACAGGAGTTTCACATATGCAGAGGCATTATTTAAATGCAAGCACTTTTGTAAAACAATGCAAAGGAGTTTTGAAATTAAATTTTCTTTATAGTTAAAATTTGAAGGAAAAAAATACTCTGACTTCTTGTATGCACGATGAAAGTCATAAAAATCATGTTAATAACGTGAAATTACTTTTAATACGCAGTCAAGTATACTCTTTTTTAAAAACCATTCTAGCTCAAAGAAATTGAAAAATAAAAAGTATTTATTAAACTAAAAAAAAAAAAAAAAAAAAAATGTTTTTGATTTTCATAAAAAAGGAATTATAGAAATTTTATTTAAAGAAATTATGTATGCACATTAGTCAAAGATCATATTTATGATTTTCCCCCATTGAAATAACACGGAGAAACGGAAGGTAAAAAGGAAAAAAAAAAAAAAAAAAAAAACTACTTTAATCACCCACCGATCGCGTGAATTTTTTTATTGGGACAAAGTTCATCCTGTTAAGCACGGTCTACTTAAATTACACATTCATGGTCGAAATATAAGAGCTCGAATTATAAGAACATAGCATCTTAGTATTTGAAAATCTGACCATTAGATCAAAAACCTTTCTGGGTGTCCTGTCTGGGTTTTTTACTTTGTGAGCTGCTCACTTTAAACTCCATAGTGACAGTTTTTAAATGAATAGATTAACTTAATCAAGACTCTCAAAGATTTATGCTAATTTGTGAAAGCATTAAGTTGGTGAGATTCTGGACACGGCTCAAAATGCGTGTTTAAGAAATGGATACAGCTCAAGATGCGTGTTTAAGAAATGGATACAGCTCAAAATGCGTGTTTAAGAAATGGATACAGCTCAAAATGCGTGTTTAAGAAAGGGGTGCAGCTCAAAATGTGTGTTTAAGAAAGGGGTGCAGCTTAAAATGCGTGCTTATGAAATGGATACAGCTCAAAATGCGTGTTTAAGAAGTGGATACAGCTTAAAATGAGTGTTTAAGAAATGGATGCAGCTCCAAATGCGTGTTTAAGAAATGGATACAGCTCAAAATGCGTGCTTAAGAAATGGATACAGCACAAAATGCGTGTTTAAGAAATGGATACAGCTCGAAATAGTGGTATTGAATCGACATTATAAGAATTTAAATTTTTTAAAACCACATTATCGTTTAATGTTCCGAATATGAAGCGATGCTACAAAAATTATTGGTAAGTATATTCACAAGTATTTTTCGGTACCAAGGTGTTCATAATGTTCTACTATGCTACCCAAACATTGCTACTATTTGATGAATTTACGACTTTATTTATTTAGTTCACAACTTGATTTTTTTTTGTGTGCAAAATAATTAATTTCAGAGCTGTATTCAGTTCAGAAATGTGTAACTGTAATAATATTCGATCAATCTACATAATGAATTCGTGGACACGACTGAGTGATTTGCATGAAAAAAACTAATCATGCTTCGAAATCGTGGGGCATGTAGGTGAATATTTTTTCATTCATGAAGAGAATCTCAAAAGTCTCTCTTTTTTTTTAAAATTTATAATTTTTTTACTTAATTTTAAAGGTTAGTCATTTCATCGGTATGCTTTTTATTCTGTATACAGCTCGAAACACGTATAAAAAAACGAATATGCTATTTGATTCCTTTTCCTAAAGATTAAACTAAGGGATCAAAATAAATTGGTAATGTGATATTGTGCTTTTGCTAATAATCACTTAAGTTAATTCGTAATTTTTCCCCCTTCAGAATTAGTATTTTTTGAAAAGACATTAAAAATCAAAAGTTGTTTTTAAACGGTCGTCACGGATCCTATAAATTTGTAATTGTAGTATTAATTTGACGAAGAACGAATTTAAATTTTTTTAAAGTTACTTTTCCGTTGAGTGTTTTGAATACGAAAAGATTCCCTGAAAAGTTACACCAGTAATGTACCCACCCAGACACCCCACACCTGAAATTCGGGACTTTTTTCTGCAGTGATTCTTCTTGGTCTTGAAAAAAATTTGTTGTTAAATTTGGATTAAACATTGCAGAGAACAAATTTTTTGTTTTATCCATTTTCTTAAATACGCATTTCAAGCTGTATTCAACATAAAAGGTTAATCGAAAATTAATTAGTTTCTTTTTCGTACTCACTAAATTGGTTGATTTGATATATGTTTTGTAGACGCTGAAGCAGTTTTTGTATGGCAGTTTCCTATCAACTTACTGCGTTGAAGGACTTGTTTTTTGGTCCACTTTCTTAAATACGCATTTCAAGCTGTATTCAACATAAAAGGTTAATCGAAAATTAATTAGTTTCTTTTTCGTAATCACCAAATTAGTTGAGTTGATGTATGTTCTGTTAACGTTGCGGCAGTTCTGGTATGGTGTCTCCCACCAACTCCCTGCGTAGAACCTTTTCTTTTCTCTCTCTCTCTCTCTTTTTAAAAAAAAAAATCTCGATTTCGGAGTTAATGAGCTTCATGCCCAATGTAACAATAGTAAATGCTCACAGACACAGTAAAACACTGATAAAATTTAGTTGGGCATTTCAAAAACTGGAGAAGAAGAACGTTGAACAAGATCGTAACTTTCCTGCAATATTTTACATGAAACATCAGCACGCACTTGTTCTATACTAACTAAGCTGTCAGTCACTACCATCTGTTTTCCAACTTTAAAAACATAAAATTAGAAGAGAAAGGGATCCAGATTTTTGATGAGGTGACAGATGGGGTTGGGACATGGAGGAATGACGACGAGGAAGCACAGAAACTGTCATAGCCTCAGCAAATGCCATTGACAAATTTGGAAAGTATATAGGAAAGTATGCAAAAGTTGAACTTTCAAAACATAGCAAAATCCCGGAAAATAAATGGAAATTTATTTTCCTAAAATGAAAATTATACTTTGATAGTGTTGAGATTGTATGTGTAAAATTGGAAAACGCTGTAAAAAAATTAAAATATTTGAAAATACTCTTAGTTAAGCTTTTATTAAAAATCAGTTTTCTTGTCTATTAATTTAATAAATAAAAAAAATCTGTTCAACAATTTAAAGTTAAAATGAGGAGAAAAAATAACAAATATATATCATTGGCGCAACTTTACGAATAATCTAAGTGTTTAAAAGTAATTATAAAACATAAAAGCAATTATATAAAACTTACTAAACTTATCAGGTTTAAAAAAATGTTATGGTGGGTTTCGAGAACAAAACATTAATTTTAAAAAATAAATAAATTGTTTTGTTAAATTTGAATTGAACATTGGAAAGGCGCATTTTTAATTTTGTACATTTTCTTAAACACGCATTTAACGCTGTATTCAGGATAAAAGTTATTATAAATAATAAATTAATTAATCATATATAATAAATAATAATTATAAATAAATAAAATTCCGGATGCTTTTAAACATCATTTTCTCTAATTTACTCAAATTTCAATTCACAATCCTCCACTTGATTCTTGACGTTACTATTGTACCATAACATGAAAACTAAGAGAATCATAAATCAAGGATTACAATATGCATACGTTTTAAAAAGTTTGTTAAAAGTGAGGCAACAAGTTCACAGAATGAGGCACGCCATTTGCAATCAATGGTTTTGCCGGCAGCTACTTCTCGTCACATTAAATTGCTGAAACTCATTTGTAAAAATCTTGTATTCAAAATCACGCGATGCGGGGAAACTTTTCTAAATTAACTTTTCAGACCGGTACTTGTCAGCTAATAAATGATCTCTCACTTTATTATATAGTACCTCTTTCCGTAACATTAAAGATTGGAGGTTCCCTTTTAATGTCGTTTTGGAACATTTTTCGAGGTTTATTTGGAATGGGCTTTTTAAATAATGTTTGCAACACTTATGCATTATGTCCAATAAAGTAAATTCATGTAGTAATTTTTTTGAGATTTTCGATTTATTATTGGGGAAATGAGTAACTTGAAATAAAGTATTCGTAATATTTTAAATATACGACTTCTTTAAAATTTGATTTCTCAGGAACTAATCGACCGATTTCGCTCAAATTTTGTTTTTTTGTAATTTTATTTGCATTTGTTTTTGCATTTTGTAAATTTACATTCTTTAGGGTGATTAAAGAAATTTGTATACATTTACAATTCGGTGTTTTTCGACAGTTATTAAATGAAATAATTAAAAATAATAAATAATTTTAAAAAATCATTTTTTGCATGGAATTATTTTCAAATAAAGGAATTTTATGATTGTGTCCAGGAAATTTTTGATTCGCTTAAAAATTCTCGAAACACGGCAAAATACCCAAAAAGTAAAATTAATATTAAAGGCTTTCTCCTCCTCAGTAGACCACTGGGACCTTATTTCATAGATTTCGGTTACTTCTTATATTTTGAGAGTCAAAAATCTGAATCCGTCATTTATGTTTATTTAGAGAAAGTGTGTTTTTGTACCTGATTTTGTAACTTAAAATATCGTCTCCTCTTATTAATTAGCATATTTCAAATCACCTCAGTTCATTAAGATTAAGTCCTAGAACGTAAAGATCTGATCATTAGATCAAAAGTCATTCAGGGTGATTCGTTTTTTTTACCCTTAAATAAATGTTTATTCCTTTTTCTTTGAAAAAAAATAAAGGTGCTCATCCATGCAACACACTTAAAGACGCGTTTTCTTTAAAGTTTCTAATTTTTTGTTGTTGATTAACTCAGAAATTGTTGAATTTGGGAATCAGGAGTTAAGAAAACGTATAAATATTTTAAATGGGAATTCTTTGTTAATATCAATATCTAAAAGTGTTTTTTTTCTTTTAATAAAAATTCTAAATAAATTAAAAATAGAGGTGATATTTAAATCGTAATTTATGTGATGCAAGTGAAAAATGTAACTATAAAGACGTATTCCTATATTTATAGAAAAAATTCTATGGAATACAATATGGTATATGGAATACAATACGGTAATAATATTACAAATTAACAATAGAATAGGAGCCTCTAATCTAAAATTGAACCGCTTATTACGTACTAAGTAGGGGAGAGTGGGGTCAATTGTAAATGGGTACGATTGTAACAAAGCAAAAATTTCGAGTGTCGGGTTCAAGATTTGGTTCCTAGGTGGCGTACAAGGTGTATTTAATAAATCTACATGTACACCCCTGCTGGCAACCATTTTTATGTACTTTTGAAAGAGTTACATCACAAAAGATGTTTTCACGCTACGTAAGTACTTTTTTTGGTATTAGAATATTATATTGTAACAAAGTAATTTTGTTTAAACAAATAAAAATTGTTAACCGAATATGTAAGTGGACACCTAAATTAACATTTAAAAAAAAATCAGTTTTGTTAATTAACTAGCATTGTTTTTAACAAATGAAGCTGAAACGGCGTCTTGGGGACGATTGTAAAAATAAGTAAAGGGACGAATGTAACAGCTGAAAATAAATAATCTTACGTTTACAAACCATTACTTAACTCTTTAAGAATCACCAATAGTTTCCTATATCATTTATATTAGATTGTATGTGCATTCTTTTATTTGTCACCTCTCACAGCATAAATTAAAATTTTTAAATCCTTAAAGTTAAAAGTTTAACCCTTTAGGTCTCTGCTCATTATTATTTTTACTCCTAAAATATCACTACTATTTTGATCAATAAAAAAATATATCACAACTATGATAATATGTATAACTAACTATGTTTTAGTTGAATTTATGAACTGTTAAAATTGACCCCGGTAAGTGGGGACAATTGTAACAAGTGCACGACTGTCAAAAATTGTTAATAACTAATATAATAACATTTAAAATAATGTATTTATTATTTTTTTTTTCTAGTAGAGGATAGTCTACTTTACACGTCTGTCAATTAATACTAATAATATATTGGATTTTTTGTTAGTGAAAAATAATTAAGTAAAAAATGTTACAATTGACCCCACTCTCCCCTACTTGTGCCCCAAGTTTAAATACTTTAACCGTTAAATACATAATACAATTAATTGTTATTAATGCATCAGATAATGGAAAGATGTTCAAAAACATACTTAAAAATTATATAAAAATAAAAAAAATTATAAAAGTTGATATTTTCGAATTTTTATTGTGGTTCTAAAATGACCCTTGTAGATTGATTAGTTTTTGATTAAAAATATTTTACTGAGAAGGAAATTCATCAATTCTATCAAATAGTTCAAAAGTAAAATTGCAGTTATCAGAAAGTAATATAATAACATCTATATAATAACATCTATATAATAATATCCATATGATAATATATATGTAATAATACCTATATAATAATATCTATATAATAATATTCATAATACGTTTAAAAAAGAACTAACCCTAGAGTTTAAAAAAATTCCCTTTTTTATCATTGTTCATTTCAGTCAACACTGAACTCTTAACACTATTATCACAAACTCTCTATGAAAATTATCCTTTGATGGCAATTGCAACTGTCATTTCTGTGACAATAAATGTTTGAAATGTTTTTAATAAATTGTACATTTCCGTTGAAGTTAAAAATGAATCTCGACTGATTTGAGCGTTTGAAATAATTTCCCCTCCTAACAAATTCATCATTTCAGCTTTTAAAAGAGAGAGTCTCTTTATAAACGAGAATTTCAGAACATGCTATTTGAATTGAATATTCATTTCATTTGTAGTTATAGTATTTTGTAATTTATTATAAAGTATTTCGATGATGACGAAAAAAAACACTCCAAAAATATTAAATTTTTTGTTTTATTTTTTTGTATTTGTTATTTTGTTTTGTTATCTATTTAACATTGATGACAGAAAACGTTAAACTTTTTTAAATTTCCTTTAAAACTATACGTGAGGCATATATATATATATATATCATATTAAGTAAAATTAATTTTTATTAGCATAATAAGATCGTTTAAATAAAAATAAAAACAGACTTGTTGGTTGTAAAAATCAAAATGTTCACAAACTACTTAAAAGCACACTGAATACATTCTTGTAAAAAAAGAAAACATTCTTACATGGTAAAAACATTTCTGATTTTTTTAAGAAAATAAAAGGGAAAATTCTTGTAATCGACGCCAAAATTTACGGTGATTAAATCATTTATTCACTAATTTTTCTAATAACAGTTAAATGATCATTCTAGTTTTCAAAATTATAGTTTATATTATCAACAGAGTTAAAATACAACGCTGAAATGTAAATTTAAAAGAAAATGTTATTCACGCCATATTTTTAAGAATCACGATGAAATTACCATAATGTTCTTCTGAACTATCTGTTATTTAAGCATTTATTTGGTAATATTAACACTTTGATGGTAAAGCTTTTTACCAAATAGAATGGTTGTAGACCTTATTATCTGTTTATCATGATTTTTTAGTATGGTTTATTTCCATAATAGGATGTCTGATACAAATGCGGATGCTTATAATCTATTAGTAATATATATGTGGTGAACATTTACAAAGCCCTTTAGTTCCTTGGAGCTGAGTACTTACTTTGGTCGAGAGGGCATTGAAATTCAGAAATGATTTAAACTTGTATTCTTATCACCTCGTACTAAATGAAAATTTGAGTACTCTGGTTAGTCAAAATGTGGTTTAAAACTCGATTGATGATAAAAAAAAACTTTGTTTGTAGCGACTTCAATATGATTAAAATTGGTATTTTTTTTATCCACCACAAAGCTTTTTATTTAATTTTGAACACTTTTGCTGTCGGATGATAGTTGATATTTCGTTTGACATTAAATTCTCTTTGTCTATAATATGGCGATAAATTGCAATTTTAGTGGTAAAACGAGCAACAAAAAAAAAAATAGTAAAGAGAAATGATTGAAATTTGCATTGTACACAAGTAAAAAATTCTAGTAAATATTTGATGGCTCTCGATAGCACGAAAACATTCAAAATTGTGGCATCAAGATTCCAATCAACCGCATGAAAGCTGGTTCTAAAAACGTTTATACAATAATTACCCAAAAATTTTATAAACTGCATAATTAAATGTTACAAAGAATTATGCTGGTTCACACTGTTAGAAATTTCTGAGAAAAAATAGCTAAATAAAAATCTGTTTAATTGTTATTTTACCATATTTAAACGAAACAGTCAAATAGCTATAAATAAGATAGTAATGAAACCTATTAACAGTGAGAAAAATCGTTTATTAATTTTTTTTAAAACCTAAAACGGTCAAATAACAAGAATTTTATTGCACCAACTAAGCCCACTTAATGAAGCAACTTAGTTCTTTGCAACTGCGTACATATTGTAGCTGAGAGAGCTAATCAGTCAATTTCATGACCGACAGAATGGGGATTCGAGTCCCAGCATTGACATCTCTATTCCCTTTAACACAGTTGAAGAATTTCCAGTGGCCTGCATTCTCTAATGCCCATTATCTTAGGAGAAGCCTATCTCCTATGTCTAGATAAATTTCTTTTTTTTTATGGTTTTGAAACCATGATAGATGTAAATGATTAAAAAACCGTATAGTTTCGTATTCATGATTTTATAATCATACTAATTGTGAACGGTATTTAAAATTTAGATTTTTATTTCACATTTTTGTATATTAAACTACATATCTCAAAAAAGTTTAAAAAAAAAAAATAATTCTGTTTTATCAGTTTTCTGAAATTTTATTTTCGTGTTCATTAGTAAAGGAAAAAAATAGTTGCGAAGCCACTTTTCTCAAAATCTATCGTGAAGCACTTTACGTTGTTTTTTCAAGTGCACGGCAGCATAAGGATAAACAGATAGAGTACTCTCGTTGGATAGATTGATATAAGATAAGCCACTTGACACGCTAGGGCCGGCAACCGGCTGTAGTACTGGTAGGAGAAGAAGTAATAATTAAGTTAATAACTCATTTTACTTTAGATGATCTGCTGCATCTATTCCAGGCAATTTTTTTACAAGTTAACTTTTTTATGAATTCTAATAGTATCATCAATAAAATTGATAATAGAAGAGTTACAAGCCCAAAGGAATACTTTTGTTCTCAACCTTAAGATCTAGTTCGAGATCTAAATTCCAAACATTTGGGCAGAAGAGAATTTTCTTAAAGAGGATGTCAATATGGAACGAATGGCGTAGTAAAAAACAAACCTTTTTTTCACAGGGGACTAATATTTCTGTTTTAAACTTGATTTCATCTCATAAATTATTGTTTCTAAAGTCCCAAGAAGGAATAAATTTTTTTAACTAAAAATAATAACTCTCTTCATCAGATTTTCAGTTCTTGAAAACCATTTTGGATAGAGATATATTGCTGTAGTTTAACTAATGCAATAACTTACACAAAAAAAACTTGAAATTATTTTAAAAAAAGAAAGAAAGAAAAACTAGATTGTAATTGCAGAAAATATTAAAAGAAAAAAACACATGTGTAAAAACACAAGTGTCAAATAACATACAGAACAATTTGAATTATCTTAGTAAACAAATAAAATGAACTAACAAGAAATTTTTTTTACACTTATTGAAGAAATTAAAACATTTAACTAAAATTGTTTAGACTTACTGAAGAAATAAAAAAGAACTCACACGAATGGATTTACTGAATGGACTTGTTAAACATATAAAATAAACTTTTTTGAATAACAGAATGGACTTACTTAACAAATAAACTGAGCGTTTTTGAATAATTGGACCGGCAAATTGAAATACAATTAAGTAAACTAAAAAAAATTTGGATGAAATTACTAAGAAAATTATATAAATGAGACAAATTGAATGTACTCACTGAAAAAAAAAAAAAAACGACAAATTAAAAAAAATGAGCAAGTGAAAAGGTTACTTTTAAAATAAATGAACTAACTAAGAAGTGGCGTTATTTAGCAAATTAAATGAACCAATAATTAAAATAAAATTTAGACTTTCTTATTAAACAAATTTAAAGAATCTTTTCGCACAACTGGATGTTTAATTGAGATATAATTCAATGAACTAAAAAAATTGCATGAAAATACTGAAAAAAAATATAAATAGGTAACAAACAGTGAGTGAACTTACTGAAAACAAATTAAACAAATTAGCTAGAAAACTTTTTACTTTTAAAATAAATGAACCAAATAGCAAGCTGAATGGCCTTATTTAGCAAATTAAATGAACAAAATAGAAAAATCAAATGATTCTACTAAACATAATAAGTGACTTCTAAAGAAAAATTATGTCTACATGACAAAAAAAAAATTGGTTAGGAAAATTTAATGAACTTACTAAATAAATTAAATGAGATAATTCGAAAAATTAAATATTGAGCCAATTTTGAGGAAATTATATGAACTATTAATTAAAAAAACTGAGTTAAATTACTGAACTTATATGTGAACTCCTGAAGAAAAATAAATTTGCAGAACAAAGAAAAAGAACTTATTAAAAAAATTGGTTGTAGATAGTAAGCAAATGAAATGAACGAATATAAATCAATATATTGCTTATACAGTTAATATGAGCAGGAAAAATTAATGAACTAATAAAAAAAAAAACAGAATGACCATAAATAGACGAAAACCAATCTTGAATGAGTTTTTATGAAAAGTTAAGGAGAGTATTATATTTCCTGCTTATGCATTTCATGTTAAGTATATATATATATATATATATATATATATATATATATATATATATATATATATATATATATATATATATATATATATATATATATATATATATAATATATATATATATATATATATATATATATAATATATATATATATATATATATATATATATATATATATATTAGGAAGTGATAGTACACACCCAAACAAACAATTTTTATCAAAGAATGTATGGTCGAAAGCAAAACGCAAAACCGCTAGAGGGCGTCAAAGTTTATGTTCTTATATGAGGCAAAAACACACAAAGGGCGATGAAGTTAAGTTATAAAAGCAAATTTAATGGCATGTGATTACAATAAGTCTTCAAAACAGTGGCCGGCAGCGGCTATGCACGCAGTACAACGGCGAAAAAAAGATAGGCGAACATTCTGAAACACACCAGGCATATCACGAACTTTCCCTGCAGCGGCTGAAAGCTTGGCGACAAGTTCTTCTGCAGATTCAATGGGAGTCTCATACATAAGAGCCTTCAGCTGTCCCCACAAAAAGAAATCGAGACATGAAAGATCTGGCGAACACGGTAGCCAAGCTATAGGATCACCTCGGCCAATCCATTGGTTTGAAAATGTTACGTCCAGATAGTTTCGCACTTCTCGTACGTAATGAGCTGGTGCTACATTCTGCTGGAACTAAATGCGTCATTTGCATCAAAGTTTCCAAATGAGCCAGCACCTTTGCGTTTTATTTTCGACCATGCATTCTTTGATAAAAATTGTTTACTTGGGTGTGTACTATCACTTCCTAAAATTTTGCCCATCTTTTATGAATCACCCTGTATATATATATATATATATATATATATATATATATATATATATATATATATATATATATACGGTGATCATACAATTTTATATTTGTTTAAAAATAGTATTAGTTTACTTCTTTTTCGTTGTACAGCGACTTGAAGCTTTTATTCTGACCTGGGGAATAAGACTATGGAGACCGCAACAGGGTGAAATATTTGTAATAAAAATATGAATAAATAAATAAAGTTAAAATATAAAGTTCAAAAACTCTTTCAACTTGTTTCGGATATTCTTGGAGCTATTCCAAGTAAGTGAAGAAACATTTTAGCTAATGACCTAAACTAATAAAATAACTTCATCTGAATTTTTCTTTTCTCGAAGAAAAAGTTTATGAAAATAAAAAGGGCTGATTGGAGAATGTAAATGTTTAAACGTTCAGTCTGTTCATGCTTATGTCTCCTCACTCGTTTGGTATTTTAGTTGTCCGATGCCAACACAAAAAAAGAAATTAAATAGGTTTCGTTTTTTAACGATCTACATGCATCATACGCAACAGTGTTTTATGTGTATAATAAGACAGACCCTTTGCGATCGTATTAAGTTTATACATGGGTGTCATGCTGGTCGGAATTAATTTTCGTTGAGCGAACATAATATGCAAACTTATGAAGGAAAAATAAAATTTATTATTATTTTTTTTTAATTTTTATATTTAACACAATAATATGGCTTAATTTTTTTGTAAAAATTGTATTTTATAGATCTCTATCGTATGGTATCTTTAAAAGCAATCTCCATGTGAACATGTGTCGCAAAACTAATTAGTTTGGCGTCTTCCGTTTTTAATTTTTCTGTTTGAATTTACAGAAAAATCTTTACTCTTTACATCTTCACAGCGCCGCAATATACGTAGTTTGCAATTAAACTGTGGCCAACATCTTTGCTGTGGTGGCTGAGAGCTGTAGTGACTGAGAGACATACGACTTGAACGTTAAAAACGTGTTGGTGGCTGAGAATAGACATACCACCGCAAAATGTTAACTATTTAACATTTTAATAACAGCTTTATAATGTAGAATTTTTTTCTCTCGATCTATCTTTAAATAGACTTGAAAATTTTATGTAAAGGCACTTTGTAAGAATCATTAAATTTTATTCTACGTATTTTTTTCAATATATTTTCTCAGTTTTTAAAATTTGAGGAATCTTTAAGGTGAAAGACTAATGATTAAGTTAGTTTAGAATACATTAATCTTTTAGGTCGTTATCCTTTTTCTCCAGTGCAAATCGCGTTTCAAAAACTAATTATTAAAGTTTAACGATTAAAATTAGTTAAGGGAATATTAATCATTTTTAGACATTATAAACCATCTTTTATGAAAGATTCAACTAGACAAATTAATGTTGAATATGCCTACAAACGAGCATAGCATATCAATTGCCGATTAATAGTTATTATCAATCTCTTATGTTCCAATCGTCTTTTTAATCTCTATAATTTTTAAAAGGTGAAGGAGTATCCAATTTTCTCTCTCGGTTTCCGTGTCGATTGAAGCGAATGTCGGAGCAAAACTTGGCGCACCAATCACGAGCGGTTTGATACCCTCTCCACAAATGTCACAATGTAGCACAAATGTCACAAGCAATTTTTGAGGGCTTAAAACTTTGATTATAAGCAAAAGAAAACCGAAAAGCTCTTTCTTCTATCTTGAAAATTCCACTTTTTTAAAATTAGCATAAATTAATAAACACAAAAACGACCACGGTAGATCAAAACATCCTCTTTCAAATGATCTTAACAGCTATTCCAATTTTTTTACTAATTATATATATAAAAAAAGACAGCAAAATTTGAGGCTCACCAAGTACTAATATATATATATACAGTCCCTCGCCAAATTATTCGATGCACGAAAGATTCTATGTAAAATCTTAATTATCATGTAATACTATACAGCTTTATTGTTTTTACAGGACTGGAACCGGTTTCCACTTGTTTACGTTCGTGTATTAATTGGTTGAATTAGAGGATACATAGTATAAATTCGACGATTGGTTAAATTAGACGATATATTATATAAATATAAAATATTTATTATATCAGGTATTATATGAGTATATTATAATAATTCGATCAAATTATTAGACCCGCTGTAGTGTTATAATAATTTAATTTTTTGCACGAGTTTATAGGCAATTCCTTTATATTTAAACACAAATGCAATGGGTTTTTATTCAAGAGATTTTTTGTATACTTCTTATTTGTATTTATTTGTAATGGATTGCGTTACAATGTTGACCAATTAATTTTTACACGAACGTAAACAAGAGCAAACCGGTTTCAGTAGTGTAAAAACAATAAAGTTGTAAAATATTACATTATAATTAAGATTTTACACAGAATCTTTAGTGCGTCTAATATTTTGGCCAGGGACTGCATATATATATATATATATAATATATATATATAATATATATATAATATATATATATATATATATATATATATAATATATATATATAATATATATATATAATATAAATATATATATATATAAATAATATATATATATAATATAAATATATATATATATAAATAATATATATATATAATATATATATATATATATATATATATATATATATATATATATATATATATATATACAGAGGAAGAGGGATGCAATAAACATGTTTACCCTAAATGGTCACACAGTTTTAAAGAAAAATGTCATGAATATGTCTAGTTTTTAATTCGAAAAATTTATATAAAATCAAGTGTATGTACGATATATGTATTCAATTTTAATTTTCTGGTTAACTTTTAGTTAATATGTTAGACAAGTGCTGACATCTAGTTTAAAATAAACTCACAATTTCTGAACACATTACAAATAGTCTGGTACTATGATCTGATAAATAGATTGAGAAATAAATATGATTCCGGGCATAAGAAATACATTGTCGTAATCTTTTTGTTGTGCTAATCTGGAACACTCCAGGTCAGAAATATCACGGCCGCGAGAAATAGAGGTCGAAACTTCACCTCGTCATTTTAATGAGGTAAAATGAAGGAGTTAAATTGGAGGTGTTTCAGATAGTCAACTTCCCATTGTTTCTCCCCGCAATCAAAACTGTCTTGTATTTTATTAAAAAACACCTTCTTGTAGCGTGACTCATCAGATTTTCGATCGATTTTTTGCTTTTTGCTAGCCTAAATATTAATTTTGTATTCCCCAATGTGAACATTTTTTGTCATTATTTTTTCATAAATTTACTTATTAAAGGCAGTCTTTACGGAGCACTTAAAGCATTATACAAAAATTAAATGGTTAGACCATTCATCAACCTAAATTTTCTAAAATAGGAAAAATATATAATACTTGAATGTTTAATTTGTAAAGACTTTCACAGTGTTGTGTTGTTAGTTGTTGTTTCTAATAACACTTGCCAATATCAGCAAGCGTGCTTGGTGAAGCCAAGCGAAATTAAGGCAGAGGGTGAGTTTCTTATTTTTCAGGGATGCCATGTATGGCCAATAATACAATTTCAGCCACACACACGTCACAGCTTGATTGGGGTACGGACTTTTTCATGCATCCATTTATTCAACCACAGATTGTAATTTTGACATGAATCAGAGAATGATTAATCTCCAATTCAGTACCCCAAGAGATAATGATTTGTCATGGGAACTTTGTGGCCCGACAGATTTAACGTGCCCCAGTCACCATTTACTATGCGGGGAGTCTTTGGCCGGCGGGAATCGAACTAGGACCCCTTGGATATGGACCCAATGCCCTACCAACCAGGCCATCTAGGTTTGGCAATGAACTCGGTTTGGCCAGAAAGCGTCAAAAGCGTTTTTTTTCGAAGCTACGTTTAAGTTGGCAGCTCATAACTCAGAGAAATCTTTTTCAATCAATTTCATACTTAAACTGCAAATTTAAAATTAAATTTTTTTACAAATGTACGAAGAAATTATTTTATTTTTTTGTTGACGTTGTTGTTATAAACGATTTTCGGGAGATTTTTTGGGGGTTATTTAGATAAGTCAAAATGTTCACAGTTTTTTACATAATTACATACATAACTAAAACAGAAATTGTTTTTCCTCTTAACAAAAATAATTTTTTTTTCCAATGAGCTGCACAATTAGTCTTCCCGATGAGCAGACTTAGTGCGTTCTCCAGAAGTGGTATCCACTCTTTCAGGACCACCACAATGGGTGAGATACCGTTGGCCTTGTTAATTTGAGCTTCTTGTTTCTGCCACACTAAATGGCAGCACCAAAAACTAAATGGCAGCAAATATATTGCAAGTTGTACAAAATATTGCAAGTTGTAGAGTTAACAAAAATATTGCAAGTTGTACAGTTTCTAATCGTGTAGCAAAATTTTCTACTCTAATGAGCGGCACAATCTTCAGAAATCAAAATTCGTATACGCCCAAAACAAAATTAAGTGAAGATTAATATCGTTGCAAAAATTTGGCCTTTCCGAATTTACAAGGCTGCCTATGCTTTTCGGAAAGTATTTTTTAGAGTGATATTCATTTGAAAATTTAAGATTTCAGGGTTTTTGGTAATTTTGACAACAGTTTAAAAGCCTCACTTTGAGGGAGCTGGAACAAAATTGCATTTCATATGAATTTATAAATCATTTACATGTAGTGATGTAAGAATAATTTCAAATTTACAAAACAAAGAATCATACATTAATGCATTAACTTAGCTACCACTAGAGTAAATTTTCTCAAAAAGTATTTAAAGTTGACAGCCTTGAACTTATAGCAAAATTTGAATTTGTAAATAGTAAATGAAAATTAAATACAAGAAATGTATCATAAAATTTATTTTGATACATTAATGCTTAAAAGAAAGATGGAATAAAACCACGTTAAAGCATCTGAATAACTAAAGAGAAAAAAATTGATAGTAAATTAAAGATTTATTCGATAAATATCTCGAAAATATAACACTTGAGATTAAGATTCTTCAATCTATTATTAGAATAGGGCTTACTCAAGCATATATAAGTATAATAAAATTCGCACTTTTAAATATAGGACAGATAATAATAATCTACATAATCTATGCATTTTTTTTTTCAAATTTAATTTGAAACCTATACAGTAATACTTATAGAAATAAAATAAATTAGTATAATTAGTAATAGAAATGAAATAAATTCATAGTTAAAGCTTCTAAATATCTTAACAGTTTCTTCTACATATATAATCGAATCTGAATAACAAACCAGATTATTTCAGATTCAAATCTGGAAGAGTAGCATTTTGGGTAAAGAAAATTTAAATTAAGAAAAAATAAGCATTTTTTTCTCTTTTTTTTAAAAAATTAATTTCTGCATTTTATGAATTCATATATTTTAGTAATTAAATTTGTATCAGAGCCTTTAATAAATTTTTTCCCCGTGAACTTAAGTTTCTGCAACTTTGTATTCCAAGCACTACTTGCAAGTTGATTGCTTGATTAATTGGTTTAGGTGTCCGATTTTAAAAAGGGGAGGGGCGATTCTGTATTATTCATAATTGAAGATAGAAAAAAAAGTTTTTACTTTTTTTAATCTCTATTTCATCAAGTAATTTTATTTTCTTCAAAATAAAAAAAATCGTCACTGTCGTGCTAACAGTTTATTATTATTTGAAATCTGAGACAAAAAAAATCTGCTGATGGTGTGATGATCTGCAGCGCCTGCTGCTGCACTGGAGGATTACTACTATCGGACTTGACAAATTATTGAATTTGTTTTTGTTCATAAAAAAAAACTTAATTTTGCATATAAAGGACATTCTTTCAAACGGAAATTTGAAACTTTCCATCTAAAGCTTTTGAAAGTCTCAGTGATAAATAACGTTATTATGATATTATTAGGGATATCAACGTTAATTTTATGATAAATAAAACGATAATTTCAATGATGTGCAATCTGAGTTCATGAATTGGATATGGAAATATTTGCTCGATTACGACTCCGGTTGGTTAAAAATTAGATTAAAAGATAAGGTAGGTAGGTACTTTGTTTACGTCCACTGCACAATGGGCTATTGGCGACGGTCAGGGAAACATCCGTGAGGATGATCCGAAGATATGCCATCGCAATTTTGATCTTCTATAGAAGAGATGACTACCCTGCTTTGGCTACCCTGACCTGCGCGCGAAGTCGAGCACTTTACGGTTAAACGAGGACCAATAGCGCGCACCCTGGGTCCCTACGCAGGCTGATCAAAGTGGTCACGCACCCGCTTACTGACAGCATCCAGTGATGCTTGATTTCGGTGTTCTACTGGGAACAGAGTCTTTACGATCAGTCCACAGCGGGACTAGATTAAAAGATAAAATTAAGCTTTTGATAAAATAAAAATTATTTAAATAGATATTTATAATTAGTATGTGAACAAAAATATTGCTAGCATATTGGGACAATTATATGAATAATTTATTGCAAACTTAATATATCAATTTTTGAACGTTTTCCTCAAGTGTATCATTACACTATTAAATAAATTCCTAAATCCCAAAAACTAATTAATTTAGCTCATTTTGAAAAGTTAATTAAAAGGATATACAAATTAATTAATTTGTAATAGTTTCCCAGTTCCAAAATATTCTCTGAAGAATCTTTTGGTAATTATGTATTTTTCAGTGTACGCGTGTATTTAGCTCTTTTCTTACAATAGTTTTGAAAAATTTCAAAATTAAATTTTTTTTTTTTTCACATTGCAAAATCTATTTTTTCAACTGCGTTTTTATAATTTAAAGTATTATTTTAAATGAAATACCTTTATCTACAATCCTGCATACATAATTTTAGGTTTATACTATATTTGTAATAATATTTCCCAGAGGATTCGAGGAAAATTTCAACCAAGTAAAAGTTGGAGTAGAGTTCTTAAAAAAGTCCGAATTCGGAGTTAAACTTTTCAACTATCGATTTTCCAGCTCTCGTTAATTCAGCGTGTCTAAGCCAGATTATGATTTAACGAGGAAATGGAAAGTTAATTAAGACATTAAAAGATATAAAAATTTGTTTAAAGTGGAAACATTTACCTGATTTCTGGATGATAGTTTGCTTATTTTTTATTTTCTCAATGAAGAAATTTGCGATATTCAAGTGAAAATTCTGACTAGTTCCTTAATAGAACGATTTGAATGCAAGGATTTGGTTTTATTTATTGGTTTATTGGAATTACATATACATTTTCAGGCTTGTGTGCTCAATTAGGCTTATAAACCATTGTCAAATAGAAGGACAGATAGCGCAATACAGACAGAGAGAAGGACAGCACTGAGATACATCCAGGGTAACAGTGGGATTCGAACCCGATACCTCCACGCTTTGCACAGCGTTTGGCGAGTGATACCGCTCGGCCAACGAGACCCCCAAGGTTGTTGTAGTTCATTTACGTCGCACTAGAGCTGCACAATGGGCTATTGGCGACGGTCTGGGAAACATCCCTGAGGATGATCCGAAGACATGCCATCACAATTTTGATCCTCTGCAGAGGTGATGGCACCCCTGCTTCGGTAGCCCAACGACCTGCACGCGAAAGATCCCCAAGGATTTATATTTATTTATTTGTTGGTATAACATGCATATGCAGTCTTGTGTGCTCAATTAAGCCTTATGAGCCTTTGTCAAATAGAAGGACAGATAGTGCCATACAGAGACGGACAACACGAAGATACATTCAGGATAACAGCGAGATTCGAACCCGTTACCTCACGCTACGCACTACGCTTGGCAGGCGATATCCCTCGGCCAGGAAGGCCTACCATTTATCTATTTCATTTATTTATTGGCACACATACATGCAGGCTTGTGTGCTCATTTACATAAATACGGCTTTTAAGCTTTTGTCAACATGAAGATACATCCAGAGTTACGGAGTGATTCGAACCCGCTACCAACACACAACAGAGCGCTTGGCGGATGATACTGATGAATAATAGGGAAAGAGGAAGAATAAGGGGCAACAAGACGATACTAAGGGTGTTTAAATATCATTGATAACTGGAAATCTTTTTATTTCTACTTTTTATTGTTCAGAACTTGAAATGGGCAACAGAAAATATCTTGTA
This sequence comes from Parasteatoda lunata, assembly GCA_949128135.1. Lineage (NCBI taxonomy): Eukaryota > Metazoa > Arthropoda > Arachnida > Araneae > Theridiidae > Parasteatoda > Parasteatoda lunata. Next base: position 102,901,863 of record OX421970.1, read on the forward strand.
AATAGAAAGCAGAAGCAAAAATCGATGAAGGACCTCTTCTAAATTAGAACCTCATTCACTACAAATAAAAATACAATATAACTAGAACATTTATTTTACATTATCTCGGAAATTGTATAATTAAATATTTACATTTAGAACATTTAGAATTATCTTCTATTAATTTCTTTTTTTTTTTTCCCTAAAGTTTTAAAAGGTTATTAAACTATTGTCATACAATTTAATGTCATACAATTTTAATCCAATCATTTTTATAAAAAATGAAAAGCTGTGCAAAACGGAGTTTTAGTTCGGCATGATTGATTTCATCTTAGGGAGAATTTAGGGTGATTTTAAAACACTTACCGATAAGAAACAAATAGTTTTTATGCATAGATTCAGAAAAAATAAAGATTCTCTAGAATTAATTCTAAAAAAAAAAATTTAACTAATTCAACACGGAGAACGATGTGAACAAATGCTCTAGAGAAGGCCAAAACACACCCTGGCCTGTCGTGTTAATGAGGATGATGATGAGAATTAATTTTTGGAAAATAAATTTTCTGAGCAACAGCGCAAAGTAATTCAAAGCCGATATTTCCAAAAGCTTTTTTCCCTTTCAAAAAAAAAAAATTTCTTTAATTTAAGATTCGCATTAATTTTTCTTTACCTTTAACTCTAAAAAAAAATGCAGAAACGATTGAAATAAAAATAATTTAAATTTATTACAAATTCAAACAAAAATAAATATTTATTAATATATTAACAAACTAATCATTAAACAAATTGCAACTGTAATAAAATTGGTTTTTAATAATTGAGTGTAATAAGCGCGTGATTATTAAAATTATCCCCAACTCTCCTCCGCGTTGACCGGCGGACGGTTCCAGGAGTTGACGTCACATCCTTGCAGTCTCCACCGCCATCTTTTCCCGTGACGTCACATCGCACACCCATCCCCCCTTTATAAAGGTCTCAGGAACCGAAGGAGCACCGTCAGATCCTGAATTCCTCTTACCCAATATGGCGACCACCGAAAATAAGCAACACGAACAGGTAAGGACATTATTTAATCTTCGCTTATATCGTTGCATTTCTTTTTGCATATTTTTCATCTCATTCTCCTCTCCCCCTATCACCCTCTGTTTACCTTTCATCTTTATCATCATCTTCATTTATCCTTTTCATGATGAAGGAGATGAAACAGAATAGTAACTTCGTTCACCGGTAAAGACACACAGTTATTGATTCCTTCGATCACACTACTGCAAAGCAGAAATCGGCACCAGAAACTGTTCTGTGGGGGAGACCGATCACTGTATTTCTTGCCCCCCCCCCGTATTAAATATTCTTCCCCTCTTTTTTTTCCATTTTCTTTCTTAATTAATAGAATTGAGCCATTTTTGAAGAAATTTGGGGACGGCGAGGCTTAGAGTAAAATTAGGAGAGCCGAGACTTATAGCCGGTGTTTCATTTGACCTTTCTTGTGCTGTTTCTTTGTCACAAGGTTATCACTATGGCTACCGTTTCTGATAAAAGTAATAACTTATAGATAGAAATTTTCATTATTAGTTTTATAATATGGATTGTTATTAGCAACTAATTATAACTTATTTTATATAATAACCTTTTATGGAATTTCTAAAGAATTAAAAGACGATGACTTCTGAGATTCTGCAGATGAAGAAGAATACTGAAAGCAAAAAAAAAAATATTTTATATTATTTAGTATTTTTTTTCTTTTATTATATTGTTTTGATGTAAAAACTAGTAAATATATTTTCTCTAATGATTATGCAAGGAAAATTTCGCTAAAAATCTGTTTAGGCCTAATGAGTATAAATTTTCAAGTTCCTTAATTAATAAAAAATGCTTTTAAATTTATAAAATAAATTTATTAAGATTTTAAAATTTTTTTATGTAAATTTATTTTTATTTGTTCTCAATAAGAAGTTATAAATCATTCAGATTATCGCTAAATTAAAAGATGACTTAAAATTTATAACGAATTAACAATAAGGAATTAAAAGATGATTTATGTTATTCTGCAGATGAAGAGTAATACTGAAAGCAAAACTTTTTTTAAAATATTATTTAATATTTTTTTTCTCTTATTATATTATTTTTATATAGAAAATTGCAAATTTATTTTCTCCAATGATAATGCAAGGAAAATTTCACAAGAAAAATTTTACAAGAAAATCTATTTAGGCCTAATTAGTATAGATTTTCAAGTTCCTTAATTAATAAAAAATGCTTTCAAATTTATACAGTTAATTTATTTAGGCTTTAAAAGATTATTCAAGTTAGGTTTTTGTTTAAATTTCTTTTTAATAAGTTGTTATAAATCATATAGATTATCGCTCACTTTTGAAAAAATTCAGTATTCATTTATAAAACTGTTCTTATAATAAATATTTCCAACTATTTGGGGAATTAATTCGTTTAAAATATGCTGACTAAAATTAAAATAGGTTTAACCTAAAATGTGTTGCAATAAAAAGAAAATCAGAATTTTTAAAAAGAAAATTCTTGACTTCAAGAAATTAGTTTCTTAAAATAATTTCGAAGAAACCAAATCTTTTGAAAAATATATTTGGTTTCATAGAACAGTTTGCAACAGTTGATGAATTGTAGTAATTGGCCATTTCTCGAAATCCTTTTCTTGAAAAGTAAGAATTAAGCTCAGTTTCTTTTTCAAAATTGTGTTTTCTGAAACTATTGTAATATTGATATAAAACATAATTGTTTCACTCATACTGCTTTAAAAAAAAAAATTGAATTTGTAATTTATTTAGTTAATTACTATTTTACGTACCACGAAAAGAGGCATAATTTGTTAAGTAAGCAAAAATCATTCCCTGATAAGCAAAAATCATTCATAAATATTTATTCTACATAATCTTTGAAAATCAAAAATTTTCGAGTTAAAATAAATATATTAAATCTTGTACATATTTCTTCATATTGACTTTAAGAAAATGCTCTTTTAGTTATAAAAAGTGATAGAAATCCTTTTCACACAGTTTTGAAAAGTCATTTATATCTTTCTAAACATTTAGAGTTTCTCAAACATTTTTTGGAAAAGATCCAAGTAAAGTGAGAAATGTTAAAAGATGAGTGGAGAGTTAAGTCAAGTAGGAGTTAAAAACGTGAAAAAGAGTTTAGATAAAGCAGAAGAAATAAGAGTCTAATTTCTTTCAAAAAAGTGTCTTCCTATCAAAAGTTTGTTAAATAAATCATTAAATTTTTTTATCTTGCTTAATGGTTATTACATGCTTGTATAGAATAAACCTTGATTTAATAACAACTTTATATAGAATAATATTTTATATAATATTGAATATATAGAATAATATTTTTATATCCAATAATATTTTTATATAAAATATTAGGTATTATTCCAATAGGCTATAGACTTGTGTTATAGATATTTATTTTATTAACAGTTATTTAGGTTTGTGTTCTTTTAATGCTTCTGCCCGGAATACATTTGCCCGGTATTCCCTTGACTGATATTTTTTTAAGGTTAAATGCCATTGCTCAGTATACATTTGTTCGGTATGCACTAAGTTAATGTTTTTTAAGGCTAAGTTCCCCTGCCCGGAATACCTGGCACTAATTTTTTTTATTTTTAAAGTCAAGTACCACTGCCCGGTATATTTTACCCTAGGCCTAAATCCCTGTACGCTAAGATTCTATCATATCAAACTATAGTAGCGCCACCTATGAATCCGTAAAGTAACTATACAGCAGATATCTCATATTGCTACAATACAGAATTTTCATGAACAGAAGTATCGATTTACATATTAGGAAATCAATTTTTATGTTACATTAATATTATAATAGATAAATGTATATTATTGAGTAATTTTATTTAATAAAACGTTAAACAGAAATAATACAGAAACTATTAAAGTGCAACTTTTGACAGATATTTTTGAAGGTAAAAGTCATATTTTTAAATTAATATAAAAATCATGGTATGTTATTATTATTTAAATAATAAATTGTATATATTATTTTTTTTTTGTAAATTTAGGGCAAAATATGCAAAAAAAACTATATAGCCTTTTTAGAATTTTTTTTTTTGGATGAGCAATGAGTCAAACCAGCGTGACTTCTTAATGCAAATGTAAATATACTGTAATTTAACGTAAGCTACTAATGAAAATCTAATGGAGTTCAACAAGTTGATTAATTTATGTTACAGGATAGCAAATAGAGAGATAGTCCGTGAGTTGTGTGTAATAGTACAAGTGCCAAAACATGACTTGTGCCAACAGCAATCATTACCTCTGACTATTAATCATTTTAATGGACATTTGCCAAAACAAAATGGAAACAAAATTATCTGTTTTGTATTTATAATTCTTTCTTCTTAAGAGAAGAAAAAAATGTTTGTTATAGTTTAAAGAATGCTCTAATACCTGTATTTAAAAGTTTTTCGGAAAAACTTACAATAAATAAGCTTGGTTTCTATTGAATGGGTTTAGAATTAAAATTTATAAATAAATAATCTTATTTGCTTATTTTCATTTCGGAAAACGAAAAAGGCAGAAAAAAAGAATGCTTTTTCTACTTTCTAATTTAATTGTTTAAACAATTTCAAAATTTTTTTAAATAAACCACTTTCTTTTTTTTTTTTTAACCTTTTTATGATATATATATAATATCTGTATAATAGGACAGATTTTTTTTTTCAACGTATATTTTAAAAATGATAGATAATTTATTTAAATCTTTTTCGGCTAAAATAAGTTCGAATCGATTTAATTATTCGATAATTTGTACAACATGAAATTACTTACATGAAATTGCTACATGAATTATTCGATATTTTGGAGATAAAATTCAACAAGGTATGGGCATATTTCAGGAAGATTCGTGAATTGTTCAAAAATCTTGTCTCTAGGTATTTGAACATTTAAAAACATTTTGCAATTATTTTGAGTAACTTGTATATTATTTATTTTTAAATATAGTTTCAGCAAGTGAAGAATATTTTTATTATTATAGTCTTGTACACCACAAATGATTTAAAAAAAACATATCCATATTTGTCAGGACTTTTAATACTAACAAAATTCACACGCAACGTTCTTCAACATTACCGGTGCAGGTTATATTGCTTTTCTTTTCATTATTTATTTTGCTTTGACCACACTCGCTAAATCTTTTTCTTAAAATCCTAAATTTTATTCTCAAAAATCTTGAGAATACTATTTAATTTTTAATTCTTTGAAACTCTTAAAGAAATTCTAATTGTTTTTGTAAATGTTTGAAGCCTATATTATTATATTTTATAATGTTATACATATTTCATAATTTTTTATGAATATCCTAATGCTGAATATTTTTATAATTCCTTGAACATTAATTGTAGGATTAAAATGTCATGTTTGGCAGTAATTGTAAATTGTATCTTTTAAACTTTTCTGAATCAGAAAATCATAAATAATTTCAAAATTGCAGGAAAAATATTTTCTCATTCCATTTAAATAATTTAAAAAAATTCTTATTGGCTTTTTTTACTTTAAGGAGGAAATATCTATTTTAATGCATCCACTAATGAAAAAAGAATATGTTTGTCTCAAAAAATAATTAGAACATTGATGTAACAATCATAACATTAAAATAACGCTCAATATGATCCTATATGACGTCCGGTGGCTGAGTGGTAGCGTTTCGTGCTCCCATGACACAGGTCCTGGGCTCGATCCTCGGGCCGGGCAAGGCTGACATAGCCTTTCATCCCTTCAGTGGGTCGGTAAATGAGTACCAAGCATGCTTGGGAACTAAACACTGGGGGTTTCGCGTTCGGCTGCCGCGCCACTGAGTTTATGATCCTATTATGATCCATTACTATGATCCATTTCTTAACGGTAAGAAAAAATGATAATTTTTAAAAATCCCCTTTCAACTCTTGTTTTTTTTTATAGAAATTAAACAGGTTTTATTTTTTTAATCCCGCTTTTCACAATAATGATTTATTAGACGTAAATTTCAGCATTATATTTAATTAGTGTTTTTTCTCCATTACCATGCAGGGATGATGACACCAGATAGGGCATGAGGCTTCTATGTACATTGGAATATTTCTGTCATTTATCCCTCAAAGTTTCTCTACAAATTTTGACAGAGTGGCAAAATTGATTTACTCTTTTATATGCAGTTACAAGGCAAAACCTCAAAATGCTGAATAGCTAATTGAAAATTAGTTTTTGTCGAGGAAAAGTAACTTATTAATTTGTGCTTTATTTGCAACGGTAGACTATTTTTAGTTTTCGTTTTTAATAATAAGATTGATTGGATTGCGAATGAATATGCTCATTGCACATTTTAGTAGATAAATTCGATCTGCCTTCCTTTCATTAGCGGATAATGAACTAACACAAACAAAGGGCCAACAAGGAGCCAGAGTGGACAAACAGCTATTTTAGACATGCCAATATTATTGACGTTTCCACTGTTTTTATTAGAAGAAAATTCACGTTATTGCTTGTAAGAATTTCCTTTCTATAGCCACTTTAACGTTTAGAGGTCAGATAAGACATAGTTCACATTCAGATATGATTTCTTTATAAAATAATTCAAAGGGGTTATCATAAATGTATTAAATGACCAAGGTTTGCCTACTACCACTATTTGTCCATTAAGATTGTAAAATCTCTTTAAAAATACACTCTGATTAAACTTTCTGTGATAAAAAGAGGGTTAATAACTAATACAGCACTCATTTGGGTAATTATTTACTGAATTAAAAAATTTTTTTTACCTAATATTTAATTTATATGCAATTTTTTCCTATATTCGATTATTTATATCTATATCCATAGTATCAAGTTTAGGAAAAACTAATGTTTTATCACATTTAAAAATTTCTTTTTAACTTAAAATTTTTATTATATTTGTAATTTTCAATTGCATTTCTATAATGGGAGCTTCCCAAATTCTATTACTATCACTCAACTGGCATTTATTACTGATTCGTCAAATTACTTTTTTAAACAGAAACCAAACACTCAACTGACATTTTGTCAAATTATTTTTAAAAAAAACAGACACCAAATTCAGTTTGGTTAAAAATTAAGAAATTTTTTCTGCAATTTTTTCCTATATTCGATTATTTATATCTATATCCATAGTATTAAGTTTAGGAAAAACTAATGTTTTATCACATTTAAAAATTTCTTTTTAACTTAAAATTTTTATTATATTTGTAATTTTCAATTGCATTTCTATAATGGGAGCTTCCCAAATTCTATTACTATCACTCAACTGGCATTTATTACTGATTCGTCAAATTACTTTTTTAAACAGAAACCAAACACTCAACTGACATTTTGTCAAATTATTTTTAAAAAAAACAGACACCAAATTCAGTTTGGTTAAAAATTAAGAAATTTTTTCTGCAATTTTTTCCTATATTCGATTATTTATATCTATATCCATAGTATTAAGTTTAGGAAAAACTAATGTTTTATCACATTTAAAAATTTCTTTTTAACTTAAAATTTTTATTATATTTGTAATTTTCAATTGCATTTCTATAATGGGAGCTTCCCAAATTCTATTACTATCACTCAACTGGCATTTATTACTGATTCGTCAAATTACTTTTTTAAACAGAAACCAAACACTCAACTGACATTTTGTCAAATTATTTTTAAAAAAAACAGACACCAAATTCAGTTTGGTTAAAAATTAAGAAATTTTTTCTGCAATTTTTTCCTATATTCGATTATTTATATCTATATCCATAGTATTAAGTTTAGGAAAAACTAATGTTTTATCACATTTAAAAATTTCTTTTTAACTTAAAATTTTTATTATATTTGTAATTTTCAATTGCATTTCTATAATGGGGGCTTCCCAAATTCTATTACTATCACTCAACTGGCATTTATTACTGATTCGTCAAATTACTTTTTTAAACAGAAACCAAACACTCAACTGACATTTCGTCAAATTATTTAAAAAAAAAAAAAAACAGACACCAAATTCAGTTTGGTTAAAAATTAAGAAATTTTTTCTGCTAAATAAATGTTTAAAAAAAATTATTTTAATGTGTTTGTTTTTTAAACAGTTTTTTTTACTTAATCAAAATATAATCAATATAAATTAATCTTTATGTAGTTACAAATCCAAAAAATATTAGATTCCAACAATATGAAGGTGGTTGTATTATAAAAATTATGATAAGCAAAGTGTTTAACCTTGCCAGTACTTACACCAGTACTTGTCAGTACTTACACTAGTACCTTGCCAGTACTTACACCAGTACTTGTAAGTACTTACACTACCTTGCCAGTACTTACACCGCATGATTATTTTGGATTTTATTTGTTCAAAATGTTTATAAATCGTGGTGAATAAAATTATTGTAAATTAATTTATTAAATTGAAAGACAAATGGGGAAGCTTCATTTGCTATCATATTACATATTCGAGAAAAATAATTTTTCAAACTATGTAGAGATTCACCACTTTCAAAACTTCAGTAATGTGTTTATCATTAATTGAAATATACGTTTTTAAAATTATTTAATAAAAACTGTATTTAAAAAAATATAATATAAAAGAAGTTTTTTTATATCAATTAATTTTCTACGTAATTATTCGAAATTTTTATGATCTTTTTGACATTTTCAACCAAAACAAAAGCTTTTCTGGTAGAATTTTTTCAAAATTTTGTTATTGATTTTACAAAGTTTAGCATTAAAATACAGATTAAAATTAAAAAATGCACTGGTGGCTTTTATAAATTAATATTCGGATAAAATTTTATTTGTATAAAAGTTGGATATATTCAAATGAAAGTGCTTTTATACTCAATGAATATTAAAGAAGACATTTTTATAAACTCTTGTGATTGGATTTACGTTAATCCGTGTATCTTGAAGAGTGTTAAAGCATAAAAACTCCTACAAGTAATCTTAAATCCAGAAGGAATGTATTTTGAAGAAATTTTGATGGTGGATAAAAAAGCTTTTAAGAATTTTCATTCTTAAAATGTGTCATAAATTTTCTAGTAAAAATAAAACTATCTTATGAATGTTCCGTTGAGATAACACTATAAAAACCTCAAACGTAAAACAGAAAATAATTCATTTCTCATCTTTGAAAGTTATTGAAACTTTTATTGAGAATAAATATTTCATTACAAGTCTTTTTTTATTTATTTCAATCATGGTATAAAAAGTGTATCATAAAAAAAATTAATAAAATTTATTTAACTGTCGAACATTTTAAAAAATAAAATTTTTTGACAGGAAACTATGTCAGATGTTTTTATGTGGTTATACTGGTTTCGAGAGTTTTATAAAATGTGTAACTTAAAGCTATTTTAAATATTTTAAATGTTTTTTAACTTTGAAATTTTTAAGAATTTGATATTTTGTGGTATAAAATGTATCACAATGTTTGAACATTCCTATTCTAAAATTAAGGTCAAATGACCGGCAGCAGTTTTTATACCTAATTAATATTTTTTTTACCTAAGAACATTTTTTACCTTTGCGGTTTGGAAATCGTTTCCAACTAATATGGTTGAAAAACCATGACTACTAAACTAATTGGTTTTTTAGCTATTTACAACTTGTATGGTTTCAAAACCATAAAAATTAAATTTAACTGCACACTGTAGTTAGACTTTTTGTTTGGTAATGGGCAATAGAGTTAAGATGTGGCTGAGTTGTGTTTTGTCAAATGAACTGTGGAATGTGGCTTAATTAGTTTATCTGGATGAGCCATCTATCGTGAGAGATGGGAAACACAGGACTTTTTGTGTTAACAGCTCTGTGGTCCGGCCATCAACTGGTCATGAGATTGACAGATTAGCCCTCTCGGCTATGACTTGTACCTATTTGTAAGGAACTAAGTCGCTACATAATGTTTTGGCTTAGAGAAATTTTTTTAAAACAAATTAGGAGAAAACAACTAATGAATGATTTTTCTCACAGTTAGCAGCTTGAATACTATCTTTTTTACGCTTATTTGACTGTTTTGGTAAAATGATAATTAAATAAATTCTTATTTAACCACGTGTAATTTCAAACAAGGTAGCACACAAAAGTTTTTGGGGTAAAATAAAGAAAAATATTATAGTAAAAGAACAATATTTGTCAATAAATCATGTGCAGTATTTAACATGCATATTTATAGAAAAGCTTCGATATGTGTTATAATGTATGCTCATTTCTTTTCAACTGTATATCGTATTTCTTATTTTATTAATTTTTTTAAATATACAAATATACATACAAAGTTATTCTAGATATTAAAATAATACTGAATGTTTGCCTATTTTTTTGAAAAAAATAAAACTAGTTAAAAAAGCGAGTGATGTTCGTATTAATTAAAAGTATTTTTATAACTAAATAGTGAAGCAGAACATTTTCATCGTGACTCACAAAGTTCACTCTCGTTTCAGCTCCCTTACAAAATGCAATTTTTCTAGACAACAATACGCATTTTAAATACTAGTGTAAATTTTACTAAATACTAATAGGTTTCTCATTTTCATGTCAAATATTGTCCAAAGAGGTTATTTTTATTCACAATCAGTTCTTCAAATAAAGAGGAGAACTTAACTAAATATTAACAAGTCTTTTAATGTTTAATACAGTAAAAAGTGCACTTTTGAAAGAAGTTAAAGGATCACCTTTGAAAAGTAAAATTAATTTCATATATTAATGTAAATGTACTAAGATATTATCAGGGTTAAATATAATTTAAAAACAGCCTTTCTCAATTAACATTTAAAATTTCATTGATAAATTAATAATGGATTAGAAAATAGCAAATTAATTTTTATAAGTACAGTGTTATTTAAAAGTATATTCCTTATTACATTACTAGCTGAATATTTGTTTTTCGTACGGGGTGAATAAAAGAAAAAAAAATCAATAAATCTGTACTGAACAACACTAAGATGTCATGCACAAAACTGAAAGACACATATCAACACGATTAATAAAGTAAAAAAAAGTGCAAGTTGTTTTTAATTTCTCATTCCATAAAAATTAAGATTAACAGTATTCATTAGGCATGATGCTGTTGCTCGAGGTCAAGTCATGAATTTACCATAATCATGCAATTTTTCCAATCACCTCTTTACACAGTATCAATATCAAAACTGTATAATATTAATGCAGTTTTAACAGGTACCAAATAAACTAATAAAATAATAAATTGTCCCTATATTTGTATATTTGGAACTCATTAAAACCGTGCCAATAGTGCCGATTACCAAACAAATTAATAGGTTGGCGTCAATAATAGTATGGCATTATTTTACACTTCTCCTAAGTGATTTTCACATTCTACATTACTTTTGCTTTTTTGTGTATAGCTTACTTTTTTTCAATTAGTACCAGTAATAACTGTGGACAAAAGTTTTACGTTTCTTCTAAACGAATTAGTACTATTTATACACTAATTGTTTCTTAATTTTATTAATTTTTCTAATTTATTTTAATTTAAAAAAAAGTTGTTTTTAATCTTTTTAGTTTCATAGAATCATATTTTGAAAGCATAACTATAAACAAAATAAACACGTTGTTTCATATAACTTAGAATTAGTAGTTTGGTGACGCAGACGGTTTATGTCACTACGTTCACTTTAATCATTGAGTTCATCCGACAGAATGATTAAAAAATAATTAGAGAAAAAGTTGTAAATTGATTACAAAAATAATTCCTATTTTATTAATGCTTTTTTATAAGCTAGCAAATATCACTAATGTTATAAAATATTTTGAAAAAAAGAAGAAACAGAATTATTTGAAGTTTAATTTATATCAGGGGCGAATTCTAAGCCAATGGGATAAATCCCACTTTCAAGCATCTCTCAGAACAATCTAAAGGAAAATTTTGAATCTTTTTAGGATTGGAGGATTAAATTGCCCCTTTCATCTTCTGTCCAAATTTTAAGATGCTAGCACGAAGGGTTCAGGAGTTATAAGAGAGACAGACACGCAGACTAACTCTTCATTTCATAATTATAGATAATATTTAAAACACTATAGTATTTCTATTATTCAATTTTAATAACCTCATTATAATTACTTTCAAAAACTCGCATAACGGAGCAATATCTAACTTTTTTTACATATTTCTTTTGCGCGCGTGAAATAAAATCGTAGCATTTACTAACAAATGTCAATATCATAAAGTGCAGATAATTATAAATCACTTTTCTATGGATATTGAGCTGTAATTAGCACCTAACTCCATTTCTTTTTTCTTTTAATACATACATACATATATATATATATATATGCATTCTCAGTACTTACTTTAAAATTCCTATTATTTACAAAACCCATTTCGTTTAATGTACTTACATGTTATAATTTTTTCCTTTATATAAGTTAAGATTACAAAAATTAAACAAGTATTGGATTGAGTATATGCAATAATGAAAACAAATTTTTCCTAGACATTTTACCTTAGCTAATGCAACTCATTTATTCATACTTATATATAAACAGAACCAGTCTCATACGCTCAGATCTTCTAGGGTGAATTCAACAGTTTTATTACACACAAAAACTACTTCTTAAATTATTTAATAAAATTTATACAAAGAATTTATGTTTTTTTTAAAATTCTAAACACCTTAAAAATTACAAAATCGAAAAACACAATGATTAGATATTATCTACAATAAAATTATATATTCAACCGATATTTGTAAAATTTAATTCTAATGTAATGTAAATCCAAACTCATGTCATCTGGTGTCCACTTAAACAGTTCCAAAAGGTTTTTTTTTAAAAAAAAACTTACGAAAACCAGTCTTTAAAATATTTTGGTAAAGCCTACATAATTATGATTTTCTATACTTTAAGATGACGAAAACGAAACACACAATGATTCGGTATCTGCTAACCCTAGGATTAAATTTCAATTACTTTTAGGCAACACTTTTAGAAATATCTCAGTAAAGATAGTTAAATAGCAATTTATTTAATTGTTATTTTATCATATTCAACCACGACCAAAACAATCAATTAACCATAAAAAAATTGATATTCAAACCGTTAAGTGTGGGTAAAAACGTTTATTGATTGTTTTTACCTAATACGGTTTAACAACCAGAATTCTACTCGTGCTAACTATGCCCACCTTATGAAGACATTTTGTTTCGTTCAATATGGTAGATATTGTAGATGACTAGATGATTAGTCTCATGATTGGTTGAATAGTAGTTCGAATCCCAGCGTTGGCACCACAATATTTCTTGATATTTTTCAATACATTTATAGTGTCCTGCACTCTTCAATCTGTGACCCTGGACTATTAGAATACGAAACTAATATTCACGCAAAAATGGCTCAGCATCCATAGAGTTCCAATGTTCATTTAAATTTCATTTTTACGGTTTAGAAACTATGCTAATTTTAAATGATTACAAAAGTTTTGCGTTGTTTTAAAATTTGACATTTTGTACAGTGAAAGTTTTCTATAGTTTTGTATTCACGGCTTTTTAACCGTATCAGTTAGAAACAGTTACAAAAAGACCAAAACACTACACCAAAAATAGTTCCTGGTGTAGTGAAACACCATAGATAATTCTTGGTTCATGGTGTTTCACTACACTAGAAACCAAGAATAGTTCCTGTTGTAGAGAAACACCATGCATAATTCTTGGTTCAGGGTGATTCACTACACTAGAAACCAAGACTAGTTCCTGGTGTGGGGAAACACCGTACATAGTTCTTGGTTCATGGTGTCTCACTACACTAAGAACTAAAAATAGTTCCTGGTGTAGAGAAACACCATACATAATTCTTGGTTCACGTTGTTTCACTACACAAAAAACTAAAAAAAGTTCCTGGTGTTGTGAAACACCATACATAATTCTTGGTTCAGGTGTTTCACTACACTAGAAACCAAGACTAGTTCCTGGTGTAGGGAAACACCATACATAGTTCTTGGTTCATGGTGTCTCACTACACTAAGAACTAAAAATAGTTCCTGGTGTAGAGAAACACCATACATAATTCTTGGTTCACGTTGTTTCACTACACAAAAAACTAAAAAAGTTCCTGGTGTTGTGAAACACCATACATAATTCTTGGTTCAGGTGTTTCACTACACTAGAAACCAAGACTAGTTCCTGGTGTAGGGAAACACCATACATAGTTCTTGGTTCATGGTGTCTCACTACACTAAGAACTAAAAATAGTTCCTGGTGTAGAGAAACACCATACATAATTCTTGGTTCACGTTGTTTCACTACACAAAAAACTAAAAAAGTTCCTGGTGTTGTGAAACACCATACATAATTCTTGGTTCAGGTGTTTCACTACACTAGAAACCAAGACTAGTTCCTGGTGTAGGGAAACACTATACATAGTTCTTGGTTCATGGTGTCTCACTACACTAAGAACTAAAAATAGTTCCTGGTGTAGAGAAACACCATACATAATTCTTGGTTCACGTTGTTTCACTACACAAAAAACTAAAAAAGTTCCTGGTGTTGTGAAACACCATACATAATTCTTGGTTCAGGTGTTTCACTACACTAGAAACCAAGAATAGTTCCTGGTGTAGGGAAACACCGTACACAATTCTTGGTTCATGGTGTCTCACTACACTAAGAACTAAAAACAGTTCCTGGTGTAGAGAAACACCATACATAATTCTTGGTTCACGTTGTTTCACTACACAAAAAACTAAAAAAAGTTCTTGGTGTTGTGAAACACCATACATAATTCTTGGTTCATGGTGTTTCACTACACTAGAAACCAAGAATAGTTCCTGGTGTAGGGAAACATCAAAAGTGTTTTATACTAGGAACTTATTTATGTTGGTGTAAAATGCCTGCCATCATTTTTCGCAACACTAAAATTTAATTTATAATCACAGTGCGTTATGATACACGCAAGAATAAGTGAAATTATTTTTAAAATTCAATATTAAATGAGAATTATTAATTTGGTACACTAATTCTTGAAATAAAATTAGTTTATTAATCATTCATACTCTCATCACTGCGATGAGAATACAGAAATGAATTCAAATTGGTCTAACGAAGCCGAAGCGAATTGAAATGAAATATCATGGAAATTATTTAGGATAATTTAGTGGTTTATGTTAATCTTCGCTAAAGAACATAATTTTCTATATAATGTAACTAAAAACACGCATAACTTTTATAATAGTTAATTTCTGCTTATGAATGTTCATCAACGCATGAAACGGCAACAAACTGCCACCTTTTCGTGTTCGATTGTAAGCAATCTACCGTTGCCACCCGATGCTTTCCAAATGTACTCCAAAATTGGCGAAATTAATTTAATGTAATTTAATGAATAAATGTACCCGATGTAAGCTTTCACAATTATTTCTGATAATATATAACTACAACGTTTAAAGTGAGTATAGACGCGTGATTCGGTATTAACTCGGAATAAAGATTAAATAATTCCAACAATTTTTAGAGATTATTAACAACAATCTCTGATAAAAATTATATCACAATTTTTACATTGAAATATTAAGCTAGGAAACAAAATAAAGGGAAAATGATCTTGGTTAACTCCACCAAACTCTCAGCTTTAGTTTAATTCGCTATGAAAACGAAACCAATTCTTATCTTGTATTCCAATTAAGATAAAAATGTAATTATTACTTTATTTGCCTTTTGTAAGGAAATTATTTGCAAAAATCATGATATCAAAGATTTTTTGTCTCCCGTACATCCTTAAGAAAGTAAAAATTGAAAAAAAAAAAAAAAAAAAAATGACCTAAAAAGATGCAAAGTATGAATGAAAGTGACCGTAATTTATATCTCTTTCCCTTTCTGGGACTCGATCCAAGAAGTTGTAAAATCTGCTACTCAATTCACGTCATGTTTTATGTTCTCCGTGTGTCTAACTCATTCGCATCATGCGACTGATTACATCTATTTTATGTATTATTTTTAAGTTATCTTTCTTTATCAACTACCATTTAAATATATCAATGTCCTTATCTCTCTCAGATGTATTTTAAAAATATTTTAAATCTTTCTTTTAAAAGAAACCAAATTCATTTTTCTTTATATTCAACTACTTTAGATTTCTGTAAGTCATGCAAAGTTTTAGAAAAATAGTTCAAATCAGGGTATTTAAAAAAGTCAAATTGGTAAGTAAGCGATGAGTTTTGCTACAAACTCTATGCAAGATTATCTTACAGTGTGGAGTATTAGTTATAAACACTAAAAGTCTTTAACTAATAGAGCCAAATAAAAGACAATGCTATTTATTAAATGAATAAATATGAAATTAATAAAATGTTTTTATATATAGCGTTTGTAAGTTTTCAAAGAAAATAAATTCGAAAACTTTCTGAAGTGCTTAATAAAGTTTTTTTTTTTCTGTTGTAGTTTTTTTTTTCCAGTTCAGTTTGAAAAAATTGAAATAAAAAACTGGCTTTTCCCACTACAAATATAACTCAAAACATGCTTTGAATCCAATGCACTCAGACCACTGAGAAGAGTGTTCCTACTAATTAAAGAATTCTTAAAATAAAAAAACTAATTAAAAGAATTTTTTCATTGATTAATTTTATAGACAATAATATTGTAAACTAACGAGATGAAAAAGTTCTGAGGTGTGAATAACAGGTAGATTGTTTTTAAAAATATAGGAATTTTCTTTTAATTTCTTTTTACAAATATAGGTTTTTTTTAAAAAAACAATCCTTAAAAATCTTTAAACAAGAATTTGAGTGAGTTTAGATAAACAATTTTCAAAATAAAAGACGGAAATTGAATATTTCATAATGTTACGAAGAGTTTATTCCTGAAATTCTCTAAATAAAGAAGAGAATTAAAATAATTGACATTGTTATTTAATTCTGAGGTGTGAGCAACAGTTAGATTGTTTTAAGAATATAGAAAATATTTTTTTAAAACAATCCTTACCAATCCCTAAACAAAAAGTTAAGTGAGTTTAGCTAAAAATGTTTTTTTTAAAAATAAAAGGTAAAATTTGAACATTTCATAATGTTACGAAAAGTTTATTCCTAAAAGTCTCTAATTAAGGAAGAGAATTAAAATAATTGACATTGTTATTTGATTCTGAGGTGTGAACAACAATTATATTGTTTTTAAAAATATAAGAAATATTTTTTTTTAAAATAATCCTTAAGTGAAAAGTTAAGCGAGTTTAGCTCAAAATGTTTCAAAATAAAAAACGTAATTTGGAGATTTCATAATGTTGAGATGAGTTTATTCTTAAAATTCTCTAAAGGAAGAAGAAAATTAAAATAATTGACATTGTTAATTTATTTATCATTTAATTTACAGTATTTGTAAGTTAAGGGGTCGTCCATTCTAATAAAAAAGTGTGTGTATTTCGGTTTCATTTGCTTCAAACTAAAAGATTGGATTTAAATAAGTCTTTAGGGTTGTGTAGTCAAAGTTGAAATTGCGAACAGTTAAAAGTTTGATCATGTTGGTTAAAAAATTAAAAAAAAAAAAAAAAACTGCTTTTGATCTTAAGAAAATTATTTACAATCTGTAAACAATTATTTACAATATTACTCGAATGATTATTATGAAAATTATTTAAATTATAATTTATCTCAAACTTAATTAATCACATTTGAATGTTTTTGTGCGAATATATTTCTGATTGAACTATTGAAAAAGGACACGAGAAATTACTGAAACTAGTAATAAATGTCTTTTCTTAATTTATAAATTCCAAGTCCAAATTTATTTAGCACACATTTTAAGTTAATTAAAAAATATGCTATGGAATTTTTTAAATCTTATTTATGTAGTATTTGTTTTTTAAGAAGACAAATATGTTAAAAACAACGACAAACAAATATCTTACAATGTGTTATGTCTGGCTATAAATATTTTATAGTGAAATAATCAATTTTATATTGTCACAATGTCACAAAAGTATCAATTTTGATTTCAAAATTTTCTAAGTAAACGAGAAATTTAAAATTATTGATATTACTGAATGACTTATTGTCTTATATATAGTATTTAATAGTTGAAAGGGCTAAAAAAAGTCCTAAAAATTTTGAGTGTGTTTATGTAGCAAAGCAAAGAGTACTTCTCTCTATTTAACAGTGAGTTGATTCTAAAATTTTCTAAATAAAGGAAGAAAATGAGTAATCAACTTATGATTTTTTTTTTTTAAACCTAAGTTAAGAAGGCGAAAAATGGTTTATAATAAAAAGATGTGTTAATTTCGACTGCAAATGTTTCACAGTGAAAAAATATTTTAATTCTAAAATTCTCAAATTATTTTGAGAATTTTGAGAAGAAAATTAAAATAATTGCTATCGTTATAGGGCTTTGTGTTTAATTTATTGTATTTGGAAGATAAGGAGACGAAACAGTCCTTCAAAAGTTGAATTTGCTACAAATATTCCAAAACGAGATACTCGATTTGAATTTACGATGTTGCGAAAAGATTAATTATAAAATGTCCTAAATAAATGAGAGAACTTACATAAATGTAACCGTTGTATGAGGTATTATTTTGTATGTAGTACTTGTAAGTTAAGAAGCCGCAAACGTCTTTTTAATAAAAAGTATTTTGAGTTCGGCTAGTTTCAAAGAATAAGACTGAATTTCAATTTGTCTGCGAAGAGCGTATTTCTAAAATTCTCTAAATAAAGAAGAGAACTAAAATAATTGTTGATTTATTGTTGTTCTGCATAGTATTTGTAAGTTAAGGAGAGAGGGGGAAAAAAAGTCCTTAAAGTGTAATGATGGGTGTGGGGGAGGAAGCAGCTGCAGAGTATCGATCCCGCCGCAGTACGCCAAGTCTTTCCCTTTTCAGCTCAGAACACACGCCGTCTCTCCTTCACAATCACATAAAAATTAATTCTTCATTTAGAGAATATTCTCTAAATGTCTCACTGCAATTGGGGTCTTAAAATTGAAGAGAATTCATTCAAACGATAAAACAGCCCTAAAAGTTCGAGAGATTGTATGCTGAATGAGATGCATTATTATCTGTTAATGGAGTATTGCACAATTATTCATACTTTTGGGTCGTAAATAATAAGTCATTAAAATACATACAAAATTCTAAAGCGTTTCATACATTAGCTTATTTTTATGATCATAACTAAAGATAGCTCATAAAACTTAGACTAAAACTGAATAACATTCCGTCTTGCATAATAATTTAATTATTTTATATATTATTGTAAAATTGATTTGTTCGACAATTTTAAATTGTTAGTCGTAATGATTTATTATTTTTGTGAGATAGTTGTGTGCACATAAATAATGAATTTTAAAAAATCAACAAAAAAATCTCTAAGTGTGTGTGTACACAGTAAGCTCATTTGTAATATAGAATGGAGAAAAATGGTAACTTCACATTTGGATAGTATAGTTAAAAAGCAAATTCTAAAGCAACTTTTAACTATTATAACTATTATTTGAATTAATTACTTTTATATTCTACGAAATGAATGAAAGAGCCGAAAAAAGAATATTTTGAGCAATATATTTTAGCTTTTCTTATTATTATAGAACATTTTTAAACTATTCTATCAAAGCATATCTGATAGGAAATAATCTATCCAATTAAAAAATTATTTTAAATAGAAAATATATCTACTTTTTATTCAATTTGTTATTAAATACTTTAGCAGCCATAACTTCCATAAACTAAGTAAAACAACCAAAAATATTTTAAAATTAAAAATAACCGTTACGCTGAGAGTTAATTTTATTTTGGCTATTATTATATATTTTCAAAATAAAAACTTTCGGACGATGAATTTAGTTTTCTTTTCATCTTGATTTTGCTCATAGAAACCTCAAAAAATTATAGATAACTATTTAAAAAAATATGTTACGTTATAATGATAGCCTTTAATGCTTAAACATTATGATTGATAGTGAGAAATAATGTGACCTTTCCATTTTCCATTTTTTATTATGATAAAATATTTAGTTTAAAATTCTCTCGCTTAAAGAATTTTTTCAGCGGTTTATTTTCTTTCTAAATTGATTTATCTTTTTTTTATAAACTTGAACTTCTTTGCTGACTTATTTTTAGAATAGTTAATCAGATTTCTATTTCTAATAGCACTTTACTACTTTTAAAGTAAAAACATATTTTTCAAAGTTGCTTAAAAGCTATGACTTTAAAAATCAGTTTCATGTAACTAATGAATTCAACCTTCACAGCATATAATCAACTACTTTCATGAACGTGTTAGTAAAGTTTCTTTCAATTTATTTTAGTGTTACATAATTTATATATGAAATATTTTACACATAAAGGATGAGGTTCTTTACCATTAAAAAGTTTTAATAACTGATTAAATTTAAACTCAATGCGCTAGTTTGAATTTCTCTCTCTTTCCTTAAATTCAATGTTATTCATTTTATAACTTTTTTTTTTTTGAAATTTCAAAAGAATTATACAGAGTCAGTACAAATAATAACCAGACTTGGACTAGCGGGCAGCAAGTAATTTATCCTTAATCAGGCATGGAGGAAAAAAAACTGTGGCAAAATTACCGTACTATTTTGTAACTACATTTCTGGTTAAAAAACCTTAATTTTAAACCATTCATGTGGTAATTTTTCCATTTATATATTCTGGTAACGGCTCACCAGAAGTTCTGGTTTCCAAAATTATAGTTCTTATTACAACACATTTAGAAAAAAATACAAAATTGAAAAGTAAGTTTAACCGAATAAATTGTTTTTAGGCCATGCTCTAAGGTAGCATGATAAAATTACCTAATTTTAGAACATTTAAAAAGGTAGCAAATCGAACATTTGTAATTGAAAAAATTGGTACATTATTCGTTATTTCGTGTAACACAAACTGTGTAATAGTTTTCTAAATATAATAGTTTAAAATCGATGTACGGTACAATACATTTTCGAATAAAAAATAATTTTAAGGACTTTTACAGTTAGAAAAGGTTTATACATTTATAGATAAATGTATCGATGTTTAAAAATTTAAATAACAAACTAATGATTTTTTCTATGAAAAAAATCAGCTTTTGTTTTAAGAACCCGATGCATTTTACACTGTAAAACATTCTAACTATCATTCTTAATATCTAAAATGGTGGCAATTACTTTACTCCAAAGTGTATTGAAACACCATAAAAAACTTTTGACTCTTGGTGTATCAGTCACTACACCAAGAGTTAATGATAGATCCTACTGTAGTGAAACACCAAGATTGTTCTTTTACTTTACTAGGTGTAAAGTAGCTACCAAATTTTTTATTATTAAGAAGCACTAAAATTTTTTATTACTAAAGATAAGATACACATTAGAGTCAGTGAAGTAATTTTTACGATACAAGTAAGAATCATCAATTTAAGAGGCATACATGCATTAATTTTTAAACTAAAATTATTTTGTAAATCAAGCATAACCGTAACAAGGAAATATTAACCCACTGACGGTTCTGCACGTAGAAAGTCGTATTTTAACCTGCAGTCTTCACTGCATAGCAAAACCGGTTTTCCAATGTTAATAGATAGGGGAACTGTGTGTAGGGGAGAAACTTTCTCCCAATTTCGCCCATTTCCTTAACCGCCAGTGGGTTTAAGATGAATTCGAATTAGGCTTAACTCACCAGTTGCGGATAGAAATGAAATATTAAAAATTATTTAATACAATTGACAGATTTTTAAAAATTGAAATATAATTATTATTACTACTCAATTAAAATCATACAAAAATATTGTATTCGTGGAACCTTTGTTTCTATAGATGTATAGCAGCGTGCAACACATCGATAAACTTGCCTTATTTCTTACTCGATTGTAAACAATCTTTTGACGATATTCAAAGTATTCCAAAATTGGTGTTTTCGAAAGCAAAATTAATTTACGTGTGATGTGATCCAAAGATGTGAATGCATGTGAGTTTGCTGTAACCATTATTTATTGTTGGTGTTTAGATTTAACAACACCCTTTAAAATGTATATGAACACATTATTTGGTATCAATTTGGAATAAAAGTGTTCCTTCACAAATATTTTGGATTCTTCAATGACAAATTCGGAGAACTATTATGCCACCGTTTTTACAGTGTACTTTTTGCATATCAATATCAAATTCATTTTCGCCTTCCAATGAGGTGAACCGGGTTCGAATCCCCAGCGATGGCTGGTCAAAATGAATCCGTATCCAGCTTGCACCGACCACAGTGCTGACGTGAAATATCCTTTGTGGCAGACGGATCATGGGTTAGAATCCTTTTGCCATAAGCCTAACCATGGGAGGTTTTCGTGGTCTTCCTCTCCATGTAACGCAAATGCGGGTTATCTCCATCAAAAAGTCCCCCACAAAGGCAAACTTCTCCCAATACTAATCCAGGAGTTCTCTTGTCTTCTGGATTGGGTTCAAAATTACAAGGCTACGGAGTTGAACATTAGTAGTCGTAAACCCAAAAGTTTTCTGTTCAACGACGGTTATAAAATAAAAATATAAAATAAAATTCATTTAATCAAATATAATTTTAATGCAAGCATCAATTAATTTACTTGCAAACTCCCTGATTTTATCTCCATATTGCTGATAGACATAAATAGCATATTTTATTTGATACCTTGCTGAAATATGATGCTTATCAGCTAAATAAATGTTTAAATCTGGACAAAGGTTGGAAGAAAAACTTCCCCTATAGCCAGACCTCTCATGTTTACTCTACTACCAAAAATTTATTAGTAAGTAAGGGAAATATTCACCAAGCTTGATAAATAGCATGTCAAGCGACATAAAAAAAGCATTCAAGCTTTTAGGTTTAAAATTTTTCAAGGTTTCAGGTCTTAAGTTATCAGTTTCGAAAGTAAAGAATATCAATTTAATGTACCAAACGTGCAAAGAAAAAAGATTTTATTGGACAATATGCTTTGTTCATAGCTCCTTGATGTTTTGTTATATTTAAAACCAATTTTTTTTCAAACCTACTAAATTTCACTTCGCCTATTCAGTTTCCCATTTATTAAAAACTATATTTTTAATAGTTTTTGAAAAACAAGCATAGTTACATTGTCATTCACAGAATATTAAGAAATAATTGCAATTCAACGAATATTTAGCATACTTTTTTATTTAGTTTACTTAGTGTATTTAAAACGCTAAAAAATAC
Source organism: Parasteatoda lunata (assembly GCA_949128135.1). Classification (NCBI taxonomy): domain Eukaryota; kingdom Metazoa; phylum Arthropoda; class Arachnida; order Araneae; family Theridiidae; genus Parasteatoda; species Parasteatoda lunata. The sequence goes on from OX421970.1 coordinate 102,924,959, forward strand.
AATTAAGCACAAATATCTTTAATATACATATTAATAAAAAAATTTAACTAAAAATATATTTACTATAAATATTCAAATATACATTTTAATATACATTTTAATATACTTTTATAGATATTTACATTTAATAATTATTTATATCGATGAATAATAATCGTTTGAATAATAATATCGTTTACATTTACAGCTACCTAAATAAAGAGGTAAAGTGAACCATGTTTTTATTTAAGTTCTACCACAGTATTGTGTAATAAAGTTTAAGATGGTTTAATATGCAAGAAAATTAAGTTCAATACTATGAAATAAATTTAAATAGTAATATAATTTTATAAGAAAAAAATTTCCACCGGTGTATTATTTGTAAAAAGTTAGCATGAATTATAATATGATTGTAAAAGATAACAAATGGTCATAGATTTAAAATTAAGAAAAAAAAAGAAAAGAAAAAAAAACCAAGTTGCTCTAAAGTAAAAAAAAAAGGTTTACTAATAAGCTTTAACAATTTAAAGAAATAAGTTTCCCTCATCTTACGTCAACATTTTTCGCTTCCTTTTTAAGAGTTCACGAATGAAAAGAGGGAAAAAAGTGATTTTCTAACTTTACGGGGAAAAAAAATAATAAATTCAGTAGAAACTCGAAGTCAAATAAGCCTAACACAAAATCTATCATACCCTTTGGTGACTAAGAAAATGAATGTTTTTTCTTTCCTAACAAAACTGTTCCATAAAGCAAACCAATCAAGTCTTCTTGTCGCCAATAACGCCGCGGCTCCGAAATTAATCCATAATCTCGCAATCAATAAAAAAAGCTGGAAAGGTGGTTTCGGCGACAAGCTAATAAAACGAGTTCTATTTCTTAAAGAAATCTATCTTTTCCAATTTCCGAGGGAATAAAATTCTGAGAAACTGTATGGAATTCTTGCTACGGCCAAACACTTTAAAACAACAAATAAAAAGTGAGAGATGGACGAATGTACAGAATACTTCTTGCAAGGACTCTTGAAGGACTTTCGGGTCGTGGCAAGGAGTCGAGCCATAAGACGCCGACTTGTAAGACGAATGATGGTTCTCTCCTCGAGAGCACTTATCGAACTTTTCTGTAACACGCTTAGGGGTATATAAGAAAGGATTAAGATTTATAAATTACGTTAATACTGCTGAGTTTTGCTTTTTGTGCAAACGAGATTATTATGAGCACGTGAGAGGAGGAATTTCGAATGTTTCATGTTAGACATTGTATCGTCAAAGAAATATTGACAGAAGGATTTGCTTGGGGGTTATCCTGATTTCAAAGGGTAAAAAAGCAAATTTTTTTAAATTGTTTGTTGCGATAAGAAAATGAATTTATTTAAACTGTGTGCATTAAAAAAATCATTATTTAAACAATTATTTATGAAACTTTTGCCCAATTTTTTTTGAAACTGCAGTCATTGTGAAAAAATTTTGAAGAGCCTTTGTAAAAACTATCTTTGCCATGAGAAAATTTTCAAAAATTTATGAACGATTTTGTTCACTTGTTAATAAAATAGGCTAATTGAATGGTAAGTTTAAAAAAATGAAATTTAAGTTTTTGGTAGAGCTGTATACATAAAAAAATATGATGTTAAGTTAGAGAATTATACTATGTGACCTTAAACGACAATATGTAGTTTTGGAATTTTTTTTTTGTTCAATCTTACCTAAAAGAAATGTGAAAAATTTCATTAAGGTCAGTTGATTAGTTTTTAAAATTTTTTTAGCGTCTTCGAAAAGTCTAATAAACATTACTAGTGCGTTTTAATTATTTTAATGCTAAAATGTTAAACCATATTAAACTGCCACTTTTGTATTGAAAATTTAAAAAAAAAAAAAAAAAAACTTGAAGATAGCTGCCAGAGAAAACAAAATTTTCAGAGTATGAAGAATAAGAATATAAAAAAGTTATAATTAAATTTTATTCCAATTAGCAAAATTTACAACTAAATTAATTTCTTTATATCACTACTCCTCAATACATTTGAAACTAAATTTCCATACTATTCCCTCACTCTATCACCGGGACATGGGACAATACAGCAACATATATCTCAAAACGTTAAGTTGAAAACTGACTGAAATACTTCAAACTAATGATCCCCTAACAGTTTTATATAAAAATCACAATTCTCAAGTAAATAATTTTTTAGACCATATGGAAGTGTTTGAAGATTAAAAATGTCCCTGAACTATGAAGAGGAAATTTTGAGGTGTGTGTTATATACATTTATTCATTAACTTCGTCTAATGAATTAAGAAAAAAAAAATTCCCTAAAAAATTAAAATCCCTCTTAAAGTCTCATTAGTGAAACTAAGTTTGAAACTTTTAGCTGGTAAATTACTTCCTATTTCTTTCATTAAAAATAATTGAGGTGGAATTTTTTTCTCTTTTTTTTTAGTAGTTTAAACATTTTATTTGTCGAAGCATACAAAATATATTTAATGACTTAAGAAATTTCCTTTTAAGATTAAATGATTAAATTTTTTTACTCATTATTTTTTTTTTCAAAAAAAAAAAAATCTCACCAAGCTTTTGTATTTTTATTGTGCTTTTTAACAATTTGAAAAGCCAATTGAAAGTAATATAACCAATTAATAAAAAGCAATAAGTTACATAGTATTATTCCACTTCTGTGTCTTATTAGGCTTTTCATAAATTAATAAGCATATATTATTTAAGTAAAAATACAGAGGGAGTTAGTTCCTCGACTGATTGAGGGCTATTTTCAAACTTAGAAGAAATCAGATCAAAAGTTGTGTAAATCTTGAGTTTTTTATTTCTTTTATTTATTTTTTTAGAGACCTCTATCCTTGCAATCTTGGGTTTTTTGTTAAATTTTTGATTTGAGTTTTCTTGATATGTTGTATTTAATGAAGGTTTGATGATCTAGAATCATTCGACACGACTATACCTTTCAGGAAAGATTTTTTAAAAAAAGGGTGAATTTATTTGATTAGGATAAACAGTTCCTGATAATTTTTGGAGATTTTATATATTTTTTTACAAAATTTCCACGAATGAAATTATACGATTTACGGTTTTAAGTAAGAAATTTAAAACTACACATTTTTAAGTTTTTAAAATTAAATTTTTTATTGCTGAATATTCTCTTTTGGACGGCTATTAGAAGGACAGGGGCCTCTAATTCATAGAATACTCATAGATTGATAGACTATCTATACATAGATTCAGTTAATAGATGCTGTTCTAATTCTATTCTCATGGATTCTATCCTCATCGATTCTATTATAATTCATAGATTCATAGACTATCGATACAGCAGCTTCTCTTGCTCTCTTGTGTTTTTTTTTCTCTCTAAATTTTTTTTTTCTCTAAATAGGTCTTTGTATTTATTTCTGAGGTTGTTTTTTTGATCTTGACATTAGAAAAAAAAGCCATATGAATTAAGTTTTATTCTAATCGATTTAGAAAATAAAGATCTAACATTGATATTGAAAATTAAGTCGGTATTTTTCATTTGGTTATCTACAACCAGACGATTATTAACTTTTTATTTGTTTTTTATTTTTCTCTCCGTTAAGATAATGAAATTAGAATGGCTGACAAAACAATGTGTAAGTGAGTTAGTGCACCATTTTGTCGTGGCATATTTTGTTGACAAAGCATATTACTTTTTTATTAATAAAGTAACAAAACGAATTTATGAATCATGATTACATCCACCCTGTTAAGATCTCCCGTGGGGACAATACAGTCGCCCATTTGTGCTGAAAACTACGGTTAGCGAAAAATTCTGCTCTTAACACAATTAAAAGATAAATTGTCGGCTTAATTAAAAACATTGTTTTTTGTCTCTTTTTTTTAAGCTAACTTATTTACTAACTAAGAATTTTGTTTAAAAATATGATTAAAATTCAAATAAGAGGTTTTTTTTTATGATTCTTCAAAACAATTTTTGTAAAACTTGGTAAAGCTATAATATTTAAAAAAAAATTCATTCACTAAAAAATACTTCTTTATTGTAGCTATATAGATATATTTTAAAATATAAAATGTATAATTTTAAAATATTTATATTTGAATTGTAACAAAAGAAAGGAAGAAAATCCTCCTTACTGAATTAGATAAATTGATTAAAACAAAGTTAAAAAAAATATTTTAATTCAAAACAACTACGTTTTTGTTCCGACTATGCTTATATATATGTCGGAAAGTTATTCATCATTTTGAAATATGGCAACCTAATTGGGAAAGTCACCTGCATTTTCTAATCAGTCTAGATCTTTAAGGCTTACTGCAATAAGCCCACAAAATAGATTATGCATTGCCCAATAACTTAATTTATTTCCTACAGTTTATAATAAGCCCAAAGTAGAGAAGGTTATTTGTCAATAGCCTTATTAAAGGCTTATTGTAATGAGCTTCAAAATATTCATTCTGATTAAGTGATTCTACACACTTATCCTGATTAGCCAATAGTATAATTACAGTCAGCCAAAAAATATCAGACATATTTGAAAATACTGAAAACTTTTCTAATTAGCCTTGAGGAGCATTCCGAAGATCCGGTTTCTTTAATCACATTAATGCATCATCATTTACAATGATGAATTCACCATATATTTAGTAACTAGTAATGAGTTCTTGAAGATGTTGCGACATTGATCCCATAAATTAAGAGTACATATTTTTGATTTCTTCATCATCTCGATCGTAATTTTTTTTAGATATTTTTGATATGAGTCTTTTTAGTACAACAAATTATTATAGCATTGCAGTCTGCATATTAGGCCTTTTATACACATCTTGGTTCATTTAACACTAGATTGCCCAAGGAAGTCATTTTGACAGCTTTTTTATTTCATTTAGAAAAACAATGATGTATATAATGACACAATTTCTTAGAATTTTGTGACTTTTTGTACAACATATAAATTTTTTATTGTTAATATTTACTAATGACTTGTTATATAACTGCAAATAATATAAAAAATTAATTTTAAACAAATTTCTTTGCACATTAGTTATTCTTTCACGATCCAGTCATTTTGACTGCTTTTGGGCAATATAGGTATATACTCAGTTTCAGTCTTTTTAGTGTTAATAATTTAGTAATCAAAATTGTTTTAAACGAAAAATTAATTGATACATTTTTCTACTATTTTAAGTCCTTTGGAAAAGCCTTAGGCTAAAAGCAGAAGTTGGCAGCTCTGCTAAATTGAGAAAAAAAAACAACTTTTTTTTCATAAAATTTAATATTATATAGCTAAAGTATTTTTAATTAGCACAATGGCAATTTTAGTTCAATGTTATACAATAGTTCATAATTTAGTCGTTGCATTATTTATTTGTTATACAATAAAATGCTCAGTTTTAGTTCTCAAAAATATTATTCTAAGAAAAAAGTTCACAGAATTTCCCAATGCCTCATTTAAAAAAAAAAAAAAAATCACTAATCCTATTTCATTCATTATACTCTCAAAGTATTCTCACGCGGCTAACATAAACTTTATTCCAGGCTTGAGCTTCCTTTCCCGGATCATTTATTTTCTTTCCGGATAAGGCGTCTCCTTCGCTGACTTCGTCTATCACGGCTCCAATCCTCGACACTCTTGCAATATAGATCCATATTGATCCTAGTTTTGCCTCTCAAAATAATCAAAAGGCGTCTTGGCGACTGGAGCAGAGAACATTCATTAAACAGAAAGGGTTGCTCACAGCAAAGAAGATCCCAGCATAGTATAAGATAACATGAAATTGAAAGTGTTCTTCTCTCGGAAATTGTTACAGAGTCACCAAATCTTATTTTCAGGGAACAGATTTTAGATGCCAACTGTTTCCGAATCAAATAAATTTGGTGGAATTATGTTGTCTTGAGAAGAAACTCGACTCTAACTCGAAAAATTCTCATTCTTATTTTAATAATGAAATGTTTTAACCCATTTTAATAGTTAAATAATTAACTACTCTTTAAATTTGATCCTATAGTTTAATAGTTAACTGTAAAGTTTAAAAGGAAGTAGATATATTTTTATTTTAATACTTCTACGTAATTACTGAAAGTGGCTAGTTTTATAAAAGGATATTCTTCTGATTCATTTTCAGATAAGGGAGAATTTTAAGACTTTGGATAAGAAATATTGAACAGACAAGTCAATTATGAGTGATTACAATTTTTCGCAACAGTTACTTTCAAGGACTAGTTAAAGTATAAAAAAAGAAGTCTTTTTTAAAGATAATTGAAATTCTTAGCTTGTTCTAATTCAAAAACTAATAACTAATTTTTGAACCTTCATATAAATTTTGTTATAAGGCAAAATATTTTGGTTCTTTTTGAAATTTGCACCTATTAAATGGCGCTGTCCTACCCAAGTCAAAATTTTTGATGGTTTTCCATAGATAGACAAATATAATCTTGATAGTAACCATTAATAATTCCATCATGATATTTTGATAGTAACCAACATAAGTAACCATCACCCCAATGTAGGAATTGTGACTGATTTATGATGGTCCAACATAAGAATAGCAACTTGTTTTGTTGGTTTGTTCATGTTCAATCATCAGAAATTTCCATCATAGTTTCTTAGAAATCAAATGTTGGAACAATCATGAACAGCCGTCATCCCACTTTGCACTGATTTATGAATGACCAACATAAAAAAATTGTTTTGATGGTATATTCCAGAGAACCAACAAGAATTCCCATTAAATCATCATAGAAATGTATAGTTGGAGCCATTGTGGTCCATCACGGATTGTTGGTTCATGAGAATAAAACTTCTCTTGATGGTTAACCATCATAGTATTAAAGTAGCATTTTCCATCATGGAAGTTTGCTGGCATAACAAAAACCATGAACGCATAATGGAAAATGTTGGATGATGGTGACTATCAAGTGATGTTGGACATTTTATGAATCACACTGAAACCAACATAAACCGTCAAAATGGTTTGATGGTACCATCAAGTAACTTGACTTGGATAATTATTAAACTGATAAAAGTACAGGACCACACATTCTCGAAACTATATAATCCCATCTTTAATTTGATAAAGTAAAAAGTTCCCGTTTGCAAAAATATATTCCATGTTTTTATTGTGAGTCATCAAGTTCATTATTACGAAAACAAATAATAATTTGCTGACTCATTTATCGAGAGCTTTGGAAATGCATTCATAATGAAATTTTAATACACTTTTTTTTTTTTTTTTAACTTTTGAGCCTCAAATCAGATTAACAATAAAAATTTCGATACCAAGATGAACATCACGTAGGCCTTTTTCAAAACATGGTAATAATGAACAACGACCTATCATATTTCATAAATTTAATTTTTTTAAATTGATTTATAAAGAACTTTGAGACTATGCTCAAACTAAATGTTGAGTTAAATTTTATTTTTATAAATTTGTTCTAAATAAGCCTAACATCAAAAATGTCATTGTCAAAGAATTTTGAAAACATTGTAATGATGTCATAGAAAATAACATACTTTATATAGTTACAAAGGAAATTTCATAATCAATTTAGATTTGCTGAATAATTTACAAAGAGTTTTGAAACTATTTTGCTCTAAATGGACTTAACATTAAAAATGTTATTAGCAAGGTTCAGAAACATAGTAATGATGTCTATGGACCAAGAAATATAAATTTCAAACATTTTTATTTGGGGTATATAAAAACAGACGTCCTTGATAGTTGCCTAAAAAATTAACGTTGTCAGGCGTTAATTGCGTTTATACTAACAATAAAAATTAAAACTGTAAACTGTGTTATGTTAGGCATATAAATATTTGCCTTATATAAAAAAAATATCAGGGATTGAAACAAATGTTTTTACATTTTTTTTTTTTATCTTCAGAATGGGCTGAAGGAAAGGAATCACGGTCTACCCCATCTCAACTTACTTATTTCATTATACTTACATCATTACTTATTTCTTATAAAGGGAAAGATTTTCATTGGTGGACAATACTTGATATTTTATACAATATACGGTATAAATTTAATTTTAAGATGTAATCAAATTATGATGATGATACCATAATAAATTGCTCAAGTATTTTTATAGCCTAATACATATTACACAAAAGAATACTCATGCTTAGCTATGTAATTTCTCATTATTACATATCCTTCCAAAAGAACTATAGATTCGTTGTAATTTAAGCGAAAATTCTTGACACTAATATTATCATAAAAGCATGAATAAAGGATGAAAGCAGATGATCCATGGCATACAAATTAAGTATTTCTATGTTTTTAATCATAAAATATTATTAATATTTCGATACAGGCTTATTGTCACGTTGCGATTTTCTTCTTTACTTTTTACTTGCATATTGTAAGAGAACGTTTACTATTTTAATTACTTTCTAGTAAAATTCTTAATTTCATTTTTTACTTTTTGTTTGCCTATATATGAGAGCGTTTAATGTTTAAATTACTTTCTCGTAAAATTTTCATTTTAAGGCTTTGATATAAATGCAAAAAAAAAAAAAAGTTTTTAATAACTGAATATAAATTAAATTTTTTGTGCCATGCAACACAGGCAATATTTTAAAATATTTTGTTTCCTTTAAAATACTCTAAAATATCTAGAATATCTTGGTGTTAATAGTTTACTACAGAGATTATATTTCTTCTTAACTATTTTATTAGTAATCTTTTTAAGTTTTTTCTGTGTATTGTTTTGTTAAGTTTAAAAAAAAAGACACGTTTTAAAAAATTTATTGGATGTTTATCACAATTAAAAACAAGTCAAATCCTTTTTTAAGTTATAATAGATAACCTTCTAGATAAAAATTTTAAAATGTAAAAAAAAAAAACTTTCCTTTCTTTTCGGTAAAAAAAAAAAAAAAAAACTTTAATTTTTTAAAAGTTAAGTTTTCATTCTAAAGAGAATCATCAAATTTTAATTTACCGAGTATTAAAATTACATTTCATTGAATCATTTTGAAATATTTAAATGTATGCAATCAAAAGGAGGGCATTAAAATAATTCACTTTATTGGACTAGCAAAATTCTTCATTTTTACAGAATTTAAAACAAAACAAAACAATATAGGTTTAATAATTAGCACACTGAGTGATATTCAATTATTCTTACAGTTTGCTTAAAATCAAAATTTGCTTTCAAATAGACGTTAGTATCTGTAATAGTTTGGTGGAAGCCGGCCATGTGACCGAGTGGTCAGCGTGCCTGACTGTGAATCCAATGGTTGTGGGTTCGAAAAACATCAGGGCATGGTTGTTTCTCTCTGTGTGTTTCTCTATTGTGCGAAGGGTATCTGTAGCTGTGTGGCGCTGGCAATGGCGCGCCGCTAGCGGAAGGCCAGGCGTGGGCGTGCCGGTCCAAGGATAGAACCTCATTCCCGTAGCACGGGAGCGCGAAGTGTTAGGAGGCGTCCTTTTTCTAATTTACTTGGAAGATTATCTGTAAAGACCACCTTAAATATGTATTTTTAGAATACTCGTCAAAAATGATATCAAGAAACTTAAACTGAAATTAGTATTTAGAAGGAAAAAAAAGCTAACAGAACTAATCAAATAACCTGTAACGAAAGCATAACGGAAAATATCAAAATATGTTTTTGTCGTAAGAAAGAAAGAGGAGTTGAAAGTAGATTATTATAAACACCTCCAAGTGCCATCAGGTAAACAATCCGGTTCTGATGTTTTTTACACTATTCTCTACAGTGTAAAACTATGGCATTTCAATTTTACAAAGTTGTAGTTTTAAACCATGTCTATTTTTTTGTACCGTATTTTTTTTCTAATTAAATTAGCCGGCAAAAATTGCAAAAATGTAACTAGAAAGAATTTAATTAAAGTAAAATAAAAACTTGTGGTTAAAAAGATGTTAATTGAACCATTTAAATGATTAAAAAACATTTAGCTAAGACGTTTAATTAATCTTTTTAAATAAGTTGGAATAAATTAACTATAAAAATTCATTTTGGATTTATTACAAGTTAACGTTTTTTCCTCTTTTTTCTTTCTTTTCGTAAAATCATTAAAGGATGTTGCACTTTTTATTTGAGGATAGTTATTTTTAGTTAAAATTTTTACTAATCGATAACTTGGAGGCATCCTTTTAAAAGGATTTTAGAAAATGATTTAATGGAGTTTTGTTAATATAATGCCTCATACGCAAATCGGCAATGCGTGAAACTCGAACATAAATAATTAAAGAGTACTCAGATCACGATGAAACATTAATTTTGCTCGTTAGCCTTTTCAAATGTTACAATTCCAAATTTCTTTTTATTTAATCTTTAGATAGTCAGTCGTTGTTGTTGCATTGCAAATTAATTTTAGGACAACTCAACCATATAATAATTAACAGAGAATTAGATAATTATTAACTATTAATTTTTAGGAATTGTTATGTAAGCCATTTTTTCGTCTTAAATAAATTTCGGTCTTTTTTCTTACTTGAATTTTGTATTGTTAGCATACGTTACTAAAATGAAAATTAGTTTAAAAAAAGATTAACTTGCTGTGAGCGAAAAAAGCAATAAATCAGCCTGAATAACTTTTTATCCAATGATTGGATTTTCACGTACTAGGATTTAATTTCAATGGTTTGATAGGGTGACCTCAAATATGCTAATTAATTAGTGCAGACGATATCTTAAGACACGAACGTACTTTCTCTGACATCTTTGATCTTAAAGTATGGGGGATAGCCGCAATCTGGGAAATAAGTGTTCCAATAATTTGGTCAAGAAAGCGGTCTATAGTTTGTACCCCTCAATGTTAATTTTACTTTTTACCTATTTCGTCATATCTCTAGAAATTGTTTAAGCGAATCAAAAAGAAAGTTTTTTTTTTTTTGCACACAATTATAAAATTCTTTTAACCAAACATAATTTTTTGCAAAAATAAATTTTAATAAGATTACTTATTTTTTTATTATTTTATTTAATAATAGTCCACAAAATTAGAATTGTAACACGACAGAAAAAGTTTTCTATAAATTGAGCAAAACTGAGACAAATTAGCTCCAAAACAAAAAACAGTCGAATTTGAAATCTCCGTGCATTCAAAACTGAAGTAGTATATACTCATTTTTGAGGAAAATGCGTGTTAAGATAGAAACGTGTGAGAAAATGTTCATTAGTTGCCGGAATGATTCGAACCAAAGACCTTTGGGTCGTAGTAAGATGCTTTAATCATCATAGTTGTACACACCAGTGCAGGGCGAGATAGGAAGCATTATATAGTAGCCACCCCAATGAAACTCTGTGACATACATTCAATTCACCTAAAAGTTTTTAAGTTATAAACGAAATAAGGAAAAAGTGATATAAGGTATGATATTAATTGAGAAGTTTATATAGTACAGCTGTTTTGGCATATCTTCTATTGTGGCGACATCTATATGAAGATTCCTAACTTATCCTTAGGGTGTACAACACTTATGATGGTTGGAGCATCCTATAGCGATCCCGGAGTTCCTTGGTCAAAGTCCTACCAGTCGCTAACGAACATCTCTTTCTCATATTTCTTCCCTAACATCACTTTTGAAACTTTGCAATTTGCTCAAAATAACTATATGCTGTTTCAATTTTGAATACATGAGGTTTTCCAATTAGACTATTATTTTTTTCGGAGCTATTTTGACACACTTTTGATCGATTTTGAGATGTCTTATTTTATAGTGCTACAATTCAAAATTTTTATCATATAAATATTTTATTATACTTCATAATATCGTATAAAATTTTACATTATTTAAAAGAATAAAGATTTGTGTAGCCGGCAGCAGCTGAAATGTTCAAATTAGGCTGAAACTTAACTTCGACTTAAGCTAGCTCATAACTGAAAAATAAATTTTAAAAAATGTCATTATACGAAATATTTAAATTGTAAAGGACCATATTTACCATTAGAAAAAAGCTGAATGTTAGTATCTCGCACTTGTATGTATTTAAAATTTTTTTTAAAACAGGACTGTTTAGTGAATCTTCATGAACTAAGAAACTATTACTACTGACGCCCTATATTCATTAGCACATCTTATTATTTAAATTTGCTTCTTTGCTAAACAAAATTGGTTTTGCAACTTATGAATCAAAATATAATTTATTAAGAATTTATTTCCTAATATAACAATTCAATCAAATTAATAATTCAATAAAACATTCATAGGCTCAAAAACGTTTAAACGTGATATATTAAGTTTGTATTAGGTTCTAATTAAAAAAAAAAGTTTTCTTATATTTATTTGAGTAATATTTATGTTCATATAATTATAAATATTTGTCAATATAATTTTTATAAGATCAAAACCCTATTTTCTTATTTTAACCTAAAGACCTAACAAATAACGTATTTTAATAATTGGGAGTCGAGCGAAATTTTTTTTACTCCGATTATTGCAAAATTTACATTCGACTCCGTCACAATAGACCTGATTTTAACATTTAAAATCGTGAAAAAACCTTTTTTTTTTTGTGTGAAATTTACTAAGAATTAACAAAATTATAAAGTTTTTGTTTTGTTTTGTTAAGATAAAACTGGATTAGTTAGTAAAATAACTAGAAAATTCCCCTGCATCTTTCCTTTTTACTTCGTTATAACCCTGATTTTCATTACTTATGTACTGGTAGCTAAGGAATTTATGTTAGCGAAGACATATTTTTTAATTTAATATTATTCATAATTTTATTTCTCAAAACTGCAACGTCTTTCCCTTCTGCAAAATAATTACATCCAAAATAAATGAACAAACATGGAACTGAGAAATCGCTAAATAATGAGCCTAAGTTTTAATATTCCATGTTCTTCTCGTCCTAATTATTTGAAGATTAACATATTTTGACGATAGTATTTGACTAAATATTTACTTTTTTCTAAATAAAACTTGTTCTAAAAGTATATGCATAATTCAGTTAATTGGTCTAGATTTGAAAATTTTTGGAATACTTATTAGATAATGATTTTAATGCTTTGTTCCAATAAATATTCTAAGATAATGACAATTAACCATACTAAATTGGAAATGCGAAATACTTATCGTTGTTGTAGCTGCAGGTGTAAACAATTCGAAATTTTATTATACTAAATATTTTGATAGCATAATTATTCAAATAATGTAATAATTCTTTTATTGGGTAACAGCAATACTGTCGTATTTTATTTAGAGTTATGTAAAAAACTGGATTGGCATACTAACTTAAAATCGTAGTTGGTTCCGATTCCATAATTGATCTGTCATTGGTTTTGGAAATACAAATGATACTGAAACCAACAAAAAGAGAAAAACATAATTAATTTGCTTATCCCTTCGATTCCTATTAAAACACAGCCCACCATTGGCCCACTTTAAAAAAATTTAGTGTAACTGTTTCAATTTATCTTTACATTAAAATTGGTGAAACATTAAGAATGCTCCTTTGCACTATTTTTGGTTTCAAGTAGTTGCCCTCATTTTCAGTGTTCAAATACACTAAAATTAATAACAGCAATCTAGTAAAAACTGCGGTGTAACATATACCGAAATATGAAATCGAAAAACCCATACAGTTGTGCGAAGGAATACTTTATTTAAGGTTAACAACAAATCGAAGTTTCATATACAATTTAAAGGGTTTAATTTAAATTTAAAACCTTCACATGGAATAAGCTTACACCAAACTCTCGTGCATTCACACCATACCTGAATTATTTTCACTTGTAAAAACACTAATGTTGGCTCATATATGATATCACCAGAAGTTTGTTTGTAATCAAAAATGAGTGGGTATGAATTTATTGCTGTTTCTTACTCTTCTACACATCAACGGAAACAAAAGAATCTGCGAGTATTTGTAAGATGACTAATAAACATAACTATATTTTAACTTTTAAGTCTCTGAGAGCTATTTTAAATGATTTTATCTTCCATCTTAGCTTCCATTTTGTTAAGCCTAGTTCAAATCTGTCCTTATATTCTATCTGCGCTACGCGTGTATTAGATTAAACATCTAATTTAGTTTTAGGAAGAATTAGTGTATATATGCATTCTAAATTAATGCTTCTAACTTAATAATGTATGATACAAAAAATAACTCCACTGATTATTATGTACCTCTTATCTTTAGTAATTATAAATTTTAGTGATACTTAATAAAAAAAAATGGTGGCAGCTTATTCATACCAAGTAGTATAAAAGAACATTCTTGGTGTTTTACTAAACCAAGAACGAAGAGTTATCAACGGTTTTTCACAGCTCCACTTTGGTGTAAAGTTTTAGCCTCTATTTGTGACTCTGAGATACAGTTACTAAAAAAATGGACCACCCTGCATAACTTTTGATCTAATTATCGGATCTTTACGTTCTATGACTCTATCTTAATGATTTGACGGGGTGACCTCAAATATTCTAATTAATTACCTCAGGCGATATTTTAAGTTATGAAATCAGACACAACTTACTTTCTCTGAATAAACATACCTTTTTTTTTATGACGGATTCGGATTTCTGATCCCTAAGATATAAGGAGTAGCCACATTCTAGGAAATACAGTCTCCATAGTTTGATCAGGAGATTGGTCCAAAGTTTGGAACCCTGAATGTTAATTTTATTTTTGTGTATTACGCGTAAACTCGAGAAATATTTGAGTTATTTAAAAAATTTGGGCATAACATTATAAAATTCCTTTTTCCAAAGAAAATTCCCTGAAAAAAAAATTTTTTTTAGCAAATATTTATTATTTTTTATTATTTTATTAAATAACGGTCGAAAAAATGTTGAACTGCAAGGTATACAATTTCTTGCATCATTTTAAAGATCTTATTTTTACAAGGCACAATTTAAAATTTGAGCGAAATCGGTAGAATAGTTCCTGAGAAATTAAATGTCAAAAAAAGTGAGATATATGTCTAAAATTCGATTTCTCAGCAACTATTCGACCGATTTGGCTCCAATTTTGTATTTTGCCTTGTAAAATTATATTCTTTGAAATAATACATTCTTATTTTCTGTGTTTTTTAATTCTCTTCTTTATGTTCTATTCTTTATTTAATTTTATATTCTATTATTCTATCCTTTGTCTACTATTATATTCTTCTCTATATTCTATTATTCAATTCTTCTATTACTGAAATATTCTTTTTCTTATTTTCTATATCTGATGTTATTACTGAAAATATCGTCTGTATTATTAATGTTTTTAAACTCGATCCTACCTACCATATTGTGTCTTTTAGTGCATAAAAATCTAATTATTAGATCAAAAGTTATTCAGCTGTTTCGATTTTATTTATTTATTTATTTATGCAGAGCACATCTATTAGGGATTTCCTTTCCTTTCTGCTAGTTGCTAAGTTTATCATAAAATTAAATCATAATCGAAAATTTTTATTATAAAACTAAATATTCTTGTATAAATACTTGGTCAAAAAATAGCACCACGTCACTTTTGTATTTTCATATTTGGTATTTGCGTGCCGAACATATTTTTCTTTCTTCCGAAAACGATATTTTTCCGAAATAACATGAAAGGAAAAAAAAAAGTTCAATTTTTCACAGCCTAACTTTAGAATCGAGTGACGTCCAAATATTTTTTTATGCATCGAATTTTTTCAACATTTTGAGAAGAGTGAATGGTTGCTTTTCCACTCTCTTTCAGAGGAAGTCGTTTTTATTTTCGTTCGCGTGAATCTCATAAAACTTCCATGTTGACGTCAAAATTTACATTCGAAAACAAGATCAGTTTTCTTGGCTTAACATTTACTTAAGACTGAATTTTAAGAGATCAAATATCTGGAATGCATTTTGACAAAATGGAATAAATAGGAATTTTTAGAAGTCTTTCTGTCAGTTGCTGCAGTTAGTTTTAAAATATTACTACTTGTCAAAAAAAAAGGAGCAGAATAAAAAAGAATACAAAATATTTGAGTAATAAATTGGTGATAAATCGGATATATACGATGGTTATAATTAAAGCTACTCTATATAAGCCAACATTCTGGTTGACAGATATCAAGGAAAATTATGCACCTTGGACCGGAAAAAATTAATTGCGCCACCTAGTAGAACAATCTCGCATTCACTATATGAAGTTAATACTTGCAACAGCAGGTACTATATGTTGTATTGTTTGCCATTTTTGGTTTCCCAGATCTGTGTTCGAGAACGCTTTTTTTCCTGATTGCTGAGTAATTTTTTTGCAATGAATATGGTTAGAAAAGAAACCATATGGTTCCTACATTTGAAAACTGAGCTAAAGGTAATGAGTACAAAATATCATTCCCAGTAAGATAAAATATCGATTTTTTTTCACAAAAAAATAAATTTTTTAGATCTAACGAAATCAATAAAATTTGTCTGGCTTTAGATGTTTTGCAACAAGATCAGTCAGTACAATTACACCCTTCCACAAACAATATGTAAAAATTGTACGTTCCTGGAAAAGCTATAAATTTCTACGATATTCCAACTAAAAATTTCATTGTTATTATGTTATCGTTAAGCGAGATTTATTTTAGCCTATGAAAAATAGGATATATAATATAAGGTATAATATATATATAATATATAAAAATAATTCTACATGAAAAATAAGTTTCAAAAGTGGGGGAAATGAGCTTGGGACTTTGCCTACCTTAATCTATCAAGATTGAGTTGAGTTAGCAGGTATTCTATACCAGCGAATTGATGTTTAATAATCGTAGTGGTAGTTTCGCCACTATAAATGCATGAATACCAGAATTCAACCGATTAACAAATTCAAAAAAAAAGTGTTTTTGTATCCAAGTGCTTTTTTTAAACTTGTCTTTTCATTTTTTCTCTTTTGAACTTGATTGTGAATGAAATGAGTGAACTCAAAATGAGTATCACAATGATCTGAAGTACAATGATCTGATAAAGTACAATGATCTAGAGTGCAAAACACGGCGGAACAACGAGGCATGATACTATCTTACACCTTAAATCAATTTTCCTAACTTTAAAAAAAAAATTTTTTTTCATTCTGAAATACAAGAAAGAATTGTTCTCATAAAAAGAAATACATTAATAAGCAAGTAAATAATATCCATTTTTGAAAAAATTTCTAAGTTATTTAAACAATTAATTTCTCCATAAGGAATAAAAAGCTTCAATTGGACCAAAGTACAGCACTTTCCACTACACCTTATATTACGAAAAAAAACTACGGTTAAAAAAAGCTAGTTCAGATTTGGACCACCAGGTGATAAAAAGACGCGTTTAAAATATAAGAAATAAAAATTTGAGACGCAAAACTTTATGAAATCATAGCATATGTTCATTGTACGTTCCATTGTCTTCCAGAACATGTTCAAAATAGGCTATTGCGAGTTCAGTAAAAGGGTTGTCTGATTTATTGTTGCAATTCATTACTCTTGCTTTAAATTCAATATTATTCAAAAACCATTATGTTCTCTTGCTTACAGCACTTCTTTTATTCCCCAGTCTTTTTGATTAAATAGTATTTTTGTCTGTTATACGACGTAAAATTATTCTGCAGTTACGACAGTTACTATTTGCTTCTAAAACAATCCTAAATTGCATTAACGTCGTCCACCAAAAAGGAAAAACGCCCTCTATCGATTGAAATAAGAACTTCTTATATTCTTCTTCCTTCCTCGACATCCATCCACCATCAGAACGTCGTATAAACAGAGGAATTTTAGTTATAACAGCAATGTACATTAATTTTACATCTTTCAAATTATAAATCTTTTCTAAAGTTTAATTAACAGTAATAAATAAATGCAATAACCAGATTCAATTCAATACTTAATTTTAATAATGCAGATGTAATAAAAGTAATGTAATAAAAGTAATGTAATAAGTATTATGCTGAACAAAATGTTATAACGTTCATAAAATCGTGACAAAATTGCCTCTCATTATTGATTCCTAATATGGATGACAAGCAATATACATTTTTCTTAATAATTTACTTTTTCGTGATTTTAAAGCATTTGTACCTGATTATTTTCCACGAGAAAATAATATACGAATACGTCATAAAATACGAAATTAATTTGCAAAGAGCCACTCAAAACCAAAAATTTAATTAATTTTCGTATGTATGATTAGCATGAAAAAAAAGAGATACATGAAAGGTGTTTTGTATCAACCATCCATAATAGGTATTTTTAGAATTCTTCTCTAAAATGCATTCACATAGAGAGCTCAAATTAATTTTTAAGTCAGACTAATCGAAATCTATTATTATATTTTATTGTATTAAAATGTCCTTCTTCATATTTTTTTAAAAAGAGTGATATTATCAAGCAAGTGAAGAAAAAGCATATTTTCTATTAAATGTAATTAAACAAATTCGTTCTTATAATTCATATTACATCACAGAAGGTCTCTATCGAGTCAGAAATATAACATTTAATATGTAAATACATTATTTACTTGATCCAAGTGTAATAGTTGAATTAACCATTTAAAGGGCTGGTGTAAGTATACATATCACCAACTTCATAATAGGAGCTTTTTTCTCGCCTATAATTATGGCGGACATCTGCAGATTACTTCAGAAAATAGGGAAAAAATTAACCAATCAAGAGCTTCGTTTACATAAATGTGGATAACTTAAAAGTAAAATATAAGATTTGCGTAGGATCAAAAAGAGAGACCAACACTGGAAGCTATTTTGTCAGGAAAGTTATGAGTTCATTTATTTATTTTACTTCATGAAATCGGGAAAAATTAACTGATGAAGAGTTTTGTTTAACTAAATGTGGGTAACAGCGAAGATTTGTGTCGAATCAAAAAGAGAAGCCTTCACTGTAAACTATTTTGTTTGTGAAGTTATTAGATCTCGTTTATTTGATCTTTTCTCATCGAGTTTGTTTGTAGTTATAAACGAAGAATTTAAATTAGTTTATCTATTAACCAAAAAGTTTAAGTTTAAGGCTAATTATTTAAAGTAAGTAATGATAATCACACCCACCTTCATACTACAAAAATGTCTTAAAAATGTAATCAATTTTAGGTAATAAACAAAATGAATTTCTTTTTTTTAATCAATCTCAATACCAGAAATATTTTAACATAACAATACTTAAAAAGTAGCCTTATAAATTATTAACTTAAAAGTAAAAAATCTTCTCGATTGTTCTAATCCTTAATTTTAAAATATTTTCAACTAATCCTAGAGAATTCGATTTTCTCTTTAATTTCTAATATTGACGTCACGCTGTTAGAACTTGTTGATGCAAAATCGACTGAGTAAATTAAAGGCATTCCTGAAATTCCTATCTCGACGATTTCTTCATTAAATCACTCCCCGTCTGTCGTGTTTCACTGGAATGTTCATTTAGGTGCATGGCAGAAGATTGAATTTTAGCCCCACCCCCTGCTCTTATATATACATCACATCACGAGTATTAAATAATAATAAATAGCTTTTAATATTACTCATAAATATATTATTAATTTATAGATTAATAAATATAGATAGATGGATATGTACAATAGATTTAGAAAAGAAGCATATGTATCAAGTTTGATAAAAGGATTTTTGTATGTACCAGGAAACAGAATGCAAAAGAAGCAAGAAATCGACATACTATTTGTCATGGAGACATATAGAGATAAATTTACTTTCACAGACCTTTTTGGCATAGGTGCACTAATATTTCATAAGAAATTGACATTTTCTTCATAGTCTCTTAGGTCCTTTGTCTCGTAATGTTAAAAATAAGCAAAAACATATCCGTTTTTACAGTCTTTTAAATAAATATGCCATATAAGATTTTTATATTT
This sequence comes from Parasteatoda lunata, assembly GCA_949128135.1. Lineage (NCBI taxonomy): Eukaryota > Metazoa > Arthropoda > Arachnida > Araneae > Theridiidae > Parasteatoda > Parasteatoda lunata. Next base: position 102,944,682 of record OX421970.1, read on the forward strand.
TTTATGAATTGCAGTCTTGTAGACTGAAACTATTTATCTCTTATGGGTTTGACTTTTTATGTTTTACTGAAATAGATGCTTTTAAATTAATGATAAGAACAAAAACTTCTTTTTATTTCTTAAAATACACAATTTTTTTTTATGCATAACCGTCATTGAACAACCGACTCAATTTTTGGGTTTATGACTGCCAATGTTCAACTCCGTAGATTAGTAATTCTGCACCCAATCGAAAAGACAAGGGAACTCCTGGATCAAGTATTAAGAGAAATTTGCCTTCGTGGAGAACTTTTTGATGGAACTAGCTTGCATTTGCGTTACATTGAGAGGAAAAACATGAAGACCTCCTAAGGTTATCCTGGCGGTAAGACGACTCTAAACCATGATTTATCTACCACTGAGGACGTCAGCGCTGTGGTTGGTGCGAGCCGGGTGCGGAATTCGGATAAACCAGCCACTGCCAGGATTCGAACCTGGTTCACCTTATTGAGAGGTGAGCGCTCTATCCCCTGACCCACCATGTCTCTAAAAATGCACAATTTAAGAAAATCATTGTTCAAAATAATTAGGTAATACATCTAAGTTTTAAGAGAAACAACAGTTTTAAAAATTTTAGGCATTAAACCGGGTTTTTTCTAAGCATAAATATGTTATCTCAGAAATGATTCGGCAGAATATTTCCCTTCATGTACTATTCAACACTGAATTTACTAAAGAACTAATATACATCGTAGTAATTTTAAAAACTTTTAGTGAAAAGTTTAATTTGAAGTGAAAAGTTTAAATAAAAAAGTGAGAAGTTTAAATTGAAAGTGAAAAGTTTAAATGATAAAAAAAAAATCTTTTTGTAATTTTAATTGTCTCGCCTGTAAGGTGCTAATTTTAATTCAGTTTTTCTTTCTATTTTAGAGAATATTTTTTAATTCATTTCTAACCAGTAATTTATAAGTAATAAAATTTAAAGTTTACTTTAAAAAATAATATTACTAACGTTTGAACTATGTAGTTTTAATATAAGCATTTATTTGGTACTTTCTACACTACCACATTTAGTCAGATTTGATATACCTCATCTAAATTTTAAAAATACATTGTCAATTACAACCTTGATTTTAAATTAAATAAGACAAATTAGTCTTATATTTTTATTAAAAATATATATTTTTTTTATTCTCTAAACAGCTACTGAACTCAAAATATTACGTACATTATTTAAACTGAAGTTATTAAAACTGAAGTTATTTGGAGGTTTTCATTTAGGGGTTTTTATGTGCAGGTAGATTGAATTCATTGTTGAAATTTTTAAATACACTAAAAATTCAAAAAAAAAAAAAAAAAAAAATGGCGGCTGAAATATGGCGAGCAAAAATAAAGAAATTATATATAGTACATTTAAATAATTAAATATAGCAATGAAAATATAATAATTTTTGTAATTTTATATTAAAAATGAAAAGCAAATTATATTTCCGAAGTAATATTACAAAATAACGCGAAAACATGAAAAAAAAAAACATTATTTTTGTTTTTCGGTACATTTAGTCCACCATTGCAATATGGGCAAAATGGGGCAGGTTTTTTCGAAAGAAGAAACATCAAAGAAGACAACAAAAAAAAAAGTTTAGCTAATTTCCTCGTGGAACTTTTTGAAACTTTTCGAAAGTCATTTAAACATTGTAAAATGTCAAATGATAAGATATAAACTATAAGTTTGTCAAGAGTATTGAGTAATCCAACAGATTGAAAAATTGTACTATAATTCCAGACTAATTACTCTGATAAAAATGTAACAGTAAGGTGAAATTCCTATATATATTTGTGAAATAAAAATTTAAAAGTTACATTTAAAAAAAAAAAATACATATTTTTCATTACATTGTACTCTCATCGGTCCAAAAAGTAAATTATAATGTTTGGAATGATTATGAATACTTAATTTGGGCAATATTAAAACTGCCTACACATATTTTAGTTGAAATTTAATTTTGACTTTTGGCCAAAGATCATATTCTTCTAGCCCACTGTGCTATAGAGCAGCAATAAAAGACTAATTTTCGTAATGAAATTAGGCAAGTTTTCGACAGACTTAATGATATCATACTATAACAAATAAAACTATGAAAAAATAAATATAACTTTGAATCAAAACTGTTGGATAAACCGTTACTTATTTCTTAATAATATGTACACTAAACTGAAGTTATAAATGTAATGAAATTATACTTTCAAACATCTTAATTTGTCTTTAAATTATTTACATTAAAATATAAGTCATTACAAATACATAGTTTTTAATAAAATTATTAATATAAAACATTTTTATACTTTAACTTGAGGGCGATTATTTGAAGTGAATTGAATTTATAAATCCAATGAATGGGGTTTTTCGTAAATGATCAACTCTGATATGTTAAATTTTTTAGTGTTTAATAATTTAATAAAGTGTATATGTTAATTTTGATAATTTGTTATGAGTGTATTAAATATAAACGATAATGAGTTTCAGTATTCAATGTAATGGTCCAACGTAAGAGTGCTTTTCTCTTAACAGTGTGGCATATCGTGACTTTTTAAATGTATTAAAAAGTCTGATGTTCCACTAGTTGAGCACATAATACCATGGAAGCACGAAACATCTCGTGACAAATTTGTGAGAAGTGTCAACAGTTAAGTGCAACACAAGAGAACAAAGAAAAAAAAATTTAGTTTTCATGTAATATTCTAATTTTTAGGTGTAATAACAAACTAAAACATAAATTTGCTTTCATTGAAAAGTTGCAGAAGAGACACGCAAAGTATGGGATATGTAAAGTTAAGTAAACAGCCTTTTTAATGTAATAAAGACCTAATATGGAAAAATGATGTATCTTATAGCAATTAATCGTCCGCGTGTTCGTAAAGGATTTGGATACAATGGTAAAAATTAAAAGCGTTTCTTTAAAAACTGCCTTTAATTGTTACAAACCTTTCAGTCAAAAACCGTATGTTGTCGCTTTTCACCATTTCATTATATAATTATATGTATAGAAGTTTTATTATATATGATAACAAATGTTTAAGAAATAAGCTAAACCAGTAGTATAAAGAAAACAACTTAATTAAATTATAATCGTTAAATATGGTTTTAAATCTTTGAAATATGTTAATTAAAAACAAAGAAATAAAATCATTTGTTTTTAGTTTAACTGCTCAATTTAATTAGGCGGTTTAATTAATAGAAATTTCTCAAATTTATATTGTATCTAGAGAGTATGCGGGAAAAGTAGTAAAAGGCTGAAAAAATTGCCAAGTGATTGAATATTTGTCACTTTATATTGTTCTCAACAGGTTGCTCGTAAGAAAGAATTTAATAACCATTGATGTTGTCAGTTATTTTTATGACTTTGGGGGAGGATGGTTAAATTTTTTCTAACATTCATTTTACTGTTTTGTACGTTTCTGATTTTAAGTCATAACGGTTAAATATGTAAATAATTATTAGCTTTATTAAAATTTTCTGCAATTATCATTAAACAAATGTGTGAGTAAACACTAAGATATGTTGGTTAGATGTTAGATTTTTTTAAAAGGCGTTAATGTTTTTGTATAGATTTACTAAAGGCCAATGAATTACGTTTTTCATTTCAAAAAAAAAAAATTTTTTTTTTAAATTTCATACGTCTAATTTTTTATTAACACACAGCTAATAAAAAGTATTATTTAACTTCTTCTCTGTAAATATTGCTTGAGAAAATACTTAATTAACTTAAAAATACGCATGATTTTAATTTCTGCAAACTAATTGCGTACTCTTTTACTCATTATACATTTATTTAATAATAAACAGGAGAACCTTGGCTAAGGGAAGAATATCTTGGCATAGGCTTGTTGAGAAGGCCAAGGCCCATCCTGGGCTGTCGTGGCAATGAGAAGAAGAAGAATACATTTATTTATTTACTTAAATGGGTGAATTATCCACATTGCGGTCAGTTTGAAATTTCTTCAATGTTACGTGGCATCTTAAAATAAAAATAAAAATTCATAGGTATTGAAATAAAATTAGATGGACTTAACAATATATACATACAATATTAACAATATTAATGATAAAAAAGATACTGTAAACACCCATTACACTTTACAATAGCACTTGAATTACCATTCCCTTATTTTAACTATTAGCTTTGAAAATGCTTAAAAGAGTTCTTTACACAATTAAGTGTAATTTTTTTATTTTTTCGTTGCTTAAAAAATTATTCAAACAATTCTTGATCAAATAATGATGTTATTATTTTTATAAAAAAAATTTATTTACTTTTTTGCTCTAAACTTTCACTGGGATTTTTTAAAAATATGTTTAAGGGATGCTTTTTAAACCTTGTATACTCGAATATGTAATGTATAGTAAAATCACAGAGTGTTTTTCATGCCTCATCGTGTTATTTCCTTAAATATTCACGTCACAAATTTAAGGAATAAATAAACAATGCTGTAGAAATGAAACAATAGAGGGTGAAAGGTAAATTTCACTTATTAAAATAAATGGCTCTTTAGATGCAGCGGAAAAACCAAAAGTATTGTAGTAAATAAAAAATCATTTGTAGCGTTTCAAATTTTTTTTAATTAACAAGCTCCCAGTTCCAAAAATGGAACAATTAATCCAATGTTCACTTTTCACTCAAATTTATGTTTTTCGATAACAATGAATTAAGATAATTTTTCTAATTATCCTCAAACATAAAATAAATTGAAACATGAAAGCATACATTTATTGTTATACATGAAGAAATTGACACTTTATTTACTAGATAGATAATTAGCACAGCCATTACTGCAGGACATTTAAATCTCTTAACTATAGCAATTCATTTTATTTAATGAATTTAACGTATTTTTCAAAAATTTATTTTTTTCAAGTAAAGAATTCAATTTTACTAATTACTCATTGAAATACTCTTCATTAACGTTAAAAACAGTTTTTACTCGTAAAACCGTGATTGTCATTTCCGTTTGATATTTTCTATATTTTAGTTACAGATTTTATTATTTTAGGAAAATAATTTTAAAAACTGAAACAGAATAAAACTCCTACATATGTTAATAAGATTCAGTTTTACAAAATATGTTTTTTAAACCATTTTAAAATAACAGGTTCTAAGGAATTAGAAAATATTTATTCGCAAGCGTAAGCTCAATAATATTTCAAAAAAAAAAAACAAACAAAATCTATATGTTTGTGGAGTGGTATCGTTATGTTTGTGTTTAATCACTCTTTAATACTTGTATCAAATGGTACAATGTCAAAACTTTAATAACCTATCATCACATTTCATTAAAGTAATGTTATAAAAATGAATTATGTTTCCTATATTATTTAAAAAAATTTTGGTCACAAAACCATACAATTTTTGAAAAAATATACACTTAAGGTTGTGCTTATTGGCGTAAAACATAATAGAAAAAGTTTGTAAATATGGCCAATATTGGAAGTCAAAAGAGATCATAAGCACGATTCCCTTCAAACAAGTTTTAACTGTTATAACGAAAATAATGGATTTATATATTCCATATTTACTGCTACACTTATATTGTAAAATGTTTTAACATTAAATTACTACCAGTGACCGCCAAAAAGTTTTCCCGTCACTAATCTTAAATTATGCCATTAAAACTATTATGATCATAAAAATACAAAGTCTGCCCGTAAACTTTTTCTTGCAAAATATACGGCCCCTGACTGTAAAATTAGCATTATGCTTGTAAAAGTTATTTTCAGTCCTGGTCTTGACGTTGTTTGAGACTCGTGCTATTTGTTTGTCGGATGAAGACGAACCGTGGAACAAGTGCCATTTGTCAAGGAATGAAATATAAGTGTACTCATTGTTCGTGGTCATCAATATCGATGGAGTGAGAGAGAGGCATTCTTTGGCGCTGACTGGGATCGAATACATAACCGTCACCTCCATAGTCAGATGCTGTATTCAACATGGGAAATGGTGTACTCTTTGACTAGTCAGAAAGGGTTTTTCTTTTTCTCAAGGCAATTAACTATTACTATAGCGGTATAAATTAGCCCTGAACTGTCCAAATTTTACGGACATTTCTTAGAGTGTATCCCATACTTATACATAAAGAACCTAATCCAGCTGTTTATTCCAAATATATGCTGTTTTGTGCCACAATTTCAGCGCTCCCTCTTTCAGATATGTTTATGTTTCAAAAACTCTGATCGAAATATTAGATTAAGAATTATTAAAGATAACACTATTTTTTTTGCAATGTGTACATTAATTAGGACGTATTCATAAACTCCGACATTTTCAACGAACTACCAACAAAAATTTAATTATTCATTCCATTTTTATTTCTCAAGATAAAAGGAAAAAAAGTTAACTTTTTAATGAATCTCAAACTATCTCAAACTTTCCAGACAATTAATCAGCAAGTACTGTTACGAAATCTGTAAAAAGTGTTTCTTTTCAGTTAGAAAGCTTGATCTGGCGAAGCTTTACTTGAGTTTCTTTTATTAAAAACCTTTTTTGTAGAGATATTTAAAGCTATGGTGAAATACTTAAGACTTCGATTTGATTTAAAAATATTTACAACTCATGTTCATACACTTTTAAACGTATTTCTATTACAAAAAATATCAAAATGATTTAAATAAAATTGTGTTTAAAATTGCGTTAAAATATAGCTCGCATATTAGTTAGTTTAAATTTTTTCTATTTCCGTTAATAAAAATAAATTGTGCGTCGGCTGAAATATTTCAATAATTTGTTTCCTCAGAATATCGCCAAATTAATTTTGAGTTGCCAAAATTTGTTTTCGCTTACTTATCAAGAAGAAAATCGTTTAGATATGCTTACATAAGCAAATTAAATGAGTTCCTTAAATTGGAAGAAAAAATAATGAAAAAAGAGCATCCTGAGTAAAAAGAAAAGCAAACGAATGTAATTCCTTGAATTTTGAATCAATATTTCTATAAATAGTTCTCATTTTCTGCGGAGTCTGAAGAATTTTAATCAAGATTTCTCAGCGTTGTAAAAGCATATGCAGTTTGGATTAGTTTATTTTGGGAATCAAGAAACGTTAGGTGAAGGAATAGAACAATTTTGAGTCGTAACCATTTCTTAATATATAAAAAAATATATATTTACGAATGTTGAGTTTGGAGTTATTCTATTATCATTCCATTTTTTAATTTTTTTAAAACTAATTTAACAGCTACGTGAAATTATAAACAATTGTAAATTTATAATATAAAAAACTTACTTTGCTTCAAAATAAAAGAAGATGGTAATAAAAGTTAACATGTTTCTAGCCCTTATAAATAAGCGCTAATTCTTAAAAATCGCTAGGAGTGAATGAGGAAAACAATAGAGATTTAAAAGAGAAAACGCAGAGTTTCTAACCAAAAATGGAAAATAAAATAATACTGTAATAAAAATAATTCATTTTCCATTTTTTGTTGACAACTTTACATTTTCTTTACATTTTAATCACTTTTGTTGAAATCAGCCAGGCCTGGTGAGTCTTGAGAATAGGCGCCTATTTTTCATCGCTCGAAACTTGGTGATTTTTATTGCCATCTTCATATAATTTTAAGCAAATGAATTTTATATATTATGAAGTATATCTATAAGTAGTATTCATTCAACATAGTAATTTGCGTTGCACTTTGCATTACACCTGAAAACTTAATGTGTAAAAATGTCAGCTAGTATATTTTTATGTAAACTTAATACTTACCACAAATATTTACTATAAAAATTGAAGTATGAGTGTAAAATCATTTAATCATAAAAGGATTGGAATCTAAGACTAACCAGCTAACGAACTAGTCCCTGTCATCACGTCACTCTCTGTTCAGGATTCCAAAATCAAATCGAATATATTTAAACATTATAGTAAACTTTATAATTAGATGAGAAGAAAGCTATCATTACCCTTTATTAAATTTTTAATAAATCTGTCCTATTCTCTCTGTATAATTTGGGTAAAAGTTGAATAGTACTTAGAGATTATGCTTTAGAGTAGTATATTTCTGAAAGATTTCCTGTATTTTTTAGAGTGTGGGATAATATATATATATATTCACTTAACCTGTTCATGAAGCGTATTTTAAGCAAACCAATTTCCTCTTTTACACTTAAAAAGAATAACTGTACAAAATGGTATATATTAAACTGACAGCCATAGCGTGGAAATCTTTCTATGCATAGTCTATAATTGAAAACCACCGAAAATTACCATCTTTAGCACGAAAATTGATGATATAAGCTATTCGAGATAACATACTTCAAGAGTTGTGCTAAAGAACAAATAAATAAATAAAAAATAGTTGAAAATAGCAGTCCATGGCTCTTAGTAGATTTTCATAAATTTGATATATATTGGCAAATATTTTATTAAGTGAAATAAAATACTTGGATTTGTTTGGAGAACAGTTGCTTTATTAGTAAACATTGATAATTCTCAATTTTGTCAGAACTATTATTAGGCCTGATATTTGTCAAAGAAAATTCATAGAATAGGCAATATATATAGTATATATAATGTATTGTAAATTAGTTTGTGAGCATTTTGTTTTAAACTTTCTTAAGCAAAAAACATAAAAATACTGTTCTCAGACATAAAAATTGGTCAGGGTTTTAAGACTATGAGTTCTTTCTTTTAAATATTGGTTAATAAGCGTACGGAAATCAGGGGAATAAATATATGGACTTAATCTATTTTCATTACATTGCAATCTTCAATAAATATTTTTTTATAACTATCGTTTACTTTGGATAAAGTTATTATGAATGATTGATGATATTGTCAGTGAATAAAGAAAGAAAAAAATCAAGAAAAGAACCGATGATAATCAGTGAACTAATAAATAATCTAATAAGTTTTTAAATAAAACAAATTACATGAATTAAAAAAATTACATGAATTGTTTTTTAATTCTCGAACTCAATTTTAAATGTTAAAACTTTTCTTATTCCATTGTACACTCTACATATTTTTATGTATACTTTAATATTTTCAAATTTCGAAGTGTTATAGTTTTTGCGTTGCAAAAGAAATGAAATGCAAAGTTGAACATCCGAAACATTGACGGTCACGGACGAAACATAGACATGTAATTACATGGAAATTAGGAGGATTATTACAATATAAAGCTATTACTAAAATAACTGATACCAAAAAAATTACTTAATTATTGGAATCATTTTTTTATTAAAAAAGTATTAATCCTTTGAAGTCTATAGATGAAAAAATATCAGATAAAGTTTACTCATATGTTATCAATTATAAACATCAGTCATTAAAAAAAAAAAAAGTTAATAAAACGATAATTTAAAATTTAAGTTTTGCTGCAAAATAGGTTTCTGACTTAGTACAAATGGGGTAAGATCGATAGTGAAACTAAAAAGTTACTTAAAGATAATGATCCTCTTTTTCACTTTGAATTGTTGTGTTTGATCAAAAATATGTGCTATTAGGTCATATTTAAATGACCTTAAGTACAGTAGCTTATGCTTACGTAAAAAGAAAAATTGTAATTTTCACACAATTGTAATTGGTTACAAAACTTCCATAAACTGTTAGCTATCATTTTTTTAAAATTGAATGCTTAATTATCATAATTATTTATTCATATTATCATAAATGAAATATTTGCTTTAATTAAGATTATATTATTAAAAAAAATATTGATGTTTATGCTTTAGATTATTATTTAATTGTAAATTTTATGCACAAAAAAAATTCTCAGTTTTGGCTTAATTAAAAATAACTAAGCCAGTCCTATAATTAACTCAATTTCATTAGTCTTCGTTTAAAATTTTTTCTAAATATATTAAGTATCACTGATTGAATGTTTACATTTGTAATATTTATTTGTTCCACACTTCTAAATAGAAAACACATAAACTTTAAAACAACTAACGGGTTATAAAAACCCAAAATAGTTATTTGATTTAAAACAGTTCACATTTTTACATTAGTGTAAGCATTAACTTTTGATACAATTTATTATTTTCATATCTTAAATGATAAACTCGAAATTTAAATTAACAAGCATTTATTGAAAATTAACCGAAGTTTAGAATTTCAATACGAAAATATTTTTGCATGCTATTTTTTTTTCTTCCTGAAGTGTCTTTTGAAGGAAAATGAAATAACACATTTACGAAAAATTAAATCTTTAAAATTCATTTCACTTTAAAATTCATAATCACCTTCCAATCTTTAAAATTCATAATCATCTTTTTATTTTCCTTTTTTAATGCATAGAAACTTTCTTGAAACATAGAAGCAAATATTTGTGTTACTCTATTCGCTTCAAATGTCTTTATCTAAGGAAAACACGTTTACAAACACTGATGAAAGCCTCTAAATTTTATCAAATTTTATTTATTTATTTTTTTAATGTGAACGTTAGTTATTTTCGTCATCCCCTATGGTAGAAAAACATATTTATCGATGCTAATTTTATTGTCATTTTTTCGATGTGAAACGCGGATGCCTAACACTGTATGTTACTTTTTTCGTCTGAAATGTCTTGTTGTAAAGAAAACACATTTACAGATGCTTTTTTTTTTCCCTGGAGATTTAGAGTTTTTAAATTAAGTCGCGTTCCATTTCTTTTTTCTTTCTTTCCTTCTTTTTTTTACGTAAAACTTAACCCTGGTTGTTATTTTTCTAACTTGAACAGTAAACATACTTACAGTAGCTAATTTTGAAAATCATTGCTGCAAATTACGTTCCGTTTCTTTTCTCAATGCGAAACACGTTAACGAGTTGCCGCCGAACGAACAGTTAGTTTTATTATTTCGTGTGTGAGGAGCATTAGATATTTATATAATTTCTCTGGGTGTATTTACATTTCTCGTCTTGAATACTGAAACCCTATTTGCTTTTAAAAAATTTAACTTAGTTCCCTTTAGTCTTAGAATATAAAATAGAGCAAGCATAAAATCAACGAAAAACTGGGGTGTTCTGCAAGTCTTACCTCTCAAAACACTTGTTGTACTGTGAAATTTTTGTCAGACAAACTGCAAATGCTATTTCACTATATTCTTTTATTTTAACAGAAAAACTATATTTTCCTATATTTTTTACCCATGTTCACTATTTACATTTAGGTCTCAGTGTTATTACTTTTCTATTTAATTTGCCCAATTTATTATCTACATATTTAGTTTATCTATGTTTTTGTTTAATCTGAAATTCAAAATTTGTAAACTTCCAGTACAAACATACGAAATTTTTCCTTTATTTGTTTTTTGAAACGTAATTTTTTTAAAACCATCTCTAAAGAAATACTTGCATTAAACTTCCTTATCATTCAACATAAGTAGGCCAATATATCATTGCATACTAAGTTAGTAATTATAAACACCAATCTTTATAATAATTGCCTAGATTATTATAGTAAGCGTAATTTACATAATTTGTAATAAATATTATATTCGACAATAAATTAAACATAGCTCACAGTAATTACAGTTCGTCATTTACACTTAAATGTAGCTTACATTAGACTACTATAGTTAACATAGCTTACATTAGTATAGTAATTTTTTTAATTGTTTCCTTCTTTCTTGTGAATATAAACGGAATTGGCTTCAGAAAACATCTTATTAACTATTTATGTTTTCCTTTCAAATCAAAACAGAATTTTGAAAAGATGTTAGGATTCTAAACATAATTTTTTCTAGAGATAAATTTTAAGCGCAAAAATCGTGTATTTTTAATATGCCTTTATTAGGAAGCTAGCTTTTCATGCCTGTAAAATTTACTTTATTAAAGTTTATTAAATTTTATCATAACGAGATTTTGTATGAATACCCCTTAAATACCTTGAAGCCCAATTTCTTTCTCACGGGGGAAAGAGGGTTATTCAATGAAATTGGATGGATGTTTAGTAGAATATAGTACATGATTTGGCCAAATTATACGATTAATTCGTACTTTTTTCAATAATTTACTATGTTATTGTATAATTAAAAATATAGCAAAAGATATAGGATATAAACCAAAAAAAAAAAAACCCAACAATTTATTATTTTTTACATAAAAGCACACATATACGTATGTTATTGCAGAATATACATCTTATTAGGGAATTCATTATTTTTCATACCAGTATTTCCATGTTATGAGCATTTTTGTGGGCCCTTTGTTGCTGAATTAAAATTTTGATTGGATGAGGCATTATTTCATGAGAATTTGTTTTAAAAAATGGATCGTTATTATTATGTAATTATATACTCTATTTGTTCATTTTTATTTTTCTCACTTTATTCTGTAAATTACTCATGCAATTAAAAATTCTATCTAATTCTTATAAAGTACAAACATTCCTAAAAATTCTTGTTCTGTTATCAAATTGCAGACATTCTCTAAACATGTATATGAGCTTTTGAGAAACAATCCATAATTTCAAAATGCATAATATTCCAGAAAATGTCATTGCAAATTCGAAACTGGAGGAAAAAATCCAATTATGATAATGAATACATATTCAGCAAGTGGTGCAAATTTGCCTGATTTTATCTAAACTAAACTTTTTTAAGAAATTTGTTTCCTTTTGTAAGTTAAGTATAAAAAGTAAGAATATTTTTTTCGAATTCATGCAAGTTTAAAATATATCGAATATAAAACGAGTTCTTTGAAGATTTTTACAATGTCTGTAATCTGATCTCAGATATCCTAAAATTTGTCGTTTGACCTCCGCGCCCCAGCTATGCGCGGGACGGTCTGCCTGAAAGAGGGTCACCTATATGCGCGCCGTTAAGGTCAACAATCCGGGTAACATATTACGTCACGCTACGTGGAATGCCGGGAGCTGGCAAGTGGCCAAAGTGGGGGATCGATTCTCCAGCGCAAAAATGTCAAGGGTAATTCCGGCCTCTCCCTCACATTTTAAAACAGGATGGGGCGCCACACAGAGAATGGGGCGGCACGCACCGACAGAGGTGTTAGATAGGGCGGGCTCACTCGATTGAGTGTCTCGAGAATTCAGGATTTTCTATTCTCTTTCCAGGACTAAAAAAGAAGTGCGTTTTTTTTTTTCAATTTAGAAGTTTTATCGGGAAACTAAATACCATAAAAATATTCCTTTTATATGCTAAACTATCAATCGGCAAAATTTTGAGAGCGATTTTTATGCATTATGTTTTAAAAAGAACATATATCCGAAACGGGATATCATTTCTACCCTCTTAATACTCTGCGAATAACTTTTATCGTTACATTGGTTTTTACGTATTTTTAACGACAAAAATATGGTTTGTTTTGCAAGAAAAATGAGAACTTACTGATGCATTTAAAAAAAAATTGAAACGTAGTTTATTTTTATATCTTTATAAATAGCAATTAAAATTGTAAAGAAAGCTAAAACGAGTATTCTAATTATAAGACTTTTAAAATAAATGATCTGGTCTATCATAAAGTAAACAGTTGGTTCTGTGTTTGTAGGTAATTAAAGTTTACCTTTAAAGGAGTAATTTTTTTAAACAAGCATATATTTAAAAAAAAATTTTATACTGTATATTTTTGTACTTTCTTAAAAAGTACATAAAATTTATTCACGAATTTTCAACGAATAAAATTTAAAAAAGTTAAAATTAAAAAACTTTAGAGTAAAAATTTTAATATTGCTATGTTACTGAAAATATTATGTCTCGAAATTAAAATTTTTTATTTATTTTATAAATGTTATTTTTTATTTATTTTTTATTTATTTTTAATGTCCTGAATTTTTTTTTCTTGAAATATTAATCTTTTTTAATTTTTAAGTAGGATACTTTTTTCGCATATTTTTTAAAAACTTAAAACCAAATTTTCAGTTTTTTAGGCATAAATTGAAATAAAATTTCAAAAATATGTATATTCCAAATTTAAAGAAGACGTCTTTTTTGGCTTCTAATGTAGATTGTTTTAAAGTTGAAAAAAATGTGGGGAAACAAAACTCTTTAAAGAGAAAAAGCATTTAGCATCCCTTAAAAATTAGTAGGTAGAAGGAATAAAACTAATTTGCTAATTCATTTACAAATATGATTTTTTTTCTCTTATTGTTTAATAGAACTGCAATGAACATAAGAAATAAAAACCATAAGTATAAAAACCATAAGATAGATAAAATAGATGATGAAGAAAAAAAATAATTATAGGCGATAAGTTTTTAAAAGAAAGCTTATCATGCGTTTTATAGTTAAATTGCTAAAACAAGTGATCAAAAATGATAGCAGTACACTGTAAAAATTCCAGTAAAAAGTGCCAGCACTTTTTACCATAGATTAGTAAAAAGTGCCAGCACTTTTTACCATAAAATTCCTTTTAACCGAAACATGTTACGGAACAAAAAATCTAGTATACCATAATTTTTACATTAATAATTACCTTGAAACCATTGCATCATTCTAATCAAAATAAATATTACTGTAAAATTTTTGGTACAATATTTCACGGTAAAACTGGATTTTACGGATGATGCTCTCAAATTTCTTTATACCGTAATTTGATCCGGATTTTTTTTTTTATAGAAAGTAATTTTTGAAGTAAGCTCATTATATATTAAAAAATTACAATGTATTGTAATTTTCTACACACGTTCTAAAGTGTAAAAGTATAGATATTAGAAAATATCATAAAAAGAAGAAGAAAATGATAAACGATAAACTTATAAAAGTAAGTTTACCATAGTACTATGTTATTATCTCGACATGTGTATACATTAAAGAAAAGATAATGTTTTTGGTAAATATTCTTAATGGATCTTTGGTGGACCACTCACTACCCAATGAGACAAACTAAATTTGAATCACACAGATGGTTGATCGATGGTTTCTGGTCCAGCTCGTACCGACATCAATGTTAGCATAAAATCAGTGGAAGACGAATCATGTGTCAAAATCCTCTTACCGTTGGATTAACCTTGGGAGGCTTTCGAGGTTTCCTCTCCGTGTAACGCAAATGCGGGTTAGTTCCTTCAAAAAGTCCACCATGAAGACTAGTTTGTCCCAATCCAGGTCTTCTGGGTTGGGTTAAAAATTACGAAACAATGGAAGGAAACATTATTAGTTGTAAAATCTAAAACGGGTCAATTATTCAAGGCCGGTAATAAATTAAAGCAAAATGTAACTTTGTTTCATCAAAAGTTCTTCATGAAAGCGAATTTTTTCCCAATACTTTATATCGAAAAGCTCTCTGCTTACTGTGTTGGGTTCAAAATTATTAGGAGTCATAGAGTAAAGGATTCATAGCCGTAAATCTATGAATCCTCTACTCTCAATCGTAAATGATTAACTCTTTAACATGGATTATAAAAAAGTGAAAACATGTTCTAAAGTGAATTTATAAATGATTGTAAACTAAGCTCGATGCTATAATTCCAAGATAACTTTCTTTTAACTAAATAGTTGAAGTAAAGCAAAATGTTGAAAATTTAGAGAATGATAGAAATAACAGCTAGTGCTTACTTGAAATTATTGCTTACTGCGATTTAAAAATGTTCAACTATTGTACAAAGGGGAATAACTCCTCAGGGTAAAATAAAAGTAACCCTCTTATCTCAAAAAATTCGAGTTTAACAGAAAAGGTGAAACTTTTCTTCAACAAGAATTTTTTTTCCCATTCTGAAATTATACTTTCATTTGAAGGAATAAAACGTTCTGACTTATGCCTTTTGCCATTTAAGATAGAATTTAAGTGCCTGTAATGCTCGGAAAATTTCTCTCACGTACGTTGATAATCATGCTTTTTGAAAGAACAAATTTCTTTTTATTTGAAAGATAAGAAAAAACGTACAGCCAAGGCATTCAGTTAACGAACTAAGCAATTTTTAAAGGTTTTAAAACAATCAAAAATTACTTCGCTTTGAGTTTAATTTATAATAATAGTCAATTAATGAAAGATAACAAAAAAATAAAATTTCGAAAATATATATTTGATTTGAAACTAATTTTGTTTAAAAAGGTAGAAAATCTAAATTTAAGTTCATTTTTAAATCATAGTTCACGACTAAAATAAGTAAGTTAAAAAATAAAAGGTAATTTATTTTTTTCTGATTATATTAAAAACAAAACAGTGACGCAGAAAAAAGCTAGGATAAATGTGGTTTTTTTAGAGTTATTAAACCTATTAGCAGTTAAAACAATAAGCAAAAATCTGTTGGATAAATCTTTAACAGTCATACATAATTTTATTTGTTTAATTTATAAAAATATTTCAATTGTTAAAAGCGTAATAGTAAACTATAGCAATGAAATAATTTTCGTTGAAAAAATTTGCTTCAAAAGTAATGTTGATTTAAAAGTCTGATACTTATATGTTTTAAGATGTTTGGTTTTCAAAATTAAATTTGTAAGCTCATTTTTTAGATAATTTTCTCGGTAAAATAAATTCGTAATTAATACTAGAATAAATATGTAATTAATTTTTAGACGATTGAGGTCAAAACAAAACAATATCACAAAACAACGTCTATATTTGCAGCTTACTTAGAGCATGATACTGCAGCAGAAAAAGCTATATAAATTTTATTTTTTAAAAATAATTTTTATTTTAAAAACATTAATTTTATTTTTAAAATGTTTTACTTATTTTGGAAAGTTCATTTTGAAAATAAAAGCATAACAAAAATATATATTTTAAAACTATTTGCAGCAACCGATTTTCAGCCGATTCTGAACGTAAAAAAAGAAAAAAAGTAAAAAAAAAGTTAATCAAAATGGCGTCTTTAAAAGAGGTTTCCTTACAAGATGACAATGCAGGAGGAAAAAGTAACTAGTATTTTTCCTAGGATTTCTATTGAGTGAGAAAGAGATAAAAAAATTAGGGTTTTGAGTTTAACTAAACTTGCAAGCCTACTTTTTAAGATTTAATTTTTAAGAGATGGAAACAGTTTTTATAATTAAATAGTTATATCTACTAATTAGCAATAGAAGTAAAAATGATCTACTTCACTAAAAAAGAAAGATGAAAAATAAGAAATACTAATCTAAAATGAGTTCAAGACTGTGCAATAATAAAGCGCAAATTCTCTGCAGCCTTAGCAAGGTTTTGAGTTAAAACATATTTTTATTTAATAAAACAATACCAGCTTATAAAAAAATTTTCATAAAAGTTAGGATTAATCTTTAATAAAAAGCTAAAAATGTGTCATAAAAGTTTAAAAAAAGAGTATTTTGCACGGTAATATGATGTCACATGCATTTTATTAAGTTCTTTGCAAGTTTACCAAACAATATAGCGATTTTAGAAAGCGTTAAGGTTTCCTTAACTTAAACGCTAGCAATATTTTAACTTTACGTTGTAAGCGCAGAAATTTCCCTATAAATCACAATATCCATAATGGGTAAAAGATTAAGTTAACTATATGGTTAACGTAAGACAAACGCCAAACGAAATCGTTTTAATCTGGAGAAAATTTTGTACAGTCTTCAAGTTTTATCATATTATTGTTCAACTGAACCATACAGGCTTAAAAAGAAATTAAATTTTAAAAGACATAATCAAGTTTCAAAATATAAAGTTTTACATGCCCTGAGTAGTATAAAAAGTATGGCCCGAACTACCAGAATATGGTAAAATTTACCATATTTCGGGCTCTAACATAACACTAAAAAGCTTGATAGCTTTTACCGAAACTATTTGGTAATAGTCTTGGTTAAATTAACAATGAAATATGGTTTGATAATACACGATAAAATTTGATAAATGTGGTAAAGTCTGCTAATTTTGCCGTGATACCGTAGAGCATGCAATAAAAATCATTTGTTCAGTTGAACTTACTTTTTAGTTTGGTATTTTTTACGAAATGTGTTATCATAAGTACCAGAGTGTTTCGAAAACCAGAGTGTTTCGTTAAACCGTTACCATATGAATGGAAAAATTACCAAATGAATGGATTAAATACCGTATATTTTGGTTTTATTAACCAGAATTACGAATTGTGATGTTTTTTTTTACCAGAAATGTTATTACCATATAGTGCGGGAATTTTGTCAGAATTCTTCTCTCCGTAAGGTTTTGTAATTCAGCACGGCATGTTATTAAGTTTACAGTAAGTTTGCGAGATAATAGAGAGATTTCGCAAAATATAACGGTATCTAGCGATATTTGGTCTCTACAGCGCATGCCTGAAAATGTTCTTACAAATTGCAGCATTGATTTGGGGTAGAAAATAACATTAGCGTTAAGGTTAATGTAAGACAAACGTTCTGAAGAGTTCTCAATAATGATACCCAATATTTTTAACAATGTATAAAAATAGCATCAGTAAATATGGTTCTCTTATATCATTATATTTTTGGCGGTAAATGCAACTTTTTAAAAAAAATCACATTAAGTTTTTAAAGCAGTTTTTATAATTGTAAGTAGATTTAATATTATTTTCTCAGTATTTCAAATAATCTGTTATAGATAATAAAAACTGATCAACATGGGAATTTATTTCGAATTTTATTTGAATCTTTATGGTTAAACTATATCAAGAAAAAAGGGAATAAGTTGAGAATAAAATTGGAGTTGCGTGCGATTAAAATCTGCAAAGATGGGTAATGGTATGATATGGGTATGATTCCGAAAAATAGTAAAATGTTATACCATAATCTAGATAATATGGTGCAAAATGAACCATAATATTGTGCAAAATTGCAACAACTTAATAAGATTTTAGTTTAATCATATTTCAATTTAATTAGGAATAGCATTTAAATGTAAGCTTATGAATTTTATATCAATTTTGTAATTCAACAAGCAAAAATTTATGTCAAATTATACAATGTAAAACAATTAATTCTAAAATTATTTTATAATAAAATAGTTATCATAAAAATTAATGTATTCAATAGATAAACATGCTTTTAAAGTTTAAATAAGTCCCGGAGCAGCATCGAGATTAGATTTTCAGAAAAGGTCGCGCTATCTAAGTGAATCTATTTATGTATGAAATGCAAATGAACCAACCTTTTAACTCAATTCCTTGATCTAGTTCAAGTTCTCCAGGATGAATAAATGTAACCCATGAGAATAACAAATATTCGATTCAGTGTGTCAAGCATTCGCAATAAATGTTTGCATCTACAATCAGCAAGAGACAGTTAATTACTCTAAATAGTTCCAACTCTGACCACTCTAATAAATTGCTCCGGTAAATGCTCTATCGAAAAAAAAATTTGAATATTTAATATTTTTTCCTTGAGGCACAATTTTACATGTATAATTTTATTTCTAGGACAATTTTAGAACTTTCTTTTAATTTTAAAATTATAAAAAAAAATCTTACAGTTTTTACATTTTGTAGAAAAAAATAGCAATCGTGATAAGTTCAAATAATTAGTTAAATACATTATACCAAATAGATAATAAATCAAAATAAAATATCTTACAAAATTGAAATATCTAGTTCAATATAGATTATATCATTTAGATGGTTATTTTCAATAAAATATATTAAGCGATCCTAATAAGTTGGAATAATTATTTAATGTACACGCACTATATCATTCAAATTATCAATTGAAATTAAATATTTTCTAATTCTCACGAAATAAATGTCGACAAAATTTCCCATCAGCAAAATTTTAAGTTTAATATCAAAATATATAATTTGATTTCAGAAATATTTCATTCCTTACTTATTAATATTGAGAAATAATAGTATTTTATGAACAAACTTTCCTTAAAATCAAAAATTTTCTGTTTCAAAAATAATAATAAAAGCATGCCTAAAATAAGTAAAAAAAAATATTTTAGAAATACGAACACTTCAAAAGAGTAAATAATAAATGAAGCCTTATATTTCTTTCAAAAAGTTTTTTATGTCTTAAATTTCGAACGTAGTAAAAGTAGAAGCCGTACATATACATAGTAAAATAATTGATTGGGATAGTGTTTGGAAAGTAACTGTTCAATCAGAACGTCCAGGACAGAAGTAATTGTATATATTTGAAACACCAAATAAGAGATAATTTTAGCTTTCATATCTATGAACCTATGATAAGGAATTTGTATTTTGTTTAAAAGTAAAGTGTTTTCAGGAAAAGAAAATGTATCAATTACTGGGAAACTTATATTGCCTCACAAATTAGAGACATATTTCTTTTGAAATGTGATAACTTTGATTTATAAAAAATTTTCTATAGTACTTTTATGTTTCAAAGTTGGATAGTAATGACAACTTTATTTTATTATATGGATTCTTTAAAGATATAAATAATGTTTAACTTTTAAAAAAGGTTTTAGCTTTGCAATTCAGAAAAGTAACAATGTGGGAATAAAATCTGTCTTATTATGTGATAGCTTATTTTTATGATTTATCTAGATCAAAAATTTTATTCTTTTAAAGAATTTTTTTCTCAGGGTGATAATTTTAGAGGGATAAATAATATGCTACAAATAAAATATCATTTTAAATAAATTATATTTGTTAAATAAATATAATTGAACACAAATGACATCTTTAAAAAAAATCTCTCTCTTTTGCTTCCTCATAGGTTTTTATAGACAAAAATAGTTTATAACTCTATTATAAGGTTTTTTCTTAGCATTCTTATCTTATCATTAGTAAGAAAAGAAAGGAAATGGCAAAATAGTAAAGGTTTAAAAAATTTACTTTAATAAGAAAAAAAAAACTTTTCAGCAACTCGAAATTATATTCGCTTTAATATTAGACTTGTTACTAATGCACATTGTTTTCAACAAAAATAACTAGCTAAACCAAAGGACTTTTTAGCGAACAAAAAGATTGGAACTTATATTTACAAATCGGAATATTTCAATCTATAACTATTTATACGAAACTCTATAAAATATAGATTTCCATTAAAATATTTCAAATAAATACGCAACTAAATATTTATTTTTTTTGCAAAATACAACAGAATTAGATTCTGAATTAAAAGAACTTTTTCCTTCTATTTCTAAAAAAATGTATTACGTAAGTAAAATTTAATATGTTTTATTCATAAGGAAGAAAGAGAAACACTTATAACACCAAAAATTGAATTACACCTACTTGTTACTATTCTTTATTTATTGTACGTTATTTATTCTATACTTATTCAATTTAGCT
The DNA here is from genome assembly GCA_949128135.1 of Parasteatoda lunata. Classification (NCBI taxonomy): domain Eukaryota; kingdom Metazoa; phylum Arthropoda; class Arachnida; order Araneae; family Theridiidae; genus Parasteatoda; species Parasteatoda lunata. The sequence continues at coordinate 102,965,737 of OX421970.1, forward strand.
TTTATTTAAAAGGAAATGCAAGTATAGTCCTTATATTTTTATAAAAGCATTTTTTTAACAAAAAAGCTCTAACAAATTAATTGTTTAAGGTCGTTATGTATTTTGAGTTGTTGCGATTTACTAAAATAGTTACGTGACGGAATAATTTAATATAAAATATGTATTTAGAGTTATGGTTAATGTTTTTTACGTTATAAAGCAAAAAAAAAAAAAAAAAAAAATAAATAAATAAATAAATAATAATAACGATGCATACTCTTTAATTAAATAATAAAAATTACTATTGTTATCCTGCTTAATTACTAGAACAATGCGTTGGGTATTAATAGGCCAATACATGGTGAAAAATCTGTACTTCATATTTTGCCTATGAACTAAATTTTCAACGAATATAACGATTCATTTGAAAAGAATTCTTACAATTAGGACATAAAAGTACATATATTTGGTTCGTAATTAATGAACAACATGGAAGGATAAAACAATTAAGCTAATTTAGCAAAACATCGTAATTGTTATGAGGCTTAATTGAATACATTATTCAAATGGTTGTGAAGTATCTATTCGCTACAAATATTTTATTACTTTAATTTCGAAAAATTCGTATGGACAAAAAAATATATTACATAATTAAAATATTTGTTTTAGAAACTGAAAATATCTTATACTGCATACGGCATAACTAATAGTATATACGAAAAAATCATAAATTTAATTTCAAAACCATGATTTCGATAAAAATTCATAAAAGAAAAATTTAAAATGAATTTTTAAACAGTTATTTATTTTTTAATGTTGTTGGGAAATGGTGTTAAAAATTACGTTAAGAAATATTACATTAAGATCACACCATTTGTTTCATAATTTATTAATTGTATGGCAGATTAAAGGAGAGTATCAAATAAACGGACCAAATAAATGATAAAGAATCAAATAAACAAATTGATTTTCATTAACAATTTTTACCAAAACATGAAATAGCAATTGTGTGGCCATTGAAATATTGCAAAATGCAGGATAATAACATAAAAATATCTAACGAATTCTGCCTGTCAATGATTTTCCTAAGATGAACAAAACATAACTGTGAACTAATCAGGGAATAAATAGAAGTATTACTCTGAATTACTTTTGACCTAACTATCATATTTAAGGAATCAAAAATAATGATTTATAATGATACATTTTTTATGACAATTAATTAATTATCAAACAATATAAATTTTTTATCTGAAAAAACGTCATAGGAACTTCTTACGTTTAAGTTATTGGGTAAAGATAGTAATCTTAATGGTTCGAAGGGGTGGCATCAAATATGTTAATTAATTAGTGAAATCAGACACAAATATGTTTTTTCTCAAAATTAAAAATATGACTTCTTTAAAATTCAATTTTTCAGGAACTATTCGACCGATTTCATTCGAATTTTGTATTTCAACATATAAAATGACATTCCTTAAAATGACTTAAAAATTGTTTATATAACAATTCAAATGTTTTAACTATTATTAAATAAATTAATAAAAAAATGATAAATAATTATAAAAATTATTTTTTGCTTGGAATTATCTTTGGATAAAGAAATTTCATAATTGTTTGCAAAATTTTTTTTATTCACTTTAAATATTCTCGAGATATTGCGAAACATTAAGGGTAACATAACTTTGAACAGATCATCTAACAAAATTATTTGGATCATGTTTTCCAGATTGCGGCCATATTTCCATATTTGGGCCAGATTTCCCAGATTTTGAGAGTCAGAAATATAAATCCGGTGAAAAGAAAGTATGTTTATACATGGAAATTACGTTTTTGCATCTGATTTTGTAACCTAAAATATCGTCTTTACTAATTAACTAGCATAATTGAAGTCACCATCTCGAAATATTAAGATTGAGTCCTAGAACGTGAAGATCCGATCATTAGATAAAAAGTTCCGGGTAAATTTTTTTTTCTTTATTCACTGTACATGTTTTTTCTAAGGATAATAAAACAAAAGTACTAAAAGTCTCTTTCTAACTATAACTTTCTAAAACTATTTAAACTGCCTTTGGCTTGTTTTAAAAACTTTTGGTTGAATGCATATTTTAAGGCCCAATCTCAATGCCTTTATTAAAAGACAGAAATATGTTACTCATTTGTAAAATGAAACTCAACTTTATTGAAACAACAGCTGCAGAATATGGCATAGTAACGTTTTCCTGCTTAAACTACATTCGTAACTATCTCAAAGAAAAGAAAATTATAATACAACATTTAAAATCGATCACTCCGCTTCGCCGCCCAAAACTGGTCTCTAACTCATTAAGTTCTCGCAAGGAGAGGGGGCCCAGCCTGTTTTTATGATCTAAAGATCCCAGCCGGTGCTCGAAAAGGAAAACCATTTAAGCTCGAAAGCTACTCAAACTATTTTTATCCGGCCGGTTGGCATTTAGTTGAATCCAATATAGCCAATGGTTGAAATGGTATTCCCAGTGGCATTCGACATTCTGTGCACGTACCTGGGTAAGACCAAGGATTCATCCTAGTCGTATCTCGATATGCCCGAATTATCTCTACATATGTGAGTCAGCTATTTGGCGAGTGTGTGGAATGAAAATCATCTTTATGAGTCCGCCAAAGCCGCCAGAGATTTAATTATCAGTGGGTCAATGTAGTGTGTTCAAGTTCTAGACGTCTTGTATGTATGACTTACTGCGAGTCTACTTTGAAATCAAACTAGCGTATAACACAATGTTGAATAACATTTTCAATCTAAATTTAACAACTGTACTTTCTAATATGACTTTAGATTATGTATTTTACTTTAAGTTTTCATTGAAAAAAAAAAATTATTTGTAGTACTCAAAATTACTCAAAACAAATATTTTATGTTTTATTCACAATAAATATTTTACTTTTAATTCAAAATAAATATTTAGCATTTTACACAAATTGAGTTTTGCTTTTTACTTGAAATAAATACTTTACTTTTAACTCAAAATATTTTTTTTACTAAACTAAACTCAGTGGCGTGACAACCCATAACTGGCCAATGCCTAAATTGTTTCTACTTTTCATTTAAAATCAATAGTTTGAATCTTTCTAAAATAAATATTTTATGCAAAATAATACTTTTACTTTAAAATTTTACGCGGAATAAACATTGCTTGTTTCACATATAAATATTTTACATTTTACACAAAGTTAAATTTTTAAATAAATGTTTTACATTTTACTCTAAATAAATAATTCACATTTTACAAGTGTTTTATACTTTATTCACAATGAATTTATTAATCTTTACTTAAAATAAATTTTCTGAGTAAAATAAATCTCCAACTTTAAGCTTTTATTAATTAACATATTTTGCGTTTTACTTGAAATTAATATTTTGCGTTTCAACTAATAATTTGACTTCCTTATATACGGATATTGTAATTATCACAAAAATATCTATCCTTTTCAATTAAGATAAAATTTTTATGCCGTTGTGTTTTAACTTTTTACTCTTTGGGAGGCAAAAAAATTGAGATGAAAAATTTAGGTTGGCAAGTTGTTTTTAATAAATAAAAAAACTGGTTAAAAATAAAGCATGCTGCTTGAAAAGTGTGAATAATTACATTTAGAAAAAAGTCTCCCTTGGGGTTTAATTTGTTTTAAATAAATTTACAAGAATGCATCATCAAACTTTTGCAATTCTTGGAATTGATATAAATATTTGTTTTAATGCAAATATAATTGCGTGTACATAAATAAATCTACAATTTAAAAACATTTTTTATAGAAGATTACTAATATTAAATATTCATAATGTGACCAAAAAAAACAGTATTAAAAAATGTGTTTTTTGGAAAATATGTGCTCAGAAACATCTAAAATACATGCTTTATCACAGTTCATCAATAATATTTATTCTTTTCTTAAAAAATAATCGATAATACAGATAGCAATTTTCACGTGAAGAAAAGACACGCAACGCCTGAATTTACGATATTATATAGCTTCAATCACGTTATTTTTGTCATCAACGATCTTAAGATACCACAAAAACTTATTTTGTGATTCATTCGTTTCTATAAAGAGGAAATTTAATATCCATCATTAACGTGGTGATCCATCATTGAGTAGTAAAATAGTTTCAAGCGATGGAAGTAATTCATATTAATATATTCATTACATTTACTGTCTAAGACATTTAGCTACTTTTAATATTAAATACATTACGTACTTGAATGTAAAACAAAAATTAAATTAATTACATGCATTTTTAATTGTTTTTTCTTTTTTCCCTCCGATTTTTCTTATTTTAATTTTAAAGAATCTAGATAATATAGAGTAGGTCTTAACATTTTTTCAATGCATCGAACAAACTATGTTATTGTAGAAAAATGAGGCAAAAAATATAATAAAATATAAACTTATATACGAAACACTCCTTTTTCACAATTAGTGTAAATATATTTAATTAAAATAAAAAACGTCTATAAGCTTGAGTTCGAATATAAATTTTTGAACAAATAAGCATAGGTTACTTAAGGTGAAAAATTTTAATACTTACAACAAAAACATCCACGAATTGCAAAAAAGAATAATTACAATTAAATATTATATAGTTTTTACAAGCATTATAGATCACTTTGGCTTAAACATATTAGCTTCAGTAAAATACTTTAGTTTATATAAATAACTATTTTCGTGGTAAAAATTTCAATGCATGGGAAAAATAAGGTTGAGAATTAATTCGAAAAGAAATGATTATGATTATTGTTTTAATATCATTTAATCGAACTAAAAAACTCATGGCAGTTTCATGATTTTGTTTTACACATGCCGCAACAAGTTAATTAATATGTGTGTCAAAAAATATCTTATACATTCTTATCTGTTCCTAAAATATCTTAGTTTAAAGTGCATATATGCATAAAAAGAATTTTATTCAAATTAATAAAAATAAAATTAATACATATAAATAATCATAAAAATAAGAAATTTAATTTCTGATTGTTCCTAGGCTGAAAAATTGCTCCTCTATAGACTTAGAAAAATATTTAATTGACGCAAAAGAATCTCCTTTTCAAATGACAACTATGATTCTTGGCGCAGATAGTGTAGCTATAAAATTAAATTTTCAAAAGGAATAATATGAGATTCAATAATTGATACCTTTTTTCAGACCGATACAATTTCATTTAATGAAACGATAGTCTTTATGAACTTTGAGAAGTTTTTTTTTTTTGCATCAAAGAAACAATTGAATGATAGTATTAACCAAAAATATTGATATTAGTTTTTAGTTTATCTACAAAAAATTATTACATAAGCAATAATGTGAAAGCAACTAGGAATTTTTCTCCATTGAACTGATTGCATTTCATTGAAGTAAATAAATCTATAAGATAAATGCATTCAGTGGCAAAGAAGCAATTTCATTGTTTTAATTTGATCTTTTTTAAATTTAAAATTAATTACCTTTCATACTTAGAATTTAGATGAAGATAACAATTATTTACAATTAGTTACTTGTATGAAAGCAAACCACAATAAGAATTATGATTACTCAGATTTAAATTTTCATATTTACTTTTTCATTTCTCATTTTTCATAAACTTTGGAAGTACGAATTTAACTCATAGGGGCAAAGAAATTATTTTTATGACTCTAGTTTCATTGGCTACTGATGTAAACAGTGTCAATGTAAGAAAAAAGCGAAAAAAAATTTTTTTTTAAGTTATTATTTTTACTATTTAATGATGTGTTTAATGTTATTTTTACTATTTAATGATGTGTTTAATTAAAGTCCCGATGTGATTTTTAGTTAAAGAAACTATTTTTATACGGATAGCTTCAATTATAGTTTTACTGTATGAACAGTAGTTTATTTTAGGATAATAAACTATTGTTATTAGAGTAAAATTATTTATATTGGGCATTGTACTAAAGGAAAATAATTTTATTTTAAAAAAAAGATAATGATTGCTCAATTCTTCTGTTTTTGATTGATAAAATAGCATTTTTAAAGTGTCTAAAAACAATCCTTTTAATATTTTTGTAGAGACAAAAAGGGCGAATTTTTTAACAAATGCCTTTATAAAAAATATTATCACATTTTTTGTACGCCAGTGATGCACTGTCTGTCTAAATTCTGTATCATGTCAGTCATCATAATATATTGATATAAATGTTGTTTTAAGAATCTCATTCACATTCACTCTCTGCATGCTTTTCTCTCCTGTTATAGTGTCTATATTCATGTATACATTTTGCATTCACTCTTCTGTGTCTATATGCACTTTAAATAATTTCAATAATGCATGCATATTGCATGAATAAAATGCATGTTTTGAATAAAGCATATTTTTAAAGGCTTTATAAGTGTTTTTATGTATAAACTAAGCTTTAAAGAATTTATTTTACAGAATATTTTGAGGTATAAAAATAAGTAATTTTATTATCGAAAAGGAAACTGCTAAACTTTCTACAACACAAACAAAATTCTTAAGTATCTTCTTGATAATTAAGCATTTATGTGTGCAATAAAGACATTACAAATTCTTAAGTTTTTAAAAACTTAAATCGTATGTGTACAACTTAAAGTAGTATTATTTTGCAACAAGTTATTTAATGCAATACGACCAACAATAATGAAACTTTTTGGAAATAATTTATAAAATAGATTCTAAGTTAAAAAGCAATATAAGCATGAAATATTTATTTCTTAAAGTTTAAATCCTTACGGAACAGAAGAAACATTTAAACATAACTCTTACCCCTTTGAATATAACAGTAAGTTTATGTAAGTGTTTTAACTATAAGCATTCTAAAAATTAAAATGTGTTTAGTAATTTTAATTTTAATAATTAAAAAAATCATTGTTGAAAAGGCAACAATAGTAATTTCCTTTGTAACAATATCAAACGCTTTGAATAGAAGTTTATTATGCGTAGTTTCACAAAATTAAACAATTGTATGCATTCATCAGAATACGCATGGTGCAATACGAAATTTACAGTGGCACGCTTTCTTGTGGTACACGCTCGTAGGTGTCAGCACACAGTCAGTTGCATAGCAATCTATAGCAATTGCATAGCAATTTATAATAGTCAAAACACATAGTTCAATAAATAATTTACGAAATAGACTATGTTAAAAAGTAATACGCATGAAATAATTATTTCTTTAAGTTTAAATCCATCTCATTATACTGAATAAACATTTTAACACAACCTTTAGCCGTTTGAACATAACATTAAGTTTATATCAGTGTTTTAACTATCAGCATTCTAAAAACTAAACTTTTTTAGTAATTATAATTTTAATCATTGATGAAAAGACAACAATATCAATTTTCAGTGAACGCTTTGAATAAAGGTTTATGCCTAGTTTCAAAAAATTAAACAATTGTATGCATTCATCATACGGTGCAATATGAAATTTACAATGGCACGCTTTTTTGCGGCACACGCTCGTAGGTGTTAGCATATAGTTAGTTGCATAGCAATCAACAAATCGTAGCAAAATGCTATAGTATCTTAACAACATAGCATTTTGAAGATTAGTTCTTTCTCTACAGGTTGACTGAATGTTTGAGGTCTTTTGAAGAAAGTTGACACCTAAATGAAGATTAGCTCCTGAAGTGAGTAAGATTGAAGTGTGCCAGCACAAATAATATATATATGTTGCACTAAATACTCATTCAGTGTCATAGTGGTGTTTAGCTTAGAAGCTATATGAGTTCATATGCATTTTACATGAGGTCCCAATTGTAATTCTAAAAGTATTAAAGTCATTTAAAAATCACTAAAATATATATATATATATTGTACCGGAAAATCTAAACCGCCATGTCATTAAAAAGATGTAAAATGCAAATGAGTGACTTCTTAATTAGATAAGCATAATTAAGTTGGTGATTAGCCTAACTTTATGAATGTTTTTCGATGGATGACGAGAGTTTAAATGAGGTAGAAACGAATTTTGAAAGCACAGTTGCATTATACATTTGATTCTAAAAGATATTTCTCTTATATAATGAGACAAATTTTGAAAAGCACACAGCATTATTATATATTTTGTTTCAAATTATATCTCTTACAAAATGAGATACTTCATCATAAATTTTAAAGGAAAAAAATTCAATATCATTATGTATTTGATGTTTAAATATATTTCTCTCATATGAATGGGATACGTAATTATAAATTTTGAAAGCACATATTTCAGATTTAATTCTAAAATATATACCTCTCATGTAATAAGATACGTTAAGATAAATTTTGAAAGCACATATCATTATATATTTGATTTTAAGACAGAATTCTCTCATTTAAATGAGACGAGTAATTATAAATTTTGAAAGCACATAGTATAATTTTACACTTAATTCTAAAATATATATCTTATACATAATTATATACGTAATCATAAATTTTGAAAGCACATGGCATCAATATATATTTAATTCAAAAATATAATAAACTTTTATATAATGAGATAGATAAATATAGTTTATCAAAAAGCACAGTATCATTTTATAGTTATAATTCTTGAATATATTTATCTTATTTAATTGAGATACTTAAATACAATATTTAAACACAATAAATTTAATTTAGATATTCAAATTACATATAATAATTTCAGCGGAAAAGTAATTGATATTATTTCTGTGTGAAAATACTCCAATACTGCACTATAATAAAATATTTGCGTGATTGAAATAAGTGGAATTTTGAATGTGTACTATTTTTAACTTATATATGTTATTATGTTAGCAGTATGGAATGACATTTTTCTCTTTCCCTTTTCCCATTTTACCCTATGTGTTTGTGTGTGTGATATTTTCAAGTTAAATTTATATTTAGATTTTTTTATACATTTGTGTCTTAAAATATGCTTATTAATTTTCATGCGAGAATTTGTATTATGAATTCCAATGCTATTATTGTAATTTCAATTTCTCATATGCTATAAATCTTTTTCAGAAGAAAATTTCTTTTTAATACGACTTCTACTTTATCCTACTCAGCTAAATCAGAATATCCCCCCCCCCCTGTAAGTTGTTTTTCTGATTTAGCAAACCGCACCGAGCAGTCTCCGCGTTAGTTTAAGTATTCGAAGAGCTAGACTACTTCTTTTTTCTATATTTTTTGCTTCAGGATCACCAAGATCGTGTCTAGGTGGATAAAGTTCAGGCCAAGACCCATCATGGGTTGTTGAGCCACTGATAATGACTATTTCTCGACTATATTTTCACTGGCTTCACAATCAGATAACTCAGTTCAGCTTTGCACCAAAACATTGTTATTTTGAACTTAAATAACGTGCAACTTAAATAAGGTTTTAAATCGAACCTTATTACCAGTAAAGTTTAGTCATAATGTCGTGCAAAGTGCAAGATGGTTTAATTTGCACAACAATTTAGTGGTGCAACTTGACATCTTATTAAGGTTTTGGAAATTTTAAATTATATTATGGTTAATCATGATTCAAAGTTTCTAGTTACATTCTGAAATTTAAAACATTTACTAGAAACAAGATCGAAGTAGCTTTTCGCTGAATTTTGAAAAAATTGCTATATAAAATGTTGCAATTGCAGGTAGTTACTTACAAGATGCATTTCCCTGTTAAAAAATCCTTTCATTTGAAGATCTGGCAGAAAAATTAAGTTCTGTAGATACAGCTGACAATAACATGTCTTGAAACCCAAAATTTTGCTCTTTTTCTTAATGTTACTAGGAGCCTTCTTTCATTGAGCACTTTATTTTGGTATATTTTTACTTAAGTGTCACTTCAAGTAGTAAATGAAATTTCGGGGAAGCACAAAATTACCTCTTTTTATGCAAGAGTCTCTTTAAACAAAGGTAATCTAAAGAAGTTGACTAAATAAACTATCTGTAACTACAAGTTACAAACAGTAAGCAGCATGTTACCGACAGTGTTAGACCAACTCGTAATTTTAAAAATTGAAATACATTTTTTGAAATTTGTATATTTTTATTACCTAACTTCAGTAATAAAGCAATATAATATTCATAGAAATATAAACTAAAGTAAAATACAGTTTCAAAAAATTGATGTCACCAATTACCTTTCGATTCTTTTTCACTCAACGTCATTCACCTAATTCTAAAATGAGGTCTATAACGTATCAGAACATTCGGGTGGGGCTTTTGCGTGCTGTAGCTCAAATTACAGCACTCGGGTAACGCCCAAATATTAACCCCACGTGTAGCAGTGGGAGATAAAAGAAAAATGTACTTTCTCCAAGTACTATTCAGGATTATATTTAATTTGGACAAATTGGAACGCTAAATCTCAAGCACAGATTGAAAGCCGAGTTCTAAAAATAGAAAAATTTTTATTCATTGGTTGACAAAAGAATTTCATTCTTTTTTTCTATCCAGACTAATAAATTGATGAATTTGTAATAAAATAGAGGGTTCAAGCTATGTTCTTAAATAAATAAGTAGCACCAGTACGATTATATAAAAAGCCTGTGTTTTTAAGTAAAATTTTAAAGCATAATAAACGGGGAAAAAAATATATATATACGTTAGTGTAGGTCGAAAGAGTCGTAGAATCTTAAACCATTCAGGGGCGGAGAGTGAATGTTTTAACTGCCAGCACTAAAAACTAGATTCTGACATTAAAGTTGTGCCCCGCAATGGGCCAAAATATACAAAAATTTGACTAAATATGCTTTAAGTTAGAAAAAATATATATAAAAATTCACAGATTTATAAAAATTCACAGATTTTATTAGTTGGCTGGCGGCAGAGCTTCATACTTACAATTATTTCTAAACAAGAATATTGAAGAAAAAAAAATCTTTTAGAACTATAACTTAATATCTTCTGACATCTTACAGTTATCGAAATGTGTATTATTTCGTTGAGACGGTAGAACTAAATTATCTTCTACCTGCTCAATGAACCAATCCAAATAGCAGTGCAGTTGAGCACGAGAGAAAATATTGTTATAATGTACAAATAGTTTTGTTAAGAATTTGTCATTTTTAGGTTAAAAAATAAATCAATCAAAAAAGTCGATTATTTTTTTAAATTTTAAGCATGCTTAAGGCTAATTTTTGAAACTTTTGATCCATTGCAGAAGTGGACGATATTAATTCAGAGAGGAAAGTTTTTGTTTTCTTAATGATAGTAGTTGATAACTTTCCACACTACCACTAGAAGGTTTAAGGCACTTCTTTATCAATCTACCGTAGTATATATTTCTATTTACATTATAATACATGTAATGCAGATAATGATTTCTTTAATTATTTTTTCCAATTGAACAATATTTAAAATAGATAAAAAGTTATGGAAGCTAAACGCTTCTAAATAAGTGCATTGAAGTCGCTAACAGGATGATTCTGAAGACGATGGGCACAATTTCATCCACATCGATCAGATTTACTAAGTTATGTGAAGTTCCGTTATTTCATATTCTGCCATCCTTGAGAAACCACTACAATTGGTTGTGGTTAACATTGTGCGGGTCACGAAAAGAGCGAACTTTCACAATGAACTTCTAAGGCAAGAACAGAATACAAAACAGTTTGTCCCAAACACCTTATATTTCTTTGCTAAAGTTATAAACTAGACAATGAAGTTTATAAAAATTGTTATTGATTAACTTTTAAAGAAGATTTCTCTTGCTCGAGTCACAGATTGAGATGTGGATATGCCATTTTTTTTCATGACAGCAAAGAAATTTAAGCGAGTTTTTAATTTCCACGCATGTTTCCTAGTGTGTGGTTATGCTTATTAGTTTTAAAATAATAAATAAATTATAGTTTTCCATTCTAAGAGAAAAAATTAGTGTTCTTAGGCAAAAAAAAATTTCAATTTGAATTTTTTACACTGTCGTTGAAGATAATATTTTATAATAACATTATAATTGCGTATATATAATGAATCTTTAATAACTATAATATTTGAGGTAAAAAATGCGTTTTAGAATAAAAAAAATTAAAAGAAAATAATGTTCACTGATTTCTCGTATCGGTTCTCTAAGAAGTCTCTCCATTTCCAGTTTTATAATTTTTAAATTTATAATTTTATACTTAAATACCTTTTCTATACATGAATAACTTTTTCGGTTCTCTAAGTTCAATAAAAGCTAATTGAGCAGAGGATATCATCTTTTTTCAAAATATTTTTTAAGTACACGTTGTATGAATGTGCGTCTCCCTGAAACTTAAATAGAAGTTTTAATGGCTAACTCTAACAGATATCTAGAGTAATATTTGTTCTGTGATAAAATGGTGATTTTTATGTGATTCTTTGCAGCCAAACGATTCGGACAGCAACCGGGTGGCAGTGACTGCCAACAGTACTTGTAACGAAGAGCAGTCTATAAAAGACAGTGTCACAATGAGTAACAAGGGGAAAACGAAGGGGAAACCCGACTTAAATGACCTCAAACAGGAGGTTGATATGGTGAGTAACATATGTGTAGAGCATACAACATTGTTAAAAAAATTTACTCCCAAAATGATAGATCAAAAGCTTTTTATTGGTGGTAATTCGTTTTTTCAAAGTCATCTTTTTTTAATTAAATTCTTTGAAAAATGCTCAGTAATAGGAAAACATTTTATATTCAAAGGATAAACTAATATTTAGTTGGCATGCTCTCTTTTACAGGAAATTACTTTGAAAATTATTTCAATAAATTAACATACCCTACTATAACTAACATAACCTACAATAACCTATTATTCTTCTGAGCACTATTTATATGAATCTAATATTTAATCTCCAAACCAGTAATAAATTATTATTTATCAGAAAGAAAACTGATTCACATTCTGAAAAGTCTCCCTGGTTTTTTTAACAGACAATCCTTCTTTAATGACACTCACGTGGGCAAAAAAAAGCGATGCTACACATGTTTGGATGAACTTACTACCCCAAATGACGGACATAAATAAATTTCGTGACAGGAATAACGCTTTTAAACTAGCTCTAATGCTTTAATACGCTTTCTCTTAAACATGTTACAGATCTAGCGGTACGATGCCACAGTTTCCGGAAAACAAATACAGCTTGGTGACACTTTTTTGAATCTCGTGACTATGGGTTATTTAATTAGAAGTAATAATTTTAAAAATTCCAATCAAAGGGAAAATTTCTAGTGAGTACCATTATTATATGGCAAATCTCTAGGCAAGTTGTGACTCCCGTAAATCGGTACAGTTTGATAGACAACAGTACTAAGTACTTTAGCAAACTAACTCTTTAGTTATACAGTATTACCATGTACAGCTGATAATGAAAAAAAACTGTTACTGGTTTTAGTATTTCTGGAGCTAATCTCTGATTACAAAGATTAAAACTTCCATTAGAGTTTTTTAGTATTCTTATATAAAAAAAGTTTTCCATTTTATAAAAGGAAAATTATTACGGCACTGAGTTATTGCGGAATGCATCCGTTTTATTTTTGATAAATTATTTTAAAAAAATTAAATTTTTGCTGTAGATTTTATTTAATAATATAAAATTTATTTTCATGTTGATACAAAAACTATTTTAATTTTTTTAATTTACCGAAACTATTTTCTGGTTAGTAGGACTTTAATTAACTTCTTCAAAAATAAGTCATGACATAAATTATTTCAATTTTTGCTAATTTTACATGTATTAAAATAGTTTTGAATATTTAATCAACACTATCTGACAGCTACGGCGTAATATTTCAGAAAAATTGTTTATTTAAGGTAAAGGGAATAATGAGGAAATGTATTTTAGCAAAGTTTTTATTTTATTTATAATAAAACATTCCTAGTAAAATCTAAGCGTGCGCGTTAACATGCGCCTTAATCATAGAAATATTTCCAGGGCATTAAGCTCAATTTTGTCTTCAAGTAAACCAATTAATTCAAAATACTTCATTAATTACACTCATTTAAGAATGATTAATGACTTCTTTTTAGGAAGAAAAATTTTTCTCATAAATTACATGGAAGACTTGTTTAAAATAGATTTAAATATATAAGGATTTTTATTCACATTAAAGCAGAGCTTTAAAGATTATTTAAATTTTTACTCTCAAATATCTGGCTCTATAAATATTTAACATAATCTCTTTTGGTATTTAAGACATCAGTTGCCAGAGGCGGTTTTGTCATTCTTATCATTTTTATCGGAGCCACACTTACATTTCCAAACAAAAAAATTTTTCTCCGTTGAAATAACAAGAATCTTTTAAATAAAGGTTCTAAACTGAATGTTTTCGGAACATTAGTAATGCGTTGCATAATTGTATAACTTATTATAAAGTATCAAAATGTGTGACATTGATCCAATCTATTTTTAAGGTTACATTTGTTCGCAAAGGTAAATTATCAAGCTTTCATTAAGAAAAAAATTCATAAATTTTGCTTTTTAGGAAATTGGGACTTGTAGCATGATTTGACAACAAATTCAAGAATTATGCGGCAGATGAATGTATCTTAGGTTCTTATAACATGTAACATACGAAGTTTTCCTAGCTATCAGTTGCAGTAGTATTTAACGTTTAAGTTCATCTTTCACAAATTCAGTTTTTATGCAAAATATTATACTTAAATAATAAATACATCACTCGAAATATCTTTGAGTTTTAAAAAAAATACAAGACCATGGAAATAAACAGTCATTTTAATCGTTGTACACTCACTTGATTGGTTAATTTTTATGAATTGTGATAGAATAAAATCAGAGCTTTAAAAAATCATCATTATTTTTACGTAGTTATATCTTATATATAGCAAGGAGACAATTTAATTGATAAAAAGAGAAGATATAAATAAAACAACATATTTGAAGACTCTTTGAGGAAATATTATTCAAATAAGAGGAAAAGGCTTAAAAAATGATGGCTATGCATGGATAGTCTATTATTACTTAGTTTAAAACTTATAGTGTCAGAGAGAAAATTATAGAGTAAAAAAAATATTTATTTCAGATGCATATAATTTCGAAATAAGTCTCAATTTCAATGAAATTTTGCAAAAATTTTAATTAATTTAGAGAATTTAAAAAAAGAATATAAACACTATAATGATGTTTGTTTTTTACAAGCTTGTTAAGAAAAATTTTAAAAATTTTTATTTCATCTAAAAAAGATTTTATGTTTAATGCTTGTCGCATTGTAAGAGCTTCAAACTCTCGCATCTTCGATTTTAAATTAAACTTTCATTTCCAGTTTTCTTGATTTTTAATGATCTTAAGAACCATCTTTTGGTGATAAAAACTTAATTTTACAGGACGAAACCATTGAAAAGAATAATAAATGAAGTTTTTAATAAATAAAGATGCAATAAATAAAAATACTAGTTTGGAACATAAAGCACACGATATCTTACTTCTTCGCATTTTCTCTCAAAAATCAACAAAATTATAAAAACGTAGTAGTTATGGGTGAGTAATTCCACTTTTTTTTTTCACTTTGTTTTAATTACAATTTTTTTTATCATTTCACAAAGGTAAGCAAATTTTAGTGCTTTAAAGTTGTTTTAAAATAAATAAAGCAAAAATAAAGATTCTTCAAAAATTCTAAAACTGAAATATTAACGCTAATTGTGCGATTATATTTCTGCATTTCAGTGTAAAAATTCTATAAAAACACTATAGTACTCCTTTCTTAATGAATTACGACTAAGTATTCACTATTCCTGCAAAGATGTTGGCATGTTCAATAAACAGAACAATTATTTATCTACTTTGGAATAACAAACAAATGCTGACCTCCCCTACTTACATTTCTTAAACGGATGTGTTCCACAATGAAGCGTGATGCCTTTTAATGAAATATTTTATCGACATAATTGAACCAAAGTAGCTATTTGGAAATAGTCCAAAAAGTATTAAAAATCATGTTGCTTTGTTGACATAGATCCAAAATAATTTCATCGTAGTTTACCTTCCGCCATCACGTGCACCTGGAAAAGCGGAAGAAAAATTAAATTGTTGCCAAGCGTTTGTTAATCGCAATTGTGTTGGCTTCTGTTCAGAAGACTATCTTCCATTCACGAAGATTTTTATGAATGAAAGTGCGAGTTGGCTGCCTAATACAAGAGAGAAAAAAATAAAACAAAAGCTGGCACATCCCCAATTTTATATACAAACAAAACCATTCATAACTTTTTGTTTGTCTTGTAAAGTTAAGTCTAGGTATTACTTTCATTGGTATGTAAAAAAAGAACAATCATGTAGTAGTGGCATTTGAATTCATTGAATTCGTTAACAAAGCTGGTAAATTTATTACAGGACTTCATTTTAATTCGAAATATAAAACGAAAGGCTTTTTAAGCTTACAAAATATATTATATTATGCTTAAAGATTCTTCTTATAAAATGTTACAAATTGCATTCTTTTTCGCAAAATTTTTATTATAGAAAAAAAAAATGTACCAATTGTTGTTAAAGTATTTTAAAATCAAACATCTAAAATCTTGACACATAATTAGTTATCCATATTGACAAATAATCGCCAACATTTAGGAATAACGTGGTCGTCTATTTGTAAAAGATTCCCATTCTTTTAAAAACCACCAAAAAATTTAAAAATAGACAAATACTTGTTACTAAATCTACAGAGTTGCTACTACAGAGTAAATCCATTTTGTTTGATCAGTTTATGCTGTTTATAATGATGAATTGCTGGTTCTAAGTATTATTTTCACTAATTCATAAAATTTTTAAGTTTTATACTTTTTATTCTTATTTTCAGGACGAGCACAAAATTACACTACAGGAATTATATACACGATTAGGAACAGACCCAGAAAAGGTAGGAATTTATTTACAGCATTAACAAATCTTTAACTTTAAAATATTAAAAATATGTAATTTTTTTAATTCTAAGTTATAATTCATTAATAATTTGTTGATAATTTTTTCCATGAAAAATATGCAATATTCATTAACAGAATGTAATTTTTATAAACAATTCTACATTTAGTTTTAAAAGTATTGTCAGTTCGGTGATCTATAGAATGCAGATTTGTCCGGAAAGTAATGTTAATGGACAATGAATAAATTATAGGTTTGATCGATAATTTTTTAAACAAACTAGTCTTCTTTTATGTCAGAACATTGCTTCCTACGATGCTTCCAAGCATCAAGAGCTTCACGTTACTTTTTCCTTCAGAGCCATAGTGCAAGCCTCTTCGTCTTTGTCAACAGTCTGAGATGATTTCCTTTTATGAGTGTGTTTAAAGGCAGGAATTAGAAAATGTTTCAAAGAGTCGTGTTAAGATGTTGCCTGGGGAATCATTGGTTTCATTGAATCTGCCTAGAAGCGATTCGCGAGAAAAACGAAGCGACAGTGTTTTTCCTCATACACTTTTTTCCTCAGCAGATTGTTCATCACAATATCAGAAACGGTACTTTTTTAGAGTGTCTCATGTCTTGGTCGCTAAACGAACACTCAAAGGACGTGCAGAGTTAGGGCTACCACACCCGTTACACTTTCGTCGGTGATGGTCATTGATGATCTTCCAGCTTGTGATTCATCGCAGAACTTTTCACGGTTTTCAAGAGTGCTTTGTGACCCTAGTAGTTTTGGCTTTTTGGTCAAAAATCATTACCAATTATCGTTTTTATCATGAGAAAAGTTATGATAGTGAACTTTCCGAGTTTCACACATAATTTTGGTGGCAATCATATTTCTTCATCAAGTGTTGCATCGTTGCTTACACAAAAAGACTGCCTCCATTCTCCAGATAGTCAGACCATAGGGACCATACATTTTTAAGTTAATTTTCCCTCCACCATTCAATCGAATGCGCTGTGACATGTATTGCAACAGAATAAATCACTCATGTTACTTTTTAGACAATCCCTCAAACTATTAACTAGTTATATTCCTAATTTTTTTAATGTTTGTAAGGCTTAGTAAAAGTGAATTCATTTGGAAAAAACATTTGAATATATGTGGACATTTATATTTTAGGACATACAAGTACAAGCTGTTAACACAACATATTTTAGAAATGTAACCCAAACCCACTTGAAATTGCAATTATATGTCCTACGCCAGCGATTCTCAACCTGTGGGGAGCGCCCCCCTAGGGGGGCGCGAGAATATCCTAGAGAAAATATTATTTAAAATAATTGATTAACTGTATGAAAGGAAAGCGTACACAAACATAGAAAACAAAATACATTTCGACATATTTAAAAACTTTTTAAAGTAAAACATCTTATTAAATCAAAACTTAAGGCTGGAGCCAAAGATGGCTTTGCTTTGAAGATTTTTCCTATTTAAGTCTATGTAGCTGAAATTTTTTGTAACATCTTACATTTATCTATAATACATATAACGTATACTTTTAACACGTTCACGCCGGGTGTTCAGGCCTGAAAGCGGGACGAAAAAGAGAAAATACTGGTAGAAGAACTATTTCAATATTAGATAATATTCGGGAGGAGTAAATCTATTCTCAACAATAACAATTCACTGTAAGGAAATTTATCACGGCGAAGAAGCAATTCAATATAAAAATTGCATCCGTTAAAATCAATTGGTAGTTATGGATTTTTATTATTCCCGGGAAAAAAACTAAAAAATGAAATTTATTTGTTACTAGTTTTTACTCCGGTGCGCCGCCCGTTGAGTTCACGGTGGGTCACGCCGGCGTGAACGTGTTAATTGTTAAATAAAATTTCATTTATTTTATAGTACAATTTTTTAAAATTGTAGCTTCTGCGCCCAAAGTTTCCCACAGGTTCCAAACGTGAGCCATATATTGAAATCACTTTTTCACTTACTCAAATTATCTTTAGAAAAGACACTAGGAGTGGCAAATGCCTTTTAAGTGTCTTGCTGGTAGGAACAAGTTTTCCGACTTTAAAAAAGATATTTGTTTTTAGAGTGTATAATTTGTTTATATATCATTTGTTTATATATCATTTGTTTATATATCATTTGTTTATATATCATTTACATTGATAGTTCTTGTGTGATGTCACTAGCGATTCTTTTGAATTAACTCATTAGAATAAATCAAGAATTACTAAGTTAATTCTTTTAAAATGGTTAACTAACTATAACAAATATAAGTAAGAGTTAAATAAGCATATTAGAGTTAACTAACTTATAACTAGTATAAAAATACCCAATTTTGCAAGAAAACACCAGAATCTACCACAAAACACTCATAACTACCGCAAAAATACCAAAAAATGCCTCAAAAATTACTTTAAAATGGAAACAAAACAAAAACTTAAAACCATATATCGCAAATTCTACTATAGTGCAGAGAATGTCAAAATATTATAAAAATTTAAAAAATACCAAAGTTCCACATTTGCTTTAAAATGAATTAAATCAATAGGTATTCAATTAAAGCATTCCTTTTTCAGAAATAATATACTGCGTACTGATTTATAACTAACTGTTTTATAGATTCCACGTTTGTTTCCGAAGGTGGTCCACGTGTCCCCAAGCTGGCACCGGTGTCGGGCCACCTCAGGAAAATGAATACGATCACCATTTGCACGACGTAAAAATATTAATCTGATAGATTAACTCGAATATTAAAGTAATGTGTTTTAAGAAAACGAAATAAACTTTCTAAAAACGTATCATAACTCAAAGTTCTAAGAATTTAAACACATATAAGTTACTATTTCTTCTTACCCGGAAATTAGAACGACAACTGCAAAAAATTAAATCCCTTCATACAATGGAGGCCATTCAAGAAATCTATTCCAATTAAGCCACGTGCACCTCAGATACAAGACTTACAATGCAGCAGGGCCATCTTGTGATTCAAAATAAAATTAATTCTACTTTTAAGGGGTGGGCTACGTTAGGGGCACTGGCCACCTTTGGCTCACACAGCTTACTTAATCAAAACATACTAAATTGAAAACAAATTTAATAATTCTTAGTGACTTCCTTGGGCCTGTCTTGCAGAGTAAAGTTTTTCGAGGTAAGACTTAATATTAGAAATAGCCACTCTCAGTCCTGTTTTTACATTCAGCTAAGTTCTATATTTTGTCTTCAAAGAAGCCCCAGCAGAAAATCCAGTTTCACTAAGGTAGGATGTTGAAAATGGTAATAGAATGCGAAATGCCATTGTTTTTAGTGCAGAAAAAATCATCCTCTACTCGTGCCCAAAATTCAAATAGTGATTTATTACTAAATTGTCTTTTGATTTTGCCACTTGCAGTGAAGTCCATGCATTTTTCTTCCTCATCAATTGAGAGTCCTTCTGGAGTCTTATGAAACGGATCCTTAACCCACTCGTAACTTGCTATCAGTTTGTTGTCAGCAAGAAAAAGGCTTTTAAAATTCTTTGCCAGCATGGCTAAATGATTTTCAATGGTTACAAAAACAACTTTTACGTGTTCTCCTTCAGCCTTATAAGTTTTAGTACAATCATTAACATTTGTTAGTTCTTATTTTTTATTTTTTTTATTTTTATTTGCTTTACATTTCTGCCCCACAATTCCAATTTTCAACAAAAAGCATTAACTTTATCACTCGTATCCAACATATGTGTATTTGCTCCTTGTAGTTGAAGATTCAAGTTATTTAATTTCTCGAATATGACGACCAAGTAGCTCAATTTCATCACAAATAAACAATCACGAAAATTCTCGGCTTCCGGTCTGCTATCTTCTTCTAGGAAAATGGCGATTTCTTCTCTTAATTCATATACGCGTTGCAAAAATTTCTCACGTAATAAACATTTTGCCTAACAATTAAATAGTAACGCTGAATGTACTGAACCAATGTCTTTACAAAGTGCGAAAAAGATTCTCACTTTTAAGGGTCTCATTTTTATACAATTTACAACGGTTTACAACCATATTTA
Source organism: Parasteatoda lunata (assembly GCA_949128135.1). NCBI lineage: Eukaryota > Metazoa > Arthropoda > Arachnida > Araneae > Theridiidae > Parasteatoda > Parasteatoda lunata. The sequence goes on from OX421970.1 coordinate 102,986,531, forward strand.
ATACAATATTTAAACTAGGACTCATTTCTTTCGAAGCCAAAGCTTCTCTGTGGCTCATGCTATGCGTCCAGACGCATTCAAGCGATTTTTGTTTTACAAGTGCTTGTATATTTTGAATCTTCCGGACATTGAACGAGTTGCATATTCCGACGCAATTTTTGCATTCTATGTTTGCCTCATTTATAAAATCATTTAAAATAGTAAATAATGCAAGCGCTGTTGTTTTGAGTTCTATAGATTTGCAGAAAAGTAGTTCTTCTACTAGTGACATATTATCACAAAATCGAACATAGACAATTAAATGAGCATCTTTATTACCATCCATTGCTTCATCAAGCTGTATAGAAAACAATTTGTTACGCAACTTTGAAAAAAGCTGACACTATACATCTTCAGCTGTATTACCAATTCGACAAATAACAGTATCTTTTGAAAGAGGTATGCACTGCAATTGTTTTGAAAAATTATCTCCAAACATAGTTTCTATTATCTCAATTGCTGCTGGCTTTTATTTTGCTTTTGTTTTGCCAGTTAGTTAAAAATAATATAAAGACAGAATCCAAAATACTCAATATACATTATTGTTGTATACATTTTACTGTAAGCGGGGGGCGCGATGAAAATTATGATTCAAAACTTGGCCGCGAATACTGAAAGGTTGAGAAACGCTGTCCTACGCTTCTAATCGACAATAACATGATCTTCAATCTGAAAAATCGTGTGTTTTGGATACGCTATTTTTTGACATGCAATTCCGCAAAGGATGTATCAACATTGTTATAAAATATTACATTATTTATAATTATATTCTTTATTCTTGAATCTTTGAAGAGCTTAATTGAAGAAAATTATAATGTAATTGGAAACGTACCTATTGAAATATCCCGAAACAAGATATCACATAATCATCTTTTGAAAATGAAAACTAAATCCAAAAGAATTTTCAATTTTGTTATACATTTACAATCGACCATGACATCTTATTAAACACGGAAATTATATTGATTTTCAATATGTCATTTAACATGATCTTCCACTAAGCTCTTTCATTTATCAGAGATAACTGCACTGTTGTATTATATTACATTAAAATGTACATTTTCCACAGGGACTGACGCAAGCTCAAGCTCGTAAAATCTACGAGCGAGACGGGCCTAATACCTTATCTCCTCCCAAAAAAACTCCCGAATGGGTGAAATTCTGTAAAAACCTATTCGGTGGGTTTGCCCTCTTACTATGGATAGGCGCCATCCTCTGTTTCATTGCATATTCCATCCAAGCTGGCACTTTCGAAGAGCCCCCAGATGACAATGTAAGAACACACCTTTATTATTATTATAAACCGAACCATTATCATTCCCACCTCATTGGTTTTTCATCAAATTATCGGACAAAAAATATTGATTAGGTTAATTTTTCAAGACACCAACAACGATTTCTAGAGTAAAAATTATCTTGTACTGACAAAAAAAAGGTCATAAAATTATTTAAATTAAGTCAATGCAACTGCGGATGTAAAACATAAATATTTTTTTACTAGGCACAGAAAATATTGACAAGATCAATACAAGTGAAAAGTGTATTTTTTTAATTGCATAAAAATTCTTGGCAAGATTCATACAGCTATGAGTTAAGATTTTTTTTCCAGTAAAAGTAATGAGTTAAAATGATTTTTTCAATGAATTGAAACAAAATTGTGTGCTCATACAAATTTTCAAAAATTTATGGTTTCCAAAAAAAAAAAATTTTTTTTTTTAACTTTGTCTTTTTGGTAACTCTATAATTAATTCCTATTCCATTTTATTTTATAAAAAATTTGATATTGTAATTGAATTTTTTAAAATGCAGTCTAAATATTTCTATTCTTGAATTTTTATAACCTTTAATTTTCTTAAACGCTGTTTCATATTTTTTTTTTTTTTTTTTGCAATACAATGATATGTAATGCAGGAATAAAGCATAAATTTATAGCATAAAATATTTTAACTTAATTCATTTATTCAGACTTCAGAAAGATTGGATTCAAAAACAGGTATAGCAGTCTAGACCTAAAATTTTCAACAGAAAGCCTTGATCTTCTTATAATAATTGCTAAACAATATTGACAATAATAAATACCACATTTTTGAAATTTCCAATTTTGTTTTTCTCTGTTTTTAGTATTTGTTTCCATTTAATTCATATGTAGTTTAAACTTCTGATTTCAGCTGTATTTGGGTATCGTGTTATCGGTTGTAGTTATTGTTACGGGTTGTTTCTCCTATTATCAAGAAGCTAGAAGCTCTAAAATTATGGAATCCTTCAAAAACATGGTTCCTCAGGTAAGTGTTTCTTATTGACTTTACTAACAAGCAATAAAATTTTTCCAGAGAACTACTAGTTTAGTTTATGTTAGAGATTTATAAATTAAGATCTTATTCATACATGTAATTCAATTTTTAACTGCTTGGAATAGGTTCATCTTAAAATAGCTGATTAGAATCGATTTTAAAATTCCCTTAACGGAGTTCGTCTAACGCAAAAATAAAGAATGTATTCTTCGGTTTAAATTTCACTCATTAATCACGAATATATTTGCATATACTCATTTAGTTCATAGATATTAGTACTCATTTAACTATTAATAATGTAACATTAAAAAAAGTTGAGTTAATCAAAACAGCAGTCGAAAATTTTAAGTCATTTAATGGTAGTTTCATTGTTTCACGTGCTTTCCCATATATCTTGAGCATTTTAACTGAAACGAAAACTCTTTGCACGCAATTACAAAAATCGTTTATCCAAAAATTCTTTCATGCAAAATATTTTAATAGTACTATAATATTTTTATTATTTTATTTATTAAGGGACAAAAATTTTTAATTGTAAGTCATGCAATATTTTACGCCATTGATATAATAAGTAAGTATTAATAAAAAGTAAAACTTTTGAGAAAAATCGATCAAATAGTTCTTAAGAAATAAAAATTAAAAATGCAACTTTTTAAAAAATATTTTATAACTCAAAAGCTGCTTGACCTAATTTACTCAAAATTTTATATTTTATCATTTAAAATTACACAGTTTAAAAGAATGTAAAAAAAAAAAAAAAATTATCTTACAATTCAATATTTTTTCGAGTGTCAAGTAAAATATTAAATAGTTATTAAAAATTATTTTTTATGTAGAATTGTTTATGGATAGATGATTTTTATAATTGTGTGGGAAAATATTTTGATTCACTTAAAATGTTCTCCAGATACAGCGAAATACGTAAAAAGTAAAGGGGTCCTAACTTATGACCACTCTCCTGGCTAAATTATTTGTACCATACTTTTCAGATTATGGGGTGTTTTTGAAAAAATATAAAAATATCTAAAGTTTATTTAGAGAAGAACATTTTGTATTGTGTTTGAAGGACATTTAGAATAAAGATAAATCAATGATAAATCAATGATAATGATAAAATAAATAAAATTTCTTTTCCCTGTCTCCTCTTTATTTAACTTGACAGTGATATTAAAACTTTCCCGTAGCACTGAAATAGCTATCTGATTTCAACGATCTTTTATTTTAGTTACTTACTTAGTTTTTCTAAGTTTTATTAATTAATATTATTTATTCATTAACCCCTTAACGCACAGATTTTTTGGGAAAAAAAACGTCCAAAAAAAATTTTTTATGTAAAAAAACGCACTTTAGAACATTGTCTTTTCTTTTGGTGGATAATTTTGATATACTGCGCTTTTGTTTCATAAGGCTATATTCCAAAAAGGCTATATTCAGAGATAACAATTGCTCCGGACACGCAAAAATAATTAAAACAATACGATAAATAACTACAAAGTAAATTTTGCAAATATTTGACTATTTTTGCTTGCTTTTTAAAAGGTATAGCATGATATAAGTACTACAAAGTGTGAATTATATAAGCCTACGAATTATTTAGAAATAGTGGTGGATAAAAATCTACTGAATTGAATTAAACCAAGAATCACAATTGATAAACTACCACTTTAAAATATATATTTGCTGTCCGGAGCCAGTTGGCATCTCTGTATATTTTATTCTTGAATAAATAAGTGTTATAGCTTACAATCCTAAGTAAATGGAAATATCAATAAAACAAATTTTTTTTTTTAGCTTTCATGTCGTTATTTTCAATTCTCGATTATATTCGAGTGTGAAAAATTATAGCAGCATAAAATACAAGACCGCTCGAATTATCTCGAGTGTGCACAGTTTGGCCTGTTTAGCGCGCTCGAATTAACTCGAGCGCACAAATTAAGGGCTTAAGAAATAAGGAGTGGAATTCTGTTCACTTAATCGGATGACTACTTGTTTTTCAGTATGCCACAATAATACGAGAAGGTCAAAAATACACAATTCCAGCAGAAGGCGTTGTTGCAGGTGAGATTGTGGAAGTGAAGGGTGGTGATCGGATACCAGCGGATATTCGTATAATCTCCGCATCTTCCTGTAAAGTGGACAACTCCTCTCTGACCGGAGAGTCCGAACCCCAAAGCCGATCACCTGAAATGACCAATGAAAACCCTCTAGAAACAAAAAATGTGGCTTTCTTCTCAACGAATTGCGTAGAAGGTTAGTCTTTTTTTATGTATACATATAAAATCTACTCTATACTCTGTTTCAGATATTCTTAATTTATAAGTACGACCCTTATTCAATCATGATCCCCGTTCATTTGACCCATAATCGTTAGGAGCGGCCAAGTGAGGTCTGCAAAACTTTTCGAAAATAAAAGTTGTAAAAATTCAATCTTGTTTTTAAAAGTTTAAACAGTTTTAAGATTCATGTGATAAAATGCGTTAAACTCATCCTCTTACATTGTTAAAATTACGACTGAATATTGAATCACATTGTCGCTTAAATTTTCTGCACATTTAGAAAAATGTTTGGTCAAAGTTTACAGCATTAAAGAGGAATAGAAATAAAATTACATGTTACCTAAGATATATGATATATAAAATATATGATTACATGTAATCGTTTTTGCAAATACATGTAATTAAAATATACGATTACAATTAATTAGGATTGCATATTATATGCTTGCTCAGTTTGTATACATGTATTATGTATGCATGTTTGTATGCGTTAACATATTTTTTGCACGTAGAATGAGCGTACGTATATAAGTACAATTTATTAATATATGAGCAACACATGTAAGTTCGTATGTATGTATATGTACATATGTATATGTAGCATATGTACAATCGCTCATACATAGATATATACAAACTCTTTACCCATCAAGGCTATGTCTTTTCACGGACCGAGATGCAAAACATCGTTTACTCTTAAACGTCTTATATAAGGAATTTAATCATTAAACTAAGACATGTATGAATATTGTTTTTCTGTTATTTTAATTTACTCCAGCGTAACATTATTGTTTTATAAGCTCCTATACTTAGTTGTGCTAAAAAGTAGTTTATAACAGTTTAGTTATTTCAGTTCATTTTAAAAGTTTGTTCTAATATCTATAAAACTAAATTTCTTATCGTTTTTGAAAGCAAACGATTTTCTTATTTCAAATTCCTAAATATAATTTTAATTTACAAAATTAAACACTTTTTTGTCGCGTAAACATTTCTCTGAACTATGCATTATGTTATATAAAAGTAAATTTCCTCAAAACTTTTATAAAAAATACCTGAAAAGGATTTTTTATTCAAATATTTTTAAAATGATATATAAACAATTAAAACTGACAATTGATTTTAAACATCGTTTGATTGAGTCATTTAAATTGCTTGAGTTGTTATTAGTAGTCGTTATAGCTAAAGTTTTGAAATTTAGATAACTTACATAAATTGTATACATTGAATTTGGACAAACCTGTATGCACTTATGTAAAAAGTATGTATGTCCAATAAATGTATGCACTTAAGCATAATATATGTATGTACTTAATTACAATAAATGTCGAATGTATTTAGGTACATGTGTGAAATATATGCATTTTGAATGTATGTACATATGTACAATATATGTATATCGAGTGTATGTATAACTGTATAAGCATAAATTGTGCTTGCGTGAATACATGGATATTGAAAATAGTTACCACGATTGCAAGTAATTGATTACATAGCAGTAATTGATTCCTGTATTCGACGCCCAACTCTTTTATGTACGTCTGTATTTATATATATGGGGGTACGTTGTATGAGCTAACTAACGTATATAAACTGCTATTACATAGTGCATACGCAAGTACATTGTAAGAACATACTCACTGTATAAATAACTTTGTACATGTTTTGCGTGTACATATATTTATTAAATTTATTGCTTAAAATAAAAGATTTCGGTCATTTGTAACCATATACCAGTTATCGCGTCTTGTGATTATAGGTAATCATAATCACTTTTTATCTGAAATCGTTACTTGTAACTTATAAAAATAATTACAAGTAGTTTATTACTATGCACGTTTTATTTGTAGTTGCCACAATCGTAGTCAATTAGAATATTCCGTGCCCATTTTTGTTGAGAAGTGAAATTATTAAATTATTCTTGACTAATGAGTAAAGAATAATGATTGAAAACAATGAGTGATTTATTCTTTATTCAAAATATTTCTGACTAATGAATAAATCTTCATTCATTAGAAAGATTTTGAATAATTATTCATAATTCTTTATTCATTATTCTGAATGACAAATGCCCATCTCTGGTAATATCTCTCTGAAATTAATGTTAAAAAAACCTAAAAATTTCTAGAATAATTTTTTTTTCTTCAAGTTAACACTAAAAGGAGCTTTTAAATACAATTTAAATAGCCTATGAAAACTCTGGGCACTTAAAATTCCAAAAAGTGTACACCAAAATCACACGCCTTCACACCATACATTAAATATTTTCGCTTCCAAAAACTCCAATGTTGGCGCGTTTCGGACATCGTCTGTAATTGTTTACAATCGATAACGAGTTGACGAGTGTTTTTGGTTGCCTTCAATGCTACTTTTCATCGACAGAAACTTAAGTTCGTTGTTAAAATATGTATGCATGCTTTTAATTGTGTCTCATAAGTATATTTATATTTTAATCTGTAACCATTTCTGAAAACTGAATTAAATAATTTTATAACGTATAACTTTTGTCCATTTCTGTTCTGTTAAGCGTAGTTCAAATTCGTCTTAATAAGCTCTCTGTGCTACGCTTATGTTTGACTTACAAACTAATTTTATTTTAAGAGTTACTATCTGTATGCAATCTAAATTATTGATTACTAATTTATATTGTCGTGTAAAAATAACTTTACTGATTCCTATATAGGCCATATCTTACTCTAATTATAAATTTTAGTGTTACTGAATAACAAACATTGTGGGGGCTTTACACTAAGCAAAATAAAAGAACATTCTAGGTATTTCACTGCAATAGGAACTATCCTAAGTTTTTGGTGAAGTGGAACACTTAATGGATCACCACTTTCGTGTAATGTAGTTGCCACCATTTTTATTGCTCAGATACACGAAATTGCCTTCAGTGACATTCAAAGAGCATCCACACGTACAGTACGTCCTCGACATTCAAAATCAAACTATAGAACTAAACTACTTATACTCAAAATATTTGTAGCGTCAAAATGTTTAACGTTTTGCTGAGACATTTGAAACAAAATTAGTGTTATAATAATAAAAATAGCATTTATCTACAAGTCTTTCACAAAATTCGTTTAAGTAAAATAAATGTATCAAATGCTAGATTAAAAAAAAAGTTTCGAAAAATCTCGTGAATAAGGAAATGGGGCTGAAGGAAATGAATAAAGTACAAAAGTAAATGAAGAACTTAGTTGATGAAGTGTTAAGTGACATTTTAAAAATACTCAATCGAATGTCTCTTAACCCGTTTTTCTAATGACTTTTTCAATTATATTATTAAGACTGCTTACACAAATATATTTTTAACAATTGAATTTATGACATTGCAGGTACCTGCCGCGGTGTTGTGATCAATACCGGAGATCGAACTGTGATGGGCAGAATTGCCAATTTAGCTTCAGGTCTGGAGATGGGAGATACTCCCATTGCTCGAGAAATCGCCCACTTCATTCACATCATTACAGGGGTGGCTGTCTTCCTAGGAATGGCCTTTTTCGTTACGGCCTTCATCCTCGGATACCATTGGTTGGATGCCGTCATCTTCCTCATCGGCATCATCGTCGCCAATGTGCCCGAAGGATTACTAGCCACCGTTACAGTAAGCTACTCCTTCTTTGCTTGCAGATATATTTTTATTCCATTTGTAAGACTTGAAGAGAAATAGAAATTAAAAAAAATCTCATGTATCTAGGTGTGCTTAACTCTCACTGCCAAACGAATGGCCCAGAAGAACTGCCTTGTAAAAAATCTGGAAGCTGTAGAAACTTTAGGCTCAACATCCACTATTTGTTCGGATAAAACGGGAACTTTAACACAAAATAGAATGACGGTAGCTCACATGTGGTTCGATAACCAAATCATTGAAGCTGATACAACAGAAGATCAATCAGGTAAGTTTAATCATCGAAAGCATGAGATTAATTTCACATTTTTGAAACCTCTATTCTGAATATCAATGCTTCTGTTACCTGTTCCACTTTTCTTGATACAGTTCTTACGAATGTATAAATGACATCTAAGTATGTATAAATTCTAAGCTTAATCATTATCGCATTGACAATTAGCATGTGTTTTAACCATTTTCTTTAGCATGTATTTGCAATTTTACTGTTTGTTCCATAAAAATTAATTTCACGGAATTAGAAATTAATTCATGGAATTAGAATTAATTCATAGAATTAGAATTAATTTCATGGAATTGGGAATTAATCCATGGAGTTAGAATTAATTTCATGGAAATAGGTGATTTGGGAGAAATATTGTTTGTCACAAAATGTAAGAACCTAAATCAATGAAATTTTTCTTTTAGAAATATAGTTACCCATAATCTCATAAGTTATATTGTGGATTAAGGAAGAGATGATATACCTGATTTCTATATATCACACCCCAGATGATAGATAAAAAAGTAACAGTGGTCAGATCCAAATAAAGGTCAGATAATGCAGTATGCCCTACTCTTCTGAATATACATTAAAAAAAAACCATATTATATTTAAAAAGAAAAGTTTAAGCAACAGACAAATGGCGATTGACGAATATTGAATGCTCATATTAGACCATTCATATTTTCTGTTATAATAACTGTTCAATTCAATACACCACTTGCTTATACGGGTATTTAATTTTTCAATAACAACTTTTTTTCAAAAAAATTATTTAAGGTGTTCAATATGATAAATCATCCCTTGGCTGGAAAGCATTAGCAAGAGTGTGTTGCCTTTGTAGTAGAGCAGATTTTAAAGCTGGACAAGATAGTGTTCCAATCTTGAAAAGGTATTTATGCATTGTTACTAAATTAAAGGAATGTTTCTAGTATATATGGAAAATAGATTAAGTTTTAAAAAAAAGAAATACGAAAACTAATTTAATTTTGTTTGTATTTTTATAAGTAGTACTCGAACTCGAACAATATTTAAATTATATTAATTCTGTTTGTCATCAAACTTTTTTTTGTGACCTTTGGAATAAATAACCCTTAGAAATCAATTTTCAGAAGATACTGAATCACTTTTAATTTCAGGGAGTGTGCGGGAGATGCTTCAGAATCAGCTATCTTAAAATGTATGGAATTGGCTGTTGGAAGTGTTACACAATACCGCAACAAAAATCCAAAAGTCTGCGAAATTCCCTTTAACTCCACCAACAAATATCACGTAAGTTTAACGTTTATTAATCTTTGCTAAGATTAATGTAGCCAAATATTCCCTTAAAACATGCAAATTAAGATGATGCCCAATGCTGACCACATTGCCACAATCATGTCGTTGGTAATGAAATTGTAGACTCTTATTTTCCATGACCGTCCCCTGGCCCCCAATGGGGTTTTTCTTTACTTTTACATGTAAATTATTAATTACCTGTTTATATCACTTATGCCATACTGCAAAAATATTACCGTAAAATTTGAGCTCAAAAGTAAATGAAGAAACTTCAGAAGAGTCCTTACTTGTTTTTACCTGAAATTTAATTGTAGAAAAAGACAACGACGTAATGAGTCCTTATTAAAAAGTTGATTCAAATTTTTCTTAACAATGGTTTACTGCAAGTTTAAACTGCATCAAAACTCAGAAAATCAGTTAATCGAAACTTTCTCTTAATAGAATAAATTCTAAAGAAAATCAATGACTGGAATCAACAGTAATTGTTCACAGAATTAATTCTCGGTAACCGTAATTATATGCCAATACACCATAATTTTATGGCAGAAATGTGGTATTTTCTAAAAGCAAGTAAACGTTCACACTTCACTCTGTCGATAACCTATTAATAGACTATGGGTCGATAAATAAATTACGATAATTTTGTATTAAGATCACAAAAAAGTATCAGATTTAATATAAATGCTCTATAACAACAGAAAATGGACAATTTCGTTTGAGCTCGCGAAAAGTACAGATACTTTCTCACGACTAACTAAAAACCAAAGCAGCTGGCTCTAGAGAGAACCTGCGATCGAACCGCTACTGTTCGGTGTTAAGTTTTAATTGCTGGTTTCACCAATACAATTATCAATTTCTATTTATAATTTCACCAATTCCATTTTTGCGGTTTCCTAAAATTACGAATCTTTGCCCATGAAATAAATTTGTTTAAATAAGTGGCAGTTGTTTTAAATTTAACGTTATTGCGAAATTCATAGATGATTTTAAATCCTTATTAGTTTTATTACTCTTTAATAAATATTAGATTCATCATTTTCTAATATCAATTCTTATTTTTATCCATTTTATAATTATAAGCTATTATTAATAAAAAAATTTCTTTTAAATATTTTTCGAAATGACAGGTAACAATACATGAAGTAGAAGAAAATGGTGAACGTTTCTACCTGTTGTGCATGAAAGGAGCTCCCGAAAGAATCTTAGATCGTTGCTCTACAATCTACATACAGGGCGAAGAGAAAGTGATGGACGAAGAAATGAAAGAAGCCTTCAACAACGCATACCTTGAGCTTGGTGGACTCGGAGAAAGAGTCATTGGTAATAACAGTTTAGAAAAACTAAACTAAAATAATCAATTTGAAGAGAAAATTAAAATGCGAAAAGAAAACTTTTCTTCCAGAGAAACATATTTAGTTTGATTTAAATTGTCAAATTCTAAATCTTATCAAAACAGCTACAGCATAAGCAATTGCATTCCCTTCAAAATTAATAATTAAACTATGAAACCAAAAAATGAAAAAGTAAGCCAGGGATGTAAGGGTGAACATACATGCCAGATTAGCTTATTTGCATCCCATTGGCATGTCAGGCAATATAATTTTCGAACTCTGAAATTTCTCAGTTCTAAACTGAGCGTTCCACGCGTATAAAAATTTAATTTAATCTACAATATTTCAGTATTTTATTTTTTTTAATATTCTATTTCGAAATATAGTATATCTTAGTAATTCTGTGATTTTTTTCGCTATTTAGGTTTCTGTGATTTCGTCTTACCTGCCGATAAATTTCCGCCTGGTTATCCTTTTGATGCCGACGAAGAAAACTTTCCCATTTTTGGTCTCAGGTTTCTGGGACTTGTCTCCATGATTGATCCTCCTCGAGCTGCTGTACCAGATGCAGTAGCGAAGTGCAGAAGTGCTGGAATCAAAGTAGGATTCCAATATTTTATAAAAAATATTTGTAGATATTAATACTATTTATCTATTTACGATAATCAGAATACTGTTTTGCTTCAAAACTTAGAACTGCAGGCACAGAGAGATAGTTTAATAAGTTTATAACATTAGTTGACACGTTTTTTTAAATTAAAATTCAAAACATAAGCTCATATAAAAGTAAAGATATCAAAAAACGCGTATACACAGCAATTTAAGCAGTTTTCACCAACTGCCTATACAAATTATGTTCAGAGTGGGATTACCATAAAACAAACCGATCTTCCTACGACGAGACGTGCATATAACAATTTCTTGCAGTACCTTAAATTGTGAGAAATTATTGAGAAATTCATAAAACGCGTGAAACTTATGCGGAAATTTTAACTTCATAAAAGTGGGGTTCTTATAAGCTGTTCTTGAAAAAAGATATTAAATTCTGAACTGCATAAAATATGTAAAGAGCCCGATAAAGTGGAACACATAAAAGTACAGCAAATGAATTTAGCAGGACACACATCTAGAATGCATGACCATTGAGTAAGAGAATGTTTTTAGTTAAGCCAATTGGAAAGAGGTCAAAGAGTAGACTATGACTAAGACAAAATGATTAGGTTAAAAAAAGATTAAAATTAGAGATGCTTAGAGGAAAATCTTTATTAAGATTCGATAAACCCCGCTAACACACGTAGAGATTTTGTGCCATACAGGGTGTTTTAAAAACTAAAAGAAAAACCAGAAGTAACGAGCAATCACGAATAATCTTTAGATAAGCAAATACAGTGAGAAGACTTGATCTTTAAATAGTAATAATTGGTTTATAGCAATAAGAAATTACATAAAACAATGTATAAATCGATATTTTTATGAATGTTGTTTTGATTTACAAAACAATTAATGATGTCGTCAAGAAACCAAAATGAAGACCAACACCCCATTCCGGTCCTCTGCTCCACCCAACCGCCGGAACCCACCCAAAAATGTGGCCCTAATGAAAGAGCATTGTAAGGTCTTTAAATAAAACAATTATTCAGAAGAGTGTTTTTTTTTACTCAAAATAAAATTAGAAGTTATTTCGAATATTTTTTTATAAAATATTCGACACATCTGAAAATTCATATTTTTGAGTTTGATTAAATATACACTTTTATTTGTATATTTCGCCCTTGGTTTAATGCATATTTTAATTTGTATTCGTGGCACTTGATTTAATGTGTACTATTAATACTATAATTGAACTTTAAAAATATAAATTTGGTACAAACAAAACTCCTTTACATTAATTTGTTTTTCAATATTATAATTAAAAATATTTTTTGTGAGTTTGTTAATTTCTGAAACATTTATTTAAAGTAAAATTAGGCCTTCCGTTTTCCTTAAATAATTTTCATATGAATGCAAATGAATTTTTTTTGTAAAAGTTTAATCGAACCTGAAGTACAAATAATTAGCACTTTTTCCTAAATGCCCTCAAAATATTTTTATGGATAAAACAGAATTTCTGTCTCCTTATACTACTTTTGTGTGTTTTTTAGGTAATAATGGTAACTGGAGATCATCCTATCACTGCCAAGGCCATTGCTAAGGCCGTAGGTATCATATCAGAAGGAAACGAAACAGTAGATGATATTGCTGCTAGACTAAACATCCCTGTAGAAGACGTTAATCCAAGGTACAAAACAAATTTACTGAAGAATTCAATCTTATGTATCCTATATCTTCTCGATAATTTAACTTCCACACACATTTCAAAATTATTTTAAAATGTTTGATATTGTGCTACTTTTACATACTTCTCTACTTTATACAGCGGTGAGTACAATGTCAGAGATAACTAGAATTGGGAAAATTCCATTTTTAATTGCTATATCACCGTGTTTTGAAAATCTAAATTAGTGCTAGCAACACATTCTCCCGCCATATAAATTATTAAAAAAGTATTAGCTGTAAATTCTATCATTAACGTTCACACATTTTGTTTCAAAGAAAGCTAGTTATTTATGGATAGCAAAGAGTTATTTCAGCTATTTTTTCTTCATCCTTTAACTATCTTCAGCTATACTTCCTTAAACAGAGATCTTCCTGTATGAACTAGTCGGATGAATTCAGAGAATTTGCGTGGTGTCGCCACTTTGGTAAAGTGTGTTTATGTTTTGTTTGTTTGAAATTTTTACCAATGAAGTATACATAGTGGTAACATCGGGAGAGGAGCCCCTAATCAGCTAATGAATAAGAATTTTCAGAAACTGCTAACTAACTTTGAGCAAACTAACTTCAGAGAGCGTTAGCTATATTAAAATGCATCGATTACCTTTAGTGAGCCTGGAATTGGTCAAAGAATCTCTAATCTACAAAGTAAATTACTAAAAGCACTAAAACAAGTTGTAAATGACCAAACAAATTACATGAATTCCGAAAGCAAATTAAACTTTGGAAGTATGTGTTAAAAGCAAAATTCTGTTATTTAAAACGTTTAACTGAATGCATGAGGGGGAATGACAATAGACATCTTAAAAAACCAATACTTTGATCAGGTGGTGAAAAAATCTCATTGTTAGATCACATTGAGAAGAAGAAACACACGTAAAATGTCTGCTTTTAATGTATATGATGACCTTCAAAAGACAACCACTAAAATTCTTAATTGCTTTGATACAGAATTTAGTCGTTAATTTTTTTGTGAACAAAAGTCTCAAAAAATTTGGAATAAATATATAAGAACTTTTACAACTTATCTTATTTCCGTTATTTTTAAACTTTTTAATGCTAAAAACTTAATCAAACGCACGATAATTTAACATGCATTAAAATAATAATCTGTTTTGTACAGGGACGCAAAAGCTGCAGTTGTTCATGGTTCTGAACTTCGAGATATGGCGTGTGACTATTTAGACAATATTCTGAAGCATCACACAGAAATTGTATTCGCCCGTACATCTCCACAACAGAAACTAATCATTGTGGAAGGGTGTCAAAGGCAAGGGGCTATCGTGGCAGTCACTGGTGATGGTGTCAATGATTCACCTGCACTCAAGAAAGCTGATATCGGTAAGTAGACATCTTCATTAAAAACATAAGTTCTAGAACCTGGGCACTCAGTATTCAACAGATTAATTTGATAAACAATATTAAGACTCATCGTAATTAAGTGGCCTTTACACTCGCCATCTTGGATATTTGGTTAAAGTTTTAATTTGTGGTTGTTTTTTTGTACTTACAAGTTGTGTATATACTGTTGTACAAGTTGTATATATATATATATATATATATATAGCTGGCCCAATTTTGAGTTTATGGCTACCAGTGTTCAACTCCTTCTTAGACTTATCTAATAAGACAATGGAACTCCTGGATCAAGTATTGGTAGAAATTTGCCGTCGCGGAGGAGGACTTTTTTATGGAACTAACCCGCATTTGAGTCAAATGGAGAGGAAAACCGTGAAATTCTCCCACGGTTAGCCTGACAGTAAGGGGACTCTAACCTATGATCCGTACTACTAAGGATATTTTACGTCAGCACTGTAGTCGGTGTAAGCAGGATGCGAAATTCGTATCGACCAACTATCGCTGGGAATCGAACCAGGTTTACCTCATTGGAAGGTAAACGCAGGAATGCAAACAAATATAGTACTGTTAAACAGTACAAGGACTTTTGAAAAAGATAGAAAGTAAAGAGGTCACTTTATTAGATAAGGAGAAATAGCACGTGATACTTTCTAGTACTTCTATGAATTTTTTCTCATAACTTTAAAGCCATAAAGTGATGTGATTTGTAATTTTGGGTAAATAATTTAAAGTTTCCCATTTTTAAGTTTTTAAAATTTTTAAAATGTATATTTTAACACAATTTAAACTGAAGAAAACTGATTTGGAAGACTCTGAAATATTCTATTAACGTTAATTGCATAAAAACAACGGTAGTTATCAAAAGTCTAAAAAAAAGCAACTGTATAACTATCAATCAAAAACTGCTGATTGCAAAATTGTTTTGGCATAATTTTGTCTGAAAAAATGAATTGAGAATCTAAAATACCACACGCTTTATATACATAAAATTGTGATTGGGTGGTGATCTTGCATTTTACATATGCATCAAAAAATAATGCCAAATAAATTAAATATCCATAATTAGCTTATGTTAGAAGTTTCCCTTCCCGTCTCCACCCCTTCGACAATTTAAGTTCGGTCTGTAGAGGAAAGGCATAAAATTGAAACTAATTATTCAACAACTCAGTTCAAAAAGTATAAATAATGCGACCAAATGACTAATTTGCTAAGTAGTTATTTAGCAAATTAGCGTATCAAAATATTAATACAATAAATTTCGAACGTTATTTTGGGTAATCATTAAAATCAACAACCATCCTCTAAACCTCTACAGTTAAAAATAACGTTTATGCATAGTAAAGTGACTATGCTATGAGATGAGAACGCAAGTTTCAAATTAAATTATTGTAATTTATTTTACAAAGTCTAAGAATAATGTGAATAGAATCTTAGAATGATTTTATAAAGTCTAGAATGATGATTAGAAAAGTTGTTTTGCGAATTTGTAAATACCCTCATTTTTTCATCAATTACAAAAGATGATCTTTGAATCGAAATGTCAATGTTTGCATATTACGATTCATAGCAAATTATGGAGGAACTGTGTATCATCTTAAAGCTTGTAATATCAATTGTTAAAATGTTTTGAGTTAAATGTTAAATTATAAATTTTTTTATTGAAGAAAATAGTTATAATAGAGATATAAATCCATTCAGAAATTTGCTTGATAATTTAGTGGATAGTATCGACCATTTAAAAAAAAAAAAAATTTTTTTTTTTATTAATAAAATGGTTAAGTGTATTTTATTTTACTCACTATAAAGTTTCATTCATTAAAGTTTCATAAAAAATACCTTGATGGTGTTTTTTAAGAATTATTTTTTTTTTACTTTTTTGCAAAAAAAGGATTAAATGTTTAGAGGAAGCTTCATATTCGCTTCAAAATTCATATTCCCTCTTTATATATTCTGACAATATTTAATCACTAAACAAATAGAAAATAATTTTTACTGCATAACTTGCATTAGGGTATTAAATTTGGAAATGTCAGTTAGTTAACAATCTGTTGTTGTTTCTGTTAAATATTTTTAAGAGAAACTTTTATTGGATCAATATCTTTTGTAATATAGGTTTCTTAATGTCAGTCAGTTATAAGTTTTTAATTTTTTATCTAAGAGGTATTACGGATATTCGTTCATACATACGAGGGAGTTTAACTCAAGAGACAATAACCTGTAACAAAATCTTTTAATGGATATATATTTTGTGTAGCATGCTACAAAATACTATTTTGCTCGGTGAATTGGAATTTATCATGTATGCCCTTAGAATTTATGTATATACATACCCTTGGTGTTTATCATATATATTCTAAAACTTTCGTAGATTTACTAAACTGAGCCAAATTTTTTTATATTTTTATATTTAGCTTTTCAGATTTAGAATTAGTGTAAAACAAATTAATGGTACAAATAATATTAGTATAAAACTATGTGCATTGCTTCATCAAGAAAGTTTTAAACATAAGTATTACAAATCTTTCAACATAAAAGTTAAGCATATCTTCGGCCAAAATATTCTTTATAGAATTTACGTGAATTCATTATTAAATTCTCACTTCTTCATCTATTTTTATGAGATTTGATTTTCAAGCTGGAAAAAATTACAAATTTTCATTTCAAATTTTAGTTTCCGTTTAACAACCGTCCGTGTTTGAGAGCAAATATAGAACAGATGGCGTAATGTTGAGAGATACGTCAGTCGATATTCATGATTTTATCAGCTATGAAATTCTCTTTTATCGATGTTGATTTAATAAAATTATATTTCTATTTTTAACTGTAACTTATAAATTTGTCCCACTAAGTTTAAATATTTATAATTTAACATTTGAGAAAGTGAGCAATATAAATTTTTTTATTTACATTTTTGCATTTATTTATTTAAATTAAGTAAAAGCTATTTATTGCTTAATTTTCTAAAAAATGTTCTTTCTTTTTTTAAAAAACTTATTTAGGTGTCGCCATGGGTATTGCGGGTAGTGATGTGAGTAAACAAGCTGCAGACATGATTCTGTTAGATGATAATTTTGCTTCAATTGTAACAGGAGTCGAAGAAGGTAAATTTTTTGTGTTTATAGATAAATCCGAATTCTTGGTTGCATGAAAAGTACTATATAGATTAAAAATTGTTTTTAAAAAAGTTTGAATGAATTTATAAATGCAAGAATTTTTATTTTATTTGGTACACTTTAAATGACTTGCAAGAGTCAGAAACATGAATTGCCTAAAAGGTTACTACCGCACTGTTAGAGTTTTCTTTAAAAAATTATGGTAAAAAAAAGCCAACTGCAATATATCTATCCAATTAACCCTAAAAATTACGGTAAAGAGCATTTCTTAACTTTGCGGTTTAAAAACTGTTTACAACTCGTATGATTAAAAAACCATGAACACAAATCTATACAGTTTCTTAACCATTTTACAACTAGCATGGTTTCAAAACTGTAAAAAATACATATTTAACTGGACATTAGAGCTAGGCTTTTTGTTAGGTAATGGGCATTGGAGTTAGGGAGTGGCTGAGTAGTGTTTTATAAAATAAATGGTGAAATGCGGTTTAATTTGTTTATCTGATTATTTCAACCATCGCAAGAAATGGGAAAGATAAAAGTTTTTTGTGTAAAGTAGCTTTATGGTGCTGTCATCTGCGCGTCAATGAAAGCATCACATTTTAATAGTCCAGGGTAGAAAATTGGGAGTGCAGGATACTATAAACACTTCATGTGTTGAAGGGAATAGCGGAAATATTGTGGTGTCAACGCTGAGACTTGAACCCCTGTTCTGTCAGTTATAGCCTATTAGTAGACCTCTCGGCCATAACATGTACACAGCTACAAGAAACTAAGTAGCTTCATTGGGCTGGCTTAATTCGAGAGATAAAATTCTGGTTGTTTAACCGTTTTAGATGAAAGCAGTTGATAAAGTGTTTTCACAGTTCACAGTTTGAATACCATCTTATGTATGGTTATTTGATAATTGTGCCTGATTATGGTAAAATAACAATTTTAAAAAAATTTTTATTTAGCCATTTTATACGAGAAATTTCTAACAGTGTGTAATTTGCCTTATATAAAGTATCTTAAGCTGTTATTGATTTCTTATTGTTTTTATTATATTTTTATAGAAATTTTATTTAAATGTTCATATATTTAAATTATAATTTATTGTTATGCGCAACATATTTTTTTATTATAAAAAACTTAAGTTATTTATTTCATATTATAGTACCTCTTATTTTATTAAACATCTATCATTTTTAAATTATTAATTATTTTGTTTCATTCTACTTGTTTAATTTTCCGCTTCGCAGCTGAGTTAAAAAAATTACATTGGCAATTATTACTGATTCTTAGTAACGGATATAAATAATCCATTACGTTCTCTTCAATATAGATCCTAATTCTTTTAGATTCTTATGACTTTTTTTGACAAGGATCCTTAAAACATACGTATGAAGAGCAGTGTTTACAGAACACCACGGAAATAAGATAATCTTTTTCTTTAGGTCGTTTGATTTTCGACAACTTAAAAAAATCCATTGCTTATACTTTAACTAGTAATATTCCGGAAATCACACCATTTCTATTATTCATCTTGGCTGATGTACCTCTACCGCTAGGAACAGTAACTATATTGTGCATAGATCTTGGAACTGATTTGGTAAGTACAAAAATGTTGCATGGCAAACAGCACGAATATTTTTTATTACCAGTTGAGTGTGAGTGTGTGTCTTAAAACTTTTTTTTACTGAATACATTTAACAAGTATACTTTTTCGAGTTAATATCATCAAGAAGTGTTTTTCTGACAAAATATTTGAAAAATAATTAAAAAAATATTGTTGACTAAACCGTTGCTTAAATTTTTGTTAATGTTATTCTATATTTTAATGTCACTAACGTTGGTTATTTTAAGTGTTTAGTTTTGTATTTTTCATAGAGATGATATTATTTTTAAGAAATGTAATAATTAAACTTTTAAACTAATTTTTTTTTTTTTTTAATATAGAATGTTTTAGAATGAAAAAAGTTCTTGAAAGTTACATTTTAATGTAGTGACTCTTTAAAAAAAGTTTTAGAATTATTTTTATATACTACTTAATAAAGAGTTTAAAAGTAGTCAAAATTAAATTTCACTATTTATTTAATAAATTGAAAAAATACTGTTGCTTTTTTAAGTAATTAGGAAAACCCAGAATCCGAAATCTAATTTTCTTATTCTTTTTTGATTATGTGTTATAATTATAAATATTTTAAATAATAATTATTTTTATAGCTAACTTTATTTCAAACTAAGTACTATTAAAACATCATTGAACTATTTTGGTGCATTGACTTTTTCAAATTTAAAAACAAATTTTGATTTCTTGTTTTTAAAAATAGTATATAATAAATTGGTAAAAAATTTGCATCATAAAAATTTCTTATTTAATTTGCAAAGTATGTTAAAGTTTAAGATTAATTAAGCTACTATAAATAACATTTATTGCTCACGATATGATTGTAACTCATATCAGTATGATCCATAGTAATCAGAACACCAAGTTTAGATTATTAAATTCTATAGCTTTCAAATTTCCAAACTGATTTGTGTCGAATTCTGATTTTATGCACTATTTCGGATTTTCACTAAAATTTCATATGTATCAATCTAATTATGATTTTCTGAAATAATTCAAATTGTTCAGAAGTCTCCTCTACTTTTTAATTAGAATAATTCTGATGTTCCGATTTCTTGCAATATTCATATTTTCGTGCTAATTTCTTCTATTTTTCTAACTCTGATATTTTAACTTCCCATATTGTTAAAAAATTTTAAAATCCTCGATTGTGTAAAATAATTCAATTATCATTAAAATTGCTCATGTTTCTTTATCAATCGAGTTCTGAGTTCTACCGAAGATTCTTCTATTTTTTAATCTATATAATTCTGAGATTCCGATACATGTAATAACTATTAATATACTACATCTCTTCAATATAATTTTGATATTTCAATTTTACTTAATGCTTAAGAATATCGCATATATCTTAGTATAATAATATTCTGCATTTTGACTGAGTTTTACGGAATGCTCTAATAAAATTCATTGTTTTTTCTGAAGCTAAATTATTTATTTTTTCATATGACGTGTAATACAAAACTTATATAAAACAAATTAATTTCGAAAACAGAAATTAAATTTTAAAAAAATATTATGACAGAAATTATTTGGAAAAGTTCATTTCAATTTAAATTTTTTGAAAAAGTCAATTCATTGCCATATTAATATTTAATTTGTACCATTCTTAAATATGTGCCACTGTTGATTCTGATTGTGAAAACATATTTTTATTGCAAAAGAAAAAGCATCTGATTGCCTTGCATTTGATCTTTGTTGTTGTTGTTCTGTGTGTACTACATTATTTTGGAATGCTATGTATGGAATGTTGTTGTTGCATGTGTGGGTTCTGCTCATTTGTTTCTGTGGTGGTTGTTACTTTCCTGTAGGTGCCGGCTATTTCTCTGGCTTACGAGAAACCCGAATCCGATATAATGAAACGGAGGCCTCGAGACCCGAAATTTGATAAGCTAGTGAATGAGAGGTAATTCCATCAACACACCCCTATCATCAGCACGTGGAGGAAACAAATCATTTATGGGCACTTCAAATTGAAAGGATTAACTAATCAACTAAATCAAACGCATCAATCAAATTAACTAAATCATAAGCATTAATCATAAGCATGAATATAATTTATCGAATTTAATGCATTACTCAAATCTATAGATTCGAACTCGTTAATCAAATTAATTAAATCAAATGCATTAGTAAATCTATATTATTCGCTTTAAATAGAAACTAAGCATTAAATTAAAACATGCCTTTTTTATATAATTGTTTGAATAGTATTAGCTAAAAAAATGCGCTGATTTTCCCAATTTTTGTTTTGTATACGGAACTTATTTTTTTTTATTATTTTTTTTTAAATTTAATATTTTATTTTTTTTGAATTGACGAAAAAAAATAACGAATTCATGTGAGTATTTTACTATTAAAAGTTCTTTTAATATTACTATACTCATAATTTTTCAAATGACTTAGTACGTTTAAATGAAGAACATCCATTGCGGGAATTTAAATTTTTACCATAGAGTTATACTTTAAATTATTTTATATATTATAATAAAAATTTGTGGACTAAACTTTTCAGCGCACGCTAGGCGTTTTTCTCTCATTTAGTTTTGTTTCCTCCATTCTTTAACCCTTCACACTTCATTATTCATTCTCTTTACTTCATATGAAATTTAATTAAAATTCATGTATGATTCAAGCTGGTTTATGGACACTGAACTTATCATTTGAATTCATCATTGCTATTAAAAGCAATTTGCGACATTTCCTATCTTTATATAATCGTGGTGACTTTTAAACTAAAAAAGAAACACGTTGAAGAACATCACGTATTATATATGAAACATCTGCACCACTATCAAAATTACAATACATTAATGAACATCCAAATGAAAAGGTTGTGATATTTATAACATTTATCAAGATATGCATGACTATTTAAAGTGTAAAAACTTTAAATAAATTAATGATTGTTAGTATAAATTATTATTAAAATATAACTCGTTAATAAGTTAGTCGGTACATAATAAAAAAAAACTCCTTGTACATAAGTTTTACTTTAAAGAACGTTTTGAATATTTCAACCTCTAAATGAGAGTAATTACAAGTTTACCAACAATTTTACACACAATTTTTTCAGAACAGTAAAAATTGTTTTGAAAAAAAAAATCGTTCTAAAAATAAATGGATTCTAGCAAATCGAATGTTGGAAAAGTGAAAGAAAAACATTATATGTTTATTTATTTTTTTAAGTGCCCGTTATTATTCCCATCACAGGAATTTTTTTAAATCTCTTTATGAATAAAAGGCTGTAAAATCTTCAAGATTATAAGGAAATTTCTCTGTGGGTCTTCAAGAGGTTTCTGACAAAGAAGAAAGTAATCATTTGAATTTTTTTTTTCATATTTAAATCAAAAACTACAACCGTGAAGAATGTCCTGCTTTATCCATTGTATTGTATTATGTAAAAAAAATTGCCTGCTCTACCGCTGTGTGCATGTTCAGAGTGCCAATAAATTTGCAATCTAATATGCTCTTGAATATTTAAGTGCTAAAATGGAAAAAAAATACATTGTTCCATATTAAGTTTGTTGTTTTTTTATCGGTGTGTTTTTTTTTCAGCTTTCGATGGTTTTTATATTTTGATCGCAAAATAATACAGCTTGTATCCATCCATTTTGTCTTTTGATTCTCCTATACCTAAAGCTGTTAAAATTTTAAAAATTTCATTTAAGAAAAGTATTAAAATTTTTTGAAAAAAAAAATAGTAAATAATAACTAAACAATACAACAGTACTAATAACTAAAATGTTTTCATACTATTCGAACTTTCCAGAAAAGTTCTAAAGATATTGAACATTTCATTATACTTTGTACCCATTCAATTAATTGAACTTTTAAAATAATTTACTACTCAAATACTTAATGTTTCAAAAAACAAGTATTTGATAATTTCAAAATTCACAATATACTTTGCGAATGATTTTAGAAGTTTCAAATAAAAACATAATAATAATAAAAAACATACTTACAGCAAGAAAAAACACTTAATTCTAATAATTTATTTGGCATTTATTAAAAAAATTGGTTTAACTAAATTAGCAGGCTCATTTATTAGACTTTGATTAATTCAGCCGATCTTTTTTACATCCGTTAAATCTTAATTAAATTTTTCTAATTTTTTAACAAGAAATATTGAAATACAAGAAATATTGAAAAGAAAATGAAAAACAGATTATTTAAAGCTCGTGAAGCATAAGCGAATTAAGTTGTGAACAATATACATAAGGTTCGGTTAGCAAGCACATTATCAAGAATAGTTAGTTCCCATTTCTACAATAAAGCAAATCTAAGGTCATTTTAAAATTAGTATTTCTAGTCAATTATTTCAATTAATCTAATAAATTCTAGTCAATTAATCTAATAAAATAATTTCTGAGCTTAAAGGCTTAAATAATTACATAAAAAATAATAATTAAATAATTGTTATGTAGTATGATGAGGGAGAAACTTATTTTTAAAACTATTTAATCAAAAATCGAGATTTTTCCTAAAGCTGTGTATATATGCAAAATTGCCCCAATTAAGAAAGATGTATAAATTGCATGGCTTCATCTATTGCATGACATAGAATCGATGTTGCTGAACTGTTGCCAACCTGCAATGTTGCTTCATTGTTGTTGGTCAAGGTGGCTAATCATCATTCACATATTAGTGTTATACTGCATCGCAATGTACAGTTTAAAAGATAAATGTACTGTATTATTGCGAGCAGTATTATATATTATGGGTCGTACTTAATATTGAATACTATTGACATAAGGAGTATGGTCCCGCAGGTACCTGCCATTTCCTTAGCATACGAAGCCCCCGAGAGTGACATCATGAAAAGGCAACCACGTGATCCTAGCATGGATAAACTTGTGAATGAGAGGTATGTTCATGTGTGAATTCTTCATAAATGCAAATTCATCATCCATTCAATGAAAGATAAGTAAACAATCCAATAAATTAGTTTTTAGCTCAATAATACTCTATCAATTATTGAGTCGAAACTAATTTACTAAATAAAAACAAAATGTTAAACTAGAAGTTTTAAATTTTTAATCTACCATTCTATCTATCTATTATGGACTATCTACTTTGATCCATAAAGTACTCTACTTTGAAAACTTGCAGTTAAAAAACATTACGAGAAATTAAAAAAATTATTTCCAGTCAAATTATTTCTAATTATTAAAATCAGCGTAGATGTTTCATAACACTATTAGGAGAGTGTTTTTTTTTTAGTTGAAAATAAATCATAAAACTTTCCAGTAATTTTTTGAAAAAATTGCCGGCAATAATCAAAACATTTTTTAGCAGATGAAATTAAACGTTAAAATTTCCAACAGGTTTGTGAAAAAAATTGCTGTAAATTTCATAAAAACCTTTAAATTATGATGATTGGGTCAAGAAAGGGTAAAATTATTACTATGCAACAAAATATATAATGCAATTACTAAAAATAGTACAGTTTAATCGACTGATATTAATTTATCATCGTTTTCAAAGAATATCTTATTTTTGAGACATACTTTAAAAATTGAGACAATAGATATCGAACCTACCAAATTCTTGCAATATCTTTAAAAGAAATAAAACTAGTTGGACATACGAATTCGTTGTAGGAAGCATCGTTTATAAACATTAAGCATAGAAACACATTAAATTACATTACATATTATTGTACACATTAAGCTCTTACAAACATTTTCTATAAGTCTAAAGTTTATTGAAATGCTATAATACATAATATTATCTTTTATATGGTAATAGTATCTTTTAGAACTCTTTGAAATTCAAAACTGCATGATTTTCTAAAGGCACAAATGGAATTAATTCTCTTTTAAAGAAAGTTTAAATTAAACAGTTTTCTTTTTTCTAAGTATGCAAAGCTGTACCTTATTGCAGTGTATCACGTCAGAGCAAAGAAAGAGATGAAAAACAAACTTAGGGAATATCAGAAGTACAGAAATAAAAATAATAGTAAAATATATAATAATAAAAATTTATTCGTCAAGAAAATGTGAAACTTTTACAGATTTTAGTATATTTTACTTCAAGTCCTGCAGTAAAATCATGAAAATAATCTTTTTTTGTGAATTAAAATTCAAAATAGTTCATTTATTTAAGAGTTTTCTCACTTTTTGTTTTAGAAATTTCTTGTTAATTTTCAAAATATTTTTTCCATAAATAATTGATGTATATCTCAAAACTTTGGATATAGAAATAAAGATATAATTTGTAGTTAATCCGAAATTTTAAACGAGTTAGCATAACATGTTTTTTTTTATTATAAGTATTACATTAATATAATTTTGAAACATAGGGTAATACTCAGCAACATTATTTTGAAAAAGTAAAATTTCTTTGTTTTAAACTTTATCTTCGAATACTTTCAGTGCATTCGAAAATATATTTATAGACCTTTCGAAAAAATAAAATGCGAATTTCTTTTATTTATTTTTCATTTTCATAGTTATAGAGTTTTTAACTTGGAGTTTTTTTAGAACAAGAAGAGTCAATTATTACGATTATCTATTACAGATAATCTGAAGTGATTAGCATAAAACAGGCATTTATATTCCCAGGGTACTGAATGACAACGGTGCTAACAAATTTCTGACACCGTATGCCTATTGTTTTAAACTCCTTTTCATATACTTCACAATACGCTAGTTTCTAAAAAAATAGGGTAAATGGACTACAAGATCAAAAAAATCAGGTAAATTGACCAGTGAAAGTGTATACAGACTACTAGCTGAACCCCTCACAGATTCAAAGGAAAAACTTAACTTTTCTGATTTTTTTTCTATGATAAAGATCCTTATCGTATTATAAATTTCTTACGTAACAGTTAAAATAAGAGTACTAATATTTATTTCTTATGTAATGACAAACATGATCAAAAAATGAATCTTTATGCAATCATTTCGTTTGTAAAAAAAAGTGTACAAAAGTATTTGTTTTACTCATTTGTTTACTTGCTTGTCAGATATGTTCATAAAATCATTAAGACTATTTATCTTCAAAATTAAGTCTTTTTCTTTTGTAATATTTTACTTATTTATGGTCTCCATTTTGTAAAATCTAATCCATAAAGTTTAAAATCATGAAGTGTTACGTCCGTAACAAATTTGCGTTTTTCATAATTATTTAAAGTCATGATCTTTGAAACTTGAATGCTTTCAAAAACGTCATAATCTGCTGAATATATTTTTAAAATAATTTACATTTTCAATTTTAATTTTAATTTCAATTTACAAAAATTTATTATAATTCATAAAAATATGCAAACTAATTGCCCACTGTGCAATTTTTATGTTAGAGTGAGTTACTTCTTTAACAGTCAATTTTTATTACCTTTAAAAATTTCAAATTCATGGAAGCTAAAAAGGTTCGGAACAAGTGCAAAATTCCTCAAGAATTATTCCAACAAATATTTAAAATTTTTGATGATTTTTAATTAAATTATACGAATTCAAAGTCTACGAATGTTACGTCCATAATGGGGGAATGGTGTCGGTTGGTTGAATGTCGAGTTAATTAGCAAAAAAGCCAAAAACATTAATATTGTCCCAGATACACATTTTATTACATGCACAATATAATAAAAACATTCTGGGCTATAAACTAAATATTACATGAGAATTAAAGAGAAAGGAAACAAAAACCAAATTCAAAAAATGTTGAGAATAGGAAAAGGCATAGAAAAAGATTTGATGAGATATAGGGAAAGATTTGCATAAACCGAATAAGATTAACCGGTTAACGCCCAGCGTCGTATATTTTGGACAGTTCCTTTTTTCAAAAACATTCATTGTGGTGGGAAACTTTTTTCAACATTTTCATTTATTTGGGTGAATAAAAATATTCTCAGATACCACAATGATTTAGTTATTTCTGATTAGATGTAGAAATATAAGGAGAAAGTACTTTTTGATCTATCAAAGACTTTTTGAATGTCCTAACAGTAGAAAAACCAATTAATTTCAATAATATATTATACCACTTTTTCCATAAAACCATTTTTTCTATCATTTCAATATATAATTTTGGGACAAAACGGGTTAATCTCTAGCGGAGTTCATATTAGTTCCTCTCAATTAAAGGAAACAATACACCGAGTAAGGAAAAAAAAAAAAAGACAATTGTTAAATTCTCTCTCAGAGTAAACTGAATGCTTACATCAACTATATAAGAATATAAATGTTCTAGCCAATAACTTTTTGTCCATCCCTTTTCTTTTGAAAATAAGGGTTCAGTAATTTATTTAACTTAAAATTTGTTTACTGAGGTTTTTCATTGGTTGCTTTTTAATTGCGTCACTATTATTTGGTACGGCAATATCTTGCCTTTTTGCGTGAAAAATATATTTATAAATGCTCTAAAGAGCATGTGAAATGCTTGATGAAAAAAATATTTGTCAGAAATTTAACAAAAATGAATTTTTCGTTTTTTTTTTTTTTTTATTATTATTATTATTATTCCCCGTCAATAGAACTTGGCCAAATATTTCAGCGACCTCAGACGGAGTCATGTTCTTCAAGCATTACATTGCTATTTAATCGGTGGCCATAACACATACTATATTTGAAACTACCCTACTTCTTACAAAAATAATTACGCGTGTGTGATTGATGCTCAAAAATTATTTTTGATTTGTTTTTCAGAGTCAAGCTTTATCATAAATTCATATAATTTAAAAGAAAAACTGTTTTCCTATCAAAATTGTTTTCAGAAACAGTACTGTGCTCTCTACATTGAAACTTTTGCTCTGCATCTATTCTTTTTAATTGAAAATACTAGATGTCAGAGACATGATTTTGTCTTCCAAATAGGTAACATCAAAAATACAAAAAAATAGTTAAACAGAATGATGCTAGAAAACGTAGCAATGTACAGATTTTCTATGACTTATTATTTCTGAATTAAGTTCAAAATTTTCAAAACAGTGTTG
Source organism: Parasteatoda lunata (assembly GCA_949128135.1). Taxonomy (NCBI): domain Eukaryota; kingdom Metazoa; phylum Arthropoda; class Arachnida; order Araneae; family Theridiidae; genus Parasteatoda; species Parasteatoda lunata. Next base: position 103,014,971 of record OX421970.1, read on the forward strand.
TGAATATTTTTTATGCTTGGAATATCATAAGACCAAAAGTTTTACAGGACAACAATCGAAAGCCTATTAGTTCAATAATTGTGTTACCGTACAATACAAAACTTTTCTTTGAAATATATATATATATATATTGTGTGGAATTTCGAAGCAGGAAAAGTTAAATATTCCAAAAAGTTCAGCAATGTTTGGTTATGATCCAAACAAGACCCAAGAGACCTTCTTTTTCCATCCATTATGCTACAACGTTGAGTACGGAAATTTTTAGCGAAACCATTTTGTGTACAAAATTTTCAGGAGCCTTACTTTTTATAATCCAACACGCTCTCCTCAAAAGGGAGCTTTTGGATCTAACTATTATGTAACAGTACAGCGCATAAAACTTTCTAATGGAATACACGAAATTTTCAACAATAAAGAGTTGTATGATCCAAAAGTTCTAAAAAAAAGGTAATTAATTCAATTATTTTCAATTATTAGGTTACAGTCCTAATCCCAAAATCGAAAAACAAATAATCAGATAGTTTTGTTCAGCTTCGTTTGTTTTAATTTGATAACTGTTTTTACTGCTTTATCTTTTTAATGTAAGTTTTCCTATATGCCTTTGAAAGCAGGGCATCGAAATTCCATTTCTTGACATATTATTATAATGCTAATCCATGCTTGTAATGAAGCTTGCCTCTGCGAAACTGGAACAAAATTTTCTTCGGAAATATTCCTTATAACAAATGCTAATATTTGTTTGTGATTTTGCGCAGGTTAATATCTATAGCATACGGTCAAATAGGAATGATTCAAGGAGCTGCAGGATTTTTTGCATATTTTGTTATCATGGGAGAAAATGGATTTCTTCCAGGTCGACTGCTAGGCATAAGAAAAGAATGGGATTCGAAAGCTGTAAATGACCTTACAGATTCATATAATCAAGAATGGGTAAGTTATGCTCAAACATAAATTCTACTTTCACGCAATTACAAATAATATAAGATTTCAGATCAAGACTAAATATTTACCTGTTACGAAGAATTTCACCTGTTTGTTTCGATAAATCTAACTGAACTGTGCCATTTATTAATTTTTTTTCCAAAGTTTCCTGGAAAAAAATTTCAAATGTTAATGGTTTGTTAAAAAACAAAAAAACATAAAATTAAATCAATTGAATCCTAATTGTCGACACAACAAACCTGGTTGATATCCCACTTACAATGTAAAAAAAAATAATAAAAAAATAAAATAAAAAAAAACTCGGTAAGTTTATTTTTTGCTCTTCATTTATAATGTTTATATAATTGCATAAAATTGAAAATCCACATTTAATAGATAGTAACCGATATTGGTGTTAACGTTTAAATCAAAATTTAAAATTTTCAATGTTCTGTTTTTCACTCATTTAAGTTATTAATCCTTTAAGAGGCAAAAAAACGGTCATGGTATGCACGTCTGAAGTAAAATGATTTCCTTTATCTTTATACTTTTCAAAAAATAATAAATTAAAAAACATACAGTTTAAAATTATAGTTATCGCTTTATTAAAAAAAATTGTTAGAAATTTTGGAACCTAGTGTTATTTTTTACTTTTTTATTTTTTCATCATTACGCCCGGTGGCTGAGTGGTAGCGCTTCGCGCTTCCGTCCCACAGGTACAGGATTCGATCCTTGGGCCGGGCAAGGTTGACTCAGCCTTTCATCCCTTCAGTGGGTCGATAAATGAGTACCAAGCCTGCTTGGGAACTAAGCACTGGGGGTTCTGCGTTCGGCTGACCAACTGACCGGAACATCTGCTCCTGCACCCCGGAGCCCAAGGGCAAGAAAACTGACATGGGCACAGTAGGCCTTGGCCCTCCATGGGCTGTCGCGCCACTGAGTTTAGTTTCAGTTTACTTTTTCATTATATCTGCGTCAGTGTGCATCAAATAATGTATGGAAAAAATTTTTAAATCCTTTTGCTCATAGACAATTCTTAATAATTGTTGAAGCTTTTGTTTATTGGAGGGGTGAAAAGTTTTTGATTTAAAACCTATAACAATTTTAAATGTAAATCTTTATAATTTATTTGGAAAAATATTAAGTCTTATATAAATTGATTGAACAATTAGCGAGAAATTTAAATTTTTCTTAAAAGTGAAAAGTTTTCTTTCTTTAATTTTCACTTCAGCTAACTATGAGCCAATTTTTCTAACTTTAAACTTTAGCAAAGTATATAACAGTGTTCCGATTCAAGAATTTGAAAAAAAATGTGTGGTTGTTACTTCGGAGATAAGATGACGTAGAATTCAATGACAAAGTCATGTAGAGAGAGAAATGCTAAACTGAGTATTAAGAAGTCACTCAGTGGATGTAGATCCAGAGAAAGAACAAAATGGAGAAATCATATCGAAAAGAACTTGAAGAGACAGAGTTACTAACAGGAAACAAATCGCTGCTAATTGTGTCGAAAGATAAAAGTCTTAAAAGAGATCCTTTCAAATATCATAGATGATGATGAAGAGAATATAATATTGTTTAATATAATGCAAAACTTTTTTTATTAACTTTATTTAAACTTTAAAATTCAATTTTAAAAAAATGATTGGTAAAGTATTTTTTCCTCGGAATTATCTTTAAGTAAACTACTTTTATTATCCAGTCAAAAACATTGTGATTCGCCCTATTTGTCAAGTAATACATAACAGCCCTAAAAAATTTAAATTTATAATTGAAAGGACGCACTTTTCAATTTCTGCAAGGTAGCATAGGGCCGAATTTTCAATTTACAACTTACATGCATTTTGATGATCAATAATCTAAACAAATAGATAAAAAGTTACATTTTGTTCTCTAACTTAATTTACTCGGAACATGAAAACTGCAACTTAATACGCGAAAAATTCTCCATCAATAACTAATAAGGTAGATGTAATATTTTTTAATAAATTAAAATATATATAATTAGACTGTTAATGTTTGTCCTGCTACAAGATACATTGAAATAAAAATAAGTTTATTTGACTATGTATAATAATTTTTGATCATTTAAACCACACGTTCTATCAAGCATTAAAAAAAAGGCATATTCTAGTGTAGTAGATTCTTTAAGTATGAAATAAATTCATATTATAAAGTTTGCGCTACTTCATTTTTAATTACAAAGATTTTTAAACATCCTGTATTCCAAAGCACATAAATAAAGCTTTAGTGACAAAAAAAAAATTTTAATACTTTTTTTTTTAAATTTTGCTTTTATCTAGACATACTTTGACAGAAAGATTCTAGAATATACATGCCACACAGCGTTTTTCGCATCCATTGTCATTGTCCAATGGGCTGATCTTATTATTTGCAAGACTCGAAGAAATTCCATACTACATCAAGGAATGAAGTAAGAGCTCTTGAAAATAACTGTTTATTCTTTGTCATCCATTATTAATGAATATCAATGTGATTTTTCAGGTAATATAGTATATCATTTAAAGCAGTGTCCGCCCATTTCATTGAAACTGAATTTAAATTCCAAGGTTTATACCCCAAATTAAAAATAAATCCCAAATTAAAAATAGTTCCATTAAAATTTTAATTATTTAAAAAAAGGGGCCCCCGAAGGTAGTGGCAAAAAATTTTTAATGTTATAAAAAATAAAAGAAAAAAGAAAGAAAACTACTGCAACTATTTTCTCTTTTAATTAGTTTTAATAAAATCATCATCAATTATCATAACTGTAAATATCGTAAATAAAACATTAATTTTTACTTTTACCAGGCTACTGTAAAACCTCGGTCTCAATCTGAATTGTATATTAAAGGAATTATTTAGCGTGTCTAATAACAATGCAGGGGAATGTGAGCAACGGACTTTTGAAGTTTCACCAAAATGTCCATATTTGATCAATAGAAAAGGTATTTTCTTTCGCCTTATATCGAGTAAAAAATAAGGAATTAAAAATCTTACATGTTTGTCAATTCAGATTATGATATATTCTGCTCACGGATAAACAATTTAAATGGCTAAAAAAGTTATGTGAAATCATATCCATTTTGTATTGCTTCTTTGAAGGAAAAAATAAAACACAATTTCTCTTAGATTGAAAAATTGTAAGCAACCTTCCGCCGCTGTTTTGGGTGTTCAACTTAACATTACATTTTGTTTTTCTGAAATTGCAAAAGACAAATTACAAGCAAAAATATATTTTGGTATTTCTTAACTATTAATAAAGCAGTTTAATAGTTACTAAAAAAATCTGTTAGATTATCGGAATTATTTGTGCTGCAATATAAAATTCAAAAAAAGTAGTTTAAGAAAAAAACATTTTTCATATTCAAAAATTTATTAATAATTGATTTTAAAAATTAAAGAAATTTCAATTATGAATAACAGTCTCTCTTAGATATCACTAACTGCAAGTTCAAGTTTGAAAAATTATTGTTTATCTAGTATTACAGAACCTAAAAACAAGATCTAATGAGTTCCTAAGGGTGGTTCTATTGGTCGACTCCATTTCTGCAATCACAGAAAACCAATGTTTTAAAACTAAGCTGTTAAACGAAATCCAGCTCGATATAAACCTCCTCAAGGAAATGAATAAAACTATAGTTATACAGTGGATCCCTTCAGATATTGGTATCGAAGGCAATGAGAACGCAGATTATCTGGCAAAAAACGGAACAACTATGCCTCAAGAAATAACCGTCACACCTGATGCTCTTAAAAAATACGTTATGAAAAAACTTAAAGAAATAAATAATTATGATTTAACTATAAAATCAAAAGGCAAAATATGGGAAAATATTCAAGACAATTGGAAATTTCTCTGTTACCAACCCCATAAAGAAGCAGTAACCCACTTTAGGCTTAAAACAGGCCACGATTGCTTATCAGAACATTTATATAACATAATTCTTCCCAGCAAAGCATGCCCAATTTGTGACACAGGTATATTAAACTCTGATCACCTCTTGTTGTGCAAGGAACTAGATAGGAACTCCCAGAAAAGTGGGAATGTCACTGAATTGTATTGGGACGCAAGAACTCTCATGAATTGTCACTAACTTTACCTTTTTCATATTTATGTTTAAAATTTTATATTGCTGAAATGTTTATTGATTCAAATGTTTATTGTTCTTTTTGTTCACTTCACCTAAATTGTTTCTTTGTTATTTTTCTGCTCCTTTGTGATGCAGTGAGCTGTCAAATTTTCTGGATTGAATTCCTAATAAAGCCATATGAAACACAAATTATTGTTTGGAAGTGAGCCGTCTTAGGGAGATATTACATTTAACGCAGAAAAAGACACCGGGGCTTCATGCTGTACTCCATACTATAAATTATTTAAATGCAAAGTATAATATTTTTCGCTTATTTTGGCTTAAATTAATACAAGATAATAAAAAATTATGATAAAAATTTGTTTAATAAAAATTTAGCGTCAAAGACATAATACCTAGACTATAGTTTTAGAATTTCTTATTACAATTATTTTCTTTACAGGAATCACGTTTTGAACTTCGGTTTGGTGTTTGAAACGGCCTTAGCTGCCTTTTTATCCTACTGCCCAGGGATGGACAAAGGTCTTCGAATGTATCCTTTGAAGTAAGAATTACGAATGATTGGTTCCTATTAAATTTTTAAAAAAAATATTAAATCATGAAAGCTTATTTAAAATCTATATTTATAACATATTTTAGAATAAAAAATAGATTATAGTGAGAAAAGGGGGTAGTATTAAAATTGAAAATGATCATGTGCTACGAGGAATGAAAAATTTTATCCTCATCATGAAATTAATGCTGTTTTAATTAAAAATCGAAGTCTTGGTTAGAATTTTATCTTTCTCGTTAAAAAAGGAATCCTAAAAAGGAAATGAAATCTTTGAAATCAGATAAAATTTGATAACAAAAAAGCTAGATTATTATTTCACTTAAGGCCTTTAGACAGGTATTTCATTTTCATTTCAAACTTATATATTTTAATATAAACTGCTGCAATCAAAAAGTCTGTTTGATGTGAGTTAAAAGATATTGAAGTATTAATGAATTTGTTAATATACCCCAAATCCTAAGACAAAACCATTTAAATAGCGTAGAGGAGAAATTGGTAAAATATTGGGGTTATGGGAACTTTTTTTAATAACTCTATCATTTTAAAGACGATCATATTAAAAAAGTAATTGTTTTTTTTTTCATTTATATGATAAAATTGCTTTTAACTCAGTACACAATAAAAGAAGTTCTCTAAACCCTGAATCATCGGCACAAAGATATATAAAAATCACTTTATAATACTTTTACAAAATGAAATAAGTTGAAGGCTAAAAGCAAATGTCAAATATTTAATTTTGTAAAGAAATTTTTATTTCGAAACGGAACAAATTAGAAAGGGGATAATTTTTTTTAAACATTTTAAAATTTTAATATAAAAAAAATAATTAAAGAAAGCCTAAACGTAAACTGTATTAATAAGAAATTTATAAACATTTTGAAATTATAAAAATTTTTGTAAGAGAGTTCTTTTTACGAGAACTTTTTACATAAAAAATTTGCGTTCTCAAAGAGTAACTGTAGGGCTAAAACTCCTACCATAATTCTGTTTCAAAATTTTCAATAAACGAATGCAGTAAAAGCAATACTTTCTATTCCTGTGAGTATAATTTGTTTTAAAAAGAAATTAACAGACACGGAAAATAAAGGTTTTATTTTCTTCAGTTAAATGAAAAGCTTACCGAAAGAAGATCCTACGTGACATTATCGTAAAAATTAAGATTATAGTTGAAAAGATCTTATTTTAGTCTTGCTTCAGCAAGATCTTGTTAGGTATAAAATTTTCGCATTTCTTAGGTAGATAAATGTGCTCTCAGATTTTAGAATGTTTTCCGAGCGGAAGAATTTTCCGACCGAAATCATTATGCAAAACTGCTCGCCGACAAATTTTTTAAGCTTCCATAAGCTTAATAAATCTATTTCGGCGTGAGTGTGAATGCTAAAACACGGTTTAAACGAAAGTTTTAGGGAATATTGATTTCACTAATCGAAAGATTGCTGTAAAAAAAATAGTGATGCATCATTTCCCCCTCCCTCACCCATTCTGAATCTTTTAAATTAAAAGCGGAATTCCTAAAATGTTTTCGTTCATACGAGAAAAAAACTTAAATTTTTTGAAAAAATTCATAATCCTTTATGAAAAAGTTTATTTCTGATTTTTTTATCAGGTCAATTATATGGTAACAGATATTACAACAGACAACTTTTGTTGCCTAATTTTTGCGACTAAATATTAAAGTATCTTCTAAAATTCTGTTGTGCAGAAAATTATACACCTCTCAATTAAAAATAATGCAAAACATATCCTTTAGGTAAATAAACATCTTAATTAATAAAATAAAAATATGCCGTGACAGACAAGACGGACATGGATACGGAAAATGATACATAACTTAGGTTCAGAAATTTTAGTTTTACAAAACAAAACTAAGTTCCAAGACATGAAATAGCAAAATTATAAAATTTAAAAGAAACACTTTTTAAAAAAAATATTTACTAGCGTGACAGACATGACAAGGAATTGTGACAGACACGACAGCTTCAGAAAGTTATTTTAATATGATGCTCTTTATTGTTTCCTAAAATGAAATTAAATCTTTATTCTTTAGTTTTAGTACAAAAAATGTATTTCGATATAATTTTAAAAATAATAACATACATAACATGCGTCTGTATTTCATGGAATTGAGTTTTAATGTTTATGTTCAATGTGTGTTTGAAAACGGAATATTTAGAAAATTATTCCGGTTTTTATGTCCGGTTGAGAAAAAAAAATGCCCTAAAGTAATTCAGCATTCAACTTTTTATAAATCAAAAGCTTTAAAAGCAGTCAACGTAATCGGATGGAAAATGAAAACTACGTTATTTTTAATTATACGTAGATAGGAAGAAAATTTTAAGTATGAGAATCATTGTTGTATGAGAAAACGCAATTTAAAATTTATGGAAAGCTAATTTAATCAATATACGGTTACAATGTTAAATAAGCTAAACGTTTCTCATGTATAATCTATACTTTTTGAGAAAAAAAATTCTAAAATTCAAATAATAATAATAAATCAAATTTATGACAATTTCACTGTAAATCTTATTCATAATATTGTCTGAAAAAGTATAGGAAAAACTCTGCAACCAAATTTTTTGGTAAAAAGTTGCAAGATAAGCTATTAAATATCATTCAATTTATAGATTATTGCTGTTTGATAATATTGTAGCAATTCAAAAAGTATTTTGCGGCGCCTTATTGTTTTTAAAAAAAATTCTAATGTAAAAAAGCGCACAATTTTTTGAAAAAAATTTAAAAATTCGAAAGTTTTGAGATTCTTTTAAAATTATAGTCTTAAACTTTTTTAAGAATTTAATAATATACTTTAACATGAGATAATAATTATAAATCAGTAAATAATAAAAGTAATAATGAGTGAAAAAAATGTCTTGTTTTGTTTGCTGACCTACAACGAAAGTTGTAGCCCGAACAATGGAACAAAAGATTGTTTCGCTCCAGTTACTGTTAAAATTTGTAAAAATAATCATTTTCTAAGAATATAATATTAATTTATAAATTTCTAATCATGTACTTCGCATATTAAAGTACATTAAAAGATACCCGCATTCTTTTTAATGTTCTTTAATACGAACGTTGTATCCAACAGTTCTTCTAAAAGAAGTATTACCGAATCAAATGATTTAAATCTTTGTAATCACACTGATATGGCAAGTTTTATGGATTTAATAACTGAATGTAAACCTCGTTTCATAAATGTGCTTAAAGACTCCAGGACCAATTTATGGAAATAATTTTAAATTAAAAGAATCGAAAAGATGACAACCACTCGGCACGTTTTTTTTTTTTTTTTTTTTTTTTTTTTTTTTTACAAATACAAAATAGCTCATACGACGTTTTGAAAAATTGGGCCATTTGTTTTGCCATTTTACAACAGTATGGTTAAAATATGTAACCCAATCGGATAATTAGTCACGTATGTTACAACTGATAAAAAAAAATTCCATAGTTTTAAAAACTTTTAAAACAATATGCAAATATTGTGCTTTAAATGTTGCTTACATTTATACTATACAGCGATACATTTTTTACAAACCTAAATAAAATCGAATTTACCCCATTCTCATCGAAATGAACTTGAATTTCGTTAATAGCTTTAGCCCACGGTCTAACAGCCAATAAAAAAAAATAATACTGCTTTTCTTTTGAAGTCAATTTTTGTGCTTGGTTTTGAAACTATATTAATTCTTTTTTCTACTCTTTTATGCAGGCTCTACTGGTGGCTTCCAGCCCTGCCATTTTCCCTCCTCATCTTCGTGTACGACGAAGCACGCCGCTTCATTCTGAGGCGCAATCCAGGAGGCTGGGTGGAGAGAGAGACTTATTATTAAAAATACAAAATAATATAAAACAGGCCCCCCGTCAACCCCTTCGGGGGACAAGAACCAACTTAATAAATACACGGCGGCCGGCCTTTCTTTGTTAATGCGTGGGGTCAGCCATCGCGTTGTGTGAGTGAGATATCTTCCGCTCTTCATCTTCTTGGAACACTTTGGGAGTAGGAGGAGACCTTAACCACACTCAAAAATAGCTCGTACGTAGTCTGGTGCTTCAAGGCCACTGGATGGCTGCCACTTAATAAAAAGGAAAAAATAGGTGTTTTTTCAGCGAACACAGATGCTTATATATATAATAAAAATGTTATATGAGGTGAGAGTGAAAGGGGGTATATATAAATACTTATATATAAATATATATATTTACGTTTCCGTTCTCTGCAAAACATATATTAAATAATAAAAAATAAAAAAAACAAGTTGTCCAACGAGTTAAAAATTTATCTATTTTGGAGAAGGAAAAAAAATAACGAAGAATTCATACTGCCGATGTTGAAAGAGACTTCGTTTTGGATATGAGCTTATAACCTATGTTTCTATTTTGGAAACGTTACAGGTGGACACTGTGCTCATATCAAGGGAAGGAAAACGTGAGGAAACAGGTGTACAGTGGAATGCTACTCCAGTTTTCGCACCGAGTGGGTTGTGCGGTATTATTCAATTGCATTGCTAAATGATGATTGCCTCCTATATCGCCTCCTAACACCCCCATAGTATCATAAATTGTCTGTTCCTTCTTCTTTGGGCATTTTATCAGTAATCATTACACTTTTTGCAGAACTTTACGAGTTTATATTTTACACGAGAAAATATTTAATATATATGTAAATGAAAATTATAAAAAAAAAAAATCAAGGTATATATTATGAAATGCGATGGACTGAATTAAGTAATCATATTTGATATCATTGCCATCTATTGCTGTTAGGAAATAAAATGTTGAAGATTTTTCATCGTTTTGCCGTTATCATTTCACTAAAATATTTATTAATAGAATGCTGTGGGTCTCTCACGAAAAAACTCTTTTTGACCCAGTCGAGTGATGTTTTATTTATAACTCGCAAATACGACTATCATTTTACTTTTGATGTATATGGTAAGAAGTGATGGAAAATAAGCAAGCGTCAATTCATCGTTTTTTGCTTCAGTAGTTGCTCTAGCCTTCAGAGTAGCTAGTCAAGTTATCCTCCTTGCTTTGTTCCAGGGAAGAGGAGGATTTATAGCCTTGATACATAAAGAGAAGTTTATGAATTTTTTGACTGCACTCTTATTTGAAAAAATGAATAAATTCTTTTTTCTTTTTTTTTTGGAAAAAAAAGGGGAAAACATAAAAACTGTTTCATTAGTGCATATAACAGATTAGCTGATTTTGTTTCAAGATACTTTAAACCAAAATATTATTTGTTCAAGAATAGAAGTTGGCGAAGAAAAAAAAACTAATAATAAAAATATAAGGAAATAATCTTCTAACTACAGCAAAGGTAGCTTCCTAGAATGATGATTTATAGACTAGGAGGAAAGAATTTTACGATTTTTACTTTTAGCGCCAATCTTCACTTGATTTAGAAAGAGAAAGCTTATTCATATTCTCACTCCACGTAGTCAAGAAAGATGTTCACCAACAGGAAGAAATAATAATAAAAAATAATAATAAAATGGCAGAAATAAAATAATAATAAAAAGGAACTGTACTGTAGTTTTTCCATTATTTGTCGGGAAAAAAATACAACTGTAGTTTTCTTAGAGAGCCAAGGGAATAAATTACAGATGTGATATATGTGTTTGTGAGATTATATTTCCTGATGTGCTGGTGAGGTTTAATTTATCAATAAAGTGATACACGGACCACTGTATTGTCGGTTCTAATTCTCTTTATTATAAGTTAATCAAAAGATTCTGATTATTCTAATTCTCTAATAGATCTTGTCAATAGATTCTGATGATACAATATTTTATTCAACTTTTTATTTTTTAATAAGCATGCCTGTTTATAAAGAATAATATAAGTAGTGTGAATTTATTTTTATTGTGATTTCAGTCCTATTTATTTTTCCTAATTTCATAAGATTCCCACAGCTAGAATGAAAGAAATTTTCAATCTGACTTTAAAAAGATTTTTGAAGTTGAAATTGAAATAAAATCAGCACTAAAGCGCTTTTTAGACTTATTGTCTTGTGTTCCTCCTTGCAAATCAAACATTTTTTTTTTTTTTTTTTTTTAAAAAACTACTCTTAAATCATTATTCAATGTTTCATACATATTCCGAACTTTCTTAAAATATAAAACTGGGATTGATTTCAGTACGAAGAATTAAGATTGTCTTTTATCTCCTAACTAAGAAACAAAAATATGACAATTATTCATACTTATCAAAAAAACTATAATAATTATTAATCAAGATTGACCGAAATTAAACAAAATTAAACGAACTCTTAACTGAGGAATCTCACCACTTTCTCACAAAATTATTCAATAATAAATGTAAAAACTTTCCAGTAATAAATAAAACATGTCTCAATAGTAAATATAGAAGGGGAAATTTTATACAATTATTCAAAAATAAACAGGGCTATTATTTTAATGGATGAAAAATTCTTTAAAAATAATTTATTTAAGAAATACGAAACAATCTCTTAAAAACCATCAAAATGGCAAACCTTAAAAAGAAAAATAACACACTTAAAAATTTTCGGAAACATGCATTTTAGCAACTGTTTTATAAAAAAAAAAAAAAATTTAAATAGTAACTTGTATTTATAAATTTAGTAAAAGATAAGATAATAATTAAAAAAATACGTAATTTATAAATAAAAGAAAATAAAAATAAATACCTTAGAAAGAATTAAATACGAATTAATAACTTTTCAATTATGATTTGAACATCAGAATTGCATTGTTTTATCAAATTGTTTTTAATATTCTTCAATTGAAAGATAGCCTATTGTTCAAACGCAAATTTTTCATACTTTGAAAAACTCTTTTTGAAATCAACCCATGTTTTTGGAGGAAATTTGAAATTACAAGATTCAGTGAAAATTTTTACTAACAGGGTGGCCACGCAAATCAGGTTTCAAATTTCCCTGCTTTTTTCTGGTTTTCCAGGCAAAAATCTTAAAATTTCCTGGTCAGCGTATTTTTTTTTTCTCATAAAATATAGGACGGGTACAAGAAAAGTATCAATATTATAAAATATTTCATTTAAAATGTTATTCTTTTAGTATATCATCTTGAAAAATAGATTAAATTTATTTCAACAACTTAGCAAGATTTTGTTTTTTATTTTTTAAACTTTTACTGTTTTCGTACAATATTAATTTTTAAAAATTAAAATAGATATGGAGAAAATAATATGTTTAGCTTGTAGAATATATTGCTTTTATTGAATAAAAAATGTTTTAATGTGTTACTTTAAGTAGTTTTTGCACAAAGTGTACCAATTGGTAAACACAGAGTGATCCAAAGAACCTTGGATAATCATTGCTTAATATATTTTCATTAAACAGAAGAAAATAATTGCTGGCGAATATACATCAATAAATTTTTATATTTATTTTCATTTCAATATAGAACCATTATACACTGTATTTCATTCAGACAATGCTCTTCATAAAATTCACTGGTCATATTTTCTTTAAACCAATATCTAAAGTCAAATGTTTAAATAATGTTGTTTGTTTTAAAATAGCATTTATTATTTAAGAGATATTCAGTATTTAAGAATGAATGTCTCAAATGCAAAATTGTTGAATTTCCTATTGCATACTCTATAGAAAAAACTAGATAAAATTCTTTAAGTTGTATTCTTTTTCTGTTTTGTTTTTTCTTATTTGAAATTAAAATATTTAAAAGAATTCCGATCTAAGCACACTGTTTTTTGTTAATTTAGATTAGTTAATTGTTTTTACAACTAACTAGAAACCTGTACCTGTACAGTGCAGGAAAAAAAAAACAAAGTTTCGTTTTCCTTCTTCCTAATAAACACATATGAATAAAAAAAGTTTTATATTCTATGTTTAGACATCATTTAACATGTTTCTCATACATTCCTTAGTTTTTGCCAGCTTTTTAGGGTAAAAGGAGACACAGTTTAGGAAATATAATCTCTGAGATGCTGGCGACATTTGCGAACTTTCGACAAAATTAATATTACACAATTCGAATTTTGAATCAAAATTCAAATATTTACTAACATAACAGTAAAATTAAATGTTAACATATAGTTGGTTCTTAAACCTTTTTTTAATTAAAATATGTTATAAAAAGTTAAAATGAAATTTAGAAAATTAGCATCAATGCAACAATTGTAACGATTTGTCGACAAAAATTAACGATTGTAAGAAATTTAGCAAAAGTTAGCGATTTTAAGAAAATCTGTGATTGGTTGGTTGGCTTTACTGAGAAAAAATAATTTACCAACTTCTGGGTGCGAGTGCAAAAGATGTCAGATAAACGAGTGAAATATAAAATCTATTGCCATTAATTTATAATCAACTAATTTTCGAAGAATTTTAAAAAATTAAAAATATTAAAACATTTTGTCAAAAGAGAAAAAATGCCTCAAACAATAAATGGATTCAACCCACGGGCTAGAATAAAAGTTTTTTTTTTAAAAATCCTACTTTTATGGAGCAAATTTTGATGCAAGCAAATTATTCAAACCTGTGATTGCTGGAAAAAGAAATTATCTTAAGTTTTTTATCTCAATGCGTAGTTTATTTATTTATTTATTTAATAATGTTTTTTTTTTTTTGGACTTAATTTTTTTCTTCTTGTAAAACCGACCATTTTTATACACAAAAATACCATTTATAAAATTTCAAGAGAAAAAGGAAAAAAAATTATTTAGTATTTTTTTTCCTCATCAATATGTAAAAGAATATAGGCATTGAAACAAAAATTATAGATTTCTCTTTTTTCGCACTTTGCAATTCGTCATCACATCAAAAGAGAAAAAAAATTAATGAGCATGAAATCCACGGCAGTAACTGAAAAAAGATTGTTTATAAAATCTTGTGTATTTACGATAAAATTATAAAATTGAGACGCGTCAAAAAGAGATTAATCAAATGTAGTTTTCGAGATTCATGTGGTGTAATAAATAATATCCAATTAAAAATTACGTGATTAAAAAAAATATGCAGAAATCAGTAGTGATAACTGCCCAAAAATTGATTGAAAGAGCAATCGCATCACTTGATTGAAAGAACAATCACGTCAAATAGTGAATACTCAGGCACGCGACGAGAATTTTTCGTATCACAATAATATCGGAATTTTAAAAAAATTATGCGAAAATCAACAGAAGAAAACTATTAAGAAAAAAACAAACGATTTAACGCTGTATGATTTAGCGCAAATCAAGCGTGTCAAAAAGTAATTACTCAAATGCACGATTCGAATTTTTCCCTTCTTAATAATATCGTAAGAAAATATCGAGATTTAAAAAAACACGTGGATATCAATAGCAATAACTGCAAAAAGTCGATCGAAGAAACAATAGTATCGTAACGTCAAAAAGTGACTAAAATGCACCAATTGAATTTCGCGTATCGTAATAATAATGTATAAAAAATATTGGCATTTAAAGAAAATATAACATTAAAATTCGTAGCAATAATAGGCGATGAAAGGATCGCAACACCGCATTAATTTACGATGGTATCGACGCAAAGTATCGAGCGCATCAAAAAGTGATTACTCAAATGCGCAATTCAAATTTTACGTGTCATAATATGATAGATATATTTTTAAAAAAAAGGGAAAATTAATTGTATTAACTACCAAAGAAAAAAAAATTCAAAACACTGATTTACGGGTGTCGAGCCCGTTGAAAAGTGATCACTGTAATGCGCGATTCGAAGTTTCAATGGCATAATATCATATTAAAAATTAATTCGATCTAAAATTGCTAAATTGATGATATTTCATGATGGTATTGCTAAATTGATGATATTTCAACTATTTGGCGATAAATTTCCGGCTAAAGAAGTGGGTATAACGAATGGTAAAATAATTTGAATTAAGAAAACTAGTAAATCAAAATTAGTACAATTAAGAAAATCAAAGAAAAAAATTCCAGCTATTCTTTAAAATTCCCTGATTTTTTCAGGTTTCTATTGCAAATTCCCTTGACTTTTCCAAGTTTTTTCCAGTATAAAAAAATTCTTTGAGAATTCCAGGTTTTTGAAGTGTGTGGCCACCCTGACTAGTTTATGTAGGAAAAATGCGTTAAAAATGAAAAAATCATTACAAATTCGTAAATTATTATTAAAAGTGAATAATAATAATAAGTGAATTCATAAATAATCTAAAAATTGAAAAATAAAAAACATGAATAAATGCCCTCTAGAAAGGAAAAAACAATCAGATATGCAAAAAATACATTCATCATAAATTTCCCTGGTGATAAATATGAAAAAATTATTATCTAGCACACTATCTAGCTTTAACCTTATTGTCTTAACATCTTATTATTAAATTATTTGCATTTACGATTATAACAATCAACATGTTCCGAAATCTGTTGTAACTAATAGCCTAAATCCCAGTTAATAACGGTATCTCTTAATTTGACGATAAAAATAGTAACTATTTCAACTGACTACAAAAAAAATTTTATTGCACAATATTAGAGATCATTCTCTAACTATCATAAAAATAAAAATATTACAATCAAACTAGGCTTTGATGAGACAACAATGATTTTTACTGTTATTTTTTTTATTAAGTCAAAATTAAAAATAAAAAGTAATACTTCTAATGCGTGATTTTTTGTTCAGTTAAGAAACTTGTTTGCTCCTTTTTTAAGAAGATAAAAGTTTAAAAGTCTATCATTGTCCAAATTTTTTCTAAGCTGCAATTTTATTCTACTTTTATTTCACTGTTTATTACTTTGAGAGAGAAATACGTAAAATAAAAATAAAAAATTAAGCAAAATAAAAATAAAAATTAAGTAAGTTGAAATAATTTTTAAGTAAATCCTGGTTAATGGCAGTTTAAAACTGTTGTTTTTCTCACATTTTTCGTATTTTCTACTTCCCATTGAAATAGAAGTTAACAGATTTTGAATCCTGGCTATTCATATGTTTGGGAATCAAAAAATAAAAAATAAAAAAAATCTGCATTAATATCCTAAAATTAAAACTTATAAAAGAAATTAAAACTGTGTCCTTAATTAGCCGCAACGAATGAGGTTAATATGAGATAATCAGATTCAGATTAGATACAAAGGTCTAGGACAACGTAGTGATAAGTCACTTTTTTTTCCATGGGTGTCATTTTTATTAAATTAATCTTTCGTATTATTTCTAGATAAATATTTTACAAACAGCCAGAATTTCTACAAAATAATAGCCCAATGCACTGAAATATTTTATGGCCTGCATAAAAATCCTGGTCTTTTTAACCAAAAAATGGTTTCTGAAACAGTTTGAAAACATGACTCCTCATTATATTGCCCAAACTCTTCATATTCAATTATATTTACTAAAACTATTATAACAATTAAATACTTAATATGGTTGATAATGATATAAGATAAAAAATAGTAAGAAAAAGAAGAAAAAAAATCTTATTTGTTCCAAGATATAAATTTTAAAATCTCTTAGTTAATATTAAATCTCTCAAATATGTTTACAGATTAAAAAAAATTATTTAACTAATGAATTAGACAAATCATTAAACGTTTATATTCAGTTCACAGACATTTATTCAATGATAGAGTTCATTTACTACTGTTGCAACTATTAAACCATATTCCAAATGATAGTGTCACTAAATAAGCGAAACTAGGATAGTTAACCCAGTTAATTAAATTTTAAAAAATATATATGTTAAAATTAACATAAAAATAAAATGGTTTTTAACATAAATAGAAAGAAAATGTACTTCCATTTTTAAGCAAAAAAACCATCATTCCTGTACAATTTACATTCAATAAATGATCTCCAAAACCCACTGTTAATGGTGCTACAAGAAAAAGTTTGTTAATGAAGTTCAACCAATTATAAAAAACGAATCAAACTCAAAAGTTTGAAAGATTCGATGCTACGTAATCTCCACTACTTTTTTTTTTCATGTACCCAAACAGAGGTTATTCTATTAAAAAAGTTAAGTTGCATTAAACAAAGAACTACTGTAGCTATTAAGAACATCTCCTGCCAGACAAGAATAGATAAATAATAAGCAAAAAAAATCTTTTTACTTTTGGTATTAATATTTTTAACGTTGATCATTATTATTAAAAACCTTTTCTAATCTATATATAAAAAAGAAAAGTTGAAACAAAGTTAAAAAACACATGAAATCAAAGATTCGCCAAGTAAAGAATAGTGCTATTAGAAATACTATACTTAACATCATCAGAAAATTTATTTAGCATTTGGACATTAACACATGAATAAGACAATTTCACAAAGATTTAATCGTACAAAAAATAAAACTCAACTCGATTTTTTTTCAACAGAAAGAAATAGCACTTCAAATTTTAATTTAAAAAGTTTTAATTAAGAAAAATTTTATGAAACTTCTAAAAATAGTTTTATTTCATTATATTTCGCTTAAATCAAAGAAAAAAATATTAAGATCTAAAATATTTCTACTATCAAACGTGTTTCTGGTTAAGCCGTAATTCACTACTACCACAAAAAAAAAAAAAAAAAAAAAAAAAAATATTCAGAAATAAAATTTACGGAATTAATTCTAATTCTTATTTAATCACAAACCAAACACAAGAATTTATTATACGCCATTTACGAAATTATGAATAGGTTTATTTCTGATAGGTTAAATTCTAAGCATCATGATATTTTCAACTAAAATAAATTACTTTAATTATATTGAAAAATTAATTTGAAATTTCTAAATTGAATCTTTTTACAAGGCAAAAGAGCATAAAATCATTCTGCTGATGAGAATAAAATTAGCAGGTTTAAATTTCAGTTACCAAATACTTCTCACGATCACCAGAAAATAAAAAATTAAGAAATAAAACTGTCTTGAGATCTTTAAATTACAACTCTTAAGATTTTCACATCAAAAGTATTCATGTTCTTACATTTAAATTAAACTTTGGAACGAATCAAAGTAAAACTAATATTACCTGATAATTCAATGACTTCAAGAACTTTCAGTATCATACAAATTAAATATTTTTATAGTCATATGTATAAACGAAATAAAACTTTTGATTGTTTAATAGAATATTAATAAAGAGCTGTTTCGAAATTATTATAAAAGTCAAGTAAGAACGTCTCATCATGTAAAAATTATATTCCATGATAAAGTTACAGTTATATGAAAACTGCAAACGATTAAGTTTAAAATAAACTAGCAGACGATTTTTTAAAAGATTTCTTCGATTTCTTACGTCAGACGCTTTGATTTTTTTAAAAAAAATTGTGCCAATTAAAACGCTTCAAAAAGCTCAAAATTCAAAACTTTACAGACATTCAAAACTTCTACAAGCAAATTGAACCGGTTATAAAAAATATAATTGATAGGTTACAAATAATAAATATATACGTTACATAGATTATAACCATTGATAAACAGAAAAATGAAAGTTCATTAGAAAAGCCTGTGTATAGAAATGAATAAAAGTCTTCCATTACATTTAAACAATAACTTCAGCTGACGATAAATACACCTGATAAATTTGATCCAGTTTAGCCTTGTTTAACATACCGAAAAGTATGATTTGAAATTTGTAGAAATTCTGCATGTTGAAAAAGTAATAAATAAATAAAAAGAAAATTATAATAATTCAAATAAAAGTAGTATTTAACACTAGATTGCCTAAGGAAGTCATTTTGACTGCTTTTAATTTCAATTAGAAAAATAATGATGTATATAATGACACAATTTCTAAGAATTTTGAACAACATATAATTTTTTTAGTGTTAATTTCACTAAAAACTAGTTATATAACTGTAAATAATAAAAAAAATTTTAAAAATTAATTTTTAACAAACTTCTTTACACATTATTTATTCTTTTACAATCCAGTCATTTTGACTGCTTTTGGGCAATATAGGTATATACTAAGTTTCAGTATTTCTAATGTTAAAAAGAAAATAAGGCAAACTTTAAAAAATTTTTTTCAAGTAAATACGTTATAAATTTAGGGAACAAGGCGAAGAAATTAAGTTTTATAAACGGAATATGATTACCTGTAATAGAATGAAGCATTGCACTACTATTTTGTGCCAAACATATAACGATTCTCCTCACATGTTTTGGAGGATAACTTTAAAAAAAAAAATTATGAGTATCATTTTGCCTTTGAAACAAAACCTCCCTTTTATACTCACACATAGTACTTAAAACATTCATCTGCGAAAACCAAAAAATATAAGGCTTCAAAAGTTACGTAATTTTCTGCGACATTTAAATTTTAAGCCGTGTGTTTGCATATTTCAAAGGCGACTAAGCTTTATCGTTAAGATGAAAATATCCGAAAATATAGTAGAATTAGATACCTGCAAGTGACGTTAGCGTATTATTGGTTATCCTGATTGGGTGCTGAAACGTGACATTTGTTTACGTTATCAACTGTTCTTTCTATTCTAATTCAAGTAATTCTAGCCAGAAAAAAAAATGAATCTTCTTACGCGACATATTCTATATTCGCTTGCAAAGGTTCACAATTCGTTCACATTCATTCACAAATTCGTATGAATCTTAATCGTATCCTAAAAATGGGGAAAATATAACCAAGATTTTGCAAATGAAATGAAAAGAATTAATATTGCTTACAAATATGAATACGTTAATTATAATGTCAGTTTTCTAGCTTTTTGAGCAGCAAATTTGTCGATTAAAACAGAAAAATCCAAAGAAGTTGATAAATCATTCTCATCAGAAATGAGTGCCAAAGATGAAAGGCAGGCATTAGTCATCATTGATCTCAAATATGTTTTTATAAATTTCAGTTTTGAAAATGAACGTTCTGCAGCAATGATTACAGGAACAGCAAAAAAGAAAATCCATAAAGCAGTCACAAAATATGGCATAGCATTAGTAAAATTGTTTTAGTACTGTAAGGTTATTTTACTGTAGTATTCATTATCCTTCTTGAAACTAGAAACCTTAATTCATTGACAGTAACTAAATTGTAAGATGAGTGAAGAAGACAATGGCGATGTCTTCTTCACAATCCCCAGTGGAAAGATCTATTAAGATGTTTACTCATGCCACAATAACTGTCTATAAACATAAATAACCTTTTCTACTGGGAAAGAGATAGAACTCGGAGTGTAATTTATTAAGAGTTAGAGATATTTCCTCAACCTGGCAAGAAAGTGTAGGTAGAAAGTTCTTGTTAAAGTAATAAATCATGCAGCATAAGCATATTAATATTTATATATATATATATATATATATATATGGGCTAAAAAATTGAGAAAAAATGGAGGGAAAAAATTATTGTGCTATATATATATATATATATATATATATATATATATATATATATATATATATATATATATATATATATATATACGGTAAGTACAGGACTAACTATTATAATACATATGTAAATATATATATATATATATATATATATATATATATATATATATATATATATATATATATATATATATGCAGGATGAGGAGAACTCCATCTCTCACCCCTTCCGCTGCTGCCATCATTCCAGCGTAACTCCTTCCCCGCCTCACCGTCATCAAAAACTTCCCCCCTCTCCGCCATCGGATCGATACTCACTTTTTCGTTTGCTGCTGAACTGCGAACTTCATTGCCCAGACGGGGCTAATGTGTTCCAACTTCCTTGTCCAGACGGGACTAATGTGTTTCCATAAACGGGGCAGACGGCCCACATTTTCCTGAACATTTAATATTTTTCTTCATAAACATCTAATATTTCATCACATATGTAAATTTCATTCCGTCATTAAATTTGTCTATCATTGAAAAACTGTCCTTCCTCGAAAACACCCCACAACCATGGGGACTCTCACCGGGATTAAGCTCTAGCCGGAATTTATACGAATATAACCGAACCGTTGAACTTTGCTGATTTGGTAATCAAGTGTGAATTTTCCAAGCTGTGTGTGCACCTGAACTGTGAATTCGTGATTGAAGGATACTTCATGAGACTTCTACAAAACTTGTGAGTAGAATATTTTATTTTTAAAATGGCTTATCTTAGTAGAGCCAGAAAAATCGATCTTATCAATTTACTTTGTGAACTTGATTTAAATGCACCAGAAAATGCTAAAGTACCGCAACTAGTAAAAACTATTACAGAATCGGAAAATTATGATGAGGAACTAGTGAAAAATTTATTAACAACAATAACTTTTGAAAGGGAGAATTCAGAAAAGTTAGAAAAAGAAGAACGTGAATATAATTTAAAGAAACTAGAATTAGAAAGCAAAATTGCAATTAATTTGCCTAAATCAGAAACAGCGAATACAGAAATGTTAAAATTTCTTAATAAATACGAAAGCGGCTCAGATATTGCAATTTATTTGTCATTGTTCGAAAAACAAATAAGTAGAGCTAAAATACCAAAAGAAGATTGGGTTAATTTTTTAGTTGGATTACTTCCTCTTGATATAGCTAATTTAATAGCACGTGAACCCGATGAATTTTCAAATAATTTTGATTATGTAAAGAAACTTTTACTAAACAGATTTAAGTTGACCTCAGAACAACTAAAAAATAAATTTTGTAACGCAAAAAAAGAAGCTACAACATCGTGGAGAGATTTCGGATTTAAAATTACCACTTATTTCGAAGAATATTTAAAAACTATGGAAGTTAAATCCTTTGATGAACTTCAAAATTTAATGATCGTTGACCAAATCAAGACCAGAATTCCCAACGAAATTCGAGACAATATGTTAGATGAATTACCGATGATAAAAGATGTTCAAGAACTGACGTCTAAATTAGATAACTATGAAACTGCGAGATCCCATATTAAAAAAGAAACGAGTAAATATGTGCGAGATTCCCTATACAAACCAGATATAGTTAGGGATAATAAGAATACATCACGTCAATATTTCCCCAATAGAGATTCTAGAAATAATCCTAATTCACCAGTGATTCATGCTCAAAACTTTCAAAGAAATGATCAATTTTATGTTCGTAATTCTAATCATAATGCTAATCACTCTAATTATTTAAAGTGTTATAACTGTTTAAACTACGGTCATAAAAGTACTGAGTGTAAATACAAAAGAGAGGGTGTAAAATGCAGAATTTGTTCACAATTTGGACATACCGCTAAGAACTGTAACGTTAATTTAAATACCGAAACTAAAGTTTCGTATGCCAATAGAATTGAGAATAACAAACCCATTAAAAGAGTTCAAATACTTGGTAAAGAATGTCAATGTTTAATAGATACAGGGAGTGACCTATGTCTTATTTCTAAACAATTGTATGAAAAAATTAACAGTCCTAGTTTAAGTTTTGATAATGTAAAGATAACGGGAATTAACGGAAATCACCCAATAGAACCAATAGGTTTCTTTCATTGCGAAATTACCTTAGATAAGAAATTAATACCTGTTGATTTTTATGTATTGGAAAATTTGACAAATGAAATGATTTTGGGTTTTAATGTATTAAAAAGTTTAAACTTTACTTTCTTTAATAATGAAATTCAGATCTCAAAATCCAACCAGGAAGTAAATGTCGAAAATATTAGACACATTAATTATGCGCGGAGCCAAAGTGAAACTCATAAAATCGCTTCTCATCGCCCGAATAATATAAACATAAAAAATCCCAATCCCTCTTCGTTTCAAGGTTCCCACAACATTTGCCTTCCAATTAGAGTAAAAAGAGATTCCACTTTAAAAACTGATCGTTCATTTCAGGCAATTTATGATTCTTTTTCCCAAAAAAGAGAAGCAAAGCATTTTTCAACTCCGTTAGGACACTTAGCAGATGCCATAAGCATTAATGAGATTGAGTTGAGTCATGTGAAACAGTGTTTAAAGCCTCAACTGATAGAATTAATAAATAATTATTCCCCTTCTCAAATGAAAACCACAGATGTTGAATTAAATGTAATACTAACTGATGAATCACCCATAAGTTTGAAATCGCGTAGGTTAGCTAAAATAGAACAGGACTTTGTTGATTTACAAATACAACAATGGCTTAAAAACGGTGTAATTAAAGAGTCGTGCTCAGAATTTAATTCTCCTATTGTAGTTTGTAGAAAAAATTCAGGTGATTTTCGATTATGTATTGATTTTCGCAAACTTAATAAAAAATTAGTTAAAGATAAACATCCGATACCTCTTATAGAAACAGTGACGGACTCTATGTCAAACGCTTCGTGTTATAGTAAGCTTGATATCCGAGATGCGTTCTTTAGTGTCCCTGTAAAACCAGAATGCACGAAATATTTAGCATTCTCAACAGATAATTCGCAATATGAATTTCTTAAAGCCCCTTTCGGATTGAGTACATCACCTAATGTTTTTCAAAGACATATAAACAGAGTGTTTAAGGATTTGATTAAAGATGGTACATTGAAATTATACTTCGATGATATAATCGTAACGTCGGAAACTCAAGAGGAAAACCTCGAAAAACTTAAACGTGTCTTTAAAGTTGCGTCAGAATATGGAGTTGAATTTAATTTTAAGAAATGTGAATTTTTAATGAACGAAATTGAGTTTTTAGGTTATTTTTTTAAAAACGGTACGATGCAACCGTCTGCTTCTAAAACCGCTGCTGTTCAAAATTTCCCTACCCCTAAATCGGTTAAACAAGTGCAAAGTTTTTTAGGACTTACTTCTTATTTCCGC
This sequence comes from Parasteatoda lunata, assembly GCA_949128135.1. Taxonomy (NCBI): domain Eukaryota; kingdom Metazoa; phylum Arthropoda; class Arachnida; order Araneae; family Theridiidae; genus Parasteatoda; species Parasteatoda lunata. The sequence continues at coordinate 103,039,177 of OX421970.1, forward strand.
AAATTTATTTACAACTATTCTAAAATTGCAAAACCCTTGAGTGATTTGTTAAGAAAGGAAGCGAAATTCTATTTCGGTCAAGAACAAATGGAAGCATTCCAGAAATTAAAAGATATTCTGAGTCAAAAACCAGTTTTACACATTTTTCGTCAGGGATCAAAATTGGAATTGCACACTGATGCTAGTAGTAAAATATTTGGAGCAATTTTAATGCAGCAGGGTGATGATGAAAAATTTCATCCCATATATTATTTTAGCCGTAAAACTTCACCTCAACAAGAAAAACTTTCAAGCTATGAATTAGAGGTTTTAGCCATAATAGAAGCATTAAAAAAATTTAGGTCGTACTTGTTAGGTGCAAAATTTAAAATTTACACAGACTGCGCTGCGTTTACTCAAACAATGAATAAAAAAGAAATAACACCCAAAATAGCGCGATGGGCTTTACAGTTAGAAGAATTTGATTATGAAATTTTGCATAAAGGTTCAAATCATATGTCCCATGTCGATGCCCTTTCCAGAAACACAGTGTTAGTGGTTACTCGAGCACTTAGTGAAGTTACAGCAAAAATCGCTGCCGCTCAGGAAAAAGACGAATTAATTAAATCATTAAAAGAACACGTCGAAACAAATGACGATAACGAATACTTAATAAAAAACGGAATTTTATATCGAGTAGAAAAAGGTCGAGAATTATTAATTGTTCCCCAAACACTCGAAAATGAAATTATTCGTGAAGTACATAACAAAGGTCATTACGGTATTAATAAAACCGAAGAAATAGTTAAGCAGGAGTTCTATATTCAAAAACTTAGAGATAAAACCGAGAAAATTATTGCTAATTGCGTTAAGTGTATATTATGTAATAGAAAGTTAGGGAAAGCCGAAGGATTTCTTAACCCCATCCCAAAAAACAATATTCCCCTCGATACATATCATGTAGATTATATAGGTCCCTTGCCATCCACTAATAAAAATTATCAGCACATATTAACTGTAGTAGACGGATTTACAAAATTCGTGTGGATTTACCCCACCAAATCAACAACAGCACAAGAAGCAATCACAAAATTGACAACACAACAAACTATTTTCGGTAACCCGAGAAGAATCATAACTGACCGAGGTACAGCTTTTACCTCAAAAGACTTCGAAACATATTGTGCTAATGAAAACATCGAACATTATAAAATCACAACAGGTGTAAGTAGAGGAAATGGACAGGTAGAAATAATACACAAAATACTGATCCCAATTTTGTCAAAATTATCCTTAGATGACCCTGAAAAGAAGTATAAATTTGTTCCATCAGTGCAAAAAATAATTAACAGTACCGTGTCAAGAAGTACAAACTTTACGCCTTTTGAATTGCTAACTGGTGTAAAACTAAAAAACAATCTTGACTTGCACATCAAAGAAATCTTGAACAACGAATATGAGAATTTTATAATGAGTGAAAGAAACGAACTACGAGAAAAAGCGCGAGAGAATATACTGAAAGTGCAACAGGAAAACAGAAAGAACTTTAACAAGCGTAGAAAAAAACCAAACATCTACAAGCAAGGAGACTTAGTCGCTATAAAACGGACTCAGTTCGGAACTGGACTTAAATTGAGGAAAAAATATCTTGGACCCTACCAGGTGACGGCTGTGAAGCCTAAAGGCCGTTATGACGTCCAAAAAATCCCTGGCCATGAGGGGCCAAGCATCACATCCACCGCAGTAGATTTCATGAAGCCTTGGACTTCATAATCAGCATCATCAAAAAAAAAAAAAAAAAAAAAAAAATGCTCATGTAGAATTAGATATTGCTTTCTTTTTTCTTTTTTATTTCAGGAAATTCATTCATGCTTGTGAGGACACAAGAAGTCAAGATGCCCGAGTGCAGGATGAGGAGAACTCCATCTCTCACCCCTTCCGCTGCTGCCATTGCAGGATGAGGAGAACTCCATCTCTCACCCCTTCCGCTGCTGCCATCATTCCAGCGTAACTCCTTCCCCGCCTCACCGTCATCAAAAACTTCCCCCCTCTCCGCCATCGGATCGATACTCACTTTTTCGTTTGCTGCTGAACTGCGAACTTCATTGCCCAGACGGGGCTAATGTGTTCCAACTTCCTTGTCCAGACGGGACTAATGTGTTTCCATAAACGGGGCAGACGGCCCACATTTTCCTGAACATTTAATATTTTTCTTCATAAACATCTAATATTTCATCACATATGTAAATTTCATTCCGTCATTAAATTTGTCTATCATTGAAAAACTGTCCTTCCTCGAAAACACCCCACATATATATATTATAATAGTTTATTTAATATTAATTAGTTTTGAAATTTTGGAGCCCCTAAGCAAGGTCCTGTACTTACCGTTTTTTTTTTTTTTTTAAATTAAACTTCTGCGTATGCGTAATTTCGATTTTTTTCTTTTGTATCGGACACTTTTTGTACGTTTTTAATACTCGTGCAAAATAATGGTGAAGTTTAAAGGTATCGAGGAAAATAAGCGGCTAACTTTTTAAAAGAAAAAAGTTAGAGGCCTGTTTTCTTTGAACAAAGCAACAAATCTTTGTTTTGGCAGATGCTCCTGATGGTTTGATTGATTAAATCATCGATCCCTTATTTTTAGACCAACGGGGGTGAATTGTTGATTCTCAGGAGAATTATTTTCCTCTGCCACTGGCAGGCTCTTCATTTGTGGAAAGAAAGTTAATGAATCTCTACTAAACTGCTAGTGTTTCTAAAAATTCATTATAAAACTTTAAAAAAAAAAAAAACATATATATTTGACGATTGATTTTCTTATAAGTATCGATTTTTAACCGCCTCTCCCTGAATTCACGAAACTTCAGTTATAAAATCTTTCAAGTATAAGATAGTTTCTGAAATACTTTTATTAGTAAATAAAAGAGTTTCGTTTATTTTCTCTTCTTACAACGCCCAGTTTCAGTCATTTAATTTTTGTTTACAAAATATTGAGAAATACGGAGTGTTCTGAAATCATAACACTTTGTCTTTTATTTTGATAACTAAATTAGTCTTTCATTGATCAATAATAGAAAAAAGTATGAAAATTAAAGGATTGAATTTGTACATTTCAAATAGCTTTTTGTCTATTTATTTTAACCTTGGAATTAATAAGCTCTGCTTCAAAGACAGGTTAAGGTAATTCACAGCACATTAATTCAATGTATTATTAAAATTACTATCTTGATTGCTATCTATACCAATCAAGATAATTGAATACTTAATTAATATACACAAATTATCAAAATTCTTCTGAATAAAAAATCTTAAATCTAATGTTATCCATGTGATTTATTGTGAATAGCATATGTATTTTCCCCCACTACAACTTGGCAATCAAAATGGGTGTCATCTCCCCAGGTGGCATATTCCAGTATTGTGATTGTGAATAGTCTCTTCATCAATTTTAGAAGTCTCAACAGTTATTTATGAAGAAGTTGATAAATAAACAGCCAAATATGTGGTTGGTTACTAAGACATTTCTTTTCTCTCCCACTTTCTCAATTTTAGAATTTCTTAACCTTTTTGCTTATGGCTGGTACTACAAAGTGACCAAAATGACAGGTTCCACCATGCTAAATACCGTATGCAAAAGGTTAATGCTCATTCCTCAAAAAGTAAACTAGTAACCAGCCAAATATGTGGTTTAACGTGTTGATAACATTTATTTTTAAGATGTTCCTTCTTTTCCAATAGCTTCTTTCATCTATTTTAAAACAGTTCTCAATAGTTACTTGGGGTAGGGGGGGATTGTTATGGAACCAGCAAAATAGAATTCAATGTGTTGATAAAATTTATTCTGAAACTTTCCTGTCAGTTTAATAAGTTTGTTTCATTAATTTCAGAAGAGTTCACAATAGTATAAGTAAAATCAAGAAAATGTCTATCTGCTAAAAAGTTTTAAAATAATTTTTTTTTTCTTTTTAAAACCAAATTATAAAAAAAAATTCATATAAATAATTCAAATTTTTTTTTTTCAATTTCAAACTCAAAAACGGAACTTCTAATAAAAATTAAAATGAGATTATTTAAATATCCCAGAACAGGAAACTAACTAAAAACCACGTTTTTTACTAAGCAAGTTTAGAAGTCTTTTTTTTTTTTTTTTTTGTCAGAAAGAACTTAATAAGTCATAATGCATCAATTGAAATGAGAAATCGTAAAAAAAATAAATAATTATGTATTACTAAAGAAAGCTAACAATTTATATAATTAATTTGAGGTATTAGTCTAAGTCACGAATTTTGTTAGAAATTTTACTATCAACTTTGAAACTCATGAAATTAACTATTAAAACAGTTAATTTTCATGAATTATTCATATAAAATGAAATATGAGCTTTAATTATTTACTTAGGAATGTCCAGAAATGAGACTTAATTGAAAGGCATTTTCCGAAGAAAAAAATTTTCATTTATGAACTAAGTATGATAACATAAAGTTATTTAACTAAAACTTATGAAATTTTCCTTAACAGTAAAGTGAATCAAAAAGGAGATGTCCCACAAAATAAGAATATGATTTTTTTTTTCTTTTTTGCCTCAATTTTATAAAATGATTCCCAGGTATTTCTTGTCAGAATTCAAAATTTAATCCTATCAAAAGGTATTTAAGGTTAAGCTAAATTTAAAAATGGTAAATTAAGTTTCTAAGGGGAAATTGAAACTAACTGTTATGCCTTTTTAGTTTAAAATTCTCAGAATGAATGAATATTATTCGGAAAATGAATTTTTTATGTTATCCTTTATTGCCAAAATCTGCAAATTTAATCCTTAATTGCAATGAGTTTCCAAGTATCCTTTTAGCAACTTAACTGTTTGTTTTCCTTTTTCTTTATTTCTGTTCACTGTACAATAAAAATTTATGAATTGTGTAGATAAAACAATTAGTTGAAATTCAAGGCAATTTAAAAAAAAAAAAAAGGAAAATTGTGAGTTAGTGTTTAAAATAATTTTTTAAGTCTTGAAGTTCAACTCTTAATGGAACAATATCACCATGTAAGCTGTATAGTACTTTAACATGTTGGTTTCAATGCCATGCATATAATGATTAAAATAATTTTATTAGTTTATCACGTTTAATATTATTCATTCTTGAAATTAATTTATTTAAAATTAATCATTATAATTAATAATTAAGTATTTTTTAACTGTCATAATTATTCATTATAATTATACCTGGTGCGAAGTAAACTTGAAATAGTTCTAGACCATTAAGGTTAATATTTATTTAATCAGGATATCCAGTTTTTTTTTCTAAATAAAATTCTAAGACCGTTTTAAAAAAATATTTCCAATTTTAAAAGACGCATAAAATTAGAAACAAAAATCATTTTAATGACAAAAGAGGAATCTCAAAGTTTATAAATAAAGAACATAATTGAAAACTTTTCTTTCCATAAGCAAATTAGTAATTTTAATGATAAAAGATAGTTTTGGATTTAAAAAAAACAAAACAACATGGCTACGAACTTTGTTCATTAAATTGGAAATTATGATGACAAAAATTAAAAAAAGTTTTGAAGAAAATATAATTTTCCCTCCACCCGTTTCTATTTTAAGGGCTTTTATATTTTTCAAGTACTTAAAATTATAGAATTTCTAGGAGTCTGAAAATTCAAATTAAATTCAAGTTCTTTTCAGGGCTATGTTAATCCTCACAATAATTTATTTTATGTTTTATAATTAAGTTAGTATTTCAACAAAGCATTATATTTAGGATTTTGATGTATAACAAATATCACAGTATTTATACTGTGATTATTCACAGTATAAATATATCATTGCTACAAACTGTGTGAAATTATGTTTCAAATTAAAATAAACTTCAATCTTGTTTGATGATATTTCAGTCAAATTATATAGTACATATGGTATGTATAGTATGAAGAAAACTGTGGAACTTAAATAATTACAAAACATAATAAAAATATAAAATTTATTCATAAAAAATGTCCATTGCATGAATTTCACTGTAACATGCAAACACACAATATGAGATTCTGTGACATAATTGCCTCATAAATAGGCAACATAATACAACAGAAACAAATTTTTCAATCTTGATTGATACTAAAGATGAAAAAAAATATTCTATCAAGTTGTGTATCAAAAAGTATTTACAATAAACAACAGGCTTTATTTAAACAGTGTGTAACAGTGAACAAGATTAACATCTTATAAAGAAATAAAGCAATTTCTCTGTGATTTTGATGTTCATTTTTCTTGTTTATCTGCCAAAATAAATTTTAAATAAAAATCTATATTACTTTTTCAAATTTGAAGAAAAAAATATTACTGAAATTAACTGTCATAAAAAGAAAAATTTTTTCTTTTTTTTTTATCCTTAATTGCTTTAACAACCTATAAAACATGATACATATGAATGACACAAATAAATAACATGATGTATTTTAAAACCCTAAGAAATTATTAAAAATAAAAAAAGTGACTTGTACAATATTTTACAACAAAAATATACAGTCTTTCAAAGAAAAAAATCAAATAAAAAATATTTTGAATCTACCAGTCAATAAACCTATAAGTAATCTATTGAATATTATTTAAAAATAAATTATTCCAAAAGAGGACTGATTTAATTGCTTTAGCAATAAATTTGCTAGTAAAAGAATAATGTTTCGAAGTAATGTATCAAATTTATACACATTTTTTTACAGTTATACTAGATAATAATTAATCATAGCATAAAAATCATACAAGAAAAAGAATGAAAATGTAAATAATTACAAATGGGCACACAAGCTTCCAAACATAAATGAGTTAATCCACTCATTTTTTTTTTCAATGGTAAACTAAGAGTGCTGTACAGAAAGTAGTATAAAAATGGCTCAATATGAGTTTAATATACAAATGAAACATAGTTCAATGTTCAGGACTACATATTTACAACGCAATAGCAACTCTGTGTAGTTTGATAGAATTCTGTGAGCAAATAATGCTATGGTTTGCTTTCGAGCATTTTGTAGCCGTTACATAGCGTGATAAAAAATGATCAGAAAGCAAAACTGCATTTGAATTGAGATCTTTGGCAAAAATGTGGGGTTTCAAGCCACATTACTCCTTTCTTGAAATAAACAAAATCAGATTGCTACCAAATACAAACATGCTCGAGGCAATTCCATATCATAGTTCAGTCTTCATCCAGCGAAGACAAATACATCTTTGCTACAATGTACAGTGGCAAAAATTGATTTTGTGTCCTAAGTAGATGTATCACACAAAACATGGCTGCAAGAAAGCTACAAAAAAGCACCCCATTTGCAATTATAAAAACAGAAGGCTTAGTTCATTTGCAGCTGTTAAACAAAAATACTTTTTTAGTGGTTTGAAAACATATCACACAATTATTTCTCTAATAATTCTTCTGGATCGAGAGTTGGGTGTGGAATAACCACTCTCCAAACTTTCATCAAAGCACATTGAGTTGGGGTGCATTTTTTCATCATCCTTCATGCTGTATGGATCTGGCAGCCCACTGACATCATAATAAGGTGAATCTATAAGAGAATATAAGTATTATTAGACAAATATATATTAGACATAAGTATATATTAGTAGATAAGTATATATTAGACAAATAATCAATATTAAAAGTAAATACTGAATATGTAACCGTGAATGACCGAAATCTAGAGAATGTCGACTTTTACCAGTGAAGGGCAACAATCACATAGTTGCTTTGGTGAATGTCCAATGTGAATGGTTTGTTAAATCCGATTTGTTATCAATTTATTTGTTGATTTTATTATATTTATTAGACATTTTAATATCTGCCGAGGATAGATTAGAAGACACATCAGTGTTCGGAGTACTGGTTAAATGCATACTGGGCAGTGGCACTGAACCATAAAAAAAACATTGATGTAGGGTATACCGGGCAAATGTTTATCAGGTAGGGGCTTTTGACTAGACCTAGCATATATTTCGGACATTTACAAAAGCGACATATTGGTAGTCAACAACCACCAATTTCGATCATTCACAATAACAAATATATTCAAAGATTAATAAAAACCTGAATTCTTCAATTGAGTGTTGAAAAAACATTCCTTTTTCTTCATGGGCAATTTAGAAAATCATACTATGTATATAACATTTTAAAAATCATTGAATTGGAAAAAATATTGTTGAATTAAATTCAATGAATTAACTTAAGGTCATACATATCATTTTTCAGTGAGAAAAATAGAAAATAATTAAAACATTTTATATTAAGTTCATATGGCAATTGTCCCTTTAGTTAACACAATGCAAAGATTTCATTTAAATAAATTAATCATAAATTCTAAATGCCTTCATAAATTAAATTTAACAAACAATTAGACTTAGTAATTAATAGTTTCACTTTGTTACATTATTTTAAGTGTAAACAAAAGTTCATTCACTCAAATTTCCTGGATTTAAGAGCATGTTTTAATTATCAAAAAACTGAAATTTATTCTGACTTCTTAGATAAAGGTTCTAAAGGTAAATAGCTTCTTGATGTTTCTTTAAACAAAACAGAAGCAATGCATTTTCCTTTATTTTTCTAAATTGTTGAGTTTTTTAACTGATAAACTATGCTATTAATTTATCACATAAGACATAAGAACAGTGTAAAAACTGTTATATAAAGACTGCACTATAAATTTAGAAATAAGTACCTAATATTATTTTTTAAAAAATTGTAAGGTGATTAAATTTAAAGGACAGATTTCATATTACAAAATACATGATGTTAAATATACAAAATACATGATGTTAAATATACAAAATACATGATGTTAAATACAATTAATTTTCATTAATTGATCAGAATGTTTCATGTATTCATAAAGAATCTCTTATAAACGAAATTCCCTTACATTAAAATTCTTGTTAAAGTAATGAATATTTTTAAAAAATATCCCAAAAAAAGAAATTTACACAGACACTTGTTTAATTAAGGTAATATAAAACAAACTTAATTGAAACTTACGTAAATGTTCTCTGTTTTTCATGTTCATCATATCTGCATTGACTGGTTTGAAATCATTACCACTGTAGTAATCATTTACCATTTCTCCATCATATGGGTAATATGAACCATCAGGGGGCATACTCAAGTGACCATTGGGACCCATACAATTTCCAAGATCCCGATCACCGGGGTATAACAAGCCTAGAATATAAAATTGTAAAAATAAATAAAAAGTTTTTAATTACCAATGTCAAATAATAAACTTTTCCCAAATGTATCCCAATAAATTTCCAAATGTATATTAATAATAGTTTTCCTAAATAAATTCCAAATATAGCAGAGATCCAAAATGTCAAACTAAAATTAAGTTCAAATGAAATTTTATAATTTAAAATTGTACTGATATTATAAAGAAAAATAATGAATGAAATGAAAATGCAACTTCATAATTTGATTATTTAATTTTATATAAAGTGTAAATTCCTTTTCTAATTTATAATGATGTAAATAAAATTAAAAAACTGCTAGCAGTTTTTATGCTTGTAATAAAGATTAGCTTCAGCACAGATAAAAACTGAAATGCATTAAAAACGACACTTGGTTACAAACATAAATGTCTGTCAGTCTTTTTTAACATCATTAGTGGCTTTTATACGTTGTTTACTATATTAATTTACTCCGGCACAAAGCACACACGTGAATTCGGTTTGTTAGACAATTCTTTATACTTTGATAATTCACTTTCAACCTGATAAACTAAAATACAGCATTGAACCCGCCAACATTGGAGAAATAAAATAACAGAGATTTTGACCAGTGAAATTTTTTGGGCTTTGGAGTAAAGTTTTGAGACATTATTCAATAGTCATGTAAGTTAAAATTGGAAATAATAAAATCACTTATATTTGGCGAAGTAAAAAATATGTATATAAATCTTAATCAAAAGAAGATTTTTTAAAACCATTATTTATAATTATTTAAACTAGAAACACTCAACATACTGCAGTACTAACAATAGCACCATCTGTTGAAGAATAAGAGAAGTATTTTTGCCATTCACAGATATTTTATCGCCAAATTGTTTTTAAAATTTCTTCAACAAATACAGAGAAATTTGAGAATAGGCAAACAGGAGATACTCGTAAAATACAGGAGTTTTCGTTTTAAAAAAACAGGATGCTAATATTATTTATGAAACAATGTCATCATTTTACATACCGTGGTCATTGTTTCCTGGGCACAAATGATCATTGGGATTATCAGGCATTCCAGTCATGTAAATATTGCTCTTAGGATTAGAATCTAGTACATCACCATGCTTGGTCAAATTTTCTTCAGAATAATAAGGTAAAGTAACAGGAGGGGGACCAGCACTGTAAAGCAAGAAAAACACTCTTAGATATATGAGAAATTGAAAAAAACAACAAGAGAACTGCTCATAGATACATAAAAAAACCTCTTAGATACTTAGTAAAATAATTGTTATATAATGAAAAGTAATACTACTCTACGTTTCTTAGTATTGTAATTCTTTTTTTAACATTACTGAACTATGTACAATTACTAAAGTATTATGAACCATTAATGTACTATGTAATATTATCCAAGCAATTATTATTACTTAAAAATCATATCATAAGCAATTACTTAAAAATTGTTGGTTTTATCTGAACAGAAAAAAAAAAAAAAAAAAAAAAGCAGTGTAAAATCCTATCAGCCAGAAAAGTTGGGCACTAATTACACCTAACTGACATCCAGCACATATTTAATTCATTTATTTTTTTAAAAAAAAGTGAAACAAGTGTTTTAGAACATAAGAGTAAAAAATTTTCTGCTTTAGTTTAATTGCAAAAATAACTAAACAAAAAAGTACCTTAAATTTATTATATTTTAACAATAGCAACAAAAAAGCTACTTTAATGAAAAATGTTAATAGAATAACCATGTATTCAGCATATAATTTTCCATTGTTGGAGAAATATTCTGTTGCTTAGTACAATTTTTTTCGATTTAGCGAAAATGGTCATCAGGATTTTACACAGGTACTCAAAAAAATAATTGTAAGCAACATTTATTTTAAATTTTTTTGAATTAAATAATTTTAGAAAATGAACTATATAAATGAACATAAAAACTACATAAAATAAGCCTGTTTAACTTACTTCAAAGTTTTGATTTCCTGCTTTTTCTTATTGCCCTTATTTGATTTCTTACACCAACAGAAACAGGAAATGGCTACCAAGCACATTACTGCAACTGATCCAGCAATTGCAACAATCAGTATCATGTTGTACACTTTATCACTTCCAGCAGTTTCAACTGATCGTGGTGATGAGTCTGAAAAAATTATTAACACACATGAAAACCTTCAACTGCAACAAGCTAATATTTTATTAATGTTAATTGTTTTTTTGTTTTTTTTTCAAAAACATATTATAAATAAAGCTTTTAGTTACATTTTATAATTGTTAAAATTAACAGCTTAATATGAAAAATTACTGAAATTACAATGCCTAAAAGCTATATAGAAATGTAACAATGCAACATTCATCAAACTCTTGTTACTGTACTTTTATGCAGATCATTTGGTGTTGCCAACTAATGAATTAAATAATCTATCAATACTGCAAGTTCCAGTCATCTAGTGTTTCAAATCAATAATTACTTAGTTTAAAACATTTTATTCAATAAGCATGGATTTAAAACTAAAATTTTGAAACCAATAAAATATATTTTATTTACCTGATTTTTATTTCCTCTGACAAGCATTAAAGAATAAAAAAAATACATTAATAAAATACTTTTTAACAGAAAAATTAAACGTTTATGCTATAAATAATTTAAGAATTGGAAGAAAAAACATTTGACTGATGTACTGCAATTATCATTATTAAGGATGATCGCTTTCATGGCAGTTTAGTCCGAATTCTTTAATGTATAGTGGATGTACTTTCTTTGCAGAATTTAAGCATAATTTTTGGCCATGTGAAATACATTCGAATTTTGTTATGAACAGGGGATAGTTATCCCACAAAAATAAAAAAATTCATTTGAGAAAAATTTATTTATTATTATATAGAGAACATACATAGAAATAATGAAATAAAGAAAGACCCTCAAAGGAATACAAAAAAAAAATTTTCTTGACATCAAGAATTTCTGTCAATATAAAAAAATTCAACGAGTGGGACTGTGAAGCTGAAGCCAGCCCCCCCCCCCTCCCCAGTCCGATTAACAATAAATCGAAAAAGTTAATCGTTCAAAACAGACAGTTAGGAGCATGGGAAGATATGCAGTTGGCGATTTATCTAAAGATAAAATAGCTGAAAACAAACCCAACCCTCCATAATCAATATTAAACTTGAAAACTATTTGGTGAAAGCTAATTGCCAAAAAGAGTGAGAGAATTAATATAGCCATGGAACTAAAACATTTTTGTGGTAAGAAATAAAGAATAAATTGTTATGAATAGATTTTGTTTTCGATTTACTCGCAAAAGTGATTGTTGAAAAAAGAATAAAATATTTATATTAGCTTTTTATAAAATGTAATAAAAACCAAATAATTGGTTTAATTTAATTAAAATTTGATTAAGAATAGTTAAAGGAAATAAATTTTAGAAATTGTTTAAAGCTAGGAAATAAGTAATGCCTATTATGGCATCGCAATCACCCTAACCAAAAGACCACACTTACCATCAAATGGACTAGCAATTTTAGCATCTCCACACCAAGATTCATTACTTTGCAAACATAATGTGACACGAACATCACTGAAACTCTGAGAACCAGGTTTAAGGTAAACAGTTTCCTCGGCTGTATTAATTTCAATGTATTTCTGTAGAATCCATTCTGAACTGTCAGCATAACGTGCTTGTATCTACAGAACAAAATTTAATGCTTAATAATAAATAACAAGGGAGTAATTAAGACCAAAAGAGTTGATTAATCAATAAAAATGCAGTTTTATCCACAAAAAAGAAATGTTACCTTTGCTAGTAGAGGTATAGGAAGTAAATCAACTGAAAAAGTTAGCTGGCTGGTATCTTTGTCGAAATGGGCATCAAGAGCACGGGGCAAATCTCTTAGATTAGCTAAAAAATATAAGAAAAATTAGCAACATTATTCAATAAGCTTTTTATAATCTTTACTTAAAATAAGAGCATCATTTAATCTTTGAATTGCTTAATAATATTTAGTTTGTTAACAATAAACATGAGCTAGTGTGAAAACAAATTTAATTAAAAATAATTTTTAAATTTCATGAAATTTTCAAAAATACTTATTTATTGATATAAATTGGACCAAAATCAAGTATCAGAAAAAGTTTTAAAAACTTGCACTTTTTATTTTGGGGGGTGGGAGATATTTTGGGGTTCATAATAACATGTGTAGACATGAACTTACGTTTAGTTCTGATAATTAATTCTTCAGAATAAGGACTGTATCCTCGAGGATTAACAGCTAGGACTTTAAACTTGTACTCAGTTTCAGAGCCCAAACCTAAAATTAAAAACATACAATATAGTTCAATATAATATTAAAATAAAAAATTAGCAATACAAAAGTTTTAGGATAAACCAAAATAATTTTTTCAAACTCACCAATGATTTCACAAACAGTTTGAGATCTGCAAGATTCATTCCTTCCCATAGAGAAATATAATGATGGCCAATAAGTGATCAAATATTCCGTACTGGCAAAACCACCATTAAAACCTTCATTCCATCTAAGAGTTATTTTGTCAGAACTAGCATCTACAAGCTCAATATTAGTTGGTCGTTCTGGAACTCCTAAAATAAATAAAAGAAACGGGGGATAAATAATTAGAATACATTCAATAATTACTATGGTTAAATAAAACTAAAACTGTAACAATAACCATACGGTAGTGCATTACATAAAACAACCATGTCCAACTCTAAAATAATTACTTATCTGAATAGCTTACAAAAATTACTTTTTATTATCTACTTTTAATGTATCTGGCAACAAAAAAAAAAAAATATTCTCCAAATATGTGAATCTTGTGAGCTACAGAGACTGCATTACAGTTAAACTAAACTATTGCACATTGAAAAAAAATTTAAATACCAAGATAAAATAAGCAAAACCTTTATTTTGACAAATGTAATTGCAATAAATTCTTATTAATTTATAACATTACTTTGAATTGTATCACTCAAAATCAAGAACTTAAACATGTACATTTTTAAAAAATTAAAAAATTCTCATGATCAAAAAAGCTAATGCATAAAACACAGTAATGACAGCTCAAAAGCTTAACTAGTTACTGAACATCACAAGTACCTACAATAAAATTTGAATAAAAAATATTTGAAGATATAATCCTAATCCTCATACACTACCTTTCTTAACCAGCTTAATGATAGTTTTCTTATCGCCACCAACTTGATTCCATGCGCGACAAGTGTATTCTCCGTAGTCATCTTCAGTCAAGTCTTTGATAGACAGAATGCCAACATATGTATCGCCTCCTATTTCAGTCACATTTGTGCCATAGTTTCCATAGTTGTCCAAAACTCTTCCATAGTGATACCACTCAAAGACAGGTTCAGGATAGGCTTGCATGATGCACCGTAAAACAGCTGTCTCACGTGGATCAAATGCAACTCTGTTGTATGTATGCTTAACGATGGGTGAATCTGAAATACAACAAAAGGACATGTTTAGAAACTAATGATGTTTCTCAACTTAAAATACTGTATCATTAGGAGTCCTGTACTAATAACATTTCTCATCTTAAAATACTGTATCATTATGAGTTTACGGTGTTTCTTAAATATAACTCATTCAAAAATGTATCTATATCGATATCTTCTAAGGCCAGTTCTTCTACAAGAATGCTAATAAAAAATTTCCTGGTTATACTTTTTATTTTGGTCATATTGGTGTTAGCTTATACTCAAGTTGGTTAATGAAACAATCAAATCATATATGAATTTCTCAGAAATACTTTTTACTTTAATTCTATCAACACTACAAATATAATAATAATGAAGCAATTTCTTTTTATTTTCTAAAATTAGAATTTTTTCCAAAGAAAAAAAAAAATTCAAATTGATCAGAAGTTAAATGTGGAATACACAAGAATTTCCAAGTAGACAAAATGATGTTGTGCATATTGTGGTAGCATCTAGTGGAAATTTAGAAATTCTTGTAAAGTACCTATCTAGAATCAATGAATACTAATGAAAAATTTGATGCAAAACGTCACTTGTTGAAAGAATATAGCTTCATATTATATTGTGGCAAGCCCTTTTAATGTATTTTATTAGGTAATTTAAAACTTCCTGAAATAAATCAATATGAAAGTTGATAATAATTCAAGCCCAAATTTATTTTTAAATTTACAAGCATTTTATTTAACAAACCTTTTTTTTCTTTTTCAGTTTTGTCACAATTAATTGTGCAATTATAAGAGTTAAAGTGTAATTAGAAGAATTAAAGCAATCAACTGTGTTTCAGATTTTCTGCTATAAAAGAAAACTATTTATCAGTTGATTAACTGTTTCCCTAACTGATTTTTATTCATTTTTAAGAACGAAAAATAATTATTATTATTTTTAAAAATTTATTTAAATATAAGCGTAGTTATTTGTCATAATACATGTCTTAGTTACACAGAATCAATGGAAAAACTTAACTAAAATCATTAAGTACAGAATGATTGAATAACTAAAACTTAAGGATTAATTTAAATATTAATAATTTTAATGATTATAAATAATCTAAGACAATGAAAGACAAAATAATTTAGCAGAAATAAAAACTTTTAAAGACAACACATACATATAAATTTATACCATATATTAAGTTCTATTATATATTGAGTTATAAATTAAGTTAAATATATTATATGTCGCTAATACATTAACAGAATTTATGTAATTTTATAAATTAGAATTACTATATTGCAAAAAAATGAAAGTACCCAAACAAATATAAAATAGCAATAGGAATGGAAATACTCACGCTCAACTTTCAGAGCCATCATAGAGGAAACTTCACCAAATCCATTGTCATATGCACAGGAAAAGCTACCGCGATCTTCAGATGTTATTTTGCCATGTTTACGATCTCTGCCTTCAAAAATGAGTGTGGTCTGCAATGAGTTGACATTATTATCTTCTATGCTGTTGGTTGTGATGATTTTGAACGATCCACTATCCTCAGGAATGGTTTGACCATTATGTGTCCACTGAACTTGTGGAATGGGTTTACCCCTAGCTCTGCAAGTCAAACTGAAATTGGCATCTGTTTCCTTCCGAATTACTTGGGGTCTTAATGGAATTGTCATTGAAACAGGTTCTGTAATATAAACAGAAAATAAAGTTGTTAAAAGTATATAAATATGAAGAAGAAAAAATACACTTAATAAAATCGATTGAGCGGCATTAGTCAGGCTAAAGATACATATTGATAACTAAATTTTAAAAATACACTACTTGCATTCAGTTTTAGAGTTGTAGAGCTGTGGAGTTCGAGGTTGAAATATCCGACTCTAGCCTTTCCAGAGAGCTCAACTCTGGCTTATATTTAAAATTACCAGCTTGAAGTTATTAATATGAAATTATTAGTAAGTAAACGTTAATTTCCAATTATATATTTCTATTATAATATGTGCATTTATTTAATAACTTAACAGTGCCACTAAAATTCATCACCTGCCTGTCTACGGCCTTACAGTACCCAAATTTATAATAAAAGTATGTGATATATTAAATTAAAAGATAAAATTTAATTTTTCAGAAGGGCAATTAAAGAAAAAGGCTACATTAATTATATAAATTTTTTTGTAGTGTAAATGATTAAATTAGTTATATAAAAATGGATGATTGAAAATAATAATTTTTTTTTAAAAATAATCTTAAGAAAACAGGTATATCAACTCACCATAGACGGTTAAGTAAGCAGATGCAATTGATCCATAGCCTAGACTGTTTTGGGATTGACAATAATATTGGCCTTCATGACTGACATGAGCAGAAAGCAAAGTATAGTTAGATTTTCGACTCAGTTCGATTTTTTCTTGGCCTTCTTTCCACCACTTATATTCAGGCAGTGGATAACCAGGTGGTTTTGCAGTGCATGTCAGTGTAAATGGCTTTCCAGTAACAGCTTCTAATGTGGATGGTTGAATTATTGTTTCTCCTGGTTTATCTGTAAGAGTAAGTAAAGGTTTAGTTAATAAAAACACATACATGAATGAAAATATTCATCTGCCCCGTGAACATAAAAATCTGTGTAACAAAGGTGCTAAATTTCAAAATTAGCTGTCCGTAATTAGAATTACAAGAAATATACACAGAAATATATACATTTAGCCTTTATGAAACTCAAAATACCACAATTTACTACTTGATTCTGCATATGTATATAAATAAAGGTATAAATTTACTATTAAATGAAAAAAAAAGTAGCGCTTAAGTTTAAATATTAAATTAAAAATCATACAAAACTGAAACTTTATATTTAGTTAAAAAATTATAAAATTGATATGTTCGAATTACACTGTTCTAGTTTTTGTTAAATTACAAGCTAGCCTTAATTGTATTTTTTATCTTTCTGCGTTAAAAATTTTCTCACAGTATTGCTAACAAATTAGATTTCAGTTTTGCTTTTCTATAAGGCGAGAAGGTTAAAATTCACAACAGCTTATTAAAAAAGGAAAGAATGATAACTTTTTTTAACCTCTTTTTTCAATCCAAATCATTTTTGTTTTCTTTTTATTTATAAATTTACTTATTATATTTATTTTTTTGGGTGGAAAAAAATTTTCATAGATTAGTTGCAAACAACAAAATTTCACAACTCTTTTTATTTAATGGGGAAAAAATTCATATTTAGTAGATTATAACTGAAATTCTCAAAAACTGTACTCTTTTATTACTCAACCATAAGATTGTAATCTTGAGTATGATAGTAGTATCAATAAATCATAATTGTTAACATCTCTAAATATTTTAATTTTGTTTTGGGTATAAGAAGATTCTAGTGATATCATTAATATATATATTGTTTTGTGTTACTTTTAAAATCTCAACATTTTTGTGGATAAATAGAATTGATTGTGCTTACGTCTGACATGAATGATGATAGAAGAGTTGCTAGTGGATTCTCTCTGCATGGCTGATCCAGATGGACGATGAGTTGTTGTAGCTTTACAATAATACTTTCCAGAGTCTTCAGAGGAAACTGAATCCAACCTGAGAGTGTCTCCATTTTGCCTGAAGAAAGCATCATCTTCTTTAGACCATGTAATTGTATGGGGTGGAGGATATGATGCAACATTGCACTTAACAGCTAGTGATTCACCAAGAGACACTTCTTTCTCAGGTAGCAAATTCACAGTTGGACCATCTAATGCACAAAAATATTTATTGTATACAAATGCAACAAAAGAAAAAAATTACATCAGGTGATTAAAAGAGTTTATGCTTGAACTTAACGGCATTTTTTTTTAAAAAAAAAAAAAAAGGTTTAAGAATGCTAGAACTATTTAAGGATGCTAGAAGAATATGACCGGGGGAAAAAACTTGTAAAATCGAAGTATCAGCGAGTAATGGGAAACTGAATTAATTTAATATTTAAATCTAAAAAAAATATTAATATTTGGATAAAGAAGAACACAATTGAAATGTTCACCACACATTAACAGCTACTTCAAAACCTACAATGCAAAAAAAAAAAAGGAAAATCTTTATATTCGCCAAATTTTATTAATCCAGATTTCAATGAATTCTTTTCTAGGCATAATAATTTGAAGAAAAACTAAATACAAAAATATTCCATGGAAGAAATCTACACAAGGAACAACTATAGCAGAAGCCACACTTTAGCTTTAATAAAAGCCACACAATTTTATCCAAAAAAGAATTTAAAAAATTTGCAAAATGTTGATATAAAATTATAGAAAATATGTTATTTGGTAAGTAAATACATTTATTTAATGAGATGCATTTAATTTAGTTTCCAATAGGAGATGGAACTTCAGCAAATATTTGGCAAAACAGTTTACAACATTAATTTTTAAAAAAAGTTTTAATTCCTTGACTACATGATATTTCAATCTTAATGGATATGGCTTCAAAATGTTGGATAACTAAATTAGAAAATTACATGAAACTGCAAGTTCTAAATTAACTTAAATGTCTGTTAACTAAATTAAGAATTGGCATAAAAGTGCAAGCTCCAATTGTTTTTATAATGTCTGATGTCTAAATTAGAAACTCATACAAATACTGCCAATTCCTAATAAATTAATACTTAAAATGCCTGATAACTGAATTAAAAACTTACACAAAACTGCAAGCTCCAAATTAATTTGAGTTGATTCACCGATTCCATTTTCTGCTACACAGGTGTAAGTACCACTGTCTTCAGGTTTAACAGATGGAATAGAATGATTTTTCATGTGAGAAAGAAGCTGGCCAGACTTCAACCAACGAACCGTTCGAGCAGGAGGGTTGGCATTGACAGAACAAACAAGTGTCGCATCACCATTCACCATGATTCTTAAAGGATTGAAAGGACCCACTCGGATTCTTGGAGCATCTGATCAAACAAATGAAAATACATAAGTTAATTGGCAAACACAGCAAGATTGGTTTAATTTAAAACACTTCATTTAAAAAAATAATAATAATTCTTTGATTTAAGTTGGAAAAAAATTTCATGCAGTATTTTTTAAGTCTGATTGCATTGATAATGAAGGTTTTATCTAGAGAGAAAAAAAAGAAAAAGTAATAAATGTGAATTATTGATTGATGCTCAAAAAAGAGATGGGGGGGGGAGACTAAATGTTGATAAGAATAAAGTGTATGTGGTCTAAAGTAATAAATTTTTCAGAGAATGTACGTAAAATATTGTCTTAATATCAATAACAATTATTAAATAATACTAATTTAGTTTTATGTTTATTTAAAAATAAAAGTGGTTAATATTTATTAAATGTGTAGGTAATATATCAAAATAATAAAACAAAACTTGATTGGCCAAAAATGACTTAATTTAATTGATTTTGTAATCAATGTTTTCTAATCATAAATAAACTTAGAGGTTTTTTATATCTGATAAACTGAATTGACTTCTTTATAGAATTCATGGGTGTTAAGTTTGGATAAAAATAACTATTATTTAATTTATTCAGGGATTAGTTTACAATAATTGAGTAATAATGTAAACCATTTGAGATTAAAAAATATTTAGAATATCAGTTGAAGAATTGTTTTAAAATAATAATAAGTACGTATTAAAACATTTTATCGGATTTTAAATAGCAAATTTGATTATGTTTGTCTGATTTTTTTAAAAAATAGTAAAAGAAAAGGAAATCATCAATCTTTACACATGTGACAAAATTTAAAGGATTTTAGAAAAATATTATGTAGAAAAATATTATGTAGAAAAATATTATGTAGAAAATAATTAATTTTAGTTACATTGCACTCTCATTGATACAGATGCTTCCATTCTACGATCTTCTGTAATAGCTCGATTCCAAACAGCACACCTGTAAGTAGCATTATCATCCTCCATTCGTGGGTTTATAGACAAGACATTTGTGGTAGGTCTATCTCTGGAGCCTCCTTTTTGAAGTTGTCCTTGGAGAGGGACATTTTCTCTGTACCACTGAATAATAGGATCAGGACTTCCACCTTGACTCATGCAGGACAGGGCAAAAGTTTCTCCTTCCCGGGCAACAGGGTTCGGAGGTGTTATTTGAGGAGGACCAGGTGGAACTTAAAATATATATAAAAAAAGTTATTTTTTTAGAATTTTGGGATAAAATAATTTATAGAAAATATACTGTTTCAAAATATTAATAATGTGAATTAATACCTTTAAATCTACTAAATAAGTTTAATAACAAAATGTAGCTCTCACTTCCCCCCTTTCAATTAAAATAATAAATAAAAATACTCCAAATTTTCCTTTATTAGGCAACAATATAAATTATGCAAAAATGTTAGTTTTTTAATAAGTTATTTTACTTTTATTAGGTTATTAATATGTTATATAAGTTATTTGGGTGCAAATGAAAAATTTGTCTAATTATGATTTTAATATTACATTTAATATGTATTTCATTCATTCTTTTAATTTTAAAATTTTGCTTACGAAAATTAAAATACACATTAAATAGATGGCAGCACTATGAATGTTTGCAATTAATCACTAATAAATTTTTCAGGAAATTCTAACATGGAAAAAAAGAACATTAAATAAATGGGTAAATAAACTGAAAAATTCTTAATTTAGAACTAATTTATTCATCATTAAATAAAATAATCATCAATAGCGAGGGTAATTAATAGCTATAAAGCCTTTATTCGGAAAGCTTATAGAATAGAAGCGACACAAGATGGCAGCACTATTGATGTTAGCGGATCCAATGACCTAGTATCACTCGAATGAATGATAAAATAAATCAACATTAAGTATCATTAAGAATTTTATTTTAAAGGAGATTATTTTAATTCTTCGTATTTTTAGATAAATTTAAATAATTAGTTCGCGATAAAAACTGAAGCGTAGTACATTGCTAGAATTATTATTTTCGTTAACTTCACACACATTGAATATTAATTATGAATGCATACTTCCACTGATTTTTTGATAAAATCCTATTTTCTTTTGTAAATTCTAGTTTTTCTTTTAATCGTAAATTTGTTTTCCTCTCAATTTTTTTATGCTTTATAAAAAGTTTTTCTTCTTTGCTTTTTTTTAAAGTTGATAAAAAAGTAAAAGCATGCAATATCATTTCTTGGTACTGCTCTGCAGGCATATTTGACACAACATACATATTTAAGTCAAAGAATCCACATCCTCCATCATCTTTATCCGCCCTCAATTATTGCGTAATTTTAAAAAAAAAATAATAATAATCATTTTTATAGTGTAAGGAAATTTTAAGCAAATAAAGTTAAAAACAAAAGTTTCTGTAACACTTACAACACTGTCATTTTCAGACGAAGAAAAAATTACATTTAAGTATTGGAATTTTTCGAGTCCAATGAAATAATTTGCCACAACAACTCCGATAGTTTCGCCTTTATAACAGTTATGAAAATACCATATTAGCTAGTTATTATTTATGACAACAGAACTTAGGTAGAGCAGCTTTACTTAAAATTACTTACTTAGAACGGTAACAGAGTATGAGGCGATGACAGTAGAACTACCGCTTTGAATCTCTTTCAATCCGCACTCGAAGACGGCATTATCTTTCTGATATTGTGCACGGTAAATGGTCAAGTCGTATCTTCCTTCCTCCGCCTTGAAATCCATGCCGTATGTCTTGTCCAGTGTATTCTTATCCACCCACAAGATATCGTAACTACTGGGTAATCTTTTTATCCAGTAGATGGAAGTGATGCCCGGTTTGTGAACATTTGTTCTACAGGACAATCGAACACTTTGGTCCTCCACAACATCGCGATTTTCAGGCGTCTGACCCCGTACATATTTGATTGCTGAAAAAGACAGAAACATTTTAATTTTTTAAAAAAAATTATGTTACAACAATTTAAAAAATGGATAAAAATTAACAGGGGTGGAAAACAACTTGTTCAATTTTGCAACAAGTTGGATCATAATTATCGCGAGAATTAAACCATTGACTAGGGAATACTTAGACGATAGGGATTACTTAGATAATAGGGATCAATTTGAACATAGTTCAAATAATTATTAATATCTTTCTTAGATTTCAGAAAATTTGCACGAAAGCTTGGTGCAAATGTTTTTTTTTTTTTTTATTAAAATAAATATCATTTTGGAGTAACTGCACGATGGGCTATTGACGACGACCAGGGGATTTTAAGGATGATCTGAAGATGTGCCATCACAATTTTGATCCTCGACACAGGGGATGGCTTCCCTGCTTTCACAGCCCGACAACCTGACCGCGAAGTCGAGCACTTAACAGTAGAACGGTTTAACGAGAACCGATACCGAGCATCCTCGGTCTCTATGCAGGACGATCGAAGAGGTCACTAATCTGCTCACTGCTAAAAAACCAGGGATGCTTGACTTCGTTGTTCTACTGGAAACCATATCTTAACCGATGACATGTAGTTTTGGAACTATGAAATTTAGAGATAAATATTTACTATCTCTAAATTTCAAAATTATAATATTTAGAGTATTAAATTAAGTTTTCAAATATTCTGGATCTCAATTTATATATATATATATAGGTACAAAGTAATAAATTTTAAGGAGAGTTGAAATTATACATCATAATTGATATTATACAAATTTGCGGCAATACAGGGCCAAGTTTAACCATCGATCAAATGAAATCCTCTTTAACCTTTTAAGCGACACTATTGCTCAATTTGATCATCGCTAATATTTTAACACTGGTTTAAAAATTGCATCAAACCTCGAAATATCATCAAAAAAAAAAATTTTTTTTTTAATGAATAGGATTATCATAGAAGGTATCAAATTTTAAACACCAAGATAAGTAACATTAATTCAGTTTTCAGACGTTCTTCGCCGCTTGAATTAAATTGAATTGAGAAAAATAACAAAACCTTCAATAAAAGTTATCTTATTTGAAGATATTACCATTATTTTAGTTTTATTTAGTAAAATTTTTAGTTAAAATAACAATTTATAACAGAAAAATAGCAATAAAGCCAGTAACAAAAAAAAATATATATATATATAAAGATACGTGTGATGATGGCTTAGAAACTGTGTGCCAGATATATTAACAAAACAAGCGAAATATCTGCCTTTATATGTCATTTCGTAACATTCGTGAAACGTAAGATGTTTAAATTTAGAAATCCTATTTTTTAGAATATTATTGAGCTTATACAGAATATGGAAACTAAATAATGGAAATATGGAAACTAAATAAAACAGAACATATAAACAAGATGCTCAGTCAGACAAGTAATGTGCAAAAATATCCAAATCACCAACAGTTACAAAAAAAAAAAAAAATTGCAAAAAAAAAAAAAAAAAAAATCTATATTCAAAATGATAATAAAGCATGCTTTATAACAGCCAACAACAAAACCTCGCCAATATCAAACAACTGACTTTAAATCCATTCCTTGATTTGTAAGCACGAGCTCGCAAAAATATAAGCTCATATGTAAATACATTTGCAGGAATGGTGATAATTCCCAGCAGTGCAAACAAGCTTACTTTTCTCACCAGAAGGCTATGTAGGGTCACTCTTAAGAAAATGCCATGGGGAGAGATGGATAAAAAAAAAAAGTTATATAAAAATATAAATGCCTAGGGGTGGGGTGTCTTGCAGTTGAATTGGTCTAGGTCAAAGACGTGCACGAGACGACAAAACTTATTTTTTAACATCCCAGACAGCTGTGTTTGGTTTTAGGATAGGGTTTTGACACTCAGTAAACACCGGTTCGACCGGCTCTCGGGATTCAGGAAGTTTATGTAAAAAGACGAACTATATAAGATTCATTCGTCTTTTTACTAAAAGCACCCTCCAGGTATAAATATCGTGATGGCATTTGCGAATTAGCCAGCGGGAGTTGAATCATCTTTCTTCCACCGAAATGGAGAAGGAACTATTCACCTATTCCATTTGCGAACTTAATTATTATACCTTCTGCTAATTATAAATTATCGCCGCGTGATCTTAAATACAAACCTGAGATGTAGTTCACGTTGCGAGTGTGATGCTTGGACTTTTTAGAATGATCATAGCGTAATTAAAACTGCTGTTAGAAAAATGCCGGTTCGACGTTGAGCCATAATACCTTGAACCATAATATGGTACAATTTGTTGCGACCCTAATTAAGTGTTCAAATGAGCTATCTTTCCATCCAAACGTAGCCGTAGTATCGCGTATTCAAGTTTAGAAACCACTATAATTTGATTTAAATAGCACCATACTCAAGTTTCAGTAAATTTGTACAATGTTGCGGTTCAGCACGCTTCATTATTTCAAACAGTATTGTCTAAAACTACTAATTTACAAATTTCTTTTAACCGATTGCTTAAGACAAATTTTTGGGCACTATGTTTATGACAACTCGCGAAAGAAATATTTAAGCAACTGACTCTAGGATAGTGTTAACGGGGAGGGGGGGGGGAGATGCGATGTTCTAAAATTTTGATACCCTTTAACATCAGCAAAAATTCTTAGTTAATTTAAAAATTGAAAAAAAAAGAAAAATGTAATTGATTTTACTGACAAATTTTTTAGGTTACAAAACAAATTAAAATTGCTCCTCTCTTGATATTAAACTTATCTGGGCCATTGAAACCATACATTGAGACAAATAGTTTAAGTAAACGAATTAGAATTGCTCCTCTCTTAATATTAACTTATGTGGGCCGTAGAAACCATACATTGAGAGATAATGTTTACAGAAATTATCAGAATAGCTTGATCAGGTGCATTATTAGTTAATAAAACGATTTGCTTCTCTGTACTTTAATGAAAATACGACAATTTGCTTCTCTGTGCGTTTATGAAAATCCTATAATAAAATTAAAATAATAAAATAAAATTTAAATAAATGAATTAACTAATTCTGCACTTATTCTCTGTTAGATTTTCATTATTGTGATAAAGCAATTTCCAAAAATTTACTTTGAATTCAAGGCCAATGTTATCAAAAAAAGTGAAAATACATCAAAAGAAGACAATGGCAAAAAACGGAATTACAAATCAAACTTTCTCTCTTGAAAAGCTTCAGTGATTTTTCCTTGCCAACAAGGCTTGAGACACATTATGCGACGGGGCCAAACAACCGAAAAAGCGTTTTTCCACTTTCCTGGCGACGAATCATTTTCCATTATTTTTTATCTTTCTTTTTTTTTCCTCGCAAATTTTCGAGATTCTTATCAGAGAAATCCCGCCTACGTGCCTTTGAAAAAAATGCTGGCTCAATTTTCTCTTAAACCATCATCATCATCTTCTTGGAGGTGATTTTCCTTTGGCGCTTAACAAAGACAAAAGTCGAACTTGACCATGAAATAAAATAAAAATAACCTCTGTGTTTGAGCAAAGGTAAAAATAATGAAATGAGTGGACCTATAACAGGTAAGGACAATGGGACCGGTCAAGATGGCAGTGTCATGCATCGCTGCCCAGTGGTTAAGCGGATGCTACGATAGCTTTTTCTTGAGAACTCTTCGAGATATCGTGACAATCTATGCTTCCGTTTGTCATCGTGGTGGGGTGGGAAGATTTCACACACTATTTTGTAGTGATACTGCGCATGCTCTGAAGATGGTACCAGAAGTATCATTAGCACATAGCCTGTCTGGTTTCCGGAAAGTAATATTTAAGTACAGTTAAAACAATGAACTTTCCATTGGCTGTTTTAATAACGATTAAAACGTCTAAAGATAGCCCAAAACATATCTTAACACACGAAATTAAGACAAAACGAAAGGTAAGACCAAAATTAAAATAAACACATTGATTTCTTTTATTAATAAGCCTTTCAGATATTACAAAAGCCTCAAAGATTAGATTATTTTTATTGACAATGGGGTAGTTATACTTATGAAGGGCAGTCTACAACATAATAATTTGAAATATTACAATTATGAATATAAGCATACAGCATAAATAAAATACTAATTTGTTCATCCAAATCACAAAAAATAGTTCTAAAATTAAATTTAAAAAATAACATTTAGAATAGAACCATTCTCGTTTATACTTTTGACTGTAGAAAGTATCTTAAATATATAAAAATAAAGTTTGGGATCTTTCAATAATTACACAATTTAACTAATTTTGATAACTAACAGAATATGGAATTAGTGACGGCCTCTTTTTCTTTCAAGCATTTTAAAGAGTCCACGCGATTCTATCTGAAATTTGCTCATATTAATTTATTTTACATAGGTTTTTTTGGGGGGTCAAAACTAATTCTAAATAAACATTTAAAAATCGCAGATTAAGTAGGAGTTGGGAATTTCTTACTTATGCTCACAAGAAAAAGGAGGTTCAAAATCAACAAAGAATAAGCCTACGTAATATTTAAACATCCCTTTTTATCATGATTTTGTAAAGTACATTTAGAATAATCATAATTAATTGTTTCAGCATATTGACAGAAGGTGGCGATAAAGCATGATAAAATGTTGATAGATTAAACTAATATATTGCAGAACCTAAAATCATTATTTTTTCATCTAATACTAATATAAATACTTAAATAAGATCGTCACATTAGACGAAAATTTGTAATTTACATTGGAAGAAAATTTGAATGAGCTGGAATGTTCTCACAATATTAATTCATACTATTACTTAAGAACAATCTTTGATTTTAGACCTAAAGAACAAGAAAAAAGTTTGGAATAACACGCTACTTTTTATAAATATTTCATTCTTAAATATCTTTAATATACGATGCGTTAAAATGATTCTTTTCATTCTAAAAGATAACAGACTATTCATTTTTGTAAAACCCAAACCAAAATTTCGCACACATTTTAAAGAAGAGAATACTTCAGTCAACCAAAGTAATCGTAGAATATCCGGAATCAATAATAGCTCACATACAAATCTCAGACATCTTTGGTTATCTCAGTTTTTCCCACTTGGCCGATTCCTTTCATAGAATGGAACAAAAACATCCCAAATGAAAAGAGAATGGCCAAATCACAAAAAGATTTCGGCCAAGTAGTTAATTGGCGTATATCCAATGGGCCAACAAATGGTGCACGTAATCTGATTGCATCTCAAACCATGATATGAAAGGGGTAAGTTCTATGCCATGCCCAGGTTCTTCTGAAAACAAACGGATGCACAGCATTCAATTCAAACTTCGGTCAAATAACTTCGAATACGGAAAGGAAAAAAAAAAAGAGGCAATAAATTTATAAAAACTAATGATGATAAAGAAGACCGTGAAAAGCACGGTCTATTGTGGCTGAAACATAATACCACCACCAACGAGGGTCTAAAAACGTGCTTGTTTTAAGGTTGTTTGCAATCTGAAGAAGCTAGAATTTCTTATCTTGTAATTACATAATTGGGCACAACAGAAGCGAGGAAATGATAAAACAATATATAATATCGGTGTAAATTGGAGTAAATTGTTTTTACAATAACAATAAGTAAATAAACATTTTCTATGTTTCATCAGTAAATAAATACGTGCTCTTTTCAACATAACTGTAGACGAGTCAGCATTATTTCAAAAATATCTTCTTTCCCAGCGTTAATTGTTCTATATCTTAATCACTTTAGAGATTATTTGAATACGCTTTAAACCGATTTGAAAATAGAATTAAAAAAAAAACTAAGTTTTAAAGTAATATAACTAAAGCTAAAACATACTATACTTTTAGGCTTAGCATATAAGATTTTAATCTTAATGCTATTCAAATGTCATAGGATTCGTTAAACACCAATATTTTCTAATCAGTCAAACACTATTTAGACTTATTAAAATGAGCCCACATATCTTTAAGAAAATACATTTTTAGCTCGGTTAGTTTGTAATCAGCCCAGAATAGTGAAGGCTTACAACAAATAACCTTATTAAAAGTTCATTTTAAAAAGTCTAAGGAAAAATTCAGTTTAATAGAGTCATTCTCTGCATGCTTCTAAT
This sequence comes from Parasteatoda lunata, assembly GCA_949128135.1. Lineage (NCBI taxonomy): Eukaryota > Metazoa > Arthropoda > Arachnida > Araneae > Theridiidae > Parasteatoda > Parasteatoda lunata. The sequence goes on from OX421970.1 coordinate 103,067,759, forward strand.
TAGCCTAAAAGCATATTGGTTTATTAAAATAATCCTGAAAAAAATATCAAACAGAATAGAAAAAACTGGAGGCTATTCTAATATGTTACAAAAAGCTATCGACAATAACAAAGACCTGGATATTTCATTTAGCCAACAACAACACAAACTCTAAGAAAATATCATAAACAGGCTATTAAGTCCTAAAGTAATATAATAATATCGAATGAAATAAATGTGCGTTGATTTTTTTTTTTTATTAATTTATTCAGTTACCTAAATGTGTCCTTTTACAAAATAGTAGAGCGTAGAAAGGAAAAATTGTTATCTTGTAACAAAAGCTAGTCTCCTTACATTAATACTGATCTAAAGATTATTTGAATTATCTCTAAATTTTTTGACAACTTTTTTTAAACATTGAAATTGTAACAATTTAAACTTTACAATAAAGTTTAAAAATACATTATTTCTTTTTTTAAATCACTATTTGTGTCCAAGTATGAAGTAAATTTCTACTTCTACAAAAATAAATACGTTTTAAAACTTTTGAATAATTTATTCTGATATAATTTAGTTTTCAAAAATCAGAATCCTGGTTTAAATGCGCAGTATAGTACAGGAATCTGTTGACTTGCGCATTGATTATCGGCCAACCCCAAAAATAACATGAATATTTTTGATACTTCAACCTTGATACCATTTTAAAAAAAATTTATAAGAAAATTAAAAAAAAGATTAATCTTTAATTTACCATTCTGAGAAATGTAAATAAATAAAACTGAGTATAAATAATTCATGATTTCAGATACTTATTACACGCAATTTCAACACAAACAGGAAGTTTTGAGAATAAATATTAAATCGATTTATTTATACGCTCAGTAATATAAACACACTAATTATTTTTATTTCTATTAACGCGATACCGAAATGAAGCAAAAGTAGATTTATTGCTTCGTCTGCAGTCAAAACTCGTTCGACGATTAAAAGAAAATAAAATTCTATTTTCTAAATCGGTAGTTAGTTTTTCAACTGCTGAATGTTTAAAAGCAGCTGTCTCTTGCAGTTTAATTCGTTAGTTGGAATGCACATAAAATGTTCCAAAAATAAGATTTTAGGTGCATTACATTATTTAGTTTTGTATGTTATTATGTGCTTTATAGCTGTAATAATGTTAATTAGTAACTAAATAAAAAGAAATTAAAATTTTAACATATAGTAAAGAGGAAAAAATAAATATACACGAGTACCATTAAAATTCCTCTACTAGAAATCAATTCCTTATTGTATTTAAGTAACAATATTGAAGTACTTAGTACAACTAAATAAGATTCTTTTCACAACACTTAAATATTTACTTTATTTTCTTCATATATACAGAAAACAGTCGGCAAAGAATTCTGTTAGATTAAAAAACATTTCGCTAAAAAAGAATGAATTCTAAAAGAAACAAAAATAAACAACTTAAAAATAAAAATGCTGTTGCCAGAAATAAAAATTTTTGAAAGTTAACTTAGCAACATAAATCAAGGGCAACTAGATCATACAAGTGCAGCTAGATCAAAAAGTGCAACTAGATCAAAAATTATGATACCTGAGCGCTTGACGTAACAATTATAGCTACCTATGTGTAGCTAAAACTCCTTTAGTACAAAATAGTTAAAATATGTTTTCCCTGTTGCTTTAAACATTAGATGCTAATGCATATATGTATGGAAAAATCTATATTTTTAATTGTATTGTTGACGATATTTTGCAAAGAGTTTTCACGATGTGTAAGTGTCTTATAGACTGCTTATTCAAAGATAACAATCGACGACGATAATATCGATTATTAAATAATTTCTCTTAGGTAACGAAAATATTAAAAATTAATGTGAATTAGCAGAATTTGACAAATATCTTTATACGTCGAAATTTATGGGCAACATATCTCAATATTAAAATTTAAATATAACTTTCACAATTTTTAAAGAAGAAATGTATCAATGCTTCTTAGTAAAAGTATTGATACATTTCCTCAAAGTATTTTTAATAAATCTACCTATAAATATAGCTTTAGAAAAATTACAATAATTATAACTTCAAATCTCCCCTAGAATTACAGATCTTGGGGGGCCGGAACTTAGATATATAATAAACAGCTGTTTATTTCCAATCAAATTCATTATGAAGGGTAACTTTCCGTTAAGTCATCAAGATATATGCAGACGATTTTTTTGATCATCTTCTTCTGGTGGTGTAAAGATAAACGACGATCAAACGTTACAAAACTGCAAAACGGCAGGGACCCGCATATAAAATTATCACCCGCATTTCTTCTCCTCATTATATTTTCAATCTATTCACTTCAATTCAGCTGCATTTTATTCACTGCAGAAAAAAGGAAATGCTAACGAAACGACAAAGAAGCGCACGCTGCTACCAGTAATAGGCGATTTTTTTTTACTACCGAAATTATAAATTGCAACAACCAGCAGGATGATATTAACAGCTGCTGTAAATATTTTTAATTTGATGAAATGTTGGCGCGGAAGTCGGTGTAACAACGTTTAACCTTTTTTGCTAAAGATTTCTAAACAATTATGAAAATTAGGTGAAGAAATGTAAACGAATAGTAAACGAATGTTAAAGGACAAATTAAAATATAAATATATTCATTTTTATTGCATTATAGTATTCTTAAAAAATACACTACAGAAAATTCCGGATCAAACTAGTGTCTATCTAGTTACCGGCACTATGAGTGCATCATCCGTAAAATCCTTTTCCACGGTAAAATCTTATAACCGTAATTTTTATCGAAATATTTAGTTAATTAGAGTGATTTTGCAGTCATTATTATTGTAAAAATTACGGTGTATCAGATTTTTTGCTTCGTAACACTATTACGGTAGAAGTAGATTTTACGGTAATTAGTACCCCGGCATCCTGAGTGCCCATTACCGTAATTCAGTGTAAAACCACTTTCAGAAAAAGTTCTAATTGCGTTAATATCGAATTTGACATTTATTGTTCAATTAAATAAAAAAATTTTCTTTCTTTATTGTAACGTGACTAAGTTACTGAATTATATAACAGACAAAAACCTTTAAAATACTGTTATTTCATATAGCCTACATATAATATATTTTTCCTGTATTTTCCTAAGAGGCGCTGATATATAAAATTATACAGCAACGCCTGTTAGCAAAGCGGAAATTCTTTAGAGCGAAACAACTAAGCTAGTGGCCACGGGTGCAGTATTGCACTTGACCCTTAATTACGCAATATGCATTTAAAAAAAAAATAAAAAAAAAAAAAAAAACTATATGTTTTGGAGAAAAAGACACTAAACAAATTTTTTAAAGGAAATCAATAACTATTCATTAATATCTCAAAAAGGCATCCAGGTTTAAACTTAAAAAATTACGCCAATGCATATATTATCAACAAAAATACGCTACGCGAACTTAATGCCTTTTATCTGTTGGCCAGATAAAAGGCCTGAAAGATCTGATGCCTGTTAAGACATTAAAAACCACAAAATTCTAAACAGAAAGTGGATTTAAATAAATGATCAACTAACAAACTTTTTTTAAAGACAAAAATGAATGGAATTAATTCGTCGTAGTATAAATGGAATTTCAAAACAATCAACCGCAATATGCATTCAAGTTACGTACGCGATTACTTGGTTCACTTCCTCGTCTCTGGTATTAAAACGTATTTGAAACCAACAAACTTTTATCTCGATATTTTGCTGAGCACAGTGCAAAATGTTGATCGAACGGAGTGGACCCGAGAAGTAATGGTTTAGCTAAACAATGCCTCATTAGCACTTGTCGTTTATGATAATTGTAGTGACTCAGCTCATTAAACAAGAAATCAGAAGTCGCCGTCCTCAGCCATTTAGCTGAGGCCAGCGATTAAAAAAACGCAGTAAAAGTTCCACAGATTACAATAGCTTATTATAGCAAATGAAAATGGCGCAATGCAGACAGAAATAAAACAGTATGTGGACACAATTCATTTTATTTGCAAGTTAAATAAGTTACATTTAATCGAAATATGTTAAGCATGCGAGAGGGATTATAGAATCTGCGCAACTTTAGAATTAGCCTCTTACTTTTATATTTATTATGTATTCAAGGCAGTAATACGAACGTTAAGACAAAAGAAATGAAAAAGATAAAAAAAAAAATTTTATACGATGAAATTGTGGGCAGTAATATAGTTAGTAAGACGAAGAAACTGCATTGAAAAAGATTACCTAGAGGTTTGCAAATATAAAAACAAGTAGTGAGCAATTATTTTATAATTTAAATGAATAAATTTCATGAAAATAATTCAAAAAAATTGACGAAAATTCGGGGCTTAAAAAACCGCCCGTCCTCGGCGGTCAAAAATTCCGCGCGGACGGCCATTTTCCCGTTAAAGTTCGTGATACATTTTCAATTTTTGTTATCTTACAAGAGTCTATCGCTTCACTTCTATAATGACCCTCTAATCTAGAAATACTGCAACATACTGCGCTTGGTGGAATTGATGTTTTTTCTGTCTGGGAGTACTGCAGCGGTTGAAAGGAGCTTTTCGGTAATGAACTTACACAAAAACACATTACTTACTGGTCTTAACAAGAAGCGTTATCAGTATTTTAACAAGAAGCGTTAAACGCAATTATGAACATCTACCTAAATGGAAAACCCCTTTCAGATTTCTGAGCACAAGCCTCTGTAAATCATTAGATTGATTGTGGAACTGGCAAACGTCATATTTGATTCATTTAAAAAACGCAGTACCCTCGGATAAATTGACATTCCAGATAACTTGACCTTTGTCATTTAAATTATTTCATATAAGAAATAAATTATTTCATAAAATAAATACTAGGTTACTATTAGTAACCTAGTATTTCTTTTATTACTGTATAATGTTATCCTAGTATTTGTAATCCTAATAACTACTAATTCATTGTGCAATTTATATGATAGATGTTTGTAATATATAAGAGAAAATTATATTTTTATTTATTTAGAAGTGACGGGTTAGTTTAAAAGGAGGACGGGTACATTGTTGGACAAGCCGTCCTCGAGGACGGTTAAAATTTCCGAGTTTTTTCGAGCCCTGCGAAAATTGCATTTTACTCTTGTAGATTTCAGATACAATAATCAGGGTCTTTTTTTTAGTTACATACGTTAGAGAAATTTCTTTATGGGTGATAAGGATAAAAACTATAGATGTGACCCATCAGATACAAATATATTTTATCAACATTATGAAACAATGTTCACTTCAGTTAGCAAATTTGTGTAACCTAAAAAAAGTAAACAAACTTCTCATTTGTGCCAAAATCGCCAAAGAAACACGGAACAATCAGTTGATGGTATATTTAAAATAAGTTGCACTCTATAAATTCAAATTTTAATATGTTTTAACAACATTATGGAACATATCTCATTAAGTAAACTTGTTTAACCTAAATAGGCAAACAAACTTATCATTCACGCTTACAGTGCAAATCGCGAAAGAAACAAGTGACAATGCTTCGATATATTTGAAATGAAAAGTACAGATAGCTCGCTACAAATGCAACACTTATTTGACAAACCCTCATTAACGTTTTTAAATATTATCTTATAGGTGATGTTTGAATTTGTTTCGGGAAACACTTTAGGATCTGACATATCTGGAGCAACATGAGAACAAGAACAACTATCTGTTTAAAATAGAACATGTATCGGTGTAGTCTGGTGTAGAAGACACTTCGTGATACCAAACTTAATGAATGTGAATCTTGGAAAAAAGAGCGCCAAACCACACTGCACGAATGGAATATGTTTGTTCACCTCGGGATCTATCGTTTTAGGTGCAATTTAGCCTCAAGGACAATAGGCTACCCCTTAGTCACTCTTAATAAGGAACACAAAGGTCTAATTGCAAGGGGCAGAAAACCTATTGTGAAGGGCTCAGTGAAGTGTGGAAAAAGAGATGCTATCAGATACCGACATAATCAGATAGAGCGATTGTTTCTCTTTTAAAATTTATACTGCGGAATATCATGTGACCCGCCCACCGTCCAATCAGGTGTTTCTTTACCAAGTTTGCGTTTAGCTCGATTTGGCCCTAATAAGGCACGCTTTTACGAAAATGGCGGGTTCTTGCAATTTGTTCTACGGGAATCTTTTGTATAACGAAGAAAGAAGGAAAACAGAACTGGCCGGTAGGGGGTCATTTGGGCAGTGAATGGGCTTGGAAAGACAAGGCAATTATTTTTTATTAATTGTTTTAATATCCAGCGCATGTGAAACGAGCGTTCGTCGTTTCCTGCTTCGATAAAAACGAATGCAGTAAAAATAAAGATATTGAACTGGCTATTTTTAAATACAAAAGAAACATGATCAAGTATCAGTTATTGATTGAGACTGTCGCTATTATGATACTTTTTAAATTTTAGGTCAATTTCCTCTAGACAAGACATAAATTTCATGTCGTATATCTTTATTACGCAATTCTCCGATGACGTTATTTTTATGGTAGCATTCTTATATCGAATACGTAAATTAATGGGGAAATACAGAGCAGAATTTGGACAGAAAAGAAAAACAATTAGCATTCAAAAACATAGTTGAATTTTAGAATACACAAATTATTTTGTTGTGACTGTCTTTGTTCTCTATACGGCTCTTTGTTTGCGTATGTATAGAAGAAACAGGGATCTTAAATTGATAGAATGTAAGTAATTGGTTTCCTGATTTAAAAAAAAAATGGCAATCACTTTTATTGAGCGGGATAAACGAATATCATTCTTACCATTATATATTAAAGAGTTAATTTTTCCGGGTATCTGTGATTTAAAAACCTTACATGAGTTTCAGATGTTAAAATTTTATTTAAATATGCCATAGCACTTACAGTTTCCCGAATCATGTATAATTAATGCCCAAGAATTTTCTTCGAATTAACAAGTTTATTTATTCAGAAAAGGCTTAGGGGAGAGTCGGGTAGCCCCGCCCACTTAAGGAGTATTGCTTATATTGCGGTACAATATTGAGTAATAATCAATATTTTTGTATGTTTCTATTGTTTTATCACCTAATTAAATAATGCAAAAGGAATAAACTAAAAGAAGAATAGTTAAAAAAAAAAAATAGAAATTTAAAAAGTTTGACTACTGTATTCAACATATTTTCAAAACTATTGTTTGCCATGTTACCAGCTGCATAAATACTTGAAACTTTGAAAATAATCTTTTTTTAATATAACAATTAATGTCCGATGGCCCATTGACTTGAAAGAATATTCTATACTTATGAAATTGACAGTGGGCGGGGGTACCCGACACTCCCCTATTCAAAATATTAATGGCTAAGTTTTTTTTCAATTGAAATTTATCCTTATATAGAAAGTGCGTTGATTCAATCACGTTGTAAATTTGAATTGTGTTTTCAAATACCTGATTTTAGAAGATTGAATATTTTCTTTTCTTTTATTGTTTATTTATTTTCTTATGTGTTTATTTTCAAAGAAAGTTATTCGTTTCAATACATTAATTTAATTTAAATTGATCTTTATTTATTTTGTGATTCAATCGTATTGTAAATTAGAATTCAAACTTCAAATACTTCCATTTTAGAAGGTATCGTCGATTAGCATAACAATAGTAGGTAAGAACAAAGTAAATAATGGTGGGAAAAAAATATTTATTAAAGTAATAATACGTTATAATGTTTGAATGAAGCTGTTCAAAATAGATAGAATAACAAATCCGTGTTGTTCTTATTTCACTTTTTCTAAAAAATGTGAGCAATGTAGCGGACTGCATATGACCAAATCGGTAAGAATTCTTACCGAGTTCCGTGAGTTCTAAATGAAATTCGGTCACTACAAGAACGTAAATATTACAACCGGTTGCAGTTACAGTGCAAACTATCATTCGGTAAGGAGGGAGGAAAGGAATAAAATTCATTCGAATGGCCTTATTTTTGTTTTGTTGGAAAGAAACGTAATTAAGCAATTGCAGCAGTAACTTTAATCTTAAACTATTGTTTTATTTCACATAATTTATGTAATTTAACTCAATTTATTGTATCGATCATTTAAATTCGTCAACAGTTAAGGGCAGAATTATCTAGAATTAAATTAAAATTATGTTGTTTTTTTTATAGTAGTTTAAGTCCATATAATTTTATCACCATTTAATTTAATTACCATCAAATTATATGGACTTAACTATTATAAAAAAAATTCTATTAGTGCTTGAGATAAATTTTAGCAAACCGAAAACTTCCAAAAACTTTAATTTGTGTTTATTTACGTATTTTATATTTTCCCCAGAAATATTCAGAATTTTAAGTATTTTCATTAATATTCGTAAAAAAAAAAGAAGAAGAAAATGGAAAGGTAAAAGAAAAAGAAATTGTGTGACAGTACCAATTGAACATCTAATATAGTTAATTTAGAATTTTTAAATCTTTATTTCATTATTCTTATGCAAAAACTGAATAAACCTGAATGACTGACATGATAAGATTTTTTTTTTTTTTTGTAAAAATGCATGAGAAATAATGAATGCAATGATAGATATGGAATTTAGCAGGGACATCAAGAAAACATATAGCTCCCAAATGTTTGGCATGCTTAATGTTCACGGGATTCTTAGAATTGCAAGTTCTCAAGGACACCTGTCTCCCGCCTCCCACGTTAAAACACCGCACATTTTTAAAAACCCTGATGGGTAATATGAGAATTGAGTACTCTTTGAACCCCAGATTACACATTTTTCAGGAGCTAAAAGGAGACAGTAATCCTATTTCTTGGGGCCTCCTCCATTCCTACCACCTGCTTTCACAGAGTTCTCACATTTAGTAAGGGAAAAGTTACTACTAGTGGGTAAAAAAAGAAAAAAAATTCTGTACAATGTTAAACAACAAAAAAGTCGCTAATAATTTTCATTACTGTAAAAAAAAAGGTGATATTTAAATACTATAGTAAAGAAAGAAAAACGTTTTTTTTTTTAATAATAAATTTAAGGTTTAGGACATTATTCAGGAAAAAATTAAAATTATTTCATTGGATTGCTTTTAATGATATACGTAGTTTAGAACTTATCACCTTCAAAAGTAATTGAAATGCTTTAAAAAAAATTGGGTGCGAGGAAATGAATTATTGTGATCTTAAGCAATTTAGTATTAAGATAAAATTGTGTATAATTGTCTACTCGTGAAAAATGGATAAATATTATTAGGTTCTTATGCGTCTAAAACAGCTCAATTCGTTTCGTTCAATTTTTCTCCCCTTAATAACCTAAGACCAAAATCTTAAAATAGCTACAATAACATCAATAATAATATTTATTGCACAACAATTCAGTTCGCAATATTATAATAGAATATTAATATAACTTTTTTATCTAGAAATCAGATTTTCAAGTACTTTAATACAATATTAAGGATTCCAGAGAGAAAACCGTTAACTGGAAATTTTCGTCCATAATTTAGATAAATTATTGTCCAATAATTTAGGTAAACAGTTCCCTTATTATTTTGCCTCCCCCCCCCCTATCTCTAGAACTAAATCTGTCAAAAAAAAAAAAAAAAAAAAAAAAAAAAATAATTTAAAGAAAGTACGTTTTTATGTCTGATTTTGTAGTTTAAGTTTGGGAGGGGACTGCCATAGATAAAGTAGAAGGTTAGCCCTATCCCTTCGAACCATTAAGATTACTGCGTGACAATCCGATCATAAAATCACAAGTTATTCTGGTCTTTTCTTTATTTTGCCAAACCGCGAAGGTAATAATACATATTATAAAAATAGGGGGAAATTTTCACTTCAGCAATAGGAAGGAGAGAGAGACATTAAGCATAGCCACCAAGGCTCGGTGACTATGCATTAAGCCGGTCTACAGGTTTTAACAGTTAAATGAACAGCATACATATATAAGTATATGTTATTGAAATTCTTAAGTTATTTTCATTGACTTCAATATTGAAATTCAACATCGAATATTTCACACCTTAAGATTTCTTTACCGTATCAAAAATAGGAAATTCCTTCACGTAAAGTTTGATTTTTAGCTCTTGCTTGCAAGTTTTCATAATTTCACACCATGACCGCAAAATCAACAACCGTTAAAATATGAATTTGAAAATCGTCAGTTCGAAGACAGTCGCTTTCATAAGACAAAGAAAAGAAATCTTCTAAACAGGAAAGAGGAAGATAATAAAAGTCAACATCGGGACTGAAATTTTTAAATTAACGTGAAGCGGATGGCAACGCCTTTTGATTTCTGTCACACTTCCTTCAAGGATTCGTCATATCTTCTCGTCTTTCTTCGTTTGCCAAAAAAGAAATGCCGCTTTTAATTTCGAATGCATTTTCGTCTAAATTTCTTAATGCTATTACAACATAACATTACAACACAAGCATAACGTTAATAAATAACGGCGCGAATGACTTAACAGGGTTTTTTAAGTGAACAGTAAACCTAGCCTAAGGAATGGGTGAGAATGATGTAATAAAATAGCTTTACATAAAAAATTTTATTATTTAAATATTTACTATTTTAAATTGTAATAAATTGCCGAATTTAAACAGACTTATAATTTTATGTTTAACTAAGCCAGAAATTGCTTTTGTTCTAAACACCTTTAAACTAAAAGGAATTATACTTGGTTCATTTAATTTTAAGAATCAACTTTCCAATTAGATGGTTCTTAGCACAAACTTTTCTATTTTAAAAATAGGAAATAACTTTCCTAAATTCATTCCTTAAGCATTTGATATCAAAATCTTAATATAATCATAAATATATAAACCTTAAAACCAAAATAATTTCTACTTTTTTATAGACCATTAATCCATCGCAAAACATACAAAAAATTTTTTTATTTATCTTATAAACATAAGAATATAAGGTACAATCCTATGATGTACAAGGTACATACATCCAGTGATGTAATGTAACTGCTCGAATTTGTTATTGCCAACTATAGAAGCTTAAAATAATGTTGAATAGAAATTATCTTAGTGTTCCGTCCAAAAAGAACAAAAGAGATATTTTTGTCACTTCGATGCTATCACATTTATTACAACAACCATTAAGCGAACGTTTGAACTACATTAACCTATATTTCTCAAACTCAATCGTTGCAACAATTGACGGAAAACTGATCAATCAATGCATTCCGATTTAACAAACCACCACCAAGCTTCAATCGAACGGGTGGCACACTTGCGCTACTGTTCGAAAAACAAAGGCATTCAATTATGAATATGTTCCAAAAGTCAACTTTTCCGTGAAGCGATCATTTTAACGAGTCAGCCCACAGTTCCTTATCGGTTCTACAACATTTGGAACAATGAAATCGAACTATAATCCAACCAGATCACTTTCTTGCAAGAAGTAAACAAAAAAATGCTGTTGCCAAAATATGGTCACAAAATGCGTTTTCATTTTTTATTTCATTTTTTCATTTCAGTTCATTATTCTGTAAATGCATTTTGGAAAGGGTTTTTCAGGCCAAAGAAATGAAAATGGGTGTGACCAACGCCCGAATCGTGAAGGCTGTGGCCAAGCACAAATAAATCCTTTCGTTATTTTTTTCTTCTCTCGGTTTCATTCCATTATCTACACGCGTAATCCATATTTGAGTGACAGTAATCAAACAATAAAAACTCGTTCACATTTTCTTTTAAACATACTCGAACGGCAACAGCGTAAAATCTAATCCGCTTTAAGCTCTAAGGTACACTGCATAGCAAGAAATTGTTCTTTCCATTAGGATCGGAATTGGAGTTTTATGCTTAAGAAGTATCTAGAATCGTTTGGGGCGTAAAAGTGAATGTTCGAGTTAGTTACCCATGGATAACGCGGGATTTCAAGATTCTTTTATACAACGAATTCAGATGATAATTGAAATAAGAATGAGGTTTCCTGAATAACTTATAGTAACTTTTCTTCGCATAAGTTTTTAATTAATACCATAATGAATGTACGTTTTTAAAAAAAATATTTATTAGAATAAATAATGGAGTATTTCAATTTTTTTTAAAGTTTAAAATTTGCTAGAATTGTAAAATTGTGTTTAACTACAACGTTAAGATAATTTCGAGTGACATTAACGGCATCTCAGAATGAAATTTTACTTCTATTGTTAACTTACGGAAAATTATATGAATAGCAGTACTTTGAATGAATAGTCGCTAATCACTATTTTGAAATATATTGTTGTTTCATTTTATTCATTAAAGCAAAACATTAATCTTTAAAACTTTAAATATTTTTTTTTAACATTTGAAACTACTTTACAGGTATCGTAAAGTTTATAAATGAAACTATAATATTCCAAAAAAAAAAAAAAATAAATGAATAAAATAAAATAAATTGGCCACTAAATAAATAGGAAATTGGTATCAGTATAATTCTTCACGAGATGACGTAAGAGGCGGTTGGGAACACTTCAAACTAGTTTTCAAATTGAGGTCTTCAATAATTAAAATAATTATGATTGAAAAAAGAATCAAATTTCTACTTATCACTAATAAGTACTGATAAAACAATACAAAATAATAAATTGCAATCACGAACAATATAAAATAACCGCTAAATAACTAGTAAATTCAGTTTCCTATCATTTTTATCGTTAGAGGAAGTTTAAATTAACTAATATTGCTTAAAATATAAATTTTTAATTAAGAATAAAGGTCCTTTAAAATTTTGTTTTGTAATATAATTTTTTTTTTCAATATTTCAAAGAGTAATAAATTTTTAACCTTTCCAATATTGCCTTTCATGTATAGATAATATCTGAAAATATTGCAGAAAGATAAGATCGCAAAATGTTAGTTTGATATTTTTTTTATATAAATCTTAGACGATAGTTCAGACGCGAAATCCAAACGTAGATAAAACGTTGCGATCTAACTTTCTTCGCACCAACCAGCAATTTAAAACCGTTAAAAACCATTTAAAACACCCTATACCAAATAAAAAAAAATTACAATTCTTCGACTATAACAATTTCTTTCAGAAAAAAAGAACAGTATTTTTTTTCACAGCTTGTGAAATGACACGACTGTTTTATGTGAGAGATAATTTACAAGGTACATATAAAAAAAAAAAAAAATAAAAAAAAAAAAAAAAAGGAAGAACGACGCAAAAGCTCACCCGTTAAATTCAAAATTGTGACTATGATCAGATCAATTTGGTCACGATTTAGAATTGTTTTTTTTTTTTTTTTTTTCATTATTATTATTTTCTCGCCAAGTTCATCGTTCTCTGTCGCCTCTCCTTCGCCATTGGCGATTTACGGAGCAAATTATTACCTTACACCGACATACACACAACTCATGTGTATATAATACCTGCAGAAAGAAAAAGAGAGAGAAAAAAAAAGAGAAAGGTTTTTAGGCTATGACTTTTTATCATCGCGAAGTCATTAGATGTTGACGGGGTGCCACAAAAATTGAAGTATCGATAATTGTGACTTGCGGAGTTCTAGAATCGTTAAAAGGACGAAACACCAAGATTTTTTTGTGTTTTGCCAGTATGACGACAATTAGCTATCCTTTTTTTTTTTCATAGCAAATTGCTTAATTGATTTGAGATTCAGCCCTAGGATTTTACTAACTTAAGTAGTATGATGTAAACACTGGCAAAAAACATATGACGACTAACTTCTTCCTGATCAGAAGGCGATATTAAGAAATAATTAAGTTTATAAGATCTTATTTTTTTTTTTTTTTCCTCCAAAAGCGTGCTTTAGGATAAAAAGAAGAAAGAAAAAAACCCTCATAAATGAAAAACACTTGACAAACATTTGACAGGATTTTACCAAAATGTTCGGAAACCTTTAGCATAAATGCCAAAAAATATATATATATATATATAGATGTTACGTTTTTTGTATAAAAAACCAATAATTGTTAATTTATTATGCAAAAGCATTTAATTATTTTGTAAAGTATAGAAATAGGAACATAATGCACAAGCTTACAAGTACTATCAAAAGTTTTTCTTTAAAAATAAAATATTTTCTAGCAAGATTATAAACCCAATATCAATTTTCGGACATCTGTAATTTAAATCGATGAATGAACTTGTTTTGTCACACTTCTATGATTATTGATTCAAATTCAGAGAATATATACTTAGTTCAGTACAATACTTAACAATGAAAGCGCATTTTTCATATTATTTGCAGAAAAGAACTATTTTATTTAATGCATATCAGGAAAAGCAAGCGCAACTAGCTATACATTCGTGTAATTTTAGTGACCGCATTTCTTTCTTATTAACATTAAAACTGCATCAAAAAATCACAAATGCATCAACCGTCGTAAGATGATAAGTTTATCAAACAATGGCAAATGTATCAAACGTTCATTAGATAATGTGAGCTGTTTTTGTTCATAAGAAAGCTTTACAACATGTCCGTCTGATGAGCATTAGGTACAAATAATTTTTAAATTAAAAATTTATTTTCATTCAGCGAATATTTTACAAAAGGTTATCATAAAAACTCATCTTTTCTAGGAATCTGACAAAATTTTAGAATAGGATAATTTTCTCACACTTTGTATTGGGTCCCATCGTGCTATTGCTTTTTCAAATAAAACAAAACCATTAATTTGTAAATGCTTGATAATTTTGATATCTGATGTATTCATGAGGCCACATTGTTAAATGAAAGCTAGATTTATTTGTCATTGTTTGATACACTTGTGATCTCAAGACGTTTGATACATTAGTGATCTTTAGGCGTTTGACTTATTAGTTTGATACATTAGTGAATGAAAATGCATCACTTGATGCATTTTTCAGTCAATATTTAAACGATATTTAATATTAATGCTGAAAATATTATCGAACTATTAAATTAATGAATGAATATAGTTAAGCATACAATAACCATGTGTAAATATTTTCCCCGCTAATGAAATTTAAACATAACGAAAAAAAGTACATAATATTGAACCTACAAATAGCATTAGTTCAAATCCAATTCGACCCCTAAATGACTAGAGAGAGCAATTAACATCGAAATGACCACGCCCGGGCAACAAGTTTAAGTCCCGTCAGACAGGTTTGTAGAAAAGCCGGACTCTTCAAAATGATGATGAGGGCCTCTTCTTGGTCCAAATAGAAGGGGGGCTCCTTAGCTTTAAAAGTTACTTTTGGTTTTTATTTTATCCATCATTATGTTTATACGCTTTTCATCTTCGTTTTTCTTCAATATTGAAGGATAATCTTTTTTTCTTTCCCGCCAATCTTTCGCTGGACTGTTTAAGTGCCTCAGCCACTTTTTCAAAAGTTGTCATTAGCAAGGAATTTTTTGAGTGGGCGTTTAAAAAAAATTGCCGCCAATTTTCCACAAGCCAAGGTCGCATAAATTGAAAAAGCAACAAAAAAGGAATTTCGCTAAGATACAAAATAATCAAATTAAGTTTTAGTGGGGAAAAGGGGATCGAAATACGTCACTTTTCTATGTCATTCCAAGAATTTCTTCTACTTAGATGAAAAATTATTATTATTCTTTTTAATTACTCAAAATTTGTAAACATACATTTAAGCTCAAATTACTTTTTGTGTGGTTCATCTGACGAAGATCAATCAATAAATTAAAGATAATCCAATTGAAATAAAACTGCCACCAAGTGAATCATTTTAAATGTTAAGCAAGCAAATTTTGAAAGGCTTTGAAAATAAAAACGCTAGTTAAGGAGATAATTTAAACTTTAATTAGTATACATTACCAATAGTTAAAATTTATTTTTCTCAGTATGGATTATTGAGATGAAGTTAATAATCTGAATAAGCCATCATTATAGCTGCCAATTGTTCCAATAATTACAAATAAAACAATTATCTTTTATGTTCGTAAAATGTAAAATACTTTGGAATTAACGGTTTGTTAAGTGGTATTTTTAATGCAATACTGGAATAAATGCTGTAGGAAATGTTTATTAAATTCCTTTGCCTAAAATATTTATATCCAATTTCAGGCAATAAATCGGGGTAGTAACAAATATAACAAATACAGTTATTCAGTAAACTTTGGACTGATGTTCAGTTAAGTATGAAATTTTAAGGTGGCTAAATTCTTTAATGGAAAAATAAATAAAATATAATATACATTTAAAAAATTACATTTTACTTATATACTAATGATAAGGAAAAAAAAAACCTATAGCATTCAGTAAGACTGCATGAAATAATTCTAGAATTTTTTTATTAAATATCTGATATACAAAATATATTGTTTGTTTTTTCTATTATTATTATTATTTTTATCTCTCGAAGTAGTAGTCAAGTGGTTAAAATGAGACATGTCTAAGGCCTTTTAAAAATCGGAACGTTCAGCAATAATTGAAACTGTTTTTAAGCATGATTTGACCGATAGTGAAAAAGTAGAACCACACTGATTTATGGTAATGCACGCATGCATAGGTTAGTAAAACTATCATTGGACCCTTTTTATATACCTGTCAAATTAATGGTAAAAAGAATAGAAAAATCAAATTCGATTTCTATAGAACATAATCGAAGCCTATTATCATTGAACCGTAAAAAAGTGGGACTTCGTAGTAGAACAGACAGTTAAGATGGGAGAAGAAAATAAAAAAAAAAAAAAAAAGGAGCTAAAGTGGATTTTAAAATGTATAATCAAAAAAAAAAAAAAAAAAAAAAAAAAAAAAAAAGGAGAGAAAAAAAAATTCGAAATAGCAGAAAAATGAAGTAAACGAAGACATGGTATAAGGACTGTTATCGTTGGAGTGTGACGCCAATTTAGAGCCACAACGGTTTCCTGGCGTGACGAGATGACTGTTGGAAGATGGTAAGAGGATGACAAAATGGCGCATGACTGCAGTAGTCAAAAGAAGCCTTCCGTTCTGTTTGAAAATTCTTGAAAAAAGTCCAAGCTCCAGTGGTTTTTCTACAGAAGAATCCGCTAGTTTGAAAAGATAATAATAAATAAAAACTGAAGATCTACGTTTTTTAGGGAAGAAAATAGTATTTATCTAATGCTCCCTAAATGAGAAATAATATGGTTCAAATGCTTAAAGAAACAATAACTTTAATAAAATAAACCTTAAAAGGCAAAAACAAATTTAAGTTTGACTTAATTTTAGAGTATTTTCAGTAAGAAAAATAAAACATTTTTATGAAAAGGTCAGCCAAGAGATCATGCAGAATTACTTAACTATTGTTTACCAATTTCTTAAATAAAACAACAATAGGGTTAAAGGAAAAATATATGTACACAATATCAATGAATGGAATGAAGCAGAAAGTTTTGTTGTAGATATTATATTAAGCGATTGTTAAGCAAAATTTAAGTTATTGTTGTTATTATTATTTTCAAGATCAATTTTGACTTATTCTTTATTTGGCATGCCCATGAAAATGAAATGTTCATTTATTTTTCGTAGCTTGAATCTTTCCAGTCCAGATAAAAAAAAATTTAAAATTTATTTTTTTAAATAAATAAGCCCTAATTTTTTAAATAACTAAAAATTAATATTTAAAAATGATTTTTAATTAATTTTACAGTGCAAGTTACATACTAATGTAACTGAACGAAAAGGCTTTAAATTATATCGGCGGAGCACCAGCTGAAATTAAAAAGCTATAAATAAAAATAAAAAACAGAACCAGGGACAAGCTGGGCAATTAAATAAGATGACCTAGCCTACTTGGAAGGGAGAAAAATATTCGGCCACTCCTTGCTAAAAGAAAGGATTAAATTCTAGTTTCCATTCCAGCAGCAGCAATTGCCAGATAAGGGTGGGATCTGCAGAACTAGGTACAAACATATCTAATGAGTATGCTTGGCCTTTTCTTTCAACCATGAGGTTTTCTGGAAGTAAAAAATGCGCCAACAACATGTTGAGCCAATTACTCAATATGAAACAGAACTCAAACATGGGGCAATTCAATAGGCAATTAATTTATAAGCAAGAACCCTGAACTCATGAAGTTAATTCTAGTAAAGAGCGAGTATTAAATAAATGAGTTCAATTTCTCTTAATGATTGTAGAGTTTGTTTCCGTTTATTTTTGTAAATCAGTTTTATTAAAAAGAACATGACTAGAACTATCCGAAAAATATTATATTGCGTTGATTTCTTATTAAAATAATAGGTACAGTTAGCCGTGTAAACCCATTGAGATCAAATGAAATCCTTCTTTTGAATGGGAAGAAATTTTGTCATTTTAAGATACATAGATATAGTCTAATAAGTGCTTCATATGTAAATATAAGTATATTTATATTAGTATACTAATAAGTACATATTAATAATAATAATTTAGAATATTACTTTTCCTATTTTGCTGTTGCCATTTTTTTCTGTTAGGCAGCAAAAATAAGCTAGAGGTGAACTAGTTTTAAAATAAAATTAAAAAGACCCATATAAATATGAAAGTGAGGGTAACTCCATTTTTTTAATTTTTTATTTATTTATTATTTAGTAAAAAGAGAAGGACCACTACTTAAACAAGGCATCATATACCATCTTATGTACCTGTTATATGATTTGACCAGTAAGATTTAATATATTCAAATTTTAGAAAATTTAGCATATTTAAAATTTTGTATAAATAGGAAAATTTAGTAAATTTAAAGAGATCTTTACCCAATTTTTTTTAATTATTTTTATACTATAGATAAATGAATAAACCAAAAACCTATTTATAAATATGTTTTAAAATATTATCCATATCCTATTATTTATGAAACTTCAAGCATGAAATATCGTCACGAGTAAACACATAAAACTTATTTTTTACATATGCACGATTTTTTTTAATTCGAATTACATCACTTAAAATCCTCAAAATAAATAAATATAAAAACATAAAGAAGAAAAAAGGGGCAACAAGACCAAGATTTGAGAATGATATTAATTCTACAGAAGGATTGATATTACAAAATTGTTGCCATCGCAAAAAAAAAAAAAAACTATGTAAATTTGGAAACAAAGAACAAAACGTTTTATTATACAAAAGCAGACAGAAAAAAAAAAAATCCTTAACGATTTGATTTTTCTGGGTATGTAATATCCATTACAGCGATATATTTAAAGCTACCAGCGCACGAAGTAATACAAAACATATTATCTTTTTATGCAAATATTCTTAAACTTTACATATAAATTCGAAACTTGCAACAAACATTATTAATCTAAAACCAGCCAACAAGCAAAAACTATCGCCAAGGAGCTCCTGTCGGAATAGGAATCATTAGATAACCGAAGTCGATGAATTATTATCGGGCCATTTAAGTTTATAAGTCCACAAGAAACAAACACCAAAAGTGTAGAAGAAGCAACTAATATTTGCATCTTCCGAAAATATACGTGAGGTGGAAAAATGAGCTAATCTTGCTGAAAAGGTCCTCGAGGGCAAAGGAACCTGTTTGTTCTCTCTGACAATGAACTTATACTCTGTCCAAACACCATTCGGGTCGTTGACTTTAAATGAGTATTTTTTTTTCTTTAAATCATTAATTGGCAAGTAACACCTCTTTCTTTAGTAGAAAAGATGTATGTTTTAAAATGAAATCCTATTTTAATGACCACTGGTCTTCTTTCACTACCCTCGTTACAATGTTTCGTGTGTTTTATCATGACTTGTTAGATAAAAGTGGAAGTTCTTTTTTTAAATTCTGATCATTAAAATTTGCAATAAATTGTTCGATTAATTAGTGGGACTTCTTTAAAAATTAAACAATCCCTAAGTTTTTAAGGGCCACTTTAATTATATTCTATAATGAAATTTCGGGAAATGGTATTGTATAAAATCGTGTCGATGATAAAAGTTACGGTAATAGCTGGATGAAAATTAGAACCATCAAATTTTATCACTATTTGTCATCATAATTATATATTTTTTTTTAAAATGAGAATAACCCAAAGTAAAAGTGAAAAAAAAATTAATATTAGAACCAAATTTTATCACTTATTTCGTAATTAAATGTTAAAAAAAATAAAAAAAAGGAAATTAATAGACATTTGTCGATATTTTCATGTAAATTCATGAGGGACCTAACTATTTTGTTTAAATTAGAATGAACAAGAGCAAAAGTGAAGAGAAAAAGGTACTGCTGATATTTTCCTTTGAACTTTAAGTTATCGGACATTAATTTCAATATAACTCTTTAAAAAATAAGAACTATAAATGGTGACTATCCTTTTGTGACTATAGTCATAAGAAAAAAAGCTTCTTTAGCGATTATTCCAATTTTTAACTGGTTTTAACTGGTGAGAGTTTAAGCTTTGTCTCTTTTTATCCAACGACTTCTATGAAGATTAATGAAAATGGCGCAAAAAGTGGAAGATGAAGAAAAACTACAGATTCGGGAAAATGATGAGTTCGTAATCTAAATTTTTGATACTTGAAACGCTGCAGAGCTTGAGTTCAAATTAAGAATTATTCATCGATTTTAAGACTGTTTTTCAAGTGCTTTGTCGCCACATTAAATTAAGCTTATTAGAAAATAATATTCTGTTTTAGAGCAGTTGAGAGCTAACAGCTTTTGTTACCAACTCAGAACTATTATAAGTTTGCATTGTTAATAGCTGTAACAGTACTAGTAAACTAAAAAGTTGGTTTTACAGTAAAGTTGTGACAGCATTTGGTTGTAGCTTTATTGCCTGGGCTTAAAATAAAGGTAGAAAAATCTCACCAAATTGCTAGGGTATTGGCTTGCCAAAAAGTAGTAAAATCTTGTCAATTTAATAAGTTTTAAGATAAGCTATTAAGCAGCTCAGATAAATTTTTATTGAAAGATGGTATGCATGGTTTAAACGTATGCTTTGCTTAGAGTTTTAAAGCACTCAAACTATGGCCAGCGAAAAAGGCTCGAA
The DNA here is from genome assembly GCA_949128135.1 of Parasteatoda lunata. Classification (NCBI taxonomy): domain Eukaryota; kingdom Metazoa; phylum Arthropoda; class Arachnida; order Araneae; family Theridiidae; genus Parasteatoda; species Parasteatoda lunata. The sequence continues at coordinate 103,088,587 of OX421970.1, forward strand.
TAACACCTTAAAAGAATCTCTTTTCAATTAACCCCAAACTGAGTAATATATCCTCCCACTCTCTAATCTTGAGAGAAAATAAAATTATAAAATCTCATAAACAGTAAAAGAAAAAAAAAACCTTGTTCAACGTCGTCACCCCTAACATCAAAGGCCAAAACCATTCTACATTAAACTGGCGCTAAAGCAACACTAACTCGTGGTTAAGAACAAGGTTTTGCAAATATATTATTGGCACCAAGGGTTACGGCCACAAAGGTTATCGCAGTTTTCAAGTCACGAAGAAAATAATTTTTTTTTTTTTTTTTTGCATCAGGTTGTCCGGTCAACATCGCCATGAAATCGAAGTCACGGACCACTTACGGAAGGAGGTAGTTTCACAATATTATTTATTCTTTCTGTTGCCATTCCAATTTATAAAATACTGCAATTAGAAATTGAATAACGCAACAATTTTGTGACGATGTTCGATGTTATATTAACGTATAAAATGTCATGATAAAGTCATTTGATATAAAAATCTAGTTAATTTGGCCAATATTCTATGTATTTATTTAATGTATTTTTAAAAAAACAATAAAAGAATACACTTAAATATTTTTTAAAAAGTAAGATATTGAGTAAATGTTAAAATTTTCCAAGAAATATTGATTTATCTCAAGCCGTGCGGTATTTTAGATTTTTTATTCATTTTTTTTTTTTTTTCTTAATAAAACTTTACCAATATGATTCTGTAATCAGCATTTTACGAAATATAGTTTAATATTATCTTTTTGTTTGTTTTAAGAGTTTGGATAAATATCTTTATTTTTGCACAATTTACGTCAAGAAAAATTTTATGTATCGTGAAAATCAGTTTCCGTTAGTTAAAAGAGCGATAAAATAAAATTTTTAAAAACCTAAAAACAGACAAATTTTTAGTTTTAAAATGTAACTCAAAGCAACAAAACGCATAATTTCATTGATTTACCTTTTTGGGAAAGAAGTTTCTAAAATTATCAATCACTATTTCTTTTAGATGTAATAAAAGCAAATCCTTGATTTTATTATCTTTTCTAAAAGCCGTTCATCATACAAGGTATAATAATAATAATAAAAAATGGAAATAAAAAAAAATTAACTTAAAAACCAAGATAGCGGGGGGGGGGGGGTTTCTTAAATTATGCAGTTCGTTTAAGAATACCTTAAGAATAATAGCAGCACTTAATAATTTTTTAATAAAACGTAAAAAAAAATATTGATTATCAAGAGAATAAAATTTCCTAAAAGTAGGAAAGAAATATAAATTTTTCGATCATAATGATTTAATTCCAATTACACTTTGCCGACAGACTTTGTTAAAAACATATAACCAAAATAATATTAAACTCGTTTTCCCAAACATAACTTAAATATGTATTTCCTTTCTTAAAAACAGCTGAAGGAAATTATTGTTAGTTTAATATTCCAACTAGCAGAAATATGAAACTAGTATATTATTTTAAAATTAATAAAGTATTTTTAAATCTTGAAGTAATATGATATGCCACTACAACAATATTTTGAAAATGCTTTTTATAAAACAAACCCATTAAGATCAGTTTAATAATTGAATACTTTATTTCCTAAACAATCAGGTTCAGAGTTCAATTGAAAATAAACTATATTTTTATTAAAAATAATTGTGTTGGTATTGTACAAAATGTTTGTTAGCATCAAAATTAAAGTCCACAATATTTTTTAATTTCTTCAAATGCATAACATCCGTTAAAAAAGATACTAGCAGTACTCTTTTCACGTTTTTACATTCCAATTAAAATCGAATGCAAAAAACATTTTAAAAATATTATTCGTACAAAAAATTATGTTTTAATTTATTATTAGATATTGCAAAGCCTTATATTACAGTCTTTGTTTAACTCTAGTAATGTCACAATAGCGAATCCAATTTTATAAGTATAAAAATATAAGAAACTTAACAAATAAAATTTTTAATCAATAATTTCAGAATTAAATTAAGATTCGTAAATTTGTTTGATTTTCGTCAAACAGTATTGCAGCTAATATGCATTGCAACAATTTTAAAGATGGGAATGGGAAAATTTTAAGATTTATATATTTTTAGAATTTTTAAAAACAAAAAGTATTGCAGCTTATAACTATTGCCTAAATTACTAAAGCCAAATTTCAAATATAAAAGAGGATTTGTAAGATTAAAGAATTGTTGTGATAACATGTAGCAGCTTATAACTAATGTCAATTTTTTTTTTTAAATTGTCTTAAAAGAATATGCGATCATTTTTTGAATTTTTACAGTTTATGATAACTATAACTGCAACTGAATACCTATAACTGTTTTGGAAATAAAACCAATTTTTAATAGTCTGAGCCGTGGATGCTCAGGTAATAGAGAGTTCACCTTTCAATGAAGTGAACCGGGTTCGAATCACACAGATTCGAATTCCGCACCCGGCTTACACTAACCACAGTACTGAGGTAAAATATTCTCAGTGGTAGACGAATCATAGGTTTGAGTCCTCCTTGCTGTCAGGCTAACCGTGGGATATTTTAGAGCTCCATGTAACGCAAATGCGAGTTAGTTCTATCTTAAAGTCCTACACGAAGGCAAATTTCTTCCCAATACTTAATAGTTTCCTTATCTTTTCGATTAAGTGAAAATTACAAGGCTACGGAGTTGAACTTTAGTAGTCGTAAACCCAAAATTGGGTTGGCTATTCAACGACGGTTATAAAATAAAATACTGTCAGAAAGCAATATCTCCCTTACATGCCTGAACAATAGCAAGACAAATTGTTTACATTCAAAAATCTCAGCTCATTTCTTCAAACGTAAATGGACCTTTTTATTCAGTTAAAATTATTAAAACAAAGAGCAACATCCTTGAAATAGTTAGCAAAATCTCAATTTACGTGATTTCGATCATATCAGATAAAAATAGAAAATTAAAAGAGAGAGTAAATTAAAGAAAATTAAAGTAGAGAAAATTAAAACATTTGTACTGTCAAAAATAGTTCGAGAACATTCATCAATATTAATAGCACTCCATTGATTTGGTTCATATTCATCACAGCCAGCCATTAAAGCAGAAAAGAAAATATAAAATTATAAGTCGTGCCTGAAGAAAATATACTGTCCATAAAATCGAGAAAAGAAAATCACGCATTCGTTACTGCTGAATTAAGCAATGAAAATAACCTTTTAGGTAAAGTGAGACCTTGGTCTACAATTTCAATCAACACAATAGAAGAAAACAATAGAAAAGATTTAATAAAGAATTATTCACCCTGACAAAAACCCCGCCCGCTTTGTTATCTATTAGAGAACCATTTGCTATTCAACCAGAACCTTTTAGCCGAACTTGACCTAAATATCAAATTTAACTAAAAAGAATAAATAGATAAATTACGAAAAATATTATGTAAACTAACCTTGAATATTTATTTTCATTACAACTTGAAATTAATATTTTTGTGATTTGAACAAAACATCTTATTTAACATTTCTAGTTTTCTTAGGGAATTTTATAAAATTATTTTTTACAATTTTACTAATTATATTTATCGCTAAAATCTTCCAAATCTTAATTAAAAAAACAAAGGGGAAAAAAACTACCATATATTGTCCATACATATTTTAGCTTTTTCAGCAGACGATTTTTGAACTAGTGAACTTATATGTTTTCAAATCAATGCTTTTGAATTGTTTTCCTTACACTAAAATTAACTTTCAACATTTCAGAACTAACAGTGTTAAATGATTTATGATTATGATGAACTTAAACAGTGTTAAATGATTTGTCATTCGAATCTCCCAAATGGTTCGAAAATGTTTAATATATTGTCCTGATATATATAACTTTTTAACAAACGATTTTTCAAAAAAGCGCACTTTTTTAATAGTTTTCACTTCGTTAATTGTTATCGTTAGCTTTAGAAAGAAAAAAAAACATTTGCCAAAACTATTATGAAGAATAAAAAATTTTTCATGGATATAAGATATATATGTTATCGAAGATTTATGGACTACATAAGAATATCTATTTAATTCGCCATTACTTATTAATAATTATTAACTTATAAAACACAACTTGCAATATTAATCACAAAAATTTATAACATTCCTACTTATGCATTCATATTTCTCGATCTCTAATGAGAAATATATAATATTTCTTCTCCAGGAATTCAAGTCACTGGAAATCTGAACTTCTTGGTGAAATATGTATACGTATAAATCACTCAAATTTGGCAAACGACTTTTCAAAACCTTGAAAACTCACGTTTTCTTAGTATCGATGACGGGGCAGATATTTTCATCAAAATCGTTTGAACTAATTAAATGATGCGGATATACGAGGAAGTAAGTCGCGAGCTTGACCTAGAAACGCTTATGTGGTCAAAAAAACTTGTCTCATTTTAACCCTGAGGCACTCACAGATGGTATTATCTGACCTTCCGATTCAAATTAACTCACCTAAAATTGAAACTAAGCTATTTAATAATTTTGAAGGCACATGTATCTGTTTCATCATATCCATGAAAACCTTTTGCGAATAAGTCAAGTTCAGAACTTAGAAGAAGAAAAAAAAGGCTTGTAATTTATTATATAGTATTCGTTATTTGTAGTGAATAGGGAAAAAGAGTATCGAAAAAGAAATAGTAAAATATAATTCATTATTATTAAAAAAAATTAAGAAATATAGAAGAATTAGTTTGAAGTTAACGGAACTGAACTTGTATATTAATTAATGATAACTCAACTAAATGATCAACTTTTTTAATTATTAAACATATTTTTATAGCTTTTACATTATTGTAGGTCAAATGAAAAATTTTATATTTAGCATTTTAAAGATTTATGGTTATGAAATACAGCATTAAACACCGGTGTCTACATTGGTTAATGAGCTAAAACTAAAATCTTCCGAACACAACACTTCCAAACAAAAATGTTCTAATTAGCACTCATTTACAGTTATTTAGGTCTAAGAGAAACAGTTATCTATCATTGAAATTTCTTTAATTTACAAAATATACCAAAAAATATTTGGGCTAGTAATTAGAACGTCAGAAAAACAATATATTAAAGGGACACCCGTGTCCCATCTGCGAAAAAGGATTAAGAATCTCTAAAAAATTCCCGAACTCTAGTAATTGCATGCGATTTATTGTGACGTAAGATTCGGATACAAATAATACATTTCAAGCAAATTATTTCTTAATTTATTAGTTTTTAATTAATAATTAATTTTTTTAATTGTTCGAAAATAAATACTTTATCACTTCACTACATTCAACTTATCACAAGAATTATCTCTTGCAAGACCGTTTTTAAAGTGATCCATTTTATATAAAAACTTTTATTTTCAAATAATTGATTCGATACTTAATTAATCTTTCTATCTTCCTCAATTCACTCGCGATATCAAAAATATTCATACACGATTATAAATTTATTACAAAAATCATCTACGAGTTATATTGAATTTTAAATAAAATCTTAAAACCTAGACACTAGATTGAGCTAACGTTTTCCAAATTGCCGTTTAAATATTAATTAGGACGAAACTTTAAAAGAAAAAATTGATTATACGATGCAAATCAAAAAATAAATTTAAAATGTCATAAATTAAAATTGAACTTCAAACGTAATTTAAAGAAGCATAAATCGAACAATAATTTCAATATTCCTCACAGCACAAATCAATTAACTTTTTTAAAAAAATTTAGGGAACAAAATAGTTATTTTCTTCAGAAAATCACTTTTATAATAATTTGTTACTTATGCAAATGTGAAAAAAAGAAAAATATCTGTATATATAAATACATATAAAGCGTTAAGACTGAAATAAAATTAATCTTAATTTGTTTAAACAAAAGTAGTCATGTATCCAGATGTAGAGATAATTATATTATTTTATTTAATAGTTATTCAAGTTAAAACACAATTTAGATAACAAAAACTAATAATAAGCTTATACTCATACTATCAATGCATTGTTTCCCTAAATTAATTACTATTTGAAAAATAATCAATGTAAATTATTTCTAAGAAAAATCTATAACTAAATATTCTTTTTTTTTAATAATTAGGTAGAATATAACGATGTGTATTCGTTACTATTAAACATTAATAATTTAACTTGTAAGCCAAAAAATGTTTTCTCTCGAAAATAAAAAAGGGTGAGAAGTTAACCTTTACGAACCAGCGATACAACCCAAATTAAATAAATAAAGTAAGAATCCTACACAAGATGATGAGGTATCTCTGACCTCTGGCCATCTCGTTGACGCGGAAGAGTACTAAAAAAACGTTCTTTCAGATTTGGCCCGACCTCAAGACCTCAACCATTTTGCTCAAAGGTGTAAGAAGAAGAAAATAATAAAAATACCACACGGATTCTATGCCATCATTCGCTTTGGGCAACAATAATAGCTCGAAGTATCATCCCTTGATGAATAACGGGCGGCTGCAGAACAATAATTGCTTTTAATTTATTCGGCGATTATTAGCTTTTATGTGCTGGCAACACAATCGATTCAACGGCTTCGAATTAATCCTTTCCATAAAAATCTGGTCAGCTTTTGTCCGATACGATTAATGAAATATCGGAGTGTTCTTAGATGTTGATACCACACTAATCCCGTGATCATTGGCGCATTTATTTCACGGTCATTCTGATTTTTATCAGTATCTAATCTTAAACGAATCTTCGTGGAGGTATGGTTCTTCGTTTAATCGCTTGGGTGCAATTAACGTTCTTATGGTAGCATATGGTAGTTTTTACCCTTCTAAAAAGTGGAATGCGTTCTTTTTTTCTTTTTTTTTTTTTATAAATTAGTTGAGGAGGATTTTTGTTTTTTTACGAGTATTGGCTCATTTTACAAAGGTATGATTGTAAGCGCGATTAAAAAGACGGCAATTTTTTCAGCATTTAAAAAACATGATAAAACAGGAGCGTCACTATCTAACGAGGACCTAAACTGGGGTAAATAATTCACTTATCTCACCCACGACATTTGAAAAAGGAAGTAGCTGAAATCTGACACCCCGAACAATCCCTATCTATAGTGGGAAATGAGTTTTCACAGAAAAAATAAACTACAACTCAACCCCATTGCCCCATCCTGGAATTCTACTATCTCATTAAAAAAAAAAAAAAAAATGGAGGGGGTTTGCTTCTGCTCAGAACTCTGCGGGGTTCTATTTCAACTCCGGCGCCTAAACTCTGACCCCCGGTATTTACAACACCCCCTCCAAACGGAACATTCCTCATCAGTCCTGCACAAAACGAATATGGTGCTGCCAGGTATATGGGCAGGCAATGTTCGAAAAGAGTTGTCAACGCAGTCACATCCATTGTGAAACGCATTTTGACAGGGGAAGCGTTTCTGCAACACCCCTTTAAACATTCCAAAAGAGAATGAAGAAGTCTCTTCGAGGGGTGCTTCTAAATAAAGACTCGAATTTCGGACATTCGGAAAGAAAATGAGTACCATGTGGACAGTGAAAGATGAACTTCCTGTGGTGCAACTCTATAAAGCAGATGTTTTAGTTCATCACGAAATACAAAGGGTAGAAAAAAAATGTAGAAAATTGGGAAAAGGAGGAGCACAAAAGGAAAACAATAAATTCTGTCTCCTTGCCCCTCACTGAAGTCATAAAGATATCAAACAAAGAATTATGCATGTCATGCCCTTTTGGGTTACGGTATAAAACAGTGAAATTTCTCATAAAATGCATCAATGTGGAACTTTTTTTTTCTTCTTTTAGTTCGTTCTACGAATGTTTTTATGACTCAAAAGCATTAATGTTACTTTAACTATTATAAAAAATAGTAAAATATAGTTGCATTTATCTCATGACAAAATTTTTTTGATTGATTTTCGGAAACAAAGGCAAACAATTTATTTAATTGTGGTGGCATCTTTACTTGCGATATCATTAAACGAAGTCGTTTGACTATTGGATTATATTTTTACAACTTTGTACTGAAATATATAGATTAAATTCTTGATAATCCACTCTGTGATTCATTCAATTTGGTTTCAATACAAAATTTTGCCTGTAGGAAATAATAGAATGTAAATGGAAAATTTAAGTACTTTAATAATTTTGTTCGAAAAAGATTTTGTCTTCCACGAAATTTTGTCCATCTTCCTACAATACTTTGACCGGATATCCCCCTGAGCCCTTTTGTTTAGAATCGATTTCTTATATTTTATATTTTTTTATTGATGAAATGTTGTTAAGGAATCCTTTTATTCCACGAGTCTTTCAAGCACTAAAATAGTTTATTTAATATAGTTAATATCTTTTCAACCATTTTGTGGATAATTCGAACAAATCGCCCCTTCTCGGTCGTTGCAACACCTAATGATCTGAATAATTAAAAGCGTACTCTACAGTATAAATTGTTATTCCTAAAGCTCAACAAATTTTTTTTGTTTATTTTATCAAATTGAAGTATAAAAGAAACACAAATATCAGATTTTGACGGCAAACTAATTGTTCAGAAAGTTCATAAATTAATGAAGACGAAAAACGTATATGGATGGATAGAAGCTGTTCACTTTATTTATCATTTATTTTTTTAATTGTAGGAACTAGATACTGATACATGTGTGCAGTTAGAAATATAAATTGCTGGCGTTTTCTCAGAAGTCCTATTTTCACTGATGGGTTATTTTTCATCATTCAGGAACAGTTATGAGACTATTTGGCGACCAGACAGTCAACAAAATACTTTGACAAAACCACCACCGCCAACTAATGAACTAAAAAACTTTGGACTCCTTTCAAGATTAAGAATACCCTTATATATAAACCAACAAAATTAGAAGCAAACATAAACGGAAAAAAAAAGAGGGAAGAAAATATAATATTAAGGAAATTCTCTTAGAGGCGCGCTCAACTTAAAATTAACTTAAAGAAAATTATTTCTAATTTTTCTCTAGATAATGGCATGCTATGTGTCTTCGTGTGTTAGGGTGAATTTTATTTAACAAAAGCCAATCAACGAGCAAATGAGAATTAATTAGGTATATTTTATCTTATTAGGTTTATTGTATTTTCCAGTAAATAATGATAATAAAAAGTTTGTATTCGTTTAGAAAAATTTTAATTTTTTTCCCCCTTCCATTTCAACAACGTTTGACTTCAGCCATCTTTCATCTTTTGCGGTCCCTCACTTTTACATAGTTTAAGTAATAAAATAAATCGTAACGAAAAATTTATGTTTGGATTGTGTTTAAAAAAATTATTGAAACGCCATAATAACAAACCGAAATTTTCCGCCTCATTTCGAGTTTTTGATGTGAGAAATTCGCTCAACAATACAGAATTCTATGGAAAATCATGCACCCCTAGACGTATTTATTTTCTTCTTCTTTTCAATTTATTGTTTTAAATTTCTTACACAGAAGTGAGTCAACATTTTGACGTCCAATTCCAGACGCATAAATTCAAAAATAACTGCTATCAAGTTTTATTTTTTTAACACTGGTGCTAAATCAAGGAGAAAAAAAGCAGTAGTAAATTATTTGCAGTTTGAATGATTTATAATGCATTTCCCTTTCTAAGATTAAGATATCAAAATTCAATTAGATTACACAATTTGTTCAATTCAACACGTAACGCTCTAGTAATTTTAACAAAATATTCCTTATGTGTGGAATCTAGGTGAAAAATGTTCAGACGGAATTCAGGCGTGAAAATTTCCAAGTCTGGTAAATACTAATGAAAAATAAACAAAACAAACAAGTATAGGAAAGAACAACAAGAATAATGCTACAGTAAATTTACACAAAATGGTTTGTAATGCGCGTTCGAACGCCGAAGGCTAATTTTTTATGAAAACTATAATATAAAGAAAAATTATTTACAAATTGTAGAATATTATACAAGACTACGCGGAAATAACGAAAAAACTTTTCAATAAATTAGCTGATTTCCTTAAACCAAAAAAATAAATCACTTTTAAATCCGGGGAGATTTTATATTATGATTTACACGTAGTTATGTTTTCTGGCAGGGTGTATGCTTTGTTTATGTTTATCAGGGTTCCCACTCAATTTCAAAAAATAAACTTCCCTGGCTTTTCCAGGTATATCATCAGGTAAATTTCAATGAAAATCCATACCATATTTTAACCTATTCCATGCAATTATTCATTAGAAAACTTTGATTTTCTTTATTTGTAGCATCAGATATTTGATTTTGTGAGCAAAAACGCATAATAGAAAGAGAATGTACAAGTTTCACTCAAAAGTGGAATTATATAAATGCAATAGATGTTAGAATTATTTAACTTGAATCTCAATATTTGCTGTTACTGACAATTCCAAGATTTCCAGGCATAATATAGGAATTTTGTAATTTTTTTTCTAACTTTCCTTCACTATTCCTTGCTTTTTAGAGTTAAAATAAAAAAAACATTGCTTACAGATAATTAATAAATCCAAAATTTAGTTTAATAATTCTCAACAGCATAATGCGCTAACTAGTTACTCTTTAATTCTGTATTTTTCGCGGTTTATTGTGTTTATTATTCCTTCATAACAAATAACAGAGTGCGTAGCCAAACTATTCAACAAAAAATAAGCACTTTTCAAGCACTCAAAAAATAATTTGAAGCACTTTAAAAAAATATCATAAGTAGGCAGGGTTGGAAAGTTTTTGATAATTGAAGGTTTTATCTTGTTTTAACAGTCATGTCAAAAAAGAAAAGAAAAAAAACTTTTGGCATTGTTTTTGACAATTGTCAAAAATCATGAAATTGTGAATCATGTAAAACGAATGGCGTTTTCGTACGCTACGGATTGACAACACGCTGAAATATATTGGGGTTGAATTAATTGTGAAAACGTTGAATAGAACAATGTGAACTGTGTCTTTTCGCATAATTCGTAACGAAAATCAACATGGTAAAGGAAAACTTTCATTTTAAAAAAGGGAAAATTAAGCACTTTTTAAAAACACCTAATGAAAAAAGAACCTTTAAAGGCTTTTAAAAAACGAAAATAGAAAATAAGAACCTTTAAGCATTTTTTAAAAACGCTACACACCCTGAAAAATAAAAAACAAAATAATTAACAAAAAATTCCTCATGAGCCAAAAACTACCACTTAAAGAGCAACTGTGGCCATTTTGACATATTATATTCCTTAATTACATACATTAATCGTGCCATTTTTGTTTATTGAAAATCCACGGACACAGAATTAATTGGTTGAATCATTTTTGAAGGTACGACTTCCTGTCCAGCGAAAGGGAATTAGAAAAAAATAAAGAGGTTTTAAGTTTCTTAGCAAGTAATCTCGTTTAAAGATTGGCAACAATAACAATATACATCTGGTGCAGAAAAAAAGAAACATTGTTCTTCAACTCCTAAAATGAGATCATTCTTGCTTCGTTTCGCCACAACAAAAGAAAAAAGTAAGCAGAAGATAATGATACCAGCTTCGCGTCACGAGCATGATCACGACTTGGCGATGCAGGGAGTTAAGTTGTGCAAGATGTTGGCAGCAGACGCGTGGCCATAAGGTCATTTAATTTTGGGATTATTAGAGGGGGGAATATGAAAGGGGCTGATTCATAATGCCAAATAATTAATCCATGCATTAAAACCATTGATAAATAAAGCAGTGCTGAAAAAGAACCTTTTTTTTTTTACCTTAGTTGCATTACCCCTTGATAATTTTTTGGAACCATTTGGTAATTCAGGTTCTAAGGTTGGTTCTAAAATTATATGTGTTAATTAATTTGAAGTTATGAATACAAACTGATTCAGCTAGATTCTATCAGAAAACGGTTTTATGTGGAACTATCAAGTTAGTAGCTAAGGAACTATCAAGTTAGTAGCTAAAAGTACCATCTTCCTCCGCTTTAAAGGAACTATTTTTCTACTCATAGCATAAGACACTTGATTGAGTAAATTTGATAAAAAGTTATCCTGACCCCACATTACAAATAAATAATTCTAAAATTTAGATAAAACGCCATCTTGTTTAATTTAGATTTCAGAGAGTTTTTTTAAAGTATTGGCCAATTTTAGTTCTCAACTCTCAACCACCCTATAAGAGCTTAAACAAAAAACGAAATTACGAATCTGTTGCAGCTTTAATAAGAAGTTAAATTGAACCACGTTTCAGTTCGAGTTGAACCTTAGTATCGTGTAACAAGTAGTCAATTTGAACCGCAATATCAGCTGATACGGTTTAAATAATCAAGTTGAATCTATAATATCAGGTAATCCGGTTTAAATAATCAAGCTGAAGCATAATATCGGGAAATCCAAGTTATGTTGAGTTATGGGTAATCAAAATTACGGTGCTAGGTTGAATTATATTTCTGTCCATACAGTTAAATTCAGCATCTGCTTTAAGTCACAATACGATAGTGTGGTTTAAAATTCCAAAAAAAAAAAAAAAAAAAAAAAAAAAAAAAAAAAAATCTCTTAACAGCACAGCGTATAATTCGATTTCACAAAAGTTAATAATTTTAAAAAATATGCCATATTCAAAAATGTGCAATAACAAATGCAAAGTTGATAAGTTCTAGGCAAATTATATCAGCTCAACTTGATAAACCCCTTTTTTCAATCAAAACAGCTGAGATATGAGGAAGACTGTGATTGGACAAATACCGGTCCAAAGGCGTTGGCACCAGACGTAAATTTGGGTGTTTTCCTCTTACAAACAAGACAGCTAACAACAAAACGCTAAGTGATCCTTACATAACTTTCCTCTCTTTGATATATCTTAGCAGCAACGCCCTTGCAGCCTTTTTACTTAAAAGAAGACCCCCAGTAAAGAGATCGTGAAGAAAGGGTTAGAAAAGAAAAGCGCGATATGGGATTTACTCTCTCGATATCCTGATCTTTAAAGCATCAACGAATCAGAATGAATTGCACACCCCTATAATTGCCACCATCTCTTAATCATAGTTTCTCAAGGTCCATTGCAGATGATGTAAATCATGATGGCACGCGCCATTTAAATTGCAGTGACTAAAGAAACTTTTCATATATAAGTTTTTTTTCCCCTCCTTGCTTGCTTTGGCCAACTATGTTTTCTGTAATTTAAAATATTATTTAAGAAGTCATCCGTAAATGCTGTCACACTTTTTTTTTTTAATATTTCTGCCGCCTACTTGTTTGCTGCACTCCACCAGATCGCCATACACCCCTTGTCACGTGACACTCTACATTACATAAGCATCTGCAATATTTAATCTGCAGTTTTTAAATGTTTTAGTACTAATAAAAATGTGTGATTCAAAGGTTGTCACAATTGTACGAACATTTAAAATAAAGTGTTTTTTTATGCATATTTTGTATTTTCTTGAGATTGCTTATTTTCAATTGAGTAATCGTGAAAATATAGGGCTTAACTGATCAGATAAATCGATTAGATCAATGTGATTGGGTGTTAAGTATTCTAAGGTCTTTTGGAACAATAAATTTGTAACTTGTGATCGGTCAATAACATTAAATTTCTCCAGTCTGGAATTGTAGTAATGAAGAAAACTTATTAGCAGAACTATATATCATAACTTATTAGCAGAAAAATTATTTATTAGCAAAATATTAACATAAATTCACAAGTTTCCCACTTGAGCAAACGAAGTAGCGTTATGGCGCAAGTTTAGTTAACCAGTGCATATAAAAATCCGGTTTGTGTAGATTTGGTTACGTTTTCTTGATTATAAACCAATTTGAAGTCTTTCTTTCAAAAATATTCTACGCAAACACTAAAAATTGATAATGAAAAGTCAATTGTTGACTTAAATATCATTTCAACTACCCTAAATCAAAACATATTAACACAAAAGTTGAATGACTTATGCTAATAAACAATTTTCCACGATTCAAAAACGACAAATTTATAGACTTCGCGGATCAAAATAAAGCGGTATATGGATCTAGATTTGCCTGGAAATAAAAACATAATTCAAACTTATAAAAAAAGTTATTATCGAAACTTGTTTCTGCGCTATTTCATTAAAAAAATTATAGGCAATAGTTGAAAGTGAGCTGTGTGATTATTTTATTCCACGGTCATATGTAATAAGAAAAAGTCTGAAAGCTCCACCCTCTTTAGATGGCTAACAACCACACCCACGACAGTAAATAAATAAATTAAAAAGTAAAATTGTTATTTTCACTAAATTCCATTATGAATTCTTGCTAAGAAATTCAATTTTTTATTACATTCATAATCTGCTTACTTTTCTTTACTCGTGGACATTTCCGACAGCTTTATTTATTAAAATTTATAAAAATTAATAATAACCTGATGTATTTAATTAATATTGTTTGAATTCTGATAATATGAATAATCGATAAAAAAAAATTTTCTCCATAAGGGAAAATCGATAAAAATCTATAAATAATTCTCAATCTTCGGATATTTTTCTGAGCAAAACAGTTGCTTTTTGATATTCTCTTAAATGTTAATTTTAAATCATGCATTAGATTTTAAGGTATTTTGTTAACAATTACATTTCAAATTACAACGTAATAGTTTCATTCAATCTAATATCAATTTTTCACAGAAATAAAATGTGAATAAGTTTTAAATAATTGTTAATTCTCATTTGAGTAATATACCTGTTCAAACGTGTTTAAATAACGTTCATAAAATTTAAAAAAAAAAAAAAAAAAATCACTCTAAAGGATCTAGTTTGACTCCAGAAAAATTGTCTCTTGCTCCAAAAACTTGGGTAGGGGCACTCCCTCGCAAGCAACTTGATCTTGGCAGCAATTCACTTCATTTTACTTCAAAACCATCAAATCTTATGATCCCCTCAACAGGTGAAAGAAATGAATTTTAAGCTGCAATAATTAATTCCCATCAATGTCTATTTTTTTTCTTCCTTCAAGAAGTGAAGGTGGGGATTTAAATTGATGCAGCAGGAGAAATTGGACCTAGATCCAATTTACAGCAGAGGGGGAGTGCTCTTTACAGTCTTCTGGTCGAGGTCAGGAACACTTCATATTACTTAAAAGAAAGAAGAAAAAAAACAGCAGATGACAAGCGAATAGATTTCTCTTGTTTATCGTTTGCTTATGCTAGGAGGAGAGCCACCACCTGCATAACTCCCCTTCTCCTATTTTTCTTATTTCTGAAATCGTAGAAAATCTAATTGCCTTTTTGTTTTATTAATGACATTTTTTAAGTACGAAGTTATAGGAATTCCATTTACTTCTTAAGGGAATAATTCTACCGGGCTGACAAAAAAGAAAAATAAATAAATAAAAATTTAAAAAAAAAAAAAGTATTTCGAGTCAAGGAAATTTTGTTAAACCTTTTGTTGTAAATATGTGTTAAAATTAGTAAAAATATATTTATGGTTATGAATTTCAACTGATTTAAAAGTTTATTTTCTCTTTCTCTCATAAATAAGTTGCACACGAAAGAAATTGTATAAAATTGTTAATATTCTAATGTCAAAAAAAAAGAAAAAAACATCGAAATTATCAACTATCTGATTGTTACATCTGATAATGTTGTCAATTGTCCATAATAAAACACATTCGTATAAATAAGCATACATCCAGTTTAAGGTCAGATGTTTTTTATTTATTTATTCATTTTTTATTTTATTTATTTTTTGAAAGATGTAATTAGATTTCCTAAAAAAATGACCCAAAAGTTTTTGAACACTATGATCTTTATTAGCTGAATTATCTTATTCTTATTTCATATTTAAATTTAAACATACTAATTTAAGTTAAGACGTTTAACACTTTTCGAAAAAAAGAGAGTAGTGAACGAAAAAATGTGTTAAATATAACACGAACAAATACTAATGTCTCAAACTTAAGATCAAAAACTCGACTACACATTAAGGCAAATTTATCGCTACATTCCTCATCACATGTTTTACTCTATGACTAGAATAATAAGAATCAGGATAGCAGGTATCGAAATTATAATATCGCGTTAAATATTAAAATATAAATAATTTAACGATATATCACGATATTATCGATACAAATGTATTGCGATAAACTGTTCAAATATAGGTATTTGATTATATATTGCGGTATTTTTCCGGACAGTTCAAATGGACTTTCCACGAAATGGACTTTCCATGATATGATAAATAATATAGAATAGTTATTAGTTTTTAACACCTAACATCGAATTAGTTATTGAACTAATTTCACGATATCGTTGTTGCATTTGATAAATTACTCGATTACTTTGATAATATACTTCCTCGTTGTTGATGATTAACATAAACCCGAAATTTAGAGTAAGACGACGTGATTAATATCAATTTTACAACATATTGCGCTAATATTACTCTATGTATTAGTAATATTACTTATTACTATTACAACAATTTAAAATAACGTTATCGCGTCACTAATAAAATATCGATATTTCGATATATTACTCATCTCTTTAAAAAAAAACATTGTTTCATGTAGAAAAATAAACCAACGATTTAATCTGTCAATAATTGCCACTAATAACAGTGAATAAGAGTGTTTTCCGGCAGATTAGTGTTTAAAGCATCAAACAATGACTTTTTTGATCTTAAAACAATAATAATAATAATAATAATAATAATAATAAAATGTGGGAAGCATGCGCGTGCACCATTATCTTTTTATTTTTATTTCATTTTCCTTCCCTAGTTGTTTATGCAAGCAAAACAACAAAGAACCCTCAGAAAAAAATTATTCTCCAGATATTTTTACTATCGCCTAACAACACCTGGTGAAGCAGCTGCCTCATTCTGTTTTGTTTTTACTTGGCAATGCATCCAAGACGAAAATAATGATTTTTCTTTTTTCTTCATTCCATCGAGGGTCGAGAACCTACCCCATCCAGCAAATAAATTTAACCGCACCGTGTTCAAATTCAACTGCGATTTCAATCCAACCAATCTTCCTAATGGAAAACGAAATGTCTTTCTGCGTACCGCCTCCGCAGATGGAGAAGAAAAATAAATAAAAAAAAGAACACATTTTAGCCCCCTCCTAGTCTCTCAAATTGGATTTTTTTTTATATATATATATATATATTCATTGGTTAAAAGGCCTCAAGGAGAGAGAGAGAGAGCTTCGTTTATGACTAGGCCTAGTTTTTATTTTTCTTCTGCCGAGGAGGTTTTAATGAATTTCAGCATCAGCACTTCAATTTTGAGTGTCAAAAAGCTGGAGGTTGAAAGGTTGAGTTTTTCCTCTGCTATTACCTAACCCCCCTTCCCTTTTACCCACAGTTTTATCATTATTTCTGTCCTTCACCAAACTAGTTTCGTCAGTCAGGGATTTTGGAAAACGCCAACATAAGTGACAATTTCGTTGACATTCTTCGCAATCGCTGTTCTTTTTGTTCATTACTAGTTCCATACGGAGAATTTTTTTTCGATCAAAAAACCTTAGGCTAATAACGAATTTCTTCGTTGTGATTACAGCAGAGGTTAAATAATCAAAACTTTTTAAAAAAAAAAGTCTAGGAGAGGGAATCGCGATCACTAGTCACGCCGGCCAGCGCCAGTCAGCGGGGCAAATGTTAAGCTGGCTTAATCACGAAAAAAAAAAAAAAAGTACCGGAAAAGTATAATTTGTATATTATTGTATCATAATACATTAAGTGTAATCAATGAAATTTAGAACAATTTCTAAACTTCTAAAAATTCCTATTAAATAGGATGAAATGGGGAAGGTTCCTAGCCGTAAAATTTATATTAATCCTTTCATATTAATTTTTATAAATATTTAATTATGTTGGAATAATTATTTAATTGCATTTAATTCGGGTTAAGTGGTTAGAATTTAATCGTTCGTTGCATTTTAGCAATAAATAATGATTTTTTTTTTTTTTTTTTTTTCCTTTTTCCAACGCTATTCTTTTCGATGTTTTTTCTCCGTTGCCATTTTTTTCTGTTTTCCTAGCTGGTAAGTTAACAAAACTGTAAGCAAAAATAGAGAAACGCTGGTCAAAATGCATATTTTTAAGAATCTTTATTTCGCTAACCATTAAAGTGGACTACCTACACAATTTATATACACTATTACAATTTATCGTTAGTCTTCTTCCTTAAATAACTCTCACATACTTGTCTGCATGCTATGTATTTCTAGATTTCTGAGTTGATATACAATCACGGTTATTTTTAAGTCTGAATATCAGTTTTAGGAAAATCTGCAAACTGTCTTTTCTTGAATATGAAATTACCTCAGTAAGTGTTCTTAAGAATTTAAAAAGCTATTCTGAAATTTTATCATGAATTAAATGCAAAGCAAGGCACGTCAGAGAATAATTTACTTTTTTACATTCTAACAAGGTTATAAACTGCAAACCTTATTACACTTACTACACAGAACACAGATCAATATTAATAGAAAAAAATTTCATTTATGGTTGAATTTGAATTTTGCTTTTCAAATTTTTCTAATCCCTTTTAATTCTATTAAATTTATGTCTTTCATTTTATCCTTTTTAATTCTAATCAACTTATGTCATATGTTTATTGCAGAAAATAATTAGTTATAAAAAAAAGAAGAAGAAAAGAAACGCCAGCATTTGGTCTATGACAATGATAATAATGCTCAAAGATATGCTTATTATTAATACCGGCATTTTTTTAAAAAATGTTTTTATTATGAGAAAGTGTATGGAAATGATATTGCAAAGAGAAATTTCTATGAAATTAATTAATTTTCTTTTAGAATATCAGCTTCATTAAAAAGATGCCCAAAACATTAAAAATTAAAATCTCAGTATGCATCTTTTTTTATATTGACATCATACGAACATTTTTATTCATTGACACATAAAATTTTAAATATTTTTAATTAATCTCTATTACTTTTGTCATAATTAACATTAATACAAAGTTGCTTATGAAGATATATATAAGAAGGATGGTAAATCTTATATCTGTTTAAAATTACAACTAATTAAAATTAAAATCTAATTTTTGCTTCCATTTCTTAGTCAACACTTAATTTCGGCCCCGTTAGGAAGTGAGTCCTATATGTCTGTTTTATAGCTAAACAAAAGAAGCCAGTCTAGAAATGAATGTTAAAAAACTAATTCTTTAAACATTCTAAATAGCCATTTTATAAAAATGCGATGCATTTTTCCGATCAAACAAATCTTTATAAGTGACTGTCACTTGTGTGCATCAAGACCTATCGACAAAGACTCTTGTAAACAGAAATCTCTTGGCGCCAAACAGCTAAAGTGTTTTCCAAACATTTGAGAGGTTTTCAACGCCATTTTCACCTGCCTCATCAACTGTCAAACAGACGATCCCCAAAAAACTTGCAGGAAAGATGGCAACAACCAAAAACTGCTCATTTCCAAGCTTCTAAAGGCATGTGGTGGGGGGAAAAGGGGGGTGTAATTCCCCCTCCTCAACACATCGTCCCCATTTTGGAAAGAGGAGCCCATTAACCACTTGCAGCTTTCGAAGCACCTGATGCCGAGGTATATAATGAGCGAAGAAAATACAGCGGGGCCTACCAAAGGAAATTAACTTCCTCAGCGTTCATTTTTTTCTTCTTTTTTTTTTTTCAGTCTGGAGGAGATGGTAGTTTTTTTGGTTATTCAGTTTTTCTTTTTTTACAGAAACACAGTAATAAAGAAAACCGAAAAAGCGTAGAAAAATTTATGGTACTTTAAGTGTGAAATTAATTCTTTTTTTTTTAGAGATAGCGGTCTGTTTTATGGGGACAAAAACATACATTGTTTGAAAACACCTGAACGGAGAGCAATTAGTCGAATGTAAGACATTCTTTGGTGGTATTTTATTTTTTTCATTATTTCACAATATAATAGGAAAAAAATATATAAATGATTTTTCACGGTTGTATCAAGATTCAGAATCAATAATTTTTCTTATGATTTTCGCAGGTTAATTATTCTATCCCTAAAAGAAATAGCGAATATATCAGTGTCCGAAGAACATCCATAATATCAGAACAGAAAAATTAATAAAACATCACTTTAAATTCAAACATATTTTTGTCATTGTACAGTAAGAAAGTTTAAGAAATTTAAGTCAGTAAAACTTTTATGAAACGCAATGTTTCAGTTTTTCATAAAATTTGAAAGATAAAAATTACTTGATTAAATAAATAATTTTACAAAATGCGTTAAAAAGAATTATAACGAAAAATTAATACAGCATAAGAAATAAAAAAACACAACTAAAAATAAAAATTTATTTTTATTTATTTATTCCTAAAAATAACTTAATTTTTAGACTATCACATATAAAAAATAAAAACATGCAAATATTTAATAAACATTGAATATTTAATAAACAATATTTATCAAACTTTGGATCTCTACGCCCCCTGCCCCCGATCCGGTAGTTAATATTTGTAATGTGTCTAAATTGTGTGTCTGTCTAATATTTGTAATGTGTCTTTTGAATATACCCTATATTTGAACGAAGCCCTGAAAATATTACTAATTCATTCATAAATAACCACGAAATATTTAAAAATCTTTTTTTTTTAAATACTCTGCAATAGTTCACAATGATGATAGCACGTAAAACAATACAAACATTTATAATTATATCGCATTATTCATGTCCTCGGAATTAGATTATTTACTTAGATGCACTATATTTATTTCCAATATAATATTAAACATTCATAAATATAACTACTATTCACAATATTATAAATTCATTCTGTAATATCTCGAATCATTTTAAAACTTGGAAAAAATTTAGTTTAGTGCAATGAATGATGCACGGAATATTAAAAAAATATTTATAATAATGCTGCATTATTCATGACTTCAAAATTAATTTTTTTTTTCTTCTTCTTAGAAGCACTGTATTCCATTCCTATAAACTTAAAAAAAAAATTCTATATGCAGTGATGCAATAATGGTTTTCATCACCAGAGGGAAGTTGATACCCCTTCCCCCATAGCACCACATGGTGCCGTCATTCGCACCCTTTCTTCTTCAGACAAGTCTTTCTTCTTTCCCGTGAAACGAAAAAAAATTAAAATACAAGTGTGAAAAAACAGCAGACAAAATATGAGAAATACAAGAAACAGATATCATTTTATTTTTTTCCCATTTCACTTGTTTTCGTTTCTTTAAAATAGAAAACGCGGACCGTAGGACAACGAATAGCAAACGATAAAATTTCATTTGACGTTCCGCTTAAAAAAAGATTTCTACAGCCATTTCTTTTTTTCTTCACACTTCACTTCAATGCTTTCCACATTGGGTGGAAAGTTTTTTTTAATTTTATTTTATTATTTTCTTCTATATTCTCAGTGGGCGGAATGAGATGGAACAGACATTTATTATTATTATTTTTTTTTTTTTTAACTGTTTCTCCTCCCCGGTGTTTTGTTTCTCGTTTTCTAAGAATGTTTTTTTTTTTTTTTTTTTTTTCAGTTTCTTTATTTGATAGTCAAAGATGGACAGTTCTAAGGTTTCGTTGTATCCTATTATAAATCTTTTGCGACGGAAATAACTTACGAGCTAGAAGCAGCAAAAAGAGATTATTACATCTCTTAATAGAAATGGTTCTGGCAACATAACTAATTTAGATAGCACGGGAAGGGTTGTAACGTGAGATTTATTATAGAGCTTTTATCTAAAGAGCATTCTCAAGATGTGTGTGTCGTGTTATTGCTTGCTTTATTTGTATTTCAACTGTCTGTTTATATTCAAGCACTTCAAACTATTTTTTATAACGTTTTTAAACTAATGAAGCTCTTAATGACAGTTATAAGAAAAATAACTGCAAAGAAAATAGTTCATTTTAGGCTAACAACTTGTGTATTTTAACACTAGATTGCCTAAAGAAGTCATTTTGACTGCTTTTAATTTCAATTAGAAAAATAATGATGTATATAATGATACAATTTCTTAGAATTTTGTACAAAATATAATTTTTTTAGTGTTAATATTCACTAAAAACTAGTTATATAACTGTAAATAATATAAAAAATATTAAAAATTAATTTTTAACAAACTTCTTTACACATTATTTATTCTTTCACAATCCAGTCATTCTGACTGCTTTTAGGCAATATAGGTATATACTAAGTTTCAGTCTTTCTAGTGTTAAATCGAAAAACAAAAAAAATTTTGAACATTTTATTCTGATAACCACGAAATTATTTAAACTGCTTCTTTTGTTTTCCAATTCATATCTGCTATGTTTGCGTTTTTTGTCGTTTAATTTCAGAAGAATACCAGTCTACGATGCTGTAAGTCTAGGGATTGACAGTTTTTCGAGCTATATGACTAACTTGTTACCATTTTAAACGCTTAATTAATACGTTTTAAATTGATGACACAGAAAAGAAATAAGCAGGGAAAATCAGACATATTTTAAATCTTAAATAAATATGAGCACAATTTTAAAAAATCTACCAGCTACGAAAATAACATTAGTAATGTATCTGCTGCTATTGTTAAATACATATATCAATCATTTTAAAGCACAAGCTATATTTTATTACGTTAAATAATGGAGTGTACGCATTAATAACGTAATGCTAGTGAAAAATGAGGAAGTAATAATAAAACCATTTTTTTATATCCTTAATTGAAAATTCGTGCAGACGCTGTGCAATAATTTAGATTACATCAACAATTAACAGAATATGCAGGAAAATTAAACGATCTGTTTGAAACCCTGCAAAACATTCAAATGGTTAGTTTAAATGACTTCTCATATCGAAGGAAAAAAAAAAAATTCTAAAATCACAACCAATTCTGCAAGTTTAATGCGCGACAAAAATAGAGAGCAGAAATGTTTTAACTGTTCTAAATAAGCACACGCGATCGGGTTAATAGTTCCTCACACTTATCACAATGCTCGCCATAAATAATTATTCCTGCAAAAAAAAGCACTAGTAAAACGCCCATTGGAGAATATTGTGGACAGTCGTGATTTTGAAATCAGCAGTTTAAATATATATATAAATGAAAACAACAAAGAAGAAGAGTGAAAATCGTTCGTGGAATTCCTACTGTCACGACACAGCTGCAGATTCGCCTGGATGCTGGTGTATTTCGGGAGCTTTTTTAAACAGAGATACAGCTTTACGCTCGCTTTGTCTCGAATGGTACCTCCGTAGAAGAAGGCAGCAGGGCGTGAAACAACTCAACCCACAGATATTAGTCTGGTGTTTCATGTTGTTAAACTTTTCCATATTTTTCATTGCTCCAACGATTCTTCAAAACCGTTAGTTAGAATCGTTAAGCTCGAATTATCTTTTCGAGGTTTTAAAATAGATGCCAATTCTATTTCCAGTTAACAACAAGTGAAAATAATGGTTTCTCCACTTTTTTTTCTTATCCCTCGGGGAAAGTTCGGACTTCGTATTATTATGAGAAAAAATAGAATGTTCTGTTAAATAAGGAATAAACCATAAAATTAAAAAAAAATTGCTTGTTTCAAGCATTTGGAAGTTTATGTACTGCAATATTTTCCTCGCACTAACATCTACACCAAACAAAATTTTACTATGTCCGATAAAAGTAGAATTCTTTTATTCATCGGCTACTTACCTAACAGTATTTATTACGATTCTGAGTATCAAAGATGTTTTATTTAGCAATGAAATATTTAAGCTTAATAGAAATAAAACTAAAGTTTCATTAAAATTTGATCTGCGCACAATACAAATGGCTGATAAAGCTACATTCAACCTCCAAACACTTATCCTTTTTAGTTCATTCAAATGTTAGAGAATAAAAAACTCAAAATAAGACTGAGTTTTATGAAATATCTGATAATTGTTATTTAATCCCCTAAAAAGCCAGTGTCTATTTTCTTAAAATAAAAAAAAAATCCATTGTATACGTATAAATTTCTCCTTTTTGTAAATTTTTAATGGAATAGTAGTATGCTTTATAATAACATGCTTTAGAATATATTAAAAACTTATTTGTTGCTTCATTTTTTCTATACAAAGTCATTTTTGATGGCAATAATAAGATAATTGAACCGCAAAATAAAAGAAATGTTGGGTACCTCTAAGAAAATTTCATTTAATTCAATTTGTTTTAGGTAAAAACCATAATCATTCTGCTTTCAAATCCACACATTAATCCGCCACGTATGGTTTTATATATAGAAACTCATATTCGAATAAAATACAATAAATTTTGCAATAACTGTCATATCCCGCTCATCCTAGATTGTAATAGGATAGAATTTGTGCAAGCGATATTACTGAACAACAACGAGTGACAGACCCTTAACTGTTACTATTTCTTTATTTACCTTAAAATCTGACCCATAAGACCTGAATTCGAAAAAACATCAGGGCACAGTTACAGCTACAAAAATAAAATATCGGTATTTAACTACTGATGCGCACCTGATGAACCGGTAGTCAAGTTCACCAGATCATGAAATTACTCTTAGTAAGTAATCCTGACGAGGAAAAAAAAAAATACTTATTTTTTTTCAACGCGCACCAAAAAAGAAAAAAAGCTGGAACCGAAAGAAGCATTACAGCAAGTGCGAAGATTCTGAGATAAGAACTGCAATTAAAAACCCCGCTGCAATTTTTTTCTCCCTCGGATTCAGAGCCCACTATAATTTTTTTTTTACCTGGAGGTGTTTCCATAAAGGGCGTACATCATTTGAGGCGTAGACAGTAGCGTAACGATCCTTAGCTATCTGCTTTTTGAACAGCTACCTACCCAGGAGTTTGAAGAGATAGTGCAAGGGGGGTTTCCACCCAACGAAGTCAATATTTCTGAACTAAAATAGAGCTCTAAGCCATCTTTTTAAATTCTTGTTTTGCTCCATCAATTTATTCCGTGGTCCAGGCTGTTGCCCACACCCACATAATTCTGCAGACCACTGTTTCAACAACAACAAAAAAGTGTCCAAGGGATGGTAGGAGAATGATTTTGTAATTTTTCTTCGAAAGTTCTTCAGGAGGGCAGGAGGAAAATAATAATTTTGTAGGTGTGGTGCAGAGGTCTAGACGGTACCTGTCATTTCAGAACGGCAAGAACAAAGATTTAATGCCAACGAACACGGACAAGCCCACGCAAAGAAGAATATATAGTATTAGGTTAGTAAATACGCTAATTACTTAAACGGGCAAACAAAAAGCAATTTGAGAACAATTACTAATTTCACAGCTGAAAATTTAGAAGCAAATTGTTTTCCTCGAAAATAAGCAAAATTAAATGAATTTTACTCTGAAGGCCATTTTTCAAAGGCTCGTACCGAATAAAAGCCAAAACGGATTGTGAAAACGTTGAATAGAACAATTTGGAAAGCACGCTTTTGCATAATACGTGGCTAAATTCGACATGGTAACGAAAAAAAAATCTTATTTTTGGAAGGGGAAGCACTTTTTAAAACCAATGAAAAAAAGCACCTTTAAGCACTTTTTAAAAACGCTACGCACCATGATTCATGACTGTTTGGCCAGTTTTGTCCATGCTGATTATGAAATGGAACAAAATGTTGATTTGAAGAGCACAGTTTTTGAAAAAAATGAATAGTCGGTTATGATTCAATTATTTAGAATCTGGAAAAATACTTGAACCGATGTATCGTCCATGCCTGCTGCAAAATATGCATTTATGTAGAAATCGAAAACTATTCATTGATTTCAATGATTGATTGATTTTTCCAGCTGGAAAGATCGCGCAGATTTGTCAGTAACTTAAAAAGGTTCTTCAGAAAAATAATAATAAATTAGCCCACCCAGCTTCGGATCGATGTTTGTCTGGGAAGCAAAGGCGGCATTTTGAGGCAATGCTGACCAGGTACCACATTGAGACAGACCACTGACCAGGGTCACGAAATTGTGGATCCGTAACCTCTGTGAATCTCCAGCAAAGATTAGGTCGTTGCGGGAATACTTCTTTTATTATAATTATGATGTACCACGTATCGTTCCAAAAGTATAAATAGATTTGGGCA
This sequence comes from Parasteatoda lunata, assembly GCA_949128135.1. Taxonomy (NCBI): domain Eukaryota; kingdom Metazoa; phylum Arthropoda; class Arachnida; order Araneae; family Theridiidae; genus Parasteatoda; species Parasteatoda lunata. The sequence continues at coordinate 103,114,498 of OX421970.1, forward strand.
ACATAACGTTACATTTTTATATAGTCGGTAATTTTCTAAAAATAAAATATTTGAACTCCCCCCCGCTTATTGTCACCCAGCTACGAGCCATGTAACTAAGAAGGAATATAAAGTCTTTATGAAACTCTAAAAAAAAAAAAAAAAAAAATCTAAAAAATCTAGGTTTAAAAAGGAAAAAGAACTATCTTTGCTTTTAGTATTCCGCGCATGAAATCAACCCAGAAAACCTGGCACCAGCATATGTCAATCGCAAAAAGAAGTTAAGAAGTTTAATTTGACATTTTTTCAACGCCGCCCTTCTTAAAAACTGGAATTCAAAACAAGAACCCAGTAAACGACCATGAAACCACTGAACGAAGATTCATAATAATTGTCACGTAAATGTTATCGTTTTCTTCTAGCTGCGAAATTGTTTCATCCAACTAGGTGCCACAAGAATATTCTGACTGGAGCGAATATTCCTGCGGTTGATAACGTTTATAATTTATTACAAATGATAAATAAAGCTTGACGATGCAACGAAACTGCTTCACATTTCCTAAAGATACAAAAAGTTAGGTAATTTCTACCGCAAATTATATTTTAACACAGTGAAACAAAAATCAGAACACGGGCGGCCTTTTTTATTATTCTCTTTCTAATTTGTTCATGAAATCTCACAATTATCATTGGAATTCTAGCCAAGCAGGTGATTCAGAAATAAGGAGTGGGCAGTTAGTGATTTCGAAGCAGATTGAGGTAAGGAGTGGTGTTTCATACTTCCGCCACGAACAATAACTGGAAAATCGTCAACCACAATCTCTAAACAGGTTTGCGAACAGCGATTATTAAGTAATAAAATAAAAATTGTCACAAAAAAGCACTAAGACAAGCAATGGAAATATTAACTAATGCGTAATATGTTATTTTTAATATTTTCTATAGAGAATGTGCGATCACAGCATAAATCGATGATCATCAAGATGTAGTTGTACTTTGATAGGAGACGAACCAGTTCATAATAATATTTCTTTATTTTCAAACTTTTTACTACAAATGTAAAGTAACTTCGCTTTTTTTAAGTAAAACTTATTTACCTCAAAGTAAATATTTTATGAATAAGCTTCACTTTATGTTATCTGGGTAGTACTATCTGGATGTTTTTTTATTATTTTTTATAGATAACGCGCGATCATAGAATAAATAAATCAACGATCATCTCTAGACGAATATGAACTTCGATGGGGGTGAACTAGTGTATACTCAAAATTTTTTATTTTAAATAAATTTAAACTTTTTACTACAAATGAATACTTTTTACTACAAATGAAAAGTAAACGCCTCTTCTAATAAAATTAAACTTACTTTTAAGCAAAAGTTTAATGAATATCATTTGCTTTTTTATGTTTTCTGGATAATAGGTTATAATTCTAATAAATAAGTAAAGTATTATTTAAATAAAAGTACTGCAAATTCTATCACATCAATGCTTATTATTAAAATAAAAGTAGAACGTATGCTATAAAATAACTGAAATTATGGGTATTGTGTGTGCTATAAAAATATTATTATTTAAATTAAAGTACTCTATGAAAAAAAAATAATATAATGAGAGCTTTTGGAATCACAAAACATCCCCAGAGAAATCCATAGTCGTTCTAAAGGTTTTTATATGTCTAGACTTTAAATTAAGGGTTTTGATATTTTATTCTGAAAATCTATAATAAATAATGATGATGAATACGATAGGCTTCTTTAATATTTACTTCACTGAAATTAAGTAAATAATAATGCTAATGAAAAGAATGAAAATGTTTAATCTAATGGATAATGTAAATGGTTAATAGAATATTATGAAAAGAAATAGTAAATTATAATTTGGGGTATTTAATTTATTAATATTTTAAATTGATAAATACAATAGCAGTACAATTTAACAGTTCTTTGGACAAGCAGTTCCAAGTCTTATGCTTCAAGAATTTATAATTTACAACAAGATCGTTAGGTCCATTAGTTTAGTTAACACAGCCTGTAATTTTTACACTAATTTTAACGAGAATTTTTTTTTTTTGAAAATCAAATACTTTGACTTCATACACTAAACAATAGAAATTTAAGCATTAAAAAACTCTGCCTTATTTTTAATCCAAACTTTAATGTATTTTTGTAACTTCGAATAGAAGTTCAAGGGTAGATTCTCACAATCCAACCTTTGAGGGTGCGCCAAAAACATGCAAACAAATAGAGGCGTCCCGAACTTAGGGTCCAGGGTTAAAAGGCTTTTGCAACATTAATGTTTACGCACAGACATTAACATAGTTTTTTACAACATGCCTCAGGCAAATCGTTAAAGAGAAGGTCTTTTTTCCTTCAGAAATAAATTATACACTTATCTTTTATATCAGCATTAATTCCGTTTTATTCAGGGTAGTAATAATAGAAGTGGGAAAGCCACAGATTTCAGTTAATGGCAACTAATTTATTTATTTTAAATAAACATTTATGATTGTCTTTGATACACACATAATTCATTTCAGGAGTAAATTAAAAAATAAAATTAAGTAGTAGTATTTATTTGTTTATTTTCTTCTTTTTGTAAATTCTTGTACAAGTCATTTTAAGCGCACGGGAAAAAAATCAAAAGTAGTATAAAATAACAGAAATTACTAAATTAATTTTGATTACAGTATTACTAAGTAATACTGTAATCAAAAATTGCTTCTGTAAAATAAATACATTTTGGTTTTTAAAAATTTAGTGTAATGATCCCTTAAAGGATTTCTAATAATGAATAATATGGCAGCAGTAAAGTGTTTTTTTTTTTTTTTTATTGTAATGAGTAATATTTCTACAAAATAATAATAATAATAAATAAAAATAAACATTTTATTTTAATTTCACGCTAATATAATACTAAAAGAAATTAGATACCATAATGCTACTGTTTACTTATAAATGTACGACAGAATTTACGTCCGTCAACTAATACATAATAACTAATTTCTTCTACATATATATAAAACTACATTAGGCGAGAAAGTTAACAGAAAAAGCAAACAGTATTTATTTTAAACTTAATATTCCGATTTTAATATAAATCTTAACGCCTATTATGATACATTGCACTTTATAAATAATAATAGGCATAAAAACTTATGATCGTTTATGATCAAAACCAACTTCTATTAAAATTATAACTACAAATATGAACTAATTCACGAAATACATGCTAATAATGCATGCTTATTTTAAACTTAATATTCCGATTTTAATATAAATCTTAACGCCTATTAAGATACATTGCACTTTAAGAAGAATAATAGGCTTAAAAAATTATGATCGTTTATGATCAAAACAAATTCTATTAAAATTATAACTACAAATATGAACTAATTCACGAAATACATGCTAATGATGCATGCTTATTTTAAACTTAATATTCCGATTTTAATATAAATCTTAACGCCTATTAAGATACATTGCACTTTAAGAAGAAGAATAGGCTTAAAAAATTATGATCGTTTATGATCAAAACAAATTCTATTAAAATTATAACTACAAATATGAACTAATTCACGAAATGCATACATGCTAATAACCACCACACTCTTAAGAAAATTGAAACAAAAATATAAAAAAAAATTTCAAAAGACAGTTTATAGCTTTCTTTACTAAATCTACACAAATAACTTGAGTGAAACCCCACTATTTCAACAACCATGTAGAGCTTTCAGCCCCAACAGAATATTTTTCGATAATAGACACCTTTGCGATCCATTTCCTTCTGTGGACCACAAAATAATCACTCAAGGGAATGTCTGACCACAGGTGATTATTCTGTAGAAGAGCACACTGCGGTATGGACCTCACATGGACATGAGAAAATGGTTAAGGCAATTGGAATTTCACGTTCGAAATTCTCAGAATCTAAAGTTTAAGTACTACCCTTGGCGGAAAGGAAAGGTTACCCGATCCCTTTACTCCTTATCGGAAAAAAAAAAAAAAAAAAAAAACAGGTGGATGTTAAAAAAGCTAAAAACGCAGATTTAAGTAGAACTGCCATTTTTTTTTTTATTTTTTATTTATTTTTTTATTTTTTTTTAATGGCATGAAGTATAACACAGCTGTTACCTTTCATGAACTTTGATAAACCCCGAAATACGGAAAACGGTTCAAATGTACTTTTCACTAAAAATATATTTTTTTTTGTTAAAAACATTTTAAAATTTTAAGTAACTTAAATAACTGAGGCTATAATTAATTATTATAATTTTATTAAACGATACATTAACAATATTCTATATGATCGCTGCGATTTGATAATATGAATTGTTTATCAGTTTTATAAATGCAGACATTTTAATCAATCAATAGAGTTATTTATTTTATCAAAATTATGAAGTTATTTTTAATCAATAATAATTCTATAAATTAATACAACCTAAATCTTACTTTTCTTATTTTAAACTACCTTTAAAATAGAATGCGGACTTACAATTTATCAGTTGTTTTTAAAATTACATTAATTCTCACATAAATAGTTCCTGAAATTGATTTAAGACAAATTATTTTCTGAATCAGTATTAAACTTTCAGGATTATTTTTTATCGTACGAGTGTAATTTTAACTGTTAATTAATTACCATTTAAAAAATAATAATCTTTTTTGTAGAAAGTAATTAACGTATATAGGGTTTTGGAAATAAATCTATAATAATTTACTAAAAAAAAAAAAACTGTTACTAGGCTTATTAAATTATGCAAATAATTAAAAATCTTTAAAAATTATATTCAATAAAAATAAAACAACTTAATGCTCATAAGAAAAATGCTTATTTCTCTTTGAAAATGTTTGTAAAATATTAGTAGGACAAAAAAATTGCATCTTGGAATAAGAGTTCAAATTATTTATGAAGAACTATTACGCTTAAATCTATGCATAAAATTTATCGTCATATAAGTTGATCTTTATGTTTACTCTAGAGATAAATTCGGGTTCACTTTTGGAGATCCGAGCACAAAAAATCTTAATTCAAGCCCGAGATATACGTCAGATAAAAGCCTAATTTTGCGATCTCGCTATTAGACATGTGCTGCCTAAACAAGGGAAACATTCATTTTAAAACCTTTGTTTATCACAATTAAAAAAATTTTTTATTTACAAGCAATACAATTTTACAAGCGTTTGTTTAAAAGTAGAAAGGTTTATGATAATTTTATCAGGAGTCCGAGCCCGCGACAGGTCTACCCGTGTGAAAACTTCTGATGATGGCTCATCATTGCGACTAAATTCAGATAAGGCCCTCTATCTGGTTCGTCGCCTGTGATTTTCATATGATTATTCATGATAATAAAAATTATCTTTTATGTTATAAAACCCTCAAACTACAAAATGTCGGTATAAAGTGTACAAGTTTTTTTGTTCTTCTTTTTTCTAGTCATGATTATAGAAGGTATAACAGAGAAACAATGAATCTACGAAGAACTCATAATAATAAATTTTTAATTTTAAAACGTTATAAGTACCGTGAAAGTGCTGAGGGAGAAATATTTCAAATGATAAAAAATTAATTTGCTATCGCTACATCTAATCAGTTTGCCAGGTATTAAATTGATTTCGAATCTTCTGCTCTTCAACCCCCAAAGTACCGCCACCAGACCAGCAATATATAGCAGTAATAATCTAGTTCTTACTTTAATATTATACATAACATATATGAAAGACATCAAAATGGTTGCCATAACATGACTTCGTAATTTTAATACTTTTTTAAAATCATGTGATAGATTATATTAGAACAGTGTTAGATTTATTAGATTATAAATCAATATTAGAACAGAGGCTGGTAAATAATAAGCCACATGAGCCTGTACGTTTAACAATTGTAGCGATTCTTTATAGAAAAAAATAAAATAAAATTTACACAGAAATATAAGGCAAAAAAAAAATTACGAATCTAAATACGAATCCCCGGTTGGCCTGACGATAAGGGGATTCTAACCCATGATCCGTCAACCATTGAGGTTATTTTGCGTGAGCGCTGCGGTCGGTGCGAGCCGGGTGCGAATTCATATCGACCAGCCGTCGCTGGAATTCGTACCTGGGGCACCTCATTGCAAGGCAAGAGCTCTTATCCTCTGCAACACCAAGTGCTAAAAATTAATTTTTAAACATTTGAAAACTTGCGTTATCTTAAATTTTATAGAAATTTCTTCTTAAATTTCGCCAATTGAACTGGTACGCGCCAATAATTGAAGTATAGGAAAAGAGTTTTAGAAGCATTCAGCATAAATTTCTTTTTCGGTACTAAGCCGTTTTTATTACATGTTTTTTTTTAAATCAAGATTTACAGCATACGATCGCAACTTTACAAATATTTACTTACATTTTACAAATTTCTTACAAATTGGTTTAAACTTCAGAGAATTTTAAAAACTGGTACTCAAAATTATCAATTAGAAAACTTTGAAAACCGGCGACCGCTCAAGATATAAATGATAAAATAAAAGATATTATTAAAATTTATTGAATTTCTTTTTTTTTTTTTTTGTACACAATTTATATAAAAACATTTATAATAAATAATTCAACTTAAGATGAAATAAAATGTAATTTATAAACAAATCTCACCGGGGTGGCTTACTTACAAATAGAACTTATAAAAACAAATCTTACCTCCTAAAGCTATTAAAAGAACAGCACAAATCCTATTTGTCCAATTCATCTTGGTAAAAAAGTCACAAGAAAAAAGTTTAGTCCAAAATAAAAGAGCACGTGTAAAAGTTTCCAAACATAAGAACAAACACTACGGAGAAAACAACTTCACACACAATCATAAACACACACTTGGAAGGAAAAAAGCAACACACGGTTCTTCGGAGAAGCTTACGATACGTCTTGCAGCACAAAGACGCTTATCCTTTCTACCTGGGAAAGATGAAAGAAATCGAGAACCCTGCCAAGGGTTGCCGAATCTTCAGACTCAGGAAGAGATTTCGCCAAATCTGAGAGACGCTTGGAGGGATTAGGCAGCTGTTAATTTTTTTTTTTTAGTAAATTAATCCCTTAACCTTGTTAATTTTATTGGGTGTTTATTGGGATGATATTAAGAAAAAAAATGCTTTCTTTTATAATTATCTGATATGAGTTTCTATTTATGGAGAGCGAAGGATTATTAAAAATACAAGCAATGACTTTTTGATGAGAGTTATTAAAATACTTTAGTTATGTGAAGACTCGTATGTATAGGCAGAAAATAATCATGTAAATGTAGAATAAAATGAATCAAATGTAATATATATAAATGGTATTTCAATTATATTTAAAATACATTTTATTCATGCAAATATTACTTGCATCGATGTCCTATTATTCGGATAAATTAAAACCACTCCCGATTCAAGCATTGAATGTCAAAATGATTCATGAACAAATAATAATTTTTTTTGAAAAAAGAAAAAAAAAAAGGTTTTAGCTTTTTATTTTATTGACTAGAAAATTTTTTTTTTTTTTCTTTCTTTCCTGCAATGTTTTCTGCTTCTTTTTAATTATTATTGTTAATATTATTATCATTTTGGCACTTTTCAATTTCACTGGCGCAGATAAATTCAGCTTTTTTTTATCTGTTTATTTACTTTTATTTTCTTTTAAAAAATTTTGGTGACCTAAATAATAATAATAAAACAGTTGGCCTCCCAGCAATTGACCCGGGTTCGAATCCTAGTGATGGCTGAAATTCGAATTCCGCACCCGGCTTGCACCGACCACAGTCCTGACGTAAAATATTCTCAGTGGTAGACGGATCATGGATCCGAGGGATGTTTTCGTGGTTTCCCTCTCCATCTAATGCAAATGCGGGTTAGCTCCTTCTAAAAGTCCTCCACGAAAGCAAACTTTCTCCCAATACTTGATCCAGGAGTTCCCTTGTCGTCTGGATTTTGTTCAAAATTACAAGGTTACGGAGTTGAACATTGATAGTCGTAAACCAAAAAAATTGAGTCGGCTGTTCAACGACGGTTATAAAATAAAATAAAACAGGTGACGTTACATTGGCTATCTAATCACCTGCGCCGGCGTCAGTGTCCGTCATGCTTGAGAATCAGTATACTCACATATAAACGGAAAAAAGTACTGAAAAAAAAAAAAAAAAAATAGCACGCAAAGGAACTTATCACATTTCATACTTTTTAATATTTTTATTACATTTTCATACTTTTTAATATTTTCATACTTTGTAATATGAGCTTTAAAATTTTTTTCTAATATTTCACTTATATGATATGTTAATCCGATAAAAATACATCTTTAAACAAGTGATTTAAAATATATAAAAGAAACTATCTATTGTAATTAAATTTTCTTAATTTTTGTCAATATTTTTAACTTATTCTGAGATTATGACACTGAGCGAGTACTTCTAATTGATACCTAATATAAGATGATGTACTATTATTGTAGATGTATAATTTTTAAAAAAAAAAATGTATTTATAAAGTTTTAAAAATATCTTCCTGCATACTTAATTAATCTTTATACACAAATTAATTTCTTAAAAAATATCTTGTTACATTAGGATAAACGTTGGGTGGCATTAAATTTGGGATTAACGACTTAAATTGCATGTGTTGTTGAATTGACATAATTTTCAAAGCGAAAAATTTATCACCACAATTTTGTTTTTATCTGCGATTTTAAAAAGACTCTTTTTTTCATGATTCTTTCTCGCAATATTAATTTTGTCTTCTGAAAATATAGTTTTGCTAAGTATTTCTAGCAAAGAATCTAATTGAAATAAATTAGATATGGCTACAAAATTGCTGTTTAAATAAAAATTGTATATGTTTTTATATAATGTCAATTGTATATGCTTTGTTAATTGTACATATATGTTTTAAATTGTATACGTTTCACCTTTGAGGGGGAGGTCCCCATAAGCCATGAGGGGATGGGCACATTGAGTGCGTCTAATAATCGCCTTTCAACTGTTCCCTGTTATATCCAGCAATCAAACAGGTTTCGCTGTTTTTAGTCCCATCTCAGTGGGAATTTCTCAGTTTTCGATAGCATTTGCGTTTTATTTTCGTTTCAATATTAATTTGCGACCACCCTAAACATAAATAACTTTTTGGTTTTATTTTTGACAGAGATTTCTAAAATCTATTTTAAGGTCCATTACGGAACAACTCACCTGCTAGTCACTTTGACAGAAAATACTATCCTCATAGAAAATTCCATTTTTATTTTGTTTCTCTTGCATAGGAAATCATGGGGTCATCTACGAATGGCTCTTAAATTAATGGAGAAAAAAAATTATTATGGTATTAATATTTAAATTGGAAAGCTTCATAAGCACCTATTTACTATAACGAACATTAATCCCAACCATTTGATCCATTTACATTTTTAAAAATTTCGTTACGTTACTCTCATAGGAATATTAAGCGGAAGTAATTACCATAAATATCGATGACATGGTTGCAGCTTAAATAACTGTTGAGTACTGATTTTTCGTGAAAATCTGATACGCAAAGCATTTCAAATAGAAAGTTAAAAATAAAAAAAAAAAAGTTTGTTATTGAAATAAATTACCAAAAGTTGCATGTTTTTGATGGAAATATGAAAACACCAGATGTTTGAATAAGACATGGTTATTTTTTCATTAATAAACTGAAATGAATCTGTTTAGATAAATAAATAATTGAGCGGTTATTTTGGAAAGAAGAAACTAAGTCTATTTTAGGCTAAAAAGTAGTTAATTTATTTATTTTTTACGTTTTTATTAATCGTTATTGCATTTTGATGTTTTATAAAATTATAGCGTTAAAAACCTAGCACAAATTGACAAGGTTTTGTCAATATTAAGTTCATTCATTTACCATTTAAAGCCCTGGATTTACACCACTTTCCAATGAACTTATTCATTTTAAAAAATAACGACATTATTTATTAATTAATTTTTCTTTTTCTTCCCCTTTTTTTTAAAATGTTACATGCTAATGAAAATATTAAGCTCTAACAATGATCAATAAAATAAAGGTGATTATTTAATTGGGTACTTGCACTTCAAGAAGAGGAAGATCACAAATACCCACACATGAGACCGATGACGTCAGCGCTAGCAGATCGTTTATAAGCAAAATGGCATGTTAAAGTTGAGCGAAGTTTCTCCACATTAGTTAGAATGTTAATTAACGTGAAGTTAATTATATACAGAGCCGAATCGAACGTCAAACTTGTTGAAATACAATTCTTACGCTTTTACTTAACTTAGACTTATTGTCTGTTTGTGTCTTTTATTGTAACCGTGATGTATTTTTGCTTTGTGTACCTGGCAACTTCGATGTATAATTAGTTTATTTATGTTCTACATGGCTTCCTGCTTGTCTTTGTGTTAAGTAATAGGAAATGTATAGTGAAAGAAATTAAATCTTTGTGAAAGAATATCGAATTTGTTACATAAATGAATTGATTTTTTACGGGTTTAGCTTACTCGAAATAGAATGGAAAGAACAGTTGCGAACGTAAACAAATGCCACGTTTCAACAACCAATCAGGATCGACTTGCAAGCATCCATTATATAGAATAGCATTCATAGATAAACTTTTTATTTTGGATATCGGTCAGAAGGCGCGTATATGGAATTGAACGACATAGCTTGACACGTGCGTTCGAAAAATTAGACATACCTCAAAATGCGTGTTTAAGAAATTATGACATAGCTTGAAACACGTGTTAGAAAAATATAAGTCACTTGTAACACGTATTTGATGAAATGAAAACAGCTCAGAATACTCATTAATGAAACAGAATATAGCAAAAATATGTGGTATATAAATCACGTCCATTAGTAATTTAAAAACTTAAGTTTAAAAAAAGTGATATTTTAAAAATATATTTTCAATATTCAATGAAAATATATTTTCAACATTTGAAGCTTTATAAGTTACTCTACATTTGTGTGAAGTCACTTTTCGCTTAATTTTGATATACCAATGGAGGTGAAACAGAATTAGCAATGAAAAGTTTCTTCCACAAGTTCGAATTCTGTTTTTCGAAGGCTCCGTCGTAATCTGAAACAAATAATAAGTTATTTTTTGCGAATAGTATGTTATTTTTAAAACTGCTAAGAGTTTGTAGCTGTAACTCATGACTGTTTGGTCAAGTTTAACCTATCTAAAGCCAGCGCTGTACACACTTCTTTTGAAAATGGCGCAAAACGTCAATATGGAGAAAAGCCACTTAATGAAAAGCATAATTTCACATAATTCGTGATAATGAAAATCGTTTGTGGTCTAATTTTTTAAAATTTAAAAACTTACTTAAATGCTGCATTGCTTAGGCTCATAAAAATTTGCAAAATTTGAGAATAAGGCATGAATTTTGATAATTTTCATCTACAATCTTAAAAATGAATGAGTGAATTCCCCTACTCAAAAAAGAGTGAATTTTTTTTAACTCAACTTGAGTTGAATACACCTATATTTGAGCGAAATATTTGCTTTGCGTTAAATAGAACTTAAGTGGCAGATATTTAAGCGATACTTGAGCTGTTTTCACTCAAGCATGAGTGAGTCATTTATTATTTAATTGTGTGCGAGCTATAAGCTGGAATTTGTATCGTTTTATTTTAAAAAGCAAACGATAATAAATCTAAATAAAATTGTTATGTTCTACGATCTAAATATGTTATTTTAAGTGTAATTTTTTTTCTGGAGAATATGTCAATTAATATTTTGAATAAGGAATAATTAAAAGAACATTTAGGTAACAGCGGTGTTTCTGAAGAAGACGCTGTTTTACTTTTTGGTAAGTAAATATACTTTGCTCTTATTTTTAAAATAATATTATTTCTAAAATATTGTCATTTAGAATATGTTATATGCACGTTCCATTTAAATTAGCTGTTTTTCAGCGATTTTATATGAAATACTGGTCATTTAAATTATTTTTCAAGAGAAATTTATTAAAATTGAAAGTATTAAATGCGGATGATTATGGAATATTAAAAAAAAAATCTGATTCCATGCTAAAAATTTTTCCAAGTATGCGGAGATATATAAGATTAAAGTTTTTTAGAATTCTTTTAGATCTCATATTTAAATTTTTTTTTTAATATAATGGATTTATATCCGTGCTTCAGTTCTTTTTTGCGTAATTTGGTAAAAAACATTCTTGGATAATTAATTTCATATCATTCTATAATTTTTTTTAAATATCTATTAATTTATTTTTTAAAATAATTAACTATTTAAAATATTTATTTTAGAATAATCTATTGATCATACAGTCTATACTTGCTGCTATTTATATTGCTTTCTATTAATAAAGTTGACTGTCTTTAATTTATGAAAGTTTACATTTGTAAGATTCATTCATTCAAATCTGTATTTTAAGACTTTCTACGCATTTTTATTAAATTTATCATTTTTTTAAAAAGGTCGAAAATATTATATTGAAAAAAATTAAAAAATATTCAGTATTTTTTAAATTATTACGTGTTCTCTTCAAAGTATTTAGATATTCTATCTATAATGACAGTAAATAAAAGTCCAGATAAAAACAAAGCCTTATCTCCCACCAACCAATGTTTCCACCAAAAAGAAATATGTTGGTCTTCTATCTACCTCATCTCATGCTTAGTTAAAGCTGTACAGCTTTTTAATAATATTCATAATTTATTTTGCCGTAAAAAATAAAGTGCAGAAAATTAGTACAAAAAATTAACTCTTAATAATGTTTTTTTTTAAGTTTGAATTTATTATTGTAATTGTATTAGTTGAAAGGACGCAATTATACACAGATCTTATCATAAAAACAAAAGAACTATAACTAATTTACTGTTTGTTCAATACTTGTAAACCAGTTAGTAAGTTAGATACCGTTTTAAATATGTTTAACATGCATAAAATGTTGCGCAATAATGTGATATCATAGGATCACTTTGTAAGAAAGTTACTCCTCTTTCAGTCTCTAAGTTTTCATTTGGAATAATAATCCAAATAAAAATTTTAATAATAGCAGAGAGTAACATTAAGATTGGATGTTAAGCAAATATTAGATGTAAATACTAATGACAATTAAACAAATCCGAATTTTTTGTCATTTGAGTAGTTATACCATTGTGATTTTCTGTTTAATAAATGAACAAAATGTTTGAACCATTATGTTTTTAATCTTACAATAAGGGGCCAAGTCCCCTGTTCGCTCCTGTTCACCAACTCCGGAAAATGCTTCGCAATAACTATTGTTACTTGACACAAAATAGTTTTTTCTACGTAAGTTGAAATTATTCACTTAAAATAATGTGTAAAAAAAAAATAAAAATAATAATTCTGTTTGCATGAGCCCCCACTTCCCACGTCCAAACATTTGCTTTATAAATTCTATTATGAGGACACCAAAACACAGTATAAACTATAGCACACAGTAAAAACACAGTAAACACACAGAAATAACTATTTTAATTTTAAACTCTTAACTTAGAAAGCAGTTAAAATCAAAAGCGTTACAATAGCAGATCAGAAAAAGATAAATAAATGTAAATACCTGTGTATACCTTTAAATTCGGAATAAAAAAATATTTCGTAGGAAAACAATTCTTTTATGAGTTTTATTATTTTTATGCTTATGTCAGCCAAAAAAATAAGGAAATTAATGAGGGAAAACTGGATCCTACCCTGTGATTATAATTGTAGTGTTACATCAAATTTGGTGAGTTCACAATCGTAATTTAATATTTTCGCTTACCAAACGGGCGGATATATTAAATACAATTTTTGTACGAATCACATACTGCATGGACCTGATCATTTAGCTCTAAATCATTTATAGAATCTCCTTAATTTATAATAGTTTATTAATGTAATTGGCACGAAAAATAATAATTGTAAAACGGTTCATAAGATTAGATACCGATTTAAATAACTTTATCTTAAAATATAACGCAAAATCGCGTTATAATAAGAAAGAAGTGAGAGAATTATCTGAATTTTAAATTCTTAATTTAGAAAACAATCTAAATCAAAAACATAATAATATCATTTCAGGTTTACCTTGAATTAAAACAATACCTTTATGATTTTTATTAATTTTATGCGTATGATAACAAAAACAACATGGAATTCAATGTGGAAAAACTGGATCCTACCATGTGATTTTCTTCACAAAAAAAATAATAAATAAAAATAATAAATGCTCCGAAAAAATTGGAAAACTATGTTAGACCATTATATTTTTATGTTAGAGACAAAGACATAGAGATAAGAGAATTTCAGTTATCTTCATAATAAGTAAATTTTAAAATATTGCATTGTACTGATAATGACAAATTTAAATTGACTACAATATGTTCCAATTGATCTGCAGTTAAAATAGACTTGCAAATAATAATGTTTTTTATTGTGTATATTACATTTTTGAACTCGTGATTTTCAATGGTAAGGGATATAGGTATCATTTTTGATATAGTCATAAATAATTCTTCATTAACAAATAAATTTGGAACAAAATAAATTTAAAAAAAAAAAAACTGAGCATTTTAATAAATTTAAAAAATAATTATTTTTTTAGTTACAGTGAAAAATGATGAAAATGTCGCTAAGATTGAATCCCAGCAAATTAGAAAAGAAATTTAATAATCCATTCCAAAAAAGCTTATTTGTGTTTCCCTTAGAACTGGTTCTTATTTACGCTTGGCTCCAAAAAGAGAGAGTTAGCAATTTTTCACACCAAAAGATTTATTCGGTCAAGCAAAGATACAACTCAATCTGTTGGTCGGTGGACCAGGTGTCAGAAGATTATCGTCAAGATGAAAGGGAAAGCGTGAACTACGGGTGTTCCTTCCTGGAATCCTTCCTTTTGTTCACCTGTCTTCTATTTTGTGATAGTTGTATCTCACCCCCACTCCTATAATTTTGGCGACAAGATAGGCTACTGTTTTCTAAAAAAGAAATAACTTTATTTTTTTCTTATTGAGAGAGAAAAAGACTTCATTTAACATTTTGAAGACTGATAAAATCACGACGTCAAAATCCTGAGAGGACATAAGTCTTTTTTAAATAAAATTAAGAAAAAAAAAAATAATAAAAATCTGGAATGTGTATTAAGCATTTTTTCTATTGTTTTTATTTAATAACCGTCGTTGAACAACAGATCCAAGTTTTATGACTTAATGACTACTATAGTACAATTCCGCAGCCTTGAAATTTTGAACACAATCCAGAAGACAAGGAAACTCTTGGATCAAGCATTGGGAGAAATCTGCCTTCGTGGAGGACCTTTTGAGGGAACTAACCAGCTCTTGCGTTACATGGCGAGGAAAAACACTAAACCCTCCCACGGATCATGGATCTGTGGGAGGTTTTCGTGGAGTTTTCGCTTTCGTAGAAAATCCATAGGTCGCTGGTTCGACTCCGGCTCGAAGGAAGACGTTTTTTTTGGGATTTGACTATAAGATTTCAACTCTGTATTATTTAAATAACATTTTATTTTTATCTTTTAATGAGAGGTTTGAAGATGTTCTATGGTTTTTTAGGAATTGTTGAAAAGTATTTAATAGAAATTCTGTTATTTATAAAACAAAACAATATAGTCTGTTCTCGACAATGAAATTATCGTATGAATGCTTTGGTCGAACGTTGTAGTATCCGTCGATAGCTCAGTTGGCAGAGCGGTGGACTGTAGATGTGATCTCGTAGATGTCCATAGGTCGCTGGTTCGACTCCGGCTCGACGGAAGACGATTTTTTTCTTTGAATTTGACAGTAAGATTTGAACTCTGTATTATTAAAATAACATTTTATTTTTATCTTTTAATGAGAGGTTTGTAGAAATTCTATGGTTTTTTAGGAATTGTTGAAAAGTATTTAATAGAAATTGTGTCATTTATAAAACAAAACAATATAGTCTCTTCTCGACAATAAAATAATCGTATGAATGCTTTGGTCGAAGGTTGAAGTATCCATCGATAGCTCAGTTGGCAGAGCGGTGGACTGTAGATGTGATCTCGTAGATATCCATAGGTCGCTGGTTCGACGGAAGACGATTTTTTTCTTTGAATTTGACAGTAAGATTTCAACTCTGTATTATTAAAATAACATTTTATTTTTATCTTTTAATGAGAGGTTTGTAGAAATTCTATGGTTTTTTAGGAATTGTTGAAAAGTATTTAATAGAAATTCTGTTATTTATAAAACAAAACAATATAGTCTGTTCTCGAAAATGAAATAATGGTATGTATGCTTTGGTCGAACGTTGTAGTATCCGTCGATAGCTCAGTTGGCAGAGCGGTGGACTGTAGATGTGATCTCGTAGATATCCATAGGTCGCTGGCTCGACGGAAGACGATTTTTTTCTTTGAATTTGACAGTAAGATTTCAACTCTGTATTATTAAAATAACATTTTATTTTTATCTTTTAATGAGAGGCTTGTAGAAATTCTATGGTTTTTTAGGAATTGTTGAAAAGTATTTAATAGAAATTCTGTTATTTATAAAACAAAACAATATAGTCTGTTCTCGAAAATGAAATAATGGTATGTATGCTTTGGTCGAACGTTGTAGTATCCGTCGATAGCTCAGTTGGCAGAGCGGTGGACTGTAGATGAGATCTCGTAGATATCCATAGGTCGCTGGTTCGACTCCGGCTCGACGGAAGACGATTTTTTTCTTTGAATTTGACAGTAAGATTTCAACTCTGTATTATTAAAATAACATTTTATTTTTATCTTTTAATGAGAGGTTTGTAGAAATTCTATGGTTTTTTAGGAATTGTTGAAAAGTATTTAATAGAAATTCTGTTATTTATAAAACAAAACAATATAGTCTGTTCTCGACAATGAAATTATCGTATGAATGCTTTGGTCGAACGTTGTAGTATCCGTCGATAGCTCAGTTGGCAGAGCGGTGGCCTGTAGATGTGATCTCGTAAATATCCATAGGTCGCTGGTTCGACTTCGGCTCGACGGAAAACGATTTTTTTCTTTGAATTTGACAGTAAGATTTCAACTCTGTATTATTAAAATAACATTTTATTTTTATCTTTTAATGAGAGGCTTGTAGAAATTCTATGGTTTTTTAGGAATTGTTGAAAAGTATTTAATAGAAATTCTGTTATTTATAAAACAAAACAATATAGTCTGTTCTCGACAATGAAATTATCGTATGAATGCTTTGGTCGAACGTTGTAGTATCCGTCGATAGCTCAGTTGGCAGAGCGGTGGCCTGTAGATGTGATCTCGTAGATATCCATAGGTCGCTGGTTCGACTCCGGCTCGACGGAAGACGATTTTTTTCTTTGAATTTGACAGTAAGATTTCAACTCTGTATTATTAAAATAACATTTTATTTTTATCTTTTAATGAGAGGTTTGTAGAAATTCTATGGTTTTTTAGGAATTGTTGAAAAGTATTTAATAGAAATTCTGTTATTTATAAAACAAAACAATATAGTCTGTTCTCGACAATGAAATTATCGTATGAATGCTTTGGTCGAACGTTGTAGTATCCGTCGATAGCTCAGTTGGCAGAGCGGTGGACTGTAGATGTGATCTCGTAGATATCCATAGGTCGCTGGTTCGACTCCGGCTCGACGGAAGACGATTTTTTTCTTTGAATTTGACTGTAAGATTTCAACTCTGTATTATTAAAATAACATTTTATTTTCATCTTTTAATGAGAGGTTTGAAGATGTTCTATGGTTTTTTAGAAATTGTTGAAAAGTATTTGATAGAAATTGTGTCATTTATAAAACGAATCAGTATAATCTCTACTCGAAAAGGAAATAATCGTATGAATGCTTTGATCGAACGTTGTAGTATCCGTCGATAGCTCAGTTGGCAGAGCGGTGGACTGTAGATGTGATTTCGTAGATATCCATAGGTCGCTGGTTCGACTCCGGCTCGACGGAAGACGCATTTTTTCTTTGAATTTGACAGTAAGATTTCAAATCTGTATTATTAAAATAACATTTTATTTTTATCTTTTAATGAGAGGTTTGTAGAAATTCTATGGTTTTTTAGAAAATGTTGAAAAGTATTTAATAGAAATTGTGTCATTTATAAAACGAAACAATATAATCTCTACTCGAAAATGAAATAATGGTATGTATGCTTTGATCCAATGTTGTTGAATCCGTCGATAGCTCAGTTGGCAGAGCGGTGGACTGTAGATGTGTTCTCGTAGATATCCATCGGTCGCTGGTTCGACTCCGGCTCGACGGAAGACGATTTTTTTCTTTGAATTTGACAGTAAGATTTCAACTTTGTATTATTAAAATAACATTTTATTTTTATCTTTTAATGAGAGGCTTGTAGAAATTCTATGGTTTTTTAGGAATTGTTGAAAAGTATTTAATAGAAATTCTGTTATTTATAAAACAAAACAATATAGTCTGTTCTCGACAATGAAATTATCGTATGAATGCTTTGGTCGAACGTTGTAGTATCCGTCGATAGCTCAGTTGGCAGAGCGGTGGCCAGTAGATGTGATCTCGTAGATATCCATAGGTCGCTGGTTCGACTTCGGCTCGACGGAAAACGATTTTTTTCTTTGAATTTGACAGTAAGATTTCAACTCTGTATTATTAAAATAACATTTCATTTTTATCTTTTAATGAGAGGCTTGTAGAAATTCTATGGTTTTTTAGGAATTGTTGAAAAGTATTTAATAGAAATTCTGTTATTTATAAAACAAAACAATATAGTCTGTTCTCGACAATGAAATTATCGTATGAATGCTTTGGTCGAACGTTGTAGTATCCGTCGATAGCTCAGTTGGCAGAGCGGTGGCCTGTAGATGTGATCTCGTAGATATCCATAGGTCACTGGTTCGACTCCGGCTCGACGGAAGACGATTTTTTTCTTTGAATTTGACAGTAAGATTTCAACTCTGTATTATTAAAATAACAGTTTATTTTTATCTTTTAATGAGAGGCTTGTAGAAATTCTATGGTTTTTTAGGAATTGTTGAAAAGTATTTAATAGAAATTCTGTTATTTATAAAACAAAACAATATAGTCTGTTCTCGACAATGAAATTATCGTATGAATGCTTTGGTCGAACGTTGTAGTATCCGTCGATAGCTCAGTTGGCAGAGCGGTGGCCTGTAGATGTGATCTCGTAGATATCCATAGGTCGCTGGTTCGACTTCGGCTCGACGGAAAACGATTTTTTTCTTTGAATTTGACAGTAAGATTTCAACTCTGTATTATTAAAATAACATTTCATTTTTATCTTTTAATGAGAGGCTTGTAGAAATTCTATGGTTTTTTAGGAATTGTTGAAAAGTATTTAATAGAAATTCTGTTATTTATAAAACAAAACAATATAGTCTGTTCTCGACAATGAAATTATCGTATGAATGCTTTGGTCGAACGTTGTAGTATCCGTCGATAGCTCAGTTGGCAGAGCGGTGGCCTGTAGATGTGATCTCGTAGATATCCATAGGTCACTGGTTCGACTCCGGCTCGACGGAAGACGATTTTTTTCTTTGAATTTGACAGTAAGATTTCAACTCTGTATTATTAAAATAACATTTTATTTTTATCTTTTAATGAGAGGCTTGTAGAAATTCTATGGTTTTTTAGGAATTGTTGAAAAGTATTTAATAGAAATTCTGTTATTTATAAAACAAAACAATATAGTCTGTTCTCGACAATGAAATTATCGTATGAATGCTTTGGTCGAACGTTGTAGTATCCGTCGATAGCTCAGTTGGCAGAGCGGTGGCCTGTAGATGTGATCTCGTAGATATCCATAGGTCGCTGGTTCGACTCCGGCTCGACGGAAGACGATTTTTTTCTTTGAATTTGACAGTAAGATTTCAACTCTGTATTATTAAAATAACATTTTATTTTTATCTTTTAATGAGAGGTTTGTAGAAATTCTATGGTTTTTTAGGAATTGTTGAAAAGTATTTAATAGAAATTCTGTTATTTATAAAACAAAACAATATAGTCTGTTCTCGACAATGAAATTATCGTATGAATGCTTTGGTCGAACGTTGTAGTATCCGTCGATAGCTCAGTTGGCAGAGCGGTGGCCTGTAGATGTGATCTCGTAGATATCCATAGGTCGCTGGTTCGACTCCGGCTCGACGGAAGACGATTTTTTTCTTTGAATTTGACAGTAAGATTTCAACTCTGTATTATTAAAATAACATTTTATTTTTATCTTTTAATGAGAGGCTTGTAGAAATTCTATGGTTTTTTAGGAATTGTTGAAAAGTATTTAATAGAAATTCTGTTATTTATAAAACAAAACAATATAGTCTGTTCTCGACAATGAAATTATCGTATGAATGCTTTGGTCGAACGTTGTAGTATCCGTCGATAGCTCAGTTGGCAGAGCGGTGGCCTGTAGATGTGATCTCGTAGATATCCATAGGTCGCTGGTTCGACTCCGGCTCGACGGAAGACGATTTTTTTCTTTGAATTTGACAGTAAGATTTCAACTCTGTATTATTAAAATAACATTTTATTTTTATCTTTTAATGAGAGGCTTGTAGAAATTCTATGGTTTTTTAGGAATTGTTGAAAAGTATTTAATAGAAAATCTGTTATTTATAAAACAAAACAATATAGTCTGTTCTCGACAATGAAATTATCGTATGAATGCTTTGGTCGAACGTTGTAGTATCCGTCGATAGCTCAGTTGGCAGAGCGGTGGCCTGTAGATGTGATCTCGTAGATATCCATAGGTCGCTGGTTCGACTTCGGCTCGACGGAAAACGATTTTTTTCTTTGAATTTGACAGTAAGATTTCAACTCTGTATTATTAAAATAACATTTTATTTTTATCTTTTAATGAGAGGCTTGTAGAAATTCTATGGTTTTTTAGGAATTGTTGAAAAGTATTTAATAGAAATTCTGTTATTTATAAAACAAAACAATATAGTCTGTTCTCGACAATGAAATCATCGTATGAATGCTTTGGTCGAACGTTGTAGTATCCGTCGATAGCTCAGTTGGCAGAGCGGTGGCCTGTAGATGTGATCTCGTAGATATCCATAGGTCGCTGGTTCGACTCCGGCTCGACGGAAGACGATTTTTTTCTTTGAATTTGACAGTAAGATTTCAACTCTGTATTATTAAAATAACATTTTATTTTTATCTTTTAATGAGAGGTTTGTAGAAATTCTATGGTTTTTTAGGAATTGTTGAAAAGTATTTAATAGAAATTCTGTTATTTATAAAACAAAACAATATAGTCGGTTCTCGACAATGAAATTATCGTATGAATGCTTTGGTCGAACGTTGTAGTATCCGTCGATAGCTCAGTTGGCAGAGCGGTGGACTGTAGATGTGATCTCGTAGATATCCATAGGTCGCTGGTTCGACTCCGGCTCGACGGAAGACGATTTTTTATTTTGAATTTGACAGTAAGATTTCAACTCTGTATTATTAAAATAACATTTTATTTTTATCTTTTAATGAGAGGTTTGTAGAAATTCTATGGTTTTTTAGAAAATGTTGAAAAGTATTTAATAGAAATTGTGTCATTTATAAAACGAAACAATATAATCTCTACTCGAAAATGAAATAATGGTATGTATGCTTTGATCCAATGTTGTTGTATCCGTCGATAGCTCAGTTGGCAGAACGGTGGACTGTAGATGTGTTCTCGTAGATATCCATAGGTCGCTGGATCGACTCCGGCTCGACGGAAGACGATTTTTTTCTTTGAATTAGACAGTAAGATTTCAATTCTGTATTATTAAAATAACATTTTATTTTTATCTTTTAATGAGAGGTTTGTAGAAATTCTATAGTTTTTTAGAAAATGTTGAAAAGTATTTAATAGAAATTGTGTCATTTATAAAACGAAACAATATAATCTCTACTCGAAAATGAAATAATGGTATGTATGCTTTGATCCAATGTTGTTGTATCCGTCGATAGCTCAGTTGGCAGAACGGTGGACTGTAGATGTGTTCTCGTAGATATCCATAGGTCGCTGGTTCGACTCCGGCTCGACGGAAGACGATTTTTTTCTTTGAATTTGACAGTAAGATTTCAACTCTGTATTATTAAAATAACATTTTATTTTTATCTTTTAATGAGAGGTTTGTAGAAATTCTATGGTTTTTTAGAAAATGTTGAAAAGTATTTAATAGAAATTGTGTCATTTATAAAACGAAACAATATAATCTCTACTCGAAAATGAAATAATGGTATGTATGCTTTGATCCAATGTTGTTGTATCCGTCGATAGCTCAGTTGGCAGAGCGGTGGACTGTAGATGTGATCTCGTAGATATCCATAGGTCGCTGGTTCGACTCCGGCTCGACGGAAGACGATTTTTTTCTTTGAATATGACAGTAAGATTTCAACTCAGTATTATTAAAATAACATTTTATTTTTATCTTTTAATGAGAGGTTTGTAGAAATTCTATGGTTTTTTAGGAATTGTTGAAAAGTATTTAATAGAAATTCTGTTATTTATAAAACAAAACAATATAGTCTGTTCTCGACAATGAAATTATCGTATGAATGCTTTGATCGAACGTTGAAGTATCCGTCGATAGCTCAGTTGGCAGAGCGGTGGACTGTAGATGTGATCTCGTAGATATCCATAGGTTGCTGGTTCGACTCCGTCTCGACCGCAGACGATGTTTTTCTTTGAATTTGACAGTAAGATTTCAACTCTGTATTATTAAAATAACATTTTATTTTTATCTTTTAATGAGAGGTTTGTAGAAATTCTATGGTTTTTTAGGAATTGTTGAAAAGTATTTAATAGAAATTCTGTTATTTATAAAACAAAACAATATAGTCTGTTCTCGACAAAGAAATTATCGAATGAATGCTTTGGTCGAACGTTGTAGTGTCCGTCGATAGCTCAGTTGGCAGAGCGGTGGACTGTAGATGTGATCTCGTAGATATCCATAGGTCGCTGGCTCGATGGAAGACGATTTTTTTCTTTGAATTTGACAGTAAGACACCGGCTCGAAGGAAGACGATTTTTTTCTTTGAATTTGACAGTAAGATTTCAACTCTGTATTATTAAAATAACATTTTATTTTTATCTTTTAATGAGAGGGTTGTAGAAATTCTATGGTTTTTTAGGAATTGTTGAAAAGTATTTAATAGTAATTCTGTCATTTATAAAACGAAACAATATAATCTCTACTCGAAAATGAAATAATGGTATGTATGCTTTGATCCAATGTTGTTGTATCCGTCGATAGCTCAGTTGGCAGAGCGGTGGACTGTAGATGCGATCTCGTAGATATCCATAGGTCGCTGGTTCGACTCCGGCTCGACGGAAGACGATTTTTTTCTTTGAATTTGACAGTAAGATTTCAACTCAGTATTATTAAAATAACATTTTATTTTTATCTTTTAATGAGAGGTTTGTAGAAATTCTATGGTTTTTTAGGAATTGTTGAAAAGTATTTAATAGAAATTCTGTTATTTATAAAACAAAACAATATAGTCTGTTCTCGACAATGAAATTATCGTATGAATGCTTTGGTCGAACGTTGAAGTATCCGTCGATAGCTCAGTTGGCAGAGCGGTGGACTGTAGATGTGATCTCGTAGATATCCATAGGTCGCTGGTTCGACCGCAGACGATTTTTTTCTTTGAATTTGACAGTAAGATTTCAACTCTGTATTATTAAAATAACATTTTATTTTTATCTTTTAATGAGAGGGTTGTAGAAATTCTATGGTTTTTTAGGAATTGTTGAAAAGTATTTAATAGAAATTCTGTCATTTATAAAACGAAACAATATAATCTCTACTCGAAAATGAAATAATGGTATGTATGCTTTGATCCAATGTTGTTGTATCCGTCGATAGCTCAGTTGGCAGAGCGGTGGACTGTAGATGTGATCTCGTAGATATCCATAGGTCGCTGGTTCGACTCCGGCTCGATGGAAGACGATTTTTTTCTTTGAATTTGACAGTGAGATTTCAACTCAGTATTATTAAAATAACATTTTATTTTTATCTTTTAATGAGAGGTTTGTAGAAATTCTATGGTTTTTTAGGAATTGTTGAAAAGTATTTAATAGAAATTCTGTTATTTATAAAACAAAACAATATAGTCTGTTCTCGACAATGAAATTATCGTATGAATGCTTTGGTCGAACGTTGAAGTATCCGTCGATAGCTCAGTTGGCAGAGCGGTGGACTGTAGATGTGATCTCGTAGATATCCATAGGTCGCTGGTTCGACCGCAGACGATTTTTTTCTTTGAATTTGACAGTAAGATTTCAACTCTGTATTATTAAAATAACATTTTATTTTTATCTTTTAATGAGAGGGTTGTAGAAATTCTATGGTTTTTTAGGAATTGTTGAAAAGTATTTAATAGAAATTCTGTCATTTATAAAACGAAACAATATAATCTCTACTCGAAAATGAAATAATGGTATGTATGCTTTGATCCAATGTTGTTGTATCCGTCGATAGCTCAGTTGGCAGAGCGGTGGACTGTAGATGTGATCTCGTAGATATCCATAGGTCGCTGGTTCGACTCCGGCTCGATGGAAGACGATTTTTTTCTTTGAATTTGACAGTAAGATTTCAACTCTGTATTATTAAAATAACATTTTATTTTTATCTTTTAATGAGAGGTTTGTAGAAATTCTATGGTTTTTTAGGAATTGTTGAAAAGTATTTAATAGAAATTCTGTTATTTATAAAACAAAACAATATAGTCTGTTCTCGACAATGAAATTATCGTATGAATGCTTTGATCGAACGTTGAAGTATCCGTCGATAGCTCAGTTGGCAGAGCGGTGGACTGTAGATGTGATCTCGTAGATATCCATAGGTTGCTGGTTCGACTCCGTCTCGACCGCAGACGATGTTTTTCTTTGAATTTGACAGTAAGATTTCAACTCTGTATTATTAAAATAACATTTTATTTTTATCTTTTAATGAGAGGTTTGTAGAAATTCTATGGTTTTTTAGGAATTGTTGAAAAGTATTTAATAGAAATTCTGTTATTTATAAAACAAAACAATATAGTCTGTTCTCGACAAAGAAATTATCGAATGAATGCTTTGGTCGAACGTTGTAGTGTCCGTCGATAGCTCAGTTGGCAGAGCGGTGGACTGTAGATGTGATCTCGTAGATATCCATAGGTCGCTGGCTCGATGGAAGACGATTTTTTTCTTTGAATTTGACAGTAAGACACCGGCTCGAAGGAAGACGATTTTTTTCTTTGAATTTGACAGTAAGATTTCAACTCTGTATTATTAAAATAACATTTTATTTTTATCTTTTAATGAGAGGGTTGTAGAAATTCTATGGTTTTTTAGGAATTGTTGAAAAGTATTTAATAGAAATTCTGTCATTTATAAAACGAAACAATATAATCTCTACTCGAAAATGAAATAATGGTATGTATGCTTTGATCCAATGTTGTTGTATCCGTCGATAGCTCAGTTGGCAGAGCGGTGGACTGTAGATGCGATCTCGTAGATATCCATAGGTCGCTGGTTCGACTCCGGCTCGACGGAAGACGATTTTTTTCTTTGAATTTGACAGTAAGATTTCAACTCAGTATTATTAAAATAACATTTTATTTTTATCTTTTAATGAGAGGTTTGTAGAAATTCTATGGTTTTTTAGGAATTGTTGAAAAGTATTTAATAGAAATTCTGTTATTTATAAAACAAAACAATATAGTCTGTTCTCGACAATGAAATTATCGTATGAATGCTTTGGTCGAACGTTCAAGTATCCGTCGATAGCTCAGTTGGCAGAGCGGTGGACTGTAGATGTGATCTCGTAGATATCTATAGGTCGCTGGTTCGACCGCAGACGATTTTTTTCTTTGAATTTGACAGTAAGATTTCAACTCTGTATTATTAAAATAACATTTTATTTTTATCTTTTAATGAGAGGGTTGTAGAAATTCTATGGTTTTTTAGGAATTGTTGAAAAGTATTTAATAGAAATTCTGTCATTTATAAAACGAAACAATATAATCTCTACTCGAAAATGAAATAATGGTATGTATGCTTTGATCCAATGTTGTTGTATCCGTCGATAGCTCAGTTGGCAGAGCGGTGGACTGTAGATGTGATCTCGTAGATATCCATAGGTCGCTGGTTCGACTCCGGCTCGATGGAAGACGATTTTTTTCTTTGAATTTGACAGTAAGATTTCAACTCTGTATTATTAAAATAACATTTTATTTTTATCTTTTAATGAGAGGTTTGTAGAAATTCTATGGTTTTTTAGGAATTGTTGAAAAGTATTTAATAGAAATTCTGTTATTTATAAAACACAACAATATAGTCTGTTCTCGACAATGAAATTATCGTATGAATGCTTAGATCGAACGTTGAAGTATCCGTCGATAGCTCAGTTGGCAGAGCGGTGGACAGTAGATGTGATCTCGTAGATATCCATAGGTTGCTGGTTCGACTCCGTCTCGACCGCAGACGATGTTTTTCTTTGAATTTGACAGTAAGATTTCAACTCTGTATTATTAAAATAACATTTTATTTTTATCTTTTAATGAGAGGTTTGTAGAAATTCTATGGTTTTTTAGGAATTGTAGAAAAGTATTTAATAGAAATTCTGTTATTTATAAAACAAAACAATATAGTCTGTTCTCGACAAAGAAATTATCGAATGAATGCTTTGGTCGAACGTTGTAGTGTCCGTCGATAGCTCAGTTGGCAGAGCGGTGGACTGTAGATGTGATCTCGTAGATATCCATAGGTCGCTGGCTCGATGGAAGACGATTTTTTTCTTTGAATTTGACAGTAAGACACCGGCTCGACGGAAGACGATTTTTTTCTTTGAATTTGACAGTAAGATTTCAACTCTGTATTATTAAAATAACATTTTATTTTTATCTTTTAATGAGAGGGTTGTAGAAATTCTATGGTTTTTTAGGAATTGTTGAAAAGTATTTAATAGAAATTCTGTCATTTATAAAACGAAACAATATAATCTCTACTCGAAAATGAAATAATGGTATGTATGCTTTGATCCAATGTTGTTGTATCCGTCGATAGCTCAGTTGGCAGAGCTGTGGACTGTAGATGTGATCTCGTAGATATCCATAGTTCGCTGGTTCGACTCCGGCTCGATGGAAGACGATTTTTTTCTTTGAATTTGACAGTAAGATTTCAACTCTGTATTATTAAAATAACATTTTATTTTTATCTTTTAATGAGAGGTTTGTAGAAATTCTATGGTTTTTTAGGAATTGTTGAAAAGTATTTAATAGAAATTCTGTTATTTATAAAACAAAACAATATAGTCTGTTCTCGACAATGAAATTATCGTATGAATGCTTTGGTCGAACGTTGAAGTATCCGTCGATAGCTCAGTTGGCAGAGCGGTGGACTGTAGATGTGATCTCGTAGATATCCATAGGTTGCTGGTTCGACTCCGTCTCGACCGCAGACGATGTTTTTCTTTGAATTTGACAGTAAGATTTCAACTCTGTATTATTAAAATAACATTTTATTTTTATCTTTTAATGAGAGGTTTGTAGAAATTCTATGGTTTTTTAGGAATTGTTGAAAAGTATTTAATAGAAATTCTGTTATTTATAAAACAAAACAATATAGTCTGTTCTCGACAAAGAAATTATCGAATGAATGCTTTGGTCGAACGTTGTAGTGTCCGTCGATAGCTCAGTTGGCAGAGCGGTGGACTGTAGATGTGATCTCGTAGATATCCGTAGGTCGCTGGCTCGATGGAAGACGATTTTTTTCTTTGAATTTGACAGTAAGACACCGGCTCGACGGAAGACGATTTTTTTCTTTGAATTTGACAGTAAGATTTCAACTCTGTATTATTAAAATAACATTTTATTTTTATCTTTTAATGAGAGGGTTGTAGAAATTCTATGGTTTTTTAGGAATTGTTGAAAAGTATTTAATAGAAATTCTGTCATTTATAAAACGAAACAATATAATCTCTACTCGAAAATGAAATAATGGTATGTATGCTTTGATCCAATGTTGTTGTATCCGTCGATAGCTCAGTTGGCAGAGCGGTGGACTGTAGATGTGATCTCGTAGATATCCATAGGTCGCTGGTTCGACTCCGGCTCGATGGAAGACGATTTTTTTCTTTGAATTTGACAGTAAGATTTCAACTCTGTATTATTAAAATAACATTTTATTTTTATCTTTTAATGAGAGGTTTGTAGAAATTCTATGGTTTTTTAGGAATTGTTGAAAAGTATTTAATAGAAATTCTGTTATTTATAAAACACAACAATATAGTCTGTTCTCGACAATGAAATTATCGTATGAATGCTTTGATCGAACGTTGAAGTATCCGTCGATAGCTCAGTTGGCAGAGCGGTGGACAGTAGATGTGATCTCGTAGATATCCATAGGTTGCTGGTTCGACTCCGTCTCGACCGCAGACGATGTTTTTCTTTGAATTTGACAGTAAGATTTCAACTCTGTATTATTAAAATAACATTTTATTTTTATCTTTTAATGAGAGGTTTGTAGAAATTCTATGGTTTTTTAGGAATTGTAGAAAAGTATTTAATAGAAATTCTGTTATTTATAAAACAAAACAATATAGTCTGTTCTCGACAAAGAAATTATCGAATGAATGCTTTGGTCGAACGTTGTAGTGTCCGTCGATAGCTCAGTTGGCAGAGCGGTGGACTGTAGATGTGATCTCGTAGATATCCATAGGTCGCTGGCTCGATGGAAGACGATTTTTTTCTTTGAATTTGACAGTAAGACACCGGCTCGACGGAAGACGATTTTTTTCTTTGAATTTGACAGTAAGATTTCAACTCTGTATTATTAAAATAACATTTTATTTTTATCTTTTAATGAGAGGGTTGTAGAAATTCTATGGTTTTTTAGGAATTGTTGAAAAGTATTTAATAGAAATTCTGTCATTTATAAAACGAAACAATATAATCTCTACTCGAAAATGAAATAATGGTATGTATGCTTTGATCCAATGTTGTTGTATCCGTCGATAGCTCAGTTGGCAGAGCTGTGGACTGTAGATGTGATCTCGTAGATATCCATAGTTCGCTGGTTCGACTCCGGCTCGATGGAAGACGATTTTTTTCTTTGAATTTGACAGTAAGATTTCAACTCTGTATTATTAAAATAACATTTTATTTTTATCTTTTAATGAGAGGTTTGTAGAAATTCTATGGTTTTTTAGGAATTGTTGAAAAGTATTTAATAGAAATTCTGTTATTTATAAAACAAAACAATATAGTTTGTTCTCGACAATGAAATTATCGTATGAATGCTTTGGTCGAACGTTGAAGTATCCGTCGATAGCTCAGTTGGCAGAGCGGTGGACTGTAGATGTGATCTCGTAGATATCCATAGGTTGCTGGTTCGACTCCGTCTCGACCGCAGACGATGTTTTTCTTTGAATTTGACAGTAAGATTTCAACTCTGTATTATTAAAATAACATTTTATTTTTATCTTTTAATGAGAGGTTTGTAGAAATTCTATGGTTTTTTAGGAATTGTTGAAAAGTATTTAATAGAAATTCTGTTATTTATAAAACAAAACAATATAGTCTGTTCTCGACAAAGAAATTATCGAATGAATGCTTTGGTCGAACGTTGTAGTGTCCGTCGATAGCTCAGTTGGCAGAGCGGTGGACTGTAGATGTGATCTCGTAGATATCCGTAGGTCGCTGGCTCGATGGAAGACGATTTTTTTCTTTGAATTTGACAGTAAGACACCGGCTCGACGGAAGACGATTTTTTTCTTTGAATTTGACAGTAAGATTTCAACTCTGTATTATTAAAATAACATTTTATTTTTATCTTTTAATGAGAGGGTTGTAGAAATTCTATGGTTTTTTAGGAATTGTTGAAAAGTATTTAATAGAAATTCTGTCATTTATAAAACGAAACAATATAATCTCTACTCGAAAATGAAATAATGGTATGTATGCTTTGATCCAATGTTGTTGTATCCGTCGATAGCTCAGTTGGCAGAGCGGTGGACTGTAGATGCGATCTCGTAGATATCCATAGGTCGCTGGTTCGACTCCGGCTCGATGGAAGACGATTTTTTTCTTTGAATTTGACAGTAAGATTTCAACTCTGTATTATTAAAATAACATTTTATTTTTATCTTTTAATGAGAGGTTTGTAGAAATTCTATGGTTTTTTAGGAATTGTTGAAAAGTATTTAATAGAAATTCTGTTATTTATAAAACAAAACAATATAGTCTGTTCTCGACAATGAAATTATCGTATGAATGCTTTGGTCGAACGTTGAAGTATCCGTCGATAGCTCAGTTGGCAGAGCGGTGGACTGTAGATGTGATCTCGTAGATATCCATAGGTTGCTGGTTCGACTCCAACTCGACCGCAGACGTTTTTTTTCTTTGAATTTGACAGTAAGATTTCAACTCTGTATTATTAAAATAACATTTTATTTTTATCTTTTAGTGAGAGGGTTGTAGAAATTCTATGGTTTTTTAGGAATTGTTGAAAAGTATTTAATAGAAATTCTGTTATTTATAAAACAAAACAATATAGTCTGTTCTCGACAAAGAAATTATCGAATGAATGCTTTGGTCGAACGTTGTAGTATCCGTCGATAGCTCAGTTGGCAGAGCGGTGGACTGTATATGTGATCTCGTAGATATCCATAGGTCGCTGGTTCGACTCCGGCTCGACGGAAGACGATTTTTTTCTTTGAATTTGACAGTAAGATTTCAACTCTGTATTATTAAAATAACATTTTATTTTTATCTTTTAATGAGAGGTTTGTAGAAATTCTATGGTTTTTTAGGAATTGTTGAAAAGTATTTAATAGAAATTCTGTTATTTATAAAACAAAACAATATAGTCTGTTCTCGACAATGAAATTATCGTATGAATGCTTTGGTCGAACGTTGTAGTATCCGTCGATAGCTCAGCTGGCAGAGCGGTGGACTGTAGATGTGATCTCGTAGATATCCATAGGTCGCTGGTTCGACTCCGGCTCGACGGAAGACGATTTTTTTCTTTGAATTTGACAGTAAGATTTCAACTCTGTATTATTAAAATAACATTTGATTTTTATCTTTTAATGAGAGGTTTGTAGAAATTCTATGGTTTTTTAGGAATTGTTGAAAAGTATTTAATAGAAATTCTGTTATTTATAAAACAAAACAATATAGTCTGTTCTCGACAATGAAATTATCGTATGAATGCTTTGGTCGAACGTTGTAATATCCGTCGATAGCTCAGTTGGCAGAGCGGTGGACTGTAGATGTGATCTCGTAGATATCCATAGGTCGCTGGTTCGACTCCGGCTCGACGGAAGACGATTTTTTTCTTTGAATTTGACAGTAAGATTTCAACTCTGTATTATTAAAATAACATTTTATTTTTATCTTTTAATGAGAGGTTTGTAGAAATTCTATGGTTTTTTAGGAATTGTTGAAAAGTATTTAATAGAAATTCTGTTATTTATAAAACAAAACAATATAGTCTGTTCTCGACAATGAAATTATCGTATGAATGCTTTGGTCGAACGTTGAAGTATCCGTCGATAGCTCAGTTGGCAGAGCGGTGGACTGTAGATGTGATCTCGTAGATATCCATAGGTTGCTGGTTCGACTCCGTCTCGACCGCAGACGATGTTTTTCTTTGAATTTGACAGTAAGATTTCAACTCTGTATTATTAAAATAACATTTTATTTTTATCTTTTAATGAGAGGTTTGTAGAAATTCTATGGTTTTTTAGGAATTGTTGAAAAGTATTTAATAGAAATTCTGTTATTTATAAAACAAAACAATATAGTCTGTTCTCGACAAAGAAATTATCGAATGAATGCTTTGGTCGAATGTTGTAGTGTCCGTCGATAGCTCAGTTGGCAGAGCGGTGGACTGTAGATGTGATCTCGTAGATATCCATAGGTCGCTGGCTCGATGGAAGACGATTTTCTTCTTTGAATTTGACAGTAAGACACCGGCTCGACGGAAGACGATTTTTTTCTTTGAATTTGACAGTAAGATTTCAACTCTGTATTATTAAAATAACATTTTATTTTTATCTTTTAATGAGAGGGTTGTAGAAATTCTATGGTTTTTTAGGAATTGTTGAAAAGTATTTAATAGAAATTCTGTCATTTATAAAACGAAACAATATAATCTCTACTCGAAAATGAAATAATGGTATGTATGCTTTGATCCATAGTTGTTGTATCCGTCGATAGCTCAGTTGGCAGAGCGGTGGACTGTAGATGTGATCTCGTAGATATCCATAGGTCGCTGGTTCGACTCCGGCTCGATGGAAGACGATTTTTTTCTTTTAATTTGACAGTAAGATTTCAACTCTGTATAATTAAAATAACATTTTATTTTTATCTTTTAATGAGAGGTTTGTAGAAATTCTATGGTTTTTTAGGAATTGTTGAAAAGTATTTAATAGAAATTCTGTTATTTATAAAACAAAACAATATAGTCTGTTCTCGACAATGAAATTATCGTATGAATGCTTTGGTCGAACGTTGAAGTATCCGTCGATAGCTCAGTTGGCAGAGCGGTGGACTGTAGATGTGATCTCGTAGATATCCATAGGTTGCTGGTTCGACTCCGGCTCGACCGCAGACGATTTTTTTCTTTGAATTTGACAGTAAGATTTCAACTCTGTATTATTAAAATAACATTTTATTTTTATCTTTTAATGAGAGGGTTGTAGAAATTCTATGGTTTTTTAGGAATTGTTGAAAAGTATTTAATAGAAATTCTGTTATTTATAAAACAAAACAATATAGTCTGTTCTCGACAAAGAAATTATCGAATGAATGCTTTGGTCGAACGTTGTAGTATCCGTCGATAGCTCAGTTGGCAGAGCGGTGGACTGTAGATGTGATCTCGTAGATATCCATAGGTCGCTGGCTCGATGGAAGACGATTTTTTTCTTTGAATTTGACAGTAAGATTTCAACTCTGTATTATTAAAATAACATTTTATTTTTATCTTTTAATGAGAGGCTTGTAGAAATTCTATGGTTTTTTAGGAATTGTTGAAAAGTATTTAATAGAAATTCTGTTATTTATAAAACAAAACAATATAGTCTGTTCTCGAAAATGAAATAATGGTATGTATGCTTTGGTCGAACGTTGTAGTATCCGTCGATAGCTCAGTTGGCAGAGCGGTGGACTGTAGATGTGATCTCGTAGATATCCATAGGTCGCTGGTTCGACTCCGGCTCGACGGAAGACGATTTTTTTCTTTGAATTTGACAGTAAGATTTCAACTCTGTATTATTAAAATAACATTTTATTTTTATCTTTTAATGAGAGGTTTGTAGAAATTCTATGGTTTTTTAGGAATTGTTGAAAAGTATTTAATAGAAATTCTGTTATTTATAAAACAAAACAATATAGTCTGTTCTCGACAATGAAATTATCGTATGAATGCTTTGGTCGAACGTTGTAGTATCCGTCGATAGCTCAGTTGGCAGAGCGGTGGCCTGTAGATGTGATCTCGTAGATATCCATAGGTCGCTGGTTCGACTCCGGCTCGACGAAAGACGATTTTTTTCTTTGAATTTGACAGTAAGATTTCAACTCTTTATTATTAAAATAACATTTTATTTTTATCTTTTAATGAGAGGCTTGTAGAAATTCTATGGTTTTTTAGGAATTGTTGAAAAGTATTTAATAGAAATTCTGTTATTTATAAAACAAAACAATATAGTCTGTTCTCGACAATGAAATTATCGTATGAATGCTTTGGTCGAACGTTGTAGTATCCGTCGATAGCTCAGTTGACAGAGCGGTGGCCTGTAGATGTGATCTCGTAGATATCCATAGGTCGCTGGTTCGACTCCGGCTCGACGGAAGACGATTTTTTTCTTTGAATTTGACAGTAAGATTTCAACTCTGTATTATTAAAATAACATTTTATTTTTATCTTTTAATGAGAGGCTTGTAGAAATTCTATGGTTTTTTAGGAATTGTTGAAAAGTATTTAATAGAAATTCTGTTATTTATAAAACAAAACAATATAGTCTGTTCTCGACAATGAAATTATCGTATGAATGCTTTGGTCGAACGTTGTAGTATCCGTCGATAGCTCAGTTGGAAAAGCGGTGGCCTGTAGATGTGATCTCGTAGATATCCATAGGTCGCTGGTTCGACTTCGGCTCGACGGAAAACGATTTTTTTTCTTTGAATTTGACAGTAAGATTTCAACTCTGTATTATTAAAATAACATTTTATTTTTATCTTTTAATGAGAGGCTTGTAGAAATTCTATGGTTTTTTAGGAATTGTTGAAAAGTATTTAATAGAAATTCTGTTATTTATAAAACAAAACAATATAGTCTGTTCTCGACAATGAAATTATCGTATGAATGCTTTGGTCGAACGTTGTAGTATCCGTCGATAGCTCAGTTGGCAGAGCGGTGGCCTGTAGATGTGATCTCATAGATATCCATAGGTCGCTGGTTCGACTCCGGCTCGACGGAAGACGATTTTTTTCTTTGAATTTGACAGTAAGATTTCAACTCTGTATTATTAAAATAACATTTTATTTTTATCTTTTAATGAGAGGCTTGTAGAAATTCTATGGTTTTTTAGGAATTGTTGAAAAGTATTTAATAGAAATTCTGTTATTTATAAAACAAAACAATATAGTCTGTTCTCGACAATGAAATTATCGTATGAATGCTTTGGTCGAACGTTGTAGTATCCGGTCATAGCTCAGTTGGCAGAGCGGTGGCCTGTAGATGTGATCTCGTAGATATCCATTGGTCGCTGGTTCGACTTCGGCTCGACGGAAAACGATTTTTTTCTTTGAATTTGACAGTAAGATTTCAACTCTGTATTATTAAAATAACATTTTATTTTTATCTTTTAATGAGAGGCTTGAAGAAATTCTATGGTTTTTTAGGAATTGTTGAAAAGTATTTAATAGAAATTCTGTTATTTATAAAACAAAACAATATAGTCTGTTCTCGACAATGAAATTATCGTATGAATGCTTTGATCGAATGTTGTAGAATCCGTCGATAGCTCAGTTGGCTGAGCGGTGGCCTGTAGATGTGATCTCGTTGATATCCATAGGTCGCTGGTTCGACTCCGGCTCGACGGAAGACGATTTTTTTCTTTGAATTTGACAGTAAGATTTCAACTCTGTATTATTAAAATAACATTTTATTTTTATCTTTTAATGAGAGGTTTGTAGAAATTCTATG
This sequence comes from Parasteatoda lunata, assembly GCA_949128135.1. NCBI lineage: Eukaryota > Metazoa > Arthropoda > Arachnida > Araneae > Theridiidae > Parasteatoda > Parasteatoda lunata. Next base: position 103,149,601 of record OX421970.1, read on the forward strand.
GTTTTTTAGGAATTGTTGAAAAGTATTTAATAGAAATTCTGTTATTTATAAAACAAAACAATATAGTCTGTTCTCGACAATGAAATTATCGTATGAATGCTTTGGTCGAACGTTTTAGTATCCGTCGATAGCTCAGTTGGCAGAGCGGTGGACTGTAGATGTGATCTCGTAGATATCCATAGGTCGCTGGTTCGACTCCGGCACGACGGAAGACGATTTTTTTCTTTGAATTTGACAGTAAGATTTCAACTCTGTATTATTAAAATAACATTTTATTTTTATCTTTTATTGAGAGGTTTGTAGAAATTCTATGGTTTTTTAGGAATTGTTGAAAAGTATTTAATAGAAATTCTGTTATTTATAAAACAAAACAATATAGTCTGTTCTCGACAATGAAATTATCGTATGAATGCTTTGGTCGAACGTTGTAGTATCCGTCGATAGCTCAGTTGGCAGAGCGGTGGACTGTAGATGTGATCTCGTACATATCCATAGATCGCTGGTTCGACTCCGGCTCGACGGAAGACGGTTTCTTTCTTTGAATTTGACAGTAAGATTTCAACTCTGTATTATTAAAATAACATTTTATTTTTATCTTTTAATGAGAGGTTTGTAGAAATTCTATGGTTTTTTAGGAATTGTTGAAAAGTATTTAATAGAAATTCTGTTATTTATAAAACAAAACAATATAGTCTGTTCTCGACAATGAAATTATCGTATGAATGCTTTGGTCGAACGTTGTAGTATCCGTCGATAGCTCAGTTGGCAGAGCGGTGGACTGTAGATGTGATCTCGTAGATATCCATAGGTCGCTGGCTCGACGGAAGACGATTTTTTTCATTGAATTTGACAGTAAGATTTCAACTCTGTATTATTAAAATAACATTTTATTTTTATCTTTTAATGAGAGGCTTGTATAAATTCTATGGTTTTTTAGGAATTGTTGAAAAGTATTTAATAGAAATTCTGTTATTTATAAAACAAAACAATATAGTCTGTTCTCGAAAATGAAATAATGGTATGTATGCTTTGGTCGAACGTTGTAGTATCCGTCGATAGCTCAGTTGGTAGAGCGGTGGACTGTAGATGTGATCTCGTAGACATCCATAGGTTGCTGGTTCGACTCCGGCTCGACGGAAGACGATTTTTTTCTTTGAATTTGACAGTAAGATTTCAACTCTGTATTATTAAAATAACATTTTATTTTTATCTTTTAATGAGAGGTTTGTAGAAATTCTATGGTTTTTTAGGAATTGTTGAAAAGTATTAAATAGAAATTCTGTTATTTATAAAACAAAACAATATAGTCTGTTCTCGACAATGAAATTATCGTATGAATGCTTTGGTCGAACGTTGTAGTATCCGTTGATAGCTCAGTTGGCAGAGCGGTGGCCTGTAGATGTGATCTCGTAGATATCCATAGGTCGCTGGTTCGACTCCGGCTCGACGGAGGACGATTTTTTTCTTTGAATTTGACAGTAAGATTTCAACTCTGTATTATTAAAATAACATTTTATTTTTATCTTTTAATGAGAGGCTTGTAGAAATTCTATGGTTTTTTAGGAATTGTTGAAAAGTATTTAATAAAAATTCTGTTATTTATAAAACAAAACAATATAGTCTGTTCTCGACAATGAAATTATCGTATGAATGCTTTGGTCGAACGTTGTAGTATCCGTCAATAGCTCAGTTGGCAGAGCGGTGGCCAGTAGATGTGATCTCGTTGATATCCATAGGTCGCTGGTTCGACTCCGGCTCGACGGAAGACGATTTTTTTCTTTGAATTTGACAGTAAGATTTCAACTCTGTATTATTAAAATAACATTTTATTTTTATCTTTCAATGAGAGGCTTGTAGAAATTCTATGGTTTTTTAGGAATTGTTGAAAATTATTTAATAAAAATTCTGTTATTTATAAAACAAAACAATATAGTCTGTTCTCGACAATGAAATTATCGTATGAATGCTTTGGTCGAACGTTGTAGTATCCGTCGATAGCTCAGTTGGCAGAGCGGTGGCCTGTAGTTGTGATCTTGTAGATATCCATAGGTCGCTGGTTCGACTCCGGCTCGACGGAAGACGATTTTTTTCTTTGAATTTGACAGTAAGATTTCAACACTGTATTATTAAAATAACATTTTATTTTTATCTTTTAATGAGAGGCTTGTAGAAATTCTATGGTTTTTTAGGAATAGTTGAAAAGTATTTAATAGAAATTCTGTTATTTATAAAACAAAACAATATAGTCTGTTCTCGACAATGAAATTATCGTATGAATGCTTTGGTCGAACGTTGTAGTATCCGTCGATAGCTCAGTTGGCAGAGCGGTGGCCTGTAGATGTGATCTCGTAGATATCCATAAGTCGCTGATTCGACTCCAACTCGACGGAAGACGATTTTTTTCTTTGAATTTGACAGTAAGATTTCAACTCTGTATTATTAAAATAACATTTTATTTTTATCTTTTAATGAGAGGCTTGTAGAAATTCTATGGTTTTTTAGGAATTGTTGAAAAGTATTTAATAGAAATTCTGTTATTTATAAAACAAAACAATATAGTCTGTTCTCGACAATGAAATTATCGTATGAATGCTTTGGTCGAACGTTGTAGTATCCGTCAATAGCTCAGTTGGCAGAGCGGTGGCCTGTAGATGTGATCTCGTAGATATCCATAGGTCGCTGGTTCGACTCCGGCTCGACGGAAGGCGATTTTTTTCTTTGAATTTGACAGTAAGATTTCAACTCTGTATTATTAAAATAACATTATATTTTTATCATTTAATGAGAGGCTTGTAGAAATTCTATGATTTTTTAGGAATTGTTGAAAAGTATTTAATAGAAATTCTGTTATTTATAAAACAAAACAATATAGTCTGTTCTCGACAATGAAATTATCGTATGAATGCTTTGGTCGAACGTTGTAGTATCCGTCGATAGCTCAGTTGGCAGAGCGGTGGCCTGTAGATGTGATCTCGTAGATATCCATAGGTCGCTGGTTCGACTCCGGCTCGACGGAAGACGATTTTTTTCTTTGAATTTGACAGTAAGATTTCAACTCTGTATTATTAAAATAACATTTTATTTTTATCTTTTAATGAGAGGCTTGTAGAAATTCTATGGTTTTTTAGGAATTGTTGAAAAGTATTTAATAGAAATTCTGTTATTTATAAAACAAAACAATATAGTCTGTTCTCGACAATGAAATTATCGTATGAATGCTTTGGTCGGACGTTGTAGTATCCGTCGATAGCTCAGTTGGCAGAGCGGTGGCCTGTAGATGTGATCTCGTAGATATCCATAGGTCGCTGGTTCGACTTCGGCTCGACGGAAAATGATTTTTTTCTTTGAATTTGACAGTAAGATTTCAACTCTGTATTATTAAAATAACATTTTATTTTTATCTTTTAATGAGAGGCTTGTAGAAATTCTATGGTTTTTTAGGAATTGTTGAAAAGTATTTAATAGAAATTCTGTTATTTATAAAACAAAACAATATAGTCTGTTCTCGACAAAGAAATTATCGAATGAATGCTTTGGTCGAACGTTGTAGTGTCCGTCGATAGCTCAGTTGGCAGAGCGGTGGACTGTAGATGTGATCTCGTAGATATCCATAGGTCGCTGGCTCGATGGAAGACGATTTTTTTCTTTGAATTTGACAGTAAGACTCCGGCTCGACGGAAAACGATTTTTTTCTTTGAATTTGATAGTAAGATTTCAACTCTGTATTATTAAAATAACATTTTATTTTTATCTTTTAATGAGAGGATTGTAGAAATTCTATGGTTTTTTAGGAATTGTTGAAAAGTATTTAATAGAAATTCTGTTATTTATTAAACAAAACAATATAGTCTGTTCTCGACAAAGAAATTATCAAATGAATGCTTTGGTCGAAGGTTGAAGTATCCGTCGATAGCTCTGTTGGCAGAGCGGTGGACTGTATATGTGATCTCGTAGATATCCATAGGTCGCTGGTTCGACTCCGGCTCGACGGAAGACATTTTTTTTTCTTTGAATTTGACTGTAAGATTTCAACTCTGTATTATTAAAATAACATTTTATTTTTATCTTTTAATGAGAGGTTTGAAGATGTTCTATGGTTTTTTAGAAATTGTTGAAAAGTATTTGATAGAAATTGTGTCATTTATAAAACGGAACAGTAAAGTCTCTTCTCGACAATGAAATATTCGTATGAATGCTTTGGTCGAAGGTCGAAGTATCCGTCATTAGATCAGTTGGCAGAGCGGTGGACTGTGGATGTGATCTCGTAGATATCCATAGGTCGCTGGTTCGACTCCGGCTCGACGGAAGACGCATTTTTTCTTTGAATTTGACTGTAAGATTTCAAATCTGTATTATTAAAATAACATTTTATTTTTATCTTTTAATGAGAGGTTTGTAGAAATTCTATGGTTTTTTAGAAAATGTTGAAAAGTATTTAATAGAAATTGTGTCATTTATAAAACGAAACAATATAATCTCTACTCGAAAATGAAATAATGGTATGTATGCTTTGATCCAATGTTGTTGTATCCGTCGATAGCTCAGTTGGCACAGCGGTGGACTGTAGATGTGATCTCGTAGATATCCATAGGTCGCTGGTTCGACTCCGGCTCGTCGGAAGACGATTTTTTTCTTTGAATTTGACAGTAAGATTTCAACTCTGTATTATTAAAATAACATTTTATTTTTATCTTTTAATGAGAGGTTTGTAGAAATTCTATAGTTTTTTAGAAAATGTTGAAAAGTATTTAATAGAAATTGTGTCATTTGTAAAACGAAACAATATAATCTCTACTCGAAAATGAAATAATGGTATGTATGCTTTGATCCAATGTTGTTGTATCCGTCGATAGCTCAGTTGGCAGAACGGTGGACTGTAGATGTGTTCTCGTAGATATCCATAGGTCGCTGGTTCGACTCCGGCTCGACGGAAGACGATTTTTTTCTTTGAATTTGACAGTAAGATTTCAACTCTGTATTATTAAAATAACATTTTATTTTTATCTTTTAATGAGAGGTTTGTAGAAATTCTATGGTTTTTTAGAAAATGTTGAAAAGTATTTAATAGAAATTGTGTCATTTATAAAACGAAACAATATAATCTCTACTCGAAAATGAAATAATGGTATGTATGCTTTGATCCAATGTTGTTGTATCCGTCGATAGCTCAGTTGGCAGAGCGGTGGACTGTAGATGTGATCTCGTAGATATCCATAGGTCGCTGGTTCGACTCCGGCTCGACGGAAGACGATTTTTTTCTTTGAATTTGACAGTAAGATTTCAACTCAGTATTATTAAAATAACATTTTATTTTTATCTTTTAATGAGAGGTTTGTAGAAATTCTATGGTTTTTTAGGAATTGTTGAAAAGTATTTAATAGAAATTCTGTTATTTATAAAACAAAACAATATAGTCTGTTCTCGACAATGAAATTATCGTATGAATGCTTTGGTCGAACGTTGTAGTATCCGTCGATAGCTCAGTTGGCAGAGCGTTGGACTGTAGATGTGATCTCGTAGATATCCATAGGTCGCTGGTTCGACTCCGGCTCGACGGAAGACGATTTTTTTCTTTGAATTTGACAGTAAGATTTCAACTCTGTATTATTAAAATAACATTTTATTTTTATCTTTTAATGAGAGGGTTGTAGAAATTCTATGGTTTTTTAGGAATTGTTGAAAAGTATTTAATAGAAATTCTGTCATTTATAAAACGAAACAATATAATCTCTACTCGAAAATGAAATAATGGTATGTATGCTTTGATCCAATGTTGTTGTATCCGTCGATAGCTCAGTTGGCAGAGCGGTGGACTGTAGATGTGATCTCGTAGATATCCATAGGTCGCTGGTTTGACTCCGGCTCGATGGAAGACGATTTTTTTCTTTGAATTTGACAGTAAGATTTCAACTCTGTATTATTAAAATAACATTTTATTTTTATCTTTTAATGAGAGGTTTGTAGAAATTCTATGGTTTTTTAGGAATTGTTGAAAAGTATTTAATAGAAATTCTGTTATTTATAAAACAAAACAATATAGTCTGTTCTCGACAATGAAATTATCGTATGAATGCTTTGGTCGAACGTTGAAGTATCCGTCGTTAGCTCAGTTGGCAGAGCGGTGGACTGTAGATGTGATCTCGTAGATATCCATAGGTCGCTGGTTCGACTCCGGCTCGACCGCAGACGATTTTTTTCTTTGAATTTGACAGTAAGATTTCAACTCTGTATTATTAAAATAACATTTTATTTTTATCTTTTAATGAGAGGGTTGTAGAAATTCTATGGTTTCTTAGGAATTGTTGAAAAGTATTTAATAGAAATTCTGTCATTTATAAAACGAAACAATATAATCTCTACTCGAAAATGAAATAATGGTATGTATGCTTTGATCCAATGTTGTTGTATCCGTCGATAGCTCAGTTGGCAGAGCGGTGGACTGTAGATGTGATCTCGTAGATATCCATAGGTCGCTGGTTCGACTCCGGCACGATGGAAGACGATTTTTTTCTTTGAATTTGACAGTAAGATTTCAACTCTGTATTATTAAAATAACATTTTATTTTTATCTTTTAATGAGAGGTTTGTAGAAATTCTATGGTTTTTTAGGAATTGTTGAAAAGTATTTAATAGAAATTCTGTTATTTATAAAACAAAACAATATAGTCTGTTCTCGACAATGAAATTATCGTATGAATGCTTTGGTCGAACGTTGAAGTATCCGTCGATAGCTCAGTTGGCAGAGCGGTGGACTGTAGATTTGATCTCGTAGATATCCATAGGTTGCTGGTTCGACTCCGGCTCGACCGCAGACGATTTTTTTCTTTGAATTTGACAGTAAGATTTCAACTCTGTATTATTAAAATAACATTTTATTTTTATCTTTTAATGAGAGGTTTGTAGAAATTCTATGGTTTTTTAGGAATTGTTGAAAAGTATTTAATAGAAATTCTGTTATTTATAAAACAAAACAATATAGTCTGTTCTCGACAAAGAAATTATCGAATGAATGCTTTGGTCGAACGTTGTAGTATCCGTCGATAGCTCAGTTGGCAGAGCGGTGGACTGTAGATGTGATCTCGTAGATATCCATAGGTCGCTGGCTCGATGGAAGACGATTTTTTTCTTTGAATTTGACAGTAAGATTTCAACTCTGTATTATTAAAATAACATTTTATTTTTATCTTTTAATGAGAGGCTTGTAGAAATTCTATGGTTTTTTAGGAATTGTTGAAAAGTATTTAATAGAAATTCTGTTATTTATAAAACAAAACAATATAGTCTGTTCTCGACAATGAAATTATCGTATGAATGCTTTGGTCGAACGTTGTAGTATCCGTCGATAGCTCAGTTGGCAGAGCGGTGGCCTGTAGATGTGATCTCGTAGATATCCATAGGTCGCTGGTTCGACTCCGGCTCGACGGAAGACGATTTTTTTCTTTGAATTTGACAGTAAGATTTCAACTCTGTATTATTAAAATAACATTTTATTTTTATCTTTTAATGAGAGGCTTGTAGAAATTCTATGGTTTTTTAGGAATTGTTGAAAAGTATTTAATAGAAATTCTGTTATTTATAAAACAAAACAATATAGTCTGTTCTCGACAATGAAATTATCGTATGAATGCTTTGGTCGAATGTTGTAGTATCCGTCGATAGCTCAGTTGGCAGAGCGGTGGCCTGTAGATGTGATCTCGTAGATATCCATAGGTCGCTGGTTCGACTTCGGCTCGACGGAAAACGATTTTTTTCTTTGAATTTGACAGTAAGATTTCAACTCTGTATTATTAAAATAACATTTTATTTTTATCTTTTAATGAGAGGCTTGTAGAAATTCTATGGTTTTATAGGAATTGTTGAAAAGTATTTAATAGAAATTCTGTTATTTATAAAACAAAACAATATAGTCTGTTCTCGACAAAGAAATTATCGAATGAATGCTTTGGTCGAACGTTGTAGTGTCCGTCGATAGCTCAGTTGGCAGAGCGGTGGACTGTAGATGTGATCTCGTAGATATCCATAGGTCGCTGGCTCGATGGAAGACGATTTTTTTCTTTGAATTTGACAGTAAGACTCCGGCTCGACGGAAGACGATTTTTTTCTTTGAATTTGACAGTAAGATTTCAACTCTGTATTATTAAAATAACATTTTATTTTTATCTTTTAATGAGAGGGTTGTAGAAATTCTATGGTTTTTTAGGAATTGTTGAAAAGTATTTAATAGAAATTCTGTCATTTATAAAACGAAACAATATAATCTCTACTCGAAAATGAAATAATGGTATGTATGCTTTGATCCAATGTTGTTGTATCCGTCGATAGCTCAGTTGGCAGAGCGGTGGACTGTAGATGTGATCTCGTAGATATCCATAGGTCGCTGGTTCGACTCCGGCTCGATGGAAGACGATTTTTTTCTTTGAATTTGACAGTAAGATTTCAACTCTGTATTATTAAAATAATATTTTATTTTTATCTTTTAATGAGAGGTTTGTAGAAATTCTATGGTTTTTTAGGAATTGTTGAAAAGTATTTAATAGAAATTCTGTTATTTATAAAACAAAACAATATAGTCTGTTCTCGACAATGAAATTATCGTATGAATGCTTTGGTCGAACGTTGAAGTATCCGTCGATAGCTCAGTTGGCAGAGCGGTGGACTGTAGATGTGATCTCGTAGATATCCATAGGTTGCTGGTTCGACTCCGGCTCGACCGCAGACGATTTTTTTCTTTGAATTTGACAGTAAGATTTCAACTCTGTATTATTAAAATAACATTTTATTTTTATCTTTTAATGAGAGGTTTGTAGAAATTCTATGGTTTTTTAGGAATTGTTGAAAAGTATTTAATAGAAATTCTGTTATTTATAAAACAAAACAATATAGTCTGTTCTCGACAAAGAAATTATCGAATGAATGCTTTGGTCGAACGTTGTAGTATCCGTCGATAGCTCAGTTGGCAGAGCGGTGGACTGTAGATGTGATCTCGTAGATATCCATAGGTCGCTGGCTCGATGGAAGACGATTTTTTTCTTTGAATTTGACAGTAAGATTTCAACTCTGTATTATTAAAATAACATTTTATTTTTATCTTTTAATGAGAGGCTTGTAGAAATTCTATGGTTTTTTAGGAATTGTTGAAAAGTATTTAATAGAAATTCTGTTATTTATAAAACAAAACAATATAGTCTGTTCTCGAAAATGAAATAATGGTATGTATGCTTTGGTCGAACGTTGTAGTATCCGTCGATAGCTCAGTTGGCAGAGCGGTGGACTGTAGATGTGATCTCGTAGATATCCATAGGTTGCTGGTTCGACTCCGGTTTGACCGCAGACGATTTTTTTCTTTGAATTTGACAGTAAGATCTCAACTCTGTATTATTAAAATAACATTTTATTTTTATCTTTTAATGAGAGGTTTGTAGAAATTCTATGGTTTTTTAGGAATTGTTGAAAAGTATTTAATAGAAATTCTGTTATTTTTAAAACAAAACAATATAGTCTGTTCTCGACAAAGAAATTATCGAATGAATGCTTTGGTCGAACGTTGTAGTATCCGTCGATAGCTCAGTTGGCAGAGCGGTGGACTGTAGATGTGATCTCGTAGATATCCATAGGTCGCTGGCTCGATGGAAGACGATTTTTTTCTTTGAATTTGACAGTAAGATTTCAACTCTGTATTATTAAAATAACATTTTATTTTTATCTTTTAATGAGAGGCTTGTAGAAATTCTATGGTTTTTTAGGAATTGTTGAAAAGTATTTAATAGAAATTCTGTTATTTATAAAACAAAACAATATAGTCTGTTCTCGAAAATGAAATAATGGTATGTATGCTTTGGTCGAACGTTGTAGTATCCGTCGATAGCTCAGTTGGCAGAGCGGTGGACTGTAGATGTGATCTCGTAGATATCCATAGGTCGCTGGTTCGACTCCGGCTCGACGGAAGACGATTTTTTTCTTTGAATTTGACAGTAAGATTTCAACTCTGTATTATTAAAATAACATTTTATTTTTATCTTTTAATGAGAGGTTTGTAGAAATTCTATGGTTTTTTAGGAATTGTTGAAAAGAATTTAATAGAAATTCTGTTATTTATAAAACAAAACAATATAGTCTGTTCTCGACAATGAAATTATCGTATGAATGCTTTGGTCGAACGTTGTAGTATCCGTCGATAGCTCAGTTGGCAGAGCGGTGGCCTGTAGATGTGATCTCGTAGATATCCATAGGTCGCTGGTTCGACTCCGGCTCGACGGAAGACGATTTTTTTCTTTGAATTTGACAGTAAGATTTCAACTCTGTATTATTAAAATAACATTTTATTTTTATCTTTTAATGAGAGGCTTGTAGAAATTCTATGGTTTTTTAGGAATTGTTGAAAAGTATTTAATAGAAATTCTGTTATTTATAAAACAAAACAATATAGTCTGTTCTCGACAATGAAATTATCGTATGAATGCTTTGGTCGATCGTTGTAGTATCCGTCGATAGCTCAGTTGGCAGAGCGGTGGCCTGTAGATGTGATCTCGTAGATATCCATAGGTCGCTGGTTCGACTCCGGCTCGACGGAAGACGATTTTTTTCTTTGAATTTGACAGTAAGATTTCAACTCTGTATTATTAAAATAACATTTTATTTTTATCTTTTAATGAGAGGCTTGTAGAAATTCTATGGTTTTTTAGGAATTGTTGAAAAGTATTTAATAGAAATTCTGTTATTTATAAAACAAAACAATATAGTCTGTTCTCGACAAAGAAATTATCGAATGAATGCTTTGGTCGAACGTTGTAGTATCCGTCGATAGCTCAGTTGGCAGAGCGGTGGACTGTAGATGTGATCTCGTAGATATCCATAGGTCGCTGGCTCGATGGAAGACGATTTTTTTCTTTGAATTTGACAGTAAGATTTCAACTCTGTATTATTAAAATAACATTTTATTTTTATCTTTTAATGAGAGGCTTGTAGAAATTCTATGGTTTTTTAGGAATTGTTGAAAAGTATTTAATAGAAATTCTGTTATTTATAAAACAAAACAATATAGTCTGTTCTCGAAAATGAAATAATGGTATGTATGCTTTGGTCGAACGTTGTAGTATCCGTCGATAGCTCAGTTGGCAGAGCGGTGGACTGTAGATGTGATCTCGTAGATATCCATAGGTCGCTGGTTCGACTCCGGCTCGACGGAAGACGATTTTTTTCTTTGAATTTGACAGTTAGATTTCAACTCTGTATTATTAAAATAACATTTTATTTTTATCTTTTAATGAGAGGTTTGTAGAAATTCTATGGTTTTTTAGGAATTGTTGAAAAGAATTTAATAGAAATTCTGTTATTTATAAAACAAAACAATATAGTCTGTTCTCGACAATGAAATTATCGTATGAATGCTTTGGTCGAACGTTGTAGTATCCGTCGATAGCTCAGTTGGCAGAGCGGTGGCCTGTAGATGTGATCTCGTAGATATCCATAGGTCGCTGGTTCGACTCCGGCTCGACGGAAGACGATTTTTTTCTTTGAATTTGACAGTAAGATTTCAACTCTGTATTATTAAAATAACATTTTATTTTTATCTTTTAATGAGAGGCTTGTAGAAATTCTATGGTTTTTTAGGAATTGTTGAAAAGTATTTAATAGAAATTCTGTTATTTATAAAACAAAACAATATAGTCTGTTCTCGACAATGAAATTATCGTATGAATGCTTTGGTCGATCGTTGTAGTATCCGTCGATAGCTCAGTTGGCAGAGCGGTGGCCTGTAGATGTGATCTCGTAGATATCCATAGGTCGCTGGTACGACTCCGGCTCGACGGAACACGATTTTTTTCTTTGAATTTGACAGTAAGATTTCAACTCTGTATTATTAAAATAACATTTTATTTTTATCTTTTAATGAGAGGCTTGTAGAAATTCTATGGTTTTTTAGGAATTGTTGAAAAGTATTTAATAGAAATTCTGTTATTTATAAAACAAAACAATATAGTCTGTTCTCGACAATGAAATTATCGTATGAATGCTTTGGTCGAACGTTGTAGTATTCGTCGATAGCTCAGTTGGCAGAGCGGTGGCCTGTAGATGTGATCTCGTAGATATCCATAGGTCGCTGGTTCGACTTCGGCTCGACGGAAAACGATTTTTTTCTTTGAATTTGACAGTAAGATTTCAACTCTGTATTATTAAAATAACATTTTATTTTTATCTTTTAATGAGAGGCTTGTAGAAATTCTATGGTTTTTTAGGAATTGTTGAAAAGTATTTAATAGAAATTCTGTTATTTATAAAACAAAACAATATAGTCTGTTCTCGACAATGAAATTATCGTATGAATGCTTTGGTCGAACGTTGTAGTATCCGGTCATAGCTCAGTTGGCAGAGCGGTGGCCTGTAGATGTGATCTCGTAGATATCCATTGGTCGCTGGTTCGACTTCGGCTCGACGGAAAACGATTTTTTTCTTTGAATTTGACAGTAAGATTTCAACTCTGTATTATTAAAATAACATTTTATTTTTATCTTTTAATGAGAGGCTTGAAGAAATTCTATGGTTTTTTAGGAATTGTTGAAAAGTATTTAATAGAAATTGTGTCATTTATAAAACGAAACAATATAATCTCTACTCGAAAATGAAATAATGGTATGTATGCTTTGATCCAATGTTGTTGTATCCGTCGATAGCTCAGTTGGCAGAACGGTGGACTGTAGATGTGTTCTCGTAGATATCCATAGGTCGCTGGTTCGACTCCGGCTCGACGGAAGACGATTTTTTTCTTTGAATTTGACAGTAAGATTTCAACTCTGTATTATTAAAATAACATTTTATTTTTATCTTTTAATGAGAGGTTTGTAGAAATTCTATGGTTTTTTAGGAATTGTTGAAAAGTATTTAATAGAAATTCTGTCATTTATAAAACGAAACAATATAATCTCTACTCGAAAATAAAATAATGGTATGTATGCTTTGATCCAATGTTGTTGTATCCGTCGATAGCTCAGTTGGCAGAGCGGTGGACTGTAGATGTGTTCTCGTAGATATCCATAGGTCGCTGGATCCACTCCGGCTCGACGGAAGACGATTTTTTTCTTTGAATTTGACAGTAAGATTTCAACTCTGTATTATTAAAATAACATTTTATTTTTATCTTTTAATGAGAGGTTTGTAGAAATTCTATAGTTTTTTAGAAAATGTTGAAAAGTATTTAATAGAAATTGTGTCATTTATAAAACGAAACAATATAATCTCTACTCGAAAATGAAATAATGGTATGTATGCTTTGATCCAATGTTGTTGTATCCGTCGATAGCTCAGTTGGCAGAAAGGTGGACTGTAGATGTGTTCTCGTAGATATCCATAGGTCGCTGGTTCGACTCCGGCTCGACGGAAGACGATTTTTTTCTTTGAATTTGACAGTAAGATTTCAACTCTGTATTATTAAAATAACATTTTATTTTTATCTTTTAATGAGAGGTTTGTAGAAATTCTATGGTTTTTTAGAAAATGTTGAAAAGTATTTAATAGAAATTGTGTCATTTATAAAACGAAACAATATAATCTCTACTCGAAAATGAAATAATGGTATGTATGCTTTGATCCAATGTTGTTGTATCCGTCGATAGCTCAGTTGGCAGAGCGGTGGACTGTAGATGTGATCTCGTAGATATCCATAGGTCGCTGGTTCGACTCCGGCTCGACGGAAGACGATTTTTTTCTTTGAATTTGACAGTAAGATTTCAACTCAGTATTATTAAAATAACATTTTATTTTTATCTTTTAATGAGAGGTTTGTAGAAATTCTATGGTTTTTTAGGAATTGTTGAAAAGTATTTAATAGAAATTCTGTTATTTATAAAACAAAACAATATAGTCTGTTCTCGACAATGAAATTATCGTATGAATGCTTTGGTCGAACGTTGTAGTATCCGTCGATAGCTCAGTTGGCAGAGCGTTGGACTGTAGATGTGATCTCGTAGATATCCATAGGTCGCTGGTTCGACTCCGGCTCGACGGAAGACGATTTTTTTCTTTGAATTTGACAGTAAGATTTCAACTCTGTATTATTAAAATAACATTTTATTTTTATCTTTTAATGAGAGGGTTGTAGAAATTCTATGGTTTTTTAGGAATTGTTGAAAAGTATTTAATCGAAATTCTGTCATTTATAAAACGAAACAATATAATCTCTACTCGAAAATGAAATAATGGTATGTATGCTTTGATCCAATGTTGTTGTATCCGTCGATAGCTCAGTTGGCAGAGCGGTGGACTGTAGATGTGATCTCGTAGATATCCATAGGTCGCTGGTTCGACTCCGGCTCGATGGAAGACGATTTTTTTCCTTGAATTTGACAGTAAGATTTCAACTCTGTATTATTAAAATAACATTTTATTTTTATCTTTTAATGAGAGGTTTGTAGAAATTCTATGGTTTTTTAGGAATTGTTGAAAAGTATTTAATAGAAATTCTGTTATTTATAAAACAAAACAATATAGTCTGTTCTCGACAATGAAATTATCGTATGAATGCTTTGGTCGAACGTTGAAGTATCCGTCGATAGCTCAGTTGGCAGAGCGGTGGACTGTAGATGTGATCTCGTAGATATCCATAGGTCGCTGGTTCGACTCCGGCTCGACCGCAGACGATTTTTTTCTTTGAATTTGACAGTAAGATTTCAACTCTGTATTATTAAAATAACATTTTATTTTTATCTTTTAATAAGAGGTTTGTAGAAATTCTATGGTTTATTAGGAATTGTTGAAAAGTATTTAATAGAAATTCTGTTATTTATAAAACAAAACAATATAGTCTGTTCTCGACAATGAAATTATCGTATGAATGCTTTGGTCGAACGTTGAAGTATCCGTCGTTAGCTCAGTTGGCAGAGCGGTGGACTGTAGATGTGATCTCGTAGATATCCATAGGTCGCTGGTTCGACTCCGGCTCGACCGCAGACGATTTTTTTCTTTGAATTTGACAGTAAGATTTCAACTCTGTATTATTAAAATAACATTTTATTTTTATCTTTTAATAAGAGGTTTGTAGAAATTCTATGGTTTATTAGGAATTGTTGAAAAGTATTTAATAGAAATTCTGTTATTTATAAAACAAAACAATATAGTCTGTTCTCGACAATGAAATTATCGTATGAATGCTTTGGTCGAACGTTGAAGTATCCGTCGATAGCTCAGTTGGCAGAGCGGTGGACTGTAGATGTGATCTCGTAGATATCCATAGGTCGCTGGCTCGATGGAAGACGATTTTTTTCTTTGAATTTGACAGTAAGACTCCGGCTCGACGGAAGACGATTTTTTTCTTTGAATTTGATAGTAAGATTTCAACTCTGTATTATTAAAATAACATTTTATTTTTATCTTTTAATGAGAGGGTTGTAGAAATTCTATGGTTTTTTAGGAATTGTTGAAAAGTATTTAATAGAAATTCTGTCATTTATAAAACGAAACAATATAATCTCTACTCGAAAATGAAATAATGGTATGTATGCTTTGATCCAATGTTGTTGTATCCGTCGATAGCTCAGTTGGCAGAGCGGTGGACTGTAGATGTGATCTCGTAGATATCCATAGGTCGCTGGTTCGACTCCGGCTCGATGGAAGACGATTTTTTTCTTTGAATTTGACAGTACGATTTCAACTCTGTATTATTTAAATAACATTTTATTTTTATCTTTTAATGAGAGGTTTGTAGAAATTCTATGGTTTTTTAGGAATTGTTGAAAAGTATTTAATAGAAATTCTGTTATTTATAAAACAAAACAATATAGTCTGTTCTCGACAATGAAATTATCGTATGAATGCTTTGGTCGAACGTTGAAGTATCCGTCGATAGCTCAGTTGGCAGAGCGGTGGACTGTAGATGTGATCTCGTAGATATCCATAGGTCGCTGGTTCGACCGCAGACGATTTTTTTCTTTGAATTTGACAGTAAGATTTCAACTCTGTATTATTAAAATAACATTTTATTTTTATCTTTTAATGAGAGGGTTGTAGAAATTCTATGGTTTTTTAGGAATTGTTGAAAAGTATTTAATAGAAATTCTGTCATTTATAAAACGAAACAATATAATCTCTACTCGAAAATGAAATAATGGTATGTATGCTTTGATCCAATGTTGTTGTATCCGTCGACAGCTCAGTTGGCAGAGCGGTGGACTGTAGATGTGATCTCGCAGATATCCATAGGTCGCTGGTTCGACTCCGGCTCGATGGAAGACGATTTTTTTCTTTGAATTTGACAGTAAGATTTCAACTCTGTATTATTAAAATAATATTTTATTTTTATCTTTTAATGAGAGGTTTGTAGAAATTCTATGGTTTTTTAGGAATTGTTGAAAAGTATTTAATAGAAATTCTGTTATTTATAAAACAAAACAATATAGTCTGTTCTCGACAATGAAATTATCGTATGAATGCTTTGGTCGAACGTTGAAGTATCCGTCGATAGCTCAGTTGGCAGAGCGGTGGACTGTAGATGTGATCTCGTAGATATCCATAGGTTGCTGGTTCGACTCCGGCTCGACCGCAGACGATTTTTTTCTTTGAATTTGACAGTAAGATTTCAACTCTGTATTATTAAAATAACATTTTATTTTTATCTTTTAATGAGAGGTTTGTAGAAATTCTATGGTTTTTTAGGAATTGTTTAAAAGTATTTAATAGAAATTCTGTTATTTATAAAACAAAACAATATAGTCTGTTCTCGACAAAGAAATTATCGAATGAATGCTTTGGTCGAACGTTGTAGTATCCGTCGATAGCTCAGTTGGCAGAGCGGTGGACTGTAGATGTGATCTCGTAGATATCCATAGGTCGCTGGCTCGATGGAAGACGATTTTTTTCTTTGAATTTGACAGTAAGATTTCAACTCTGTATTATTAAAATAACATTTTATTTTTATCTTTTAATGAGAGGCTTGTAGAAATTCTATGGTTTTTTAGGAATTGTTGAAAAGTATTTAATAGAAATTCTGTTATTTATAAAACAAAACAATATAGTCTGTTCTCGAAAATGAAATAATGGTATGTATGCTTTGGTCGAACGTTGTAGTATCCGTCGATAGCTCAGTTGGCAGAGCGGTGGACTGTAGATGTGATCTCGTAGATATCCATAGGTCGCTGGTTCGACTCCGGCTCGACGGAAGACGATTTTTTTCTTTGAATTTGACAGTAAGATTTCAACTCTGTATTATTAAAATAACATTTTATTTTTATCTTTTAATGAGAGGTTTGTAGAAATTCTATGGTTTTTTAGGAATTGTTGAAAAGAATTTAATAGAAATTCTGTTATTTATAAAACAAAACAATATAGTCTGTTCTCGACAATGAAATTATCGTATGAATGCTTTGGTCGAACGGTGTAGTATCCGTCGATAGCTCAGTTGGCAGAGCGGTGGCCTGTAGATGTGATCTCGTAGATATCCATAGGTCGCTGGTTCGACTCCGGCTCGACGGAAGACGATTTTTTTCTTTGAATTTGACAGTAAGATTTCAACTCTGTATTATTAAAATAACATTTTATTTTTATCTTTTAATGAGAGGCTTGTAGAAATTCAATGGTTTTTTAGGAATTGTTGAAAAGTATTTAATAGAAATTCTGTTATTTATAAAACAAAACAATATAGTCTGTTCTCGACAATGAAATTATCGTATGAATGCTTTGGTCGATCGTTGTAGTATCCGTCGATAGCTCAGTTGGCAGAGCGGTGGCCTGTAGATGTGATCTCGTAGATATCCATAGGTCGCTGGTTCGACTCCGGCTCGACGGAAGACGATTTTTTTCTTTGAATTTGACAGTAAGATTTCAACTCTGTATTATTAAAATAACATTTTATTTTTATCTTTTAATGAGAGGCTTGTAGAAATTCTATGGTTTTTTAGGAATTGTTGAAAAGTATTTAATAGAAATTCTGTTATTTATAAAACAAAACAATATAGTCTGTTCTCGACAATGAAATTATCGTATGAATGCTTTGGTCGAACGTTGTAGTATTCGTCGATAGCTCAGTTGGCAGAGCGGTGGCCTGTAGATGTGATCTCGTAGATGTCCATAGGTCGCTGGTTCGACTTCGGCTCGACGGAAAACGATTTTTTTCTTTGAATTTGACAGTAAGATTTCAACTCTGTATTATTAAAATAACATTTTATTTTTATCTTTTAATGAGAGGCTTGTAGAAATTCTATGGTTTTTTAGGAATTGTTGAAAAGTATTTAATAGAAATTCTGTTATTTATAAAACAAAACAATATAGTCTGTTCTCGACAATGAAATTATCGTATGAATGCTTTGGTCGAACGTTGTAGTATCCGTCGATAGCTCAGTTGGCAGAGCGGTGGCCTGTAGATGTGATCTCGTAGATATCCATAGGTCGCTGGTTCGACTCCGGCTCGACGGAAGACGATTTTTTTCTTTGAATTTGACAGTAAGATTTCAACTCTGTATTATTAAAATAACATTTTATTTTTATCTTTTAATGAGAGGTTTGTAGAAATTCTATGGTTTTTTAGGAATTGTTGAAAAGTATTTAATAGAAATTCTGTTATTTATAAAACAAAACAATATAGTCTGTTCTCGACAATGAAATTATCGTATGAATGCTTTGGTCGAACGTTGTAGTATCCGTCGATAGCTCAGTTGGCAGAGCGGTGGACTGTAGATGTGATCTCGTAGATATCCATAGGTCGCTGGCTCGATGGAAGACGATTTTTTTCTTTGAATTTGACAGTAAGACTCCGGCTCGACGGAAGACGATTTTTTTCTTTGAATTTGATAGTAAGATTTCAACTCTGTATTATTAAAATAACATTTTATTTTTATCTTTTAATGAGAGGGTTGTAGAAATTCTATGGTTTTTTAGGAATTGTTGAAAAGTATTTAATAGAAATTCTGTCATTTATAAAACGAAACAATATAATCTCTACTCGAAAATGAAATAATGGTATGTATGCTTTGATCCAATGTTGTTGTATCCGTCGATAGCTCAGTTGGCAGAGCGGTGGACTGTAGATGTGATCTCGTAGATATCCATAGGTCGCTGGTTCGACTCCGGCTCGATGGAAGACGATTTTTTTCTTTGAATTTGACAGTACGATTTCAACTCTGTATTATTTAAATAACATTTTATTTTTATCTTTTAATGAGAGGTTTGTAGAAATTCTATGGTTTTTTAGGAATTGTTGAAAAGTATTTAATAGAAATTCTGTTATTTATAAAACAAAACAATATAGTCTGTTCTCGACAATGAAATTATCGTATGAATGCTTTGGTCGAACGTTGAAGTATCCGTCGATAGCTCAGTTGGCAGAGCGGTGGACTGTAGATGTGATCTCGTAGATATCCATAGGTCGCTGGTTCGACCGCAGACGATTTTTTTCTTTGAATTTGACAGTAAGATTTCAACTCTGTATTATTAAAATAACATTTTATTTTTATCTTTTAATGAGAGGGTTGTAGAAATTCTATGGTTTTTTAGGAATTGTTGAAAAGTATTTAATAGAAATTCTGTCATTTATAAAACGAAACAATATAATCTCTACTCGAAAATGAAATAATGGTATGTATGCTTTGATCCAATGTTGTTGTATCCGTCGACAGCTCAGTTGGCAGAGCGGTGGACTGTAGATGTGATCTCGCAGATATCCATAGGTCGCTGGTTCGACTCCGGCTCGATGGAAGACGATTTTTTTCTTTGAATTTGACAGTAAGATTTCAACTCTGTATTATTAAAATAATATTTTATTTTTATCTTTTAATGAGAGGTTTGTAGAAATTCTATGGTTTTTTAGGAATTGTTGAAAAGTATTTAATAGAAATTCTGTTATTTATAAAACAAAACAATATAGTCTGTTCTCGACAATGAAATTATCGTATGAATGCTTTGGTCGAACGTTGAAGTATCCGTCGATAGCTCAGTTGGCAGAGCGGTGGACTGTAGATGTGATCTCGTAGATATCCATAGGTTGCTGGTTCGACTCCGGCTCGACCGCAGACGATTTTTTTCTTTGAATTTGACAGTAAGATTTCAACTCTGTATTATTAAAATAACATTTTATTTTTATCTTTTAATGAGAGGTTTGTAGAAATTCTATGGTTTTTTAGGAATTGTTTAAAAGTATTTAATAGAAATTCTGTTATTTATAAAACAAAACAATATAGTCTGTTCTCGACAAAGAAATTATCGAATGAATGCTTTGGTCGAACGTTGTAGTATCCGTCGATAGCTCAGTTGGCAGAGCGGTGGACTGTAGATGTGATCTCGTAGATATCCATAGGTCGCTGGCTCGATGGAAGACGATTTTTTTCTTTGAATTTGACAGTAAGATTTCAACTCTGTATTATTAAAATAACATTTTATTTTTATCTTTTAATGAGAGGCTTGTAGAAATTCTATGGTTTTTTAGGAATTGTTGAAAAGTATTTAATAGAAATTCTGTTATTTATAAAACAAAACAATATAGTCTGTTCTCGAAAATGAAATAATGGTATGTATGCTTTGGTCGAACGTTGTAGTATCCGTCGATAGCTCAGTTGGCAGAGCGGTGGACTGTAGATGTGATCTCGTAGATATCCATAGGTCGCTGGTTCGACTCCGGCTCGACGGAAGACGATTTTTTTCTTTGAATTTGACAGTAAGATTTCAACTCTGTATTATTAAAATAACATTTTATTTTTATCTTTTAATGAGAGGTTTGTAGAAATTCTATGGTTTTTTAGGAATTGTTGAAAAGAATTTAATAGAAATTCTGTTATTTATAAAACAAAACAATATAGTCTGTTCTCGACAATGAAATTATCGTATGAATGCTTTGGTCGAACGGTGTAGTATCCGTCGATAGCTCAGTTGGCAGAGCGGTGGCCTGTAGATGTGATCTCGTAGATATCCATAGGTCGCTGGTTCGACTCCGGCTCGACGGAAGACGATTTTTTTCTTTGAATTTGACAGTAAGATTTCAACTCTGTATTATTAAAATAACATTTTATTTTTATCTTTTAATGAGAGGCTTGTAGAAATTCAATGGTTTTTTAGGAATTGTTGAAAAGTATTTAATAGAAATTCTGTTATTTATAAAACAAAACAATATAGTCTGTTCTCGACAATGAAATTATCGTATGAATGCTTTGGTCGATCGTTGTAGTATCCGTCGATAGCTCAGTTGGCAGAGCGGTGGCCTGTAGATGTGATCTCGTAGATATCCATAGGTCGCTGGTTCGACTCCGGCTCGACGGAAGACGATTTTTTTCTTTGAATTTGACAGTAAGATTTCAACTCTGTATTATTAAAATAACATTTTATTTTTATCTTTTAATGAGAGGCTTGTAGAAATTCTATGGTTTTTTAGGAATTGTTGAAAAGTATTTAATAGAAATTCTGTTATTTATAAAACAAAACAATATAGTCTGTTCTCGACAATGAAATTATCGTATGAATGCTTTGGTCGAACGTTGTAGTATTCGTCGATAGCTCAGTTGGCAGAGCGGTGGCCTGTAGATGTGATCTCGTAGATGTCCATAGGTCGCTGGTTCGACTTCGGCTCGACGGAAAACGATTTTTTTCTTTGAATTTGACAGTAAGATTTCAACTCTGTATTATTAAAATAACATTTTATTTTTATCTTTTAATGAGAGGCTTGTAGAAATTCTATGGTTTTTTAGGAATTGTTGAAAAGTATTTAATAGAAATTCTGTTATTTATAAAACAAAACAATATAGTCTGTTCTCGACAATGAAATTATCGTATGAATGCTTTGGTCGAACGTTGTAGTATCCGTCGATAGCTCAGTTGGCAGAGCGGTGGCCTGTAGATGTGATCTCGTAGATATCCATAGGTCGCTGGTTCGACTCCGGCTCGACGGAAGACGATTTTTTTCTTTGAATTTGACAGTAAGATTTCAACTCTGTATTATTAAAATAACATTTTATTTTTATCTTTTAATGAGAGGTTTGTAGAAATTCTATGGTTTTTTAGGAATTGTTGAAAAGTATTTAATAGAAATTCTGTTATTTATAAAACAAAACAATATAGTCTGTTCTCGACAATGAAATTATCGTATGAATGCTTTGGTCGAACGTTGTAGTATCCGTCGATAGCTCAGTTGGCAGAGCGGTGGACTGTAGATGTGATCTCGTAGATATCCATAGGTCGCTGGTTCGACTCCGGCTCGACGGAAGACGATTTTTTTCTTTGAATTTGACAGTAAGATTTCAACACTGTATTATTAAAATAACATTTTATTTTTATCTTTTAATGAGAGGCTTGTAGAAATTCTATGGTTTTTTAGGAATAGTTGAAAAGTATTTAATAGAAATTCTGTTATTTATAAAACAAAACAATATAGTCTGTTCTCGACAATGAAATTATCGTATAAATGCTTTGGTCGAACGTTGTAGTATCCGTCGATAGCTCAGTTGGCAGAGCGGTGGCCTGTAGATGTGATCTCGTAGATATCCATAAGTCGCTGGTTCGACTCCGGCTCGACGGAAGACGATTTTTTTCTTTGAATTTGACAGTAAGATTTCAACTCTGTATTATTAAAATAACATTTTATTTTTATCTTTTAATGAGAGGCTTGTAGAAATTCTATGGTTTTTTAGGAATTGTTGAAAAGTATTTAATAGAAATTCTGTTATTTATAAAACAAAACAATATAGTCTGTTCTCGACAATGAAATTATCGTATGAATGCTTTGGTCGAATGTTGTAGTATCCGTCGATAGCTCAGTTGGCAGAGCGGTGGCCTGTAGATGTGATCTCGTAGATATCCATAGGTCGCTGGTTCGACTTCGGCTCGACGGAAAACGATTTTTTTCTTTGAATTTGACAGTAAGATTTCAACTCTGTATTATTAAAATAACATTTTATTTTTATCTTTTAATGAGAGGCTTGTAGAAATTCTATGGTTTTTTAGGAATTGTTGAAAAGTATTTAATAGAAATTCTGTTATTTATAAAACAAAACAATATAGTCTGTTCTCGACAAAGAAATTATCGAATGAATGCTTTGGTCGAACGTTGTAGTGTCCGTCGATAGCTCAGTTGGCAGAGCGGTGGACTGTAGATGTGATCTCGTAGATATCCATAGGTCGCTGGCTCGATGGAAGACGATTTTTTTCTTTGAATTTGACAGTAAGACTCCGGCTCGACGGAAGACGATTTTTTTCTTTGAATTTGATAGTAAGATTTCAACTCTGTATTATTAAAATAACATTTTATTTTTATCTTTTAATGAGAGGGTTGTAGAAATTCTATGGTTTTTTAGGAATTGTTGAAAAGTATTTAATAGAAATTCTGTCATTTATAAAACGAAACAATATAATCTCTACTCGAAAAAGAAATAATGGTATGTATGCTTTGATCCAATGTTGTTGTATCCGTCGATAGCTCAGTTGGCAGAGCGGTGGACTGTAGATGTGATCTCGTAGATATCCATAGGTCGCTGGTTCGACTCCGGCTCGATGGAAGACGATTT
Source organism: Parasteatoda lunata (assembly GCA_949128135.1). Taxonomy (NCBI): domain Eukaryota; kingdom Metazoa; phylum Arthropoda; class Arachnida; order Araneae; family Theridiidae; genus Parasteatoda; species Parasteatoda lunata. The sequence goes on from OX421970.1 coordinate 103,173,069, forward strand.
TTTTCTTTGAATTTGACAGTACGATTTCAACTCTGTATTATTAAAATAACATTTTATTTTTATCTTTTAATGAGAGGTTTGTAGAAATTCTATGGTTTTTTAGGAATTGTTGAAAAGTATTTAATAGAAATTCTGTTATTTATAAAACAAAACAATATAGTCTGTTCTCGACAATGAAATTATCGTATGAATGCTTTGGTCGAACGTTGAAGTATCCGTCGATAGCTCAGTTGGCAGAGCGGTGGACTGTAGATGTGATCTCGTAGATATCCAAAGGTCGCTGGTTTGACTCCGGCTCGACCGCAGACGATTTTTTTCTTTGAATTTGACAGTAAGATTTCAACTCTGTATTATTAAAATAACATTTTATTTTTATCTTTTAATGAGAGGGTTGTAGAAATTCTATGGTTTTTTAGGAATTGTTGAAAAGTATTTAATAGAAATTCTGTCATTTATAAAACGAAACAATATAATCTCTACTCGAAAATGAAATAATGGTATGTATGCTTTGATCCAATGTTGTTGTATCCGTCGATAGCTCAGTTGGCAGAGCGGTGGACTGTAGATGTGATCTCGTAGATATCCATAGGTCGCTGGTTCGACTCCGGCTCGATGGAAGACGATTTTTTTCTTTGAATTTGACAGTAAGATTTCAACTCTGTATTATTAAAATAATATTTTATTTTTATCTTTTAATGAGAGGTTTGTAGAAATTCTATGGTTTTTTAGGAATTGTTGAAAAGTATTTAATAGAAATTCTGTTATTTATAAAACAAAACAATATAGTCTGTTCTCGACAATGAAATTATCGTATGAATGCTTTGGTCGAACGTTGAAGTATCCGTCGATAGCTCAGTTGGCAGAGCGGTGGACTGTAGATGTGATCTCGTAGATATCCATAGGTTGCTGGTTCGACTCCGGCTCGACCGCAGACGATTTTTTTCTTTGAATTTGACAGTAAGATTTCAACTCTGTATTATTAAAATAACATTTTATTTTTATCTTTTAATGAGAGGTTTGTAGAAATTCTATGGTTTTTTAGGAATTGTTTAAAAGTATTTAATAGAAATTCTGTTATTTATAAAACAAAACAATATAGTCTGTTCTCGACAAAGAAATTATCGAATGAATGCTTTGGTCGAACGTTGTAGTATCCGTCGATAGCTCAGTTGGCAGAGCGGTGGACTGTAGATGTGATCTCGTAGATATCCATAGGTCGCTGGCTCGATGGAAGACGATTTTTTTCTTTGAATTTGACAGTAAGATTTCAACTCTGTATTATTAAAATAACATTTTATTTTTATCTTTTAATGAGAGGCTTGTAGAAATTCTATGGTTTTTTAGGAATTGTTGAAAAGTATTTAATAGAAATTCTATTATTTATAAAACAAAACAATATAGTCTGTTCTCGAAAATGAAATAATGGTATGTATGCTTTGGTCGAACGTTGTAGTATCCGTCGATAGCTCAGTTGGCAGAGCGGTGGACTGTAGATGTGATCTCGTAGATATCCATAGGTCGCTGGTTCGACTCCGGCTCGACGGAAGACGATTTTTTTCTTTGAATTTGACAGTAAGATTTCAACTCTGTATTATTAAAATAACATTTTATTTTTATCTTTTAATGAGAGGCTTGTAGAAATTCTATGGTTTTTTAGGAATTGTTGAAAAGTATTTAATAGAAATTCTGTTATTTATAAAACAAAACAATATAGTCTGTTCTCGACAATGAAATTATCGTATGAATGCTTTGGTCGATCGTTGTAGTATCCGTCGATAGCTCAGTTGGCAGAGCGGTGGCCTGTAGATGTGATCTCGTAGATATCCATAGGTCGCTGGTTCGACTCCGGCTCGACGGAAGACGATTTTTTTCTTTGAATTTGACAGTAAGATTTCAACTCTGTATTATTAAAATAACATTTTATTTTTATCTTTTAATGAGAGGCTTGTAGAAATTCTATGGTTTTTTAGGAATTGTTGAAAAGTATTTAATAGAAATTCTGTTATTTATAAAACAAAACAATATAGTCTGTTCTCGACAATGAAATTATCGTATGAATGCTTTGGTCGAACGTTGTAGTATTCGTCGATAGCTCAGTTGGCAGAGCGGTGGCCTGTAGATGTGATCTCGTAGATATCCATAGGTCGCTGGTTCGACTTCGGCTCGACGGAAAACGATTTTTTTCTTTGAATTTGACAGTAAGATTTCAACTCTGTATTATTAAAATAACATTTTATTTTTATCTTTTAATGAGAGGTTTGTAGAAATTCTATGGTTTTTTAGGAATTGTTGAAAAGTATTTAATAGAAATTCTGTTATTTATAAAACAAAACAATATAGTCTGTTCTCGACAATGAAATTATCGTATGAATGCTTTGGTCGAACGTTGTAGTATCCGTCGATAGCTCAGTTGGCAGAGCGGTGGCCTGTAGATGTGATCTCGTAGATATCCATAGGTCGCTGGTTCGACTCCGGCTCGACGGAAGACGATTTTTTTCTTTGAATTTGACAGTAAGATTTCAACTCTGTATTATTAAAATAACATTTTATTTTTATCTTTTAATGAGAGGCTTGTAGAAATTCTATGGTTTTTTAGGAATTGTCGAAAAGTATTTAATAAAAATTCTGTTATTTATAAAACAAAACAATATAGTCTGTTCTCGACAATGAAATTATCGTATGAATGCTTTGGTCGAACGTTGTAGTATCCGTCGATAGCTCAGTTGGCAGAGCGGTGGCCTGTAGATGTGATCTCGTAGATATCCATAGGTCGCTGCTTCGACTCCGGCTCGACGGAAGACGATTTTTTTCTTTGAATTTGACAGTAAGATTTCAACACTGTATTATTAAAATAACATTTTATTTTTATCTTTTAATGAGAGGCTTGTAGAAATTCTATGGTTTTTTAGGAATAGTTGAAAAGTATTTAATAGAAATTCTGTTATTTATAAAACAAAACAATATAGTCTGTTCTCGACAATGAAATTATCGTATAAATGCTTTGGTCGAACGTTGTAGTATCCGTCGATAGCTCAGTTGGCAGAGCGGTGGCCTGTAGATGTGATCTCGTAGATATCCATAAGTCGCTGGTTCGACTCCGGCTCGACGGAAGACGATTTTTTTCTTTGAATTTGACAGTAAGATTTCAACTCTGTATTATTAAAATAACATTTTATTTTTATCTTTTAATGAGAGGCTTGTAGAAATTCTATGATTTTTTAGGAATTGTTGAAAAGTATTTAATAGAAATTCTGTTATTTATAAAACAAAACAATATAGTCTGTTCTCGACAATGAAATTATCGTATGAATGCTTTGGTCGAACGTTGTAGTATCCGTCGATAGCTCAGTTGGCAGAGCGGTGGCCTGTAGATGTGATCTCGTAGATATCCATAGGTCGCTGGTTCGACTCCGGCTCGACGGAAGACGATTTTTTTCTTTGAATTTGACAGTAAGATTTCAACTCTGTATTATTAAAATAACATTTTATTTTTATCTTTTAATGAGAGGCTTGTAGAAATTCTATGGTTTATTAGGAATTGTTGAAAAGTATTTAATAGAAATTCTGTTATTTATAAAACAAAACAATATAGTCTGTTCTCGACAATGAAATTATCGTATGAATGCTTTGGTCGAAAGTTGTAGTATCCTTCGATAGCTCAGTTGGCAGAGCGGTGGACTGTATATGTGATCTCGTTGATATCCATAGGTCGCTGGTTCGACTCCGGCTCGACGGAAGACATTTTTTTTTCTTTGAATTTGACTGTAAGATTTCAACTCTGTATTATTAAAATAACATTTTATTTTCATCTTTTAATGAGAGGTTTGAAGATGTTCTATGGTTTTTTAGAAATTGTTGAAAAATATTTGATAGAAATTGTGTCATTTACAAAACGAAACAGTATAATCTCTACCCGAAAAGGAAATAATCGTATGAATGCTTTGATCGAACGTTGTAGTATCCGTCGATAGCTCAGTTGGCAGAGCGGTGGACTGTAGATGTGATTTCGTAGATATCCATAGGTCGCTGGTTCGACTCCGGCTCGACGGAAGATATTTTTTTTTCTTTGAATTTGACTGTAAGATTTCAACTCTGTATTATTAAAATAACATTTTATTTGCATCTTTTAATGAGAGGTTTGAAGATTTTCTATGGTTTTTTAGAAATTGCTGAAAAGTATTTGATAGAAATTGTGTCATTTAAAAAACGAAACAGTATAATCTCTACTCGAAAAGGAAATAATCGTATGAATGCATTGATCGATCGTTGTAGTATCCGTCGAAAGCTCAGTTGGCAGAGCGGTGGACTGTAGATGTGATCTGGTAGATATCCATAGGTCGCTGGTTTGACTCCGGCTCGACGGAAGACATTTTTTTTTCTTTGAATTTGACTGTAAGATTTCAACTCTGTATTATAAAAATAACATTTTATTTTCATCTTTTAATGAGAGGTTTGAAGATGTTCTATGGTTTTTTAGAAATTGTTGAAAAGTATTTGATAGAAATTGTGTCATTTATAAAACGAATCAGTATAATCTCTACTCGAAAAGGAAATAATCGTATGAATGCTTTGATCGAACGTTGTAGTATCCGTCGATAGCTCAGTTGGCAGAGCGGTGGACTGTAGATGTGATTTCGTAGATATCCATAGGTCGCTGGTTCGACTCCGGCTCGACGGAAGACGTTTTTTTTTCTTTGAATTTGACTGTAAGATTTCAACTCTGTATTATAAAAATAACATTTTATTTTCATCTTTTAATGAGAGGTTTGAAGAAATTCTATGGTTTTTTAGGAATTGTTGAAAAGTATTCGATAGAAATTGTGTCATTTATAAAACGAATCAGTATAATCTCTACTCGAAAAGGAAATAATCGTATGAATGCTTTGATCGAACGTTGTAGTATCCGTCGATAGCTCAGTTGACAGAGCGGTGGACTGTAGATGTGATTTCGTAGATATCCATAGGTCGCTGGTTCGACTCCGGCTCGACGGAAGATATTTTATTTTTCTTTGAATTTGACTGTAAGATTTCAACTCTGTATTATTAAAATAACAATTTTTTTTCATCTTTTAATGAGAGGTTTGAAGATGTTCTATGGTTTTTTTGAAATTGTTGAAAAGTATTTGATAGAAATTGTGTCATTTATAAAACGAATCTGTATAATCTCTACTCGAAAAGGAAATAATCGTATGAATGCATTGATCGATCGTTGTAGTATCCGTCGAAAGCTCAGTTGGCAGAGCGGTGGACTGTAGATTTGATCTGGTAGATATCCATAGGTCGCTGGTTTGACTCCGGCTCGACGGAAGACAATTTTTTTTCTTTGAATTTGACTGTAAGATTTCAACTCTGTATTATAAAAATAACATTTTATTTTCATCTTTTAATGAGAGGTTTGAAGAAGTTCTATGGTTTTTTAGAAATTGTTGAAAAGTATTTAATAGAAATTGTGTCATTTAAAAACGAAACAGTATAATCTCTACCCGAAAAGGAAATAATCGTATGAATGCTTTGATCGAACGTTGTAGTATCCGTCGATAGCTCAGTTGGCAGAGCGGTGGACTGTAGATGTGATTACGTAGATATCCGTAGGTCGCTGGTTCGACTCCGGCTCGACGGAAGACATTTTTTTTTTCAGTGAATTTGACTGTAAGATTTCAACTCTGTATTATAAAAATAACATTTTATTTTCATCTTTTAATGAGAGGTTTGAAGATGTTCTATGGTTTTTTTAGAAATTGTTGAAAAGTATTTAATAGAAATTGTGTCATTTATAAAACGAAACAGTATAATCTCTATTCGAAAAGGAAATAATCGTATGAATGCTTTGATCGAACGTTGTAGTATCCGTCGATAGCTCAGTTGGCAGAGCGGTGGACTGTAGATGTGATTTCGTAGATATCCATAGGTCGCTGGTTCGACTCCGGCTCGACGGAAGACATTTTTTTTTCTTTGAATTTGACTGTAAGATTTCAACTCTGTATTATGAAAATAACATTTTATTTTCATCTTTTAATGAGAGGTTTGAAGATGTTCTATGGTTTTTTAGAAATTGTTGAAAAGTATTTAATAGAAATTGTGTCATTTAAAAACGAAACAGTATAATCTCTACTCGAAAAGGAAATAATCGTATGAATGCTTTGATCGAACGTTGTAGTGTCCGTCGATAGCTCAGTTGGCAGAGCGGTGGACTGTAGATGTGATTTCGTAGATATCCATAGGTCGCTGGTTCGACTCCCGCTCGACGGAAGACATTTTTTTTTCTTAGAATTTGACTGTAAGATTTCAACTCTGTATTATAAAAGTAACATTTTATTTACATCTTTTAATGAGAGGTTTGAAGATGTTCTATGGTTTTTTAGAAATTGCTGAAAAGTATTTGATAGAAATTGTGTCATTTATAAAACGAAACAGTATAATCTCTACTCGAAAAGGAAATAATCGTATGAATGCATTGATCGATCGTTGTAGTATCCGTCGAAATCTCAGTTGGCAGAGCGGTGGACTGTAGATTTGATCTGGTAGATATCCATAGGTCGCTGGTTTGACTCCGGCTCGACGGAAGACATTTTTTTTTCTTTGAATTTGACTGTAAGATTTCAACTCTGTATTATAAAAGTAACATTTTATTTTCATCTTTTAATGAGAGGTTTGAAGATGTTCTATGGTTTTTTAGAAATTGCTGAAAAGTATTTGATAGAAATTGTGTCATTTATAAAACGAAACAGTATAATCTCTACTCGAAAAGGAAATAATCGTATGAATGCTTTAAACTATCGTTGTAGTATCCGTCGAAAGCTCAGTTGGCAGAGCAGTGGACTGTAGATTTGATCTGGTAGATATCCATAGGTCGCTGGTTTGACTCCGGCTCGACGGAAGACATTTTTTTTCTTTGAATTTGACTGTAAGATTTCAACTCTGTATTATAAAAATAACATTTTATTTTCATCTTTTAATGAGAGGTTTGAAGAAGTTCTATGGTTTTTTAGAAATTGTTGAAAAGTATTTAATAGAAATTGTGTCATTTAAAAACGAAACAGTATAATCTCTACCCGAAAAGGAAATAATCGTATGAATGCTTTGATCGAACGTTGTAGTATCCGTCGATAGCTCAGTTGGCAGAGCGGTGGACTGTAGATGTGATTTCGTAGATATCCATAGGTCGCTGGTTCGACTCCGGCTCGACGGAAGATATTTTTTTTCTTTGAATTTGACTGTAAGATTTCAACTCTGTATTATTAAAATAACATTTTATTTTCATCTTTTAATGAGAGGTTTGAAGATGTTCTATGGTTTTTTAGAAATTGTTGAAAAGTATTTGATAGAAATTGTGTCATTTATAAAACGAAACAGTATAATCTCTATTCGAAAAGGAAATAATCGTATGAATGCTTTGATCGAACGTTGTAGTATCCGTCGATAGCTCAGTTGGCAGAGCGGTGGACTGTAGATGTGATTTCGTAGATATCCATAGGTCGCTGGTTCGACTCCGGCTCGACGGAAGACATTTTTTTTTCTTTGAATCTGACTGTAAGATTTCAACTCTGTATTATGAAAATAACATTTTATTTTCATCTTTTAATGAGAGGTTTGAAGATGTTCTATGGTTTTTTAGAAATTGTTGAAAAGTATTTAATAGAAATTGTGTCATTTAAAAACGAAACAGTATAATCTCTACTCGAAAAGGAAATAATCGTATGAATGCTTTGATCGAACGTTGTAGTGTCCGTCGATAGCTCAGTTGGCAGAGCGGTGGACTGTAGATGTGATTTCGTAGATATCCATAGGTCGCTGGTTCGACTCCCGCTCGACGGAAGACATTTTTTTTTCTTAGAATTTGACTGTAAGATTTCAACTCTGTATTATAAAAGTAACATTTTATTTACATCTTTTAATGAGAGGTTTGAAGATGTTCTATGGTTTTTTAGAAATTGCTGAAAAGTATTTGATAGAAATTGTGTCATTTATAAAACGAAACAGTATAATCTCTACTCGAAAAGGAAATAATCGTATGAATGCATTGATCGATCGTTGTAGTATCCGTCGAAATCTCAGTTGGCAGAGCGGTGGACTGTAGATTTGATCTGGTAGATATCCATAGGTCGCTGGTTTGACTCCGGCTCGACGGAAGACATTTTTTTTTCTTTGAATTTGACTGTAAGATTTCAACTCTGTATTATAAAAGTAACATTTTATTTTCATCTTTTAATGAGAGGTTTGAAGATGTTCTATGGTTTTTTAGAAATTGCTGAAAAGTATTTGATAGAAATTGTGTCATTTATAAAACGAAACAGTATAATCTCTACTCGAAAAGGAAATAATCGTATGAATGCTTTAAACTATCGTTGTAGTATCCGTCGAAAGCTCAGTTGGCAGAGCAGTGGACTGTAGATTTGATCTGGTAGATATCCATAGGTCGCTGGTTTGACTCCGGCTCGACGGAAGACATTTTTTTTTCTTTGAATTTGACTGTAAGATTTCAACTCTGTATTATAAAAATAACATTTTATTTTCATCTTTTAATGAGAGGTTTGAAGATGTTCTATGGTTTTTTAGAAATTGTTGAAAAGTATTTGATAGAAATTGTGTCATTTATAAAACGAAACAGTATAATCTCTACTCGAAAAGGAAATAATCGTATGAATGCTTTGATCGAACGTTGTAGAATCCGTCGATAGCTCAGTTGGCAGAGCGGTGGACTGTAGATGTGATTTCGTAGATATCCATAGGTCGCTGGTTCGACTCCGGCTCGACGGAAGACATTTTTTTTTCTTTGAATTCGACTGTAAGATTTCAACTCTGTATTATAAAAATAACATTTTATTTTCATCTTTTAATGAGAGGTTTGAAGATGTTCTATGGTTTTTTAGAAATTGCTGAAAAGTATTTGATAGAAATTGTGTCATTTATAAAACGAAACAGTATAATCTCTACTCGAAAAGGAAATAATCGTATGAATGCATTGATCGATCGTTGTAGTATCCGTCGAAAGCTCAGTAGGCAGAGCGGTGGACTGTAGATGTGATCTGGTAGATATCCATAGGTCGCTGGTTTGACTCCGGCTCGACGGAAGACATTTTTTTTTCTTTGAATTTGACTGTAAGATTTCAACTCTGTATTATAAAAATAACATTTTATTTTCATCTTTTAATGAGAGGTTTGAAGATGTTCTATGGTTTTTTAGAAATTGTTGAAAAGTATTTGATAGAAATTGTGTCATTTATAAAACGAATCAGTATAATCTCTACTCGAAAAGGAAATAATCGTATGAATGCTTTGATCGAACGTTGTAGTATCCGTCGATAGCTCAGTTGGCAGAGCGGTGGACTGTAGATGTGGTTTCGTAGATATCCATAGGTCGCTGGTTCGACTCCCGCTCGACGGAAGACATTTTTTTTTCTTTGAATTTGACTGTAAGATTTCAACTCTGTATTATAAAAGTAACATTTTATTTTCATCTTTTAATGAGAGGTTTGAAGATGTTCTATGGTTTTTTAGAAATTGCTGAAAAGTATTTGATAGAAATTGTGTCATTTATAAAACGAAACAGTATAATCTCTACTCGAAAAGGAAATAATCGTATGAATGCTTTGATCGATCGTTGTAGTATCCGTCGAAAGCTCAGTTGGCAGAGCGGTGGACTGTAGATTTGATCTGGTAGATATCCATAGGTCGCTGGTTTGACTCCGGCTCGACGGAAGACATTTTTTTTTCTTTGAATTTGACTGTAAGATTTCAACTCTGTATTATAAAAATAACATTTTATTTTCATCTTTTAATGAGAGGTTTGAAGATGTTCTATGGTTTTTTTAGAAATTGTTGAAAAGTATTTGATAGAAATTGTGTCATTTATAAAACGAAACAGTATAATCTCTACTCGAAAAGGAAATAATCGTATGAATGCTTTGATCGATCGTTGTTGTATCCGTCGATAGCTCAGTTGGCAGAGCGGTGGACTGTAGATGTGATTTCGTAGATATCCGTAGGTCGCTGGTTCGACTCCGGCTCGACGGAAGACATTTTTCTTTTCTGTGAATTTGACTGTAAGATTTCAACTCTGTATTATAAAAATAACATTTTATTTTCATCTTTTAATGAGAGGTTTGAAGATGTTCTATGGTTTTTTTAGAAATTGTTGAAAAGTATTTAATAGAAATTGTGTCATTTATAAAACGAAACAGTATAATCTCTATTCGAAAAGGAAATAATCGTATGAATGCTTTGATCGAACGCTGTAGTATCCGTCGATAGCTCAGTTGGCAGAGCGGTGGACTGTAGATGTGATTTCGTAGATATCCATAGGTCGCTGGTTCGACTCCGGCTCGACGGAAGACATTTTTTTTTCTTTGAATTTGACTGTAAGATTTCAACTCTGTATTATGAAAATAACATTTTATTTTCATCTTTTAATGAGAGGTTTGAAGATGTTCTATGGTTTTTTAGAAATTGTTGAAAAGTATTTAATAGAAATTGTGTCATTTAAAAACGAAACAGTATAATCTCTACTCGAAAAGGAAATAATCGTATGAATGCTTGAATCGAACGTTGTAGTATCCGTCGATAGCTCAGTTGGCAGAGCGGTGGACTGTAGATGTGATTTCGTAGATATCCATAGGTCGCTGGTTCGACTCCGGCTCGACGGAAGATATTTTTTTTCTTTGAATTTGACTGTAAGATTTCAACTCTGTATTATGAAAATAACATTTTATTTTCATCTTTTAATGAGAGGTTTGAAGATGTTCTATGGTTTTTTAGAAATTGTTGAAAAGTATTTAATAGAAATTGTGTCATTTAAAAACGAAACAGTATAATCTCTACTCGAAAAGGAAATAATCGTATGAATGCTTTGATCGAACGTTGTAGTATCCGTCGATAGCTCAGTTGGCAGAGCGGTGGACTGTAGATGTGATTTCGTAGATATCCATAGGTCGCTGGTTCGACTACGGCTCGACGGAAGACATTTTTTTTTCTTTGAATTCGACTGTAAGATTTCAACTCTGTATTATAAAAATAACATTTTATTTTCATCTTTTAATGAGAGGTTTGAAGATGTTCTATGGTTTTTTTGAAATTGTTGAAAAGTATTTGATAGAAATTGTGTCATTTATAAAACGAAACAGTATAATCTCTACTCGAAAAGGAAATAATCGTATGAATGCTTTGATCGAACTTTGTAGTGTCCGTCGATAGCTCAGTTGGAAGAGCGGTGGACTGTAGATGTGATTTCGTAGATATCCATAGGTCGCTGGTTCGACTCCCGCTCGACGGAAGAAATTTTTTTTTCTTTGAATTCGACTGTAAGATTTCAACTCTGTATTATAAAAATAACATTTTATTTTCATCTTTTAATGAGAGGTTTGAAGATGTTCTATGGTTTTTTTGAAATTGTTGAAAAGTATTTGATAGAAATTGTGTCATTTATAAAACGAAACAGTATAATCTCTACTCGAAAAGGAAATAATCGTATGAATGCTTTGATCGAACGTTGTAGTGTCCGTTGATAGCTCAGTTGGCAGAGCGGTGGACTGTAGATGTGATTTCGTAGATATCCAAAGGTCGCTGGTTCGACTCCCGCTCGACGGAAGACATTTTTTTTTCTTTGAATTTGACTGTAAGATTTCAACTCTGTATTATAAAAGTAACATTTTATTTACATCTTTTAATGAGAGGTTTGAAGATGTTCTATGGTTTTTTAGAAATTGCTGAAAAGTATTTGATAGAAATTGTGTCATTTATAAAACGAAACAGTATAATCTCTACTCGAAAAGGAAATAATCGTATGAATGCATTGATCGATCGTTGTAGTATCCGTCGAAAGCTCAGTTGGCAGAGCGGTGGACTGTAGATGTGATCTGGTAGATATCCAAAGGTCGCTGGTTTGACTCCGGCTCGACGGAAGACATTTTTTTTTCTTTGAATTTGACTGTAAGATTTCAACTCTGTATTATAAAAATAACATTTTATTTTCATCTTTTAATGAGAGGTTTGAAGATGTTCTATGGTTTTTTAGAAATTGTTGAAAAGTATTTGATAGAAATTGTGTCATTTATAAAACGAATCAGTATAATCTCTACTCGAAAAGGAAATAATCGTATGAATGCTTTGATCGAACGTTGTAGTATCCGTCGATAGCTCAGTTGGCAGAGCGGTGGACTGTAGATGTGATTTCGTAGATATCCATAGGTCGCTGGTTCGACTCCCGCTCGACGGAAGACATTTTTTTTTCTTTGAATTTGACTGTAAGATTTCAACTCTGTATTATAAAAGTAACATTTTATTTTCATCTTTTAATGAGAGGTTTGAAGATGTTCTATGGTTTTTTAGAAATTGCTGAAAAGTATTTGATAGAAATTGTGTCATTTATAAAACGAAACAGTATAATCTCTACTCGAAAAGGAAATAAGCGTATGAATGCTTTGATCGATCGTTGTAGTATCCGTCGAAAGCTCAGTTGGCAGAGCGGTGGACTGTAGATTTGATCTGGTAGATATCCATAGGTCGCAGGTTTGACTCCGGCTGCACGGAAGACATTTTTTTTTCTTTGAATTTGACTGTAAGATTTCAACTCTGTATTATAAAAATAACATTTTATTTTCATCTTTTAATGAGAGGTTTGAAGATGTTCTATGGTTTTTTTAGAAATTGTTGAAAAGTATTTGATAGAAATTGTGTCATTTATAAAACGAAACAGTATAATCTCTACTCGAAAAGGAAATAATCGTATGAATGCTTTGATCGATCGTTGTAGTATCCGTCGATAGCTCAGTTGGCAGAGCGGTGGACTGTAGATGTGATTTCGTAGATATCCGTAGGTCGCTGGTTCGACTCCGGCTCGACGGAAGACATTTTTTTTTTCTGTGAATTTGACTGTAAGATTTCAACTCTGTATTATAAAAATAACATTTTATTTTCATCTTTTAATGAGAGGTTTGAAGATGTTCTATGGTTTTTTTAGAAATTGTTGAAAAGTATTTAATAGAAATTGTGTCATTTATAAAACGAAACAGTATAATCTCTATTCGAAAAGGAAATAATCGTATGAATGCTTTGATCGAACGCTGTAGTATCCGTCGATAGCTCAGTTGGCAGAGCGGTGGACTGTAGATGTGATTTCGTAGATATCCATAGGTCGCTGGTTCGACTCCGGCTCGACGGAAGACATTTTTTTTTCTTTGAATTTGACTGTAAGATTTCAACTCTGTATTATGAAAATAACATTTTATTTTCATCTTTTAATGAGAGGTTTGAAGATGTTCTATGGTTTTTTAGAAATTGTTGAAAAGTATTTAATAGAAATTGTGTCATTTAAAAACGAAACAGTATAATCTCTACTCGAAAAGGAAATAATCGTATGAATGCTTTGATCGAACGTTGTAGTATCCGTCGATAGCTCAGTTGGCAGAGCGGTGGACTGTAGATGTGATTTCGTAGATATCCATAGGTCGCTGGTTCGACTCCGGCTCGACGGAAGATATTTTTTTTCTTTGAATTTGACTGTAAGATTTCAACTCTGTATTATGAAAATAACATTTTATTTTCATCTTTTAATGAGAGGTTTGAAGATGTTCTATGGTTTTTTAGAAATTGTTGAAAAGTATTTAATAGAAATTGTGTCATTTAAAAACGAAACAGTATAATCTCTACTCGAAAAGGAAATAATCGTATGAATGCTTTGATCGAACGTTGTAGTATCCGTCGATAGCACAGTTGGCAGAGCGGTGGACTGTAGATGTGATTTCGTAGATATCCATAGGTCGCTGGTTCGACTCCGGCTCGACGGAAGACATTTTTTTTTCTTTGAATTCGACTGTAAGATTTCAACTCTGTATTATAAAAATAACATTTTATTTTCATCTTTTAATGAGAGGTTTGAAGATGTTCTATGGTTTTTTTGAAATTGTTGAAAAGTATTTGATAGAAATTGTGTCATTTATAAAACGAAACAGTATAATCTCTACTCGAAAAGGAAATAATCGTATGAATGCTTTGATCGAACGTTGTAGTGTCCGTCGATAGCTCAGTTGGAAGAGCGGTGGACTGTAGATGTGATTTCGTAGATATCCATAGGTCGCTGGTTCGACTCCCGCTCGACGGAAGACATTTTTTTTTCTTTGAATTTGACTGTAAGATTTCAACTCTGTATTATAAAAGTAACATTTTATTTACATCTTTTAATGAGAGGTTTGAAGATGTTCTATGGTTTTTTAGAAATTGCTGAAAAGTATTTGATAGAAATTGTGTCATTTATAAAACGAAACAGTATAATCTCTACTCGAAAAGGAAATAATCGTATGAATGCATTGATCGATCGTTGTAGTATCCGTCGAAAGCTCAGTTGGCAGAGCGGTGGACTGTAGATGTGATCTGGTAGATATCCATAGGTCGCTGGTTTGACTCCGACTCGACGGAAGACATTTTTTTTTCTTTGAATTTGACTGTTAGATTTCAACTCTGTATTATAAAAATAACATTTTATTTTCATCTTTTAATGAGAGGTTTGAAGATGTTCTATGGTTTTTTAGAAATTGTTGAAAAGTATTTGATAGAAATTGTGTCATTTATAAAACGAATCAGTATAATCTCTACTCGAAAAGGAAATAATCGTATGAATGCTTTGATCGAACGTTGTAGTGTCCGTCGATAGCTCAGTTGGCAGAGCGGTGAACTGTAGATGTGATTTCGTAGATATCCATAGGTCGCTGGTTCGACTCCCGCTCGACGGAAGACATTTTTTTTTCTTTGAATTTGACTGTAAGATTTCAACTCTGTATTATAAAAGTAACATTTTATTTTCATCTTTTAATGAGAGGTTTGAAGATGTTCTATGGTTTTTTAGAAATTGCTGAAAAGTATTTGATAGAAATTGTGTCATTTATAAAACGAAACAGTATAATCTCTACTCGAAAAGGAAATAATCGTATGAATGCTTTGATCGATCGTTGTAGTATCCGTCGAAAGCTCAGTTGGCAGAGCGGTGGACTGTAGATTGGATCTGGTAGATATCCATAGGTCGCTGGTTTGACTCCGGCTCGACGGAAGACATTTTTTTTTCTTTGAATTTGACTGTAAGATTTCAACTCTGTATTATAAAAGTAACATTTTATTTTCATCTTTTAATGAGAGGTTTGAAGATGTTCTATGGTTTTTTAGAAATTGCTGAAAAGTATTTGATAGAAATTGTGTCATTTATAAAACGAATCAGTATATCTCTACTCGAAATGGAAATAATCGTATGAATGCTTTGATCGAACGTTGTAGTATCCGTCGATAGCTCAGTTGGCAGAGCGGTGGACTGTAGATGTGATTTCGTAGATATCCATAGGTCGCTGGTTCGACTCTGGTTCGACGGAAGATATTTTTTTTCTTTGAATTTGACTGTAAGATTTCAACTCTGTATTATTAAAATAACATTTTATTTTCCTCTTTTAATGAGAGGTTTGAAGATGTTCTATGGTTTTTTAGAAATTGTTGAAAAGTATTTGATAGAAATTGTGTCATTTATAAAACGAATCAGTATAATCTCTACTCGAAAAGGAAATAATCGTATGAATGCTTTGATCGAACGTTGTAGTATCCGTCGATAGCTCAGTTGGCAGAGCGGTGGACTGTAGATGTGATTTCGTAGATATCCATAGGTCGCTGGTTCGACTCCGGCTCGACGGAAGACATTTTTTTTTCTTTGAATTCGACTGTAAGATTTCAACTCTGTATTATAAAAATAACATTTTATTTTCATCTTTTAATGAGAGGTTTGAAGATGTTTTATGGTTTTTTTGAAATTGTTGAAAAGTATTTGATAGAAATTGTGTCATTTATAAAACGAAACAGTATAATCTCTACTCGAAAAGGAAATAATCGTATGAATGCTTTGATCGAACGTTGTAGTGTCCGTCGATAGCTCAGTTGGAAGAGCGGTGGACTGTAGATGTGATTTCGTAGATATCCATAGGTCGCTGGTTCGACTCCCGCTCGACGGAAGACATTTTTTTTTCTTTGAATTTGACTGTAAGATTTCAACTCTGTATTATAAAAGTAACATTTTATTTACATCTTTTAATGAGAGGTTTGAAGATGTTCTATGGTTTTTTAGAAATTGCTGAAAAGTATTTGATAGAAATTGTGTCATTTATAAAACGAAACAGTATAATCTCTACTCGAAAAGGAAATAATCATATGAATGCATTGATCGATCGTTGTAGTATCCGTCGAAAGCTCAGTTGGCAGAGCGGTGGACTGTAGATGTGATCTGGTAGATATCCATAGGTCGCTGGTTTGACTCCGACTCGACGGAAGACATTTTTTTTTCTTTGAATTTGACTGTAAGATTTCAACTCTGTATTATAAAAATAACATTTTATTTTCATCTTTTAATGAGAGGTTTGAAGATGTTCTATGGTTTTTTAGAAATTGTTGAAAGTATTTGATAGAAATTGTGTCATTTATAAAACGAATCAGTATAATCTCTACTCGAAAAGGAAATAATCGTATGAATGCTTTGATCGAACGTTGTAGTGTCCGTCGATAGCTCAGTTGGCAGAGCGGTGGACTGTAGATGTGATTTCGTAGATATCCATAGGTCGCTGGTTCGACTCCCGCTCGACGGAAGACATTTTTTTTTCTTTGAATTTGACTGTAAGATTTCAACTCTGTATTATAAAAGTAACATTTTATTTTCATCTTTTAATGAGAGGTTTGAAGATGTTCTATGGTTTTTTAGAAATTGCTGAAAAGTATTTGATAGAAATTGTGTCATTTATAAAACGAAACAGTATAATCTCTACTCGAAAAGGAAATAATCGTATGAATGCTTTGATCGATCGTTGTAGTATCCGTCGAAAGCTCAGTTGGCAGAGCGGTGGACTGTAGATTTGATCTGGTAGATATCCATAGGTCGCTGGTTTGACTCCGGCTCGACGGAAGACATTTTTTTTTCTTTGAATTTGACTGTAAGATTTCAACTCTGTATTATAAAAGTAACATTTTATTTTCATCTTTTAATGAGAGGTTTGAAGATGTTCTATGGTTTTTTAGAAATTGCTGAAAAGTATTTGATAGAAATTGTGTCATTTATAAAACGAATCAGTATATCTCTACTCGAAATGGAAATAATCGTATGAATGCTTTGATCGAACGTTGTAGTATCCGTCGATAGCTCAGTTGGCAGAGCGGTGGACTGTAGATGTGATTTCGTAGATATCCATAGGTCGCTGGTTCGACTCTGGCTCGACGGAAGATATTTTTTTTCTTTGAATTTGACTGTAAGATTTCAACTCTGTATTATTAAAATAACATTTTATTTTCATCTTTTAATGAGAGGTTTGAAGATGTTCTATTGTTTTTTAGAAATTGTTGAAAAGTATTTGATAGAAATTGTGTCATTTATAAAACGAATCAGTATAATCTCTACTCGAAAAGGAAATAATCGTATGAATGCTTTGATCGAACGTTGTAGTATCCGTCGATAGCTCAGTTGGCAGAGCGGTGGACTGTAGATGTGATTTCGTAGATATCCATAGGTCGCTGGTTCGACTCCGGCTCGACGGAAGACATTTTTTTTTCTTTGAATTTGACTGTAAGATTTCAACTCTGTATTATAAAAATAACATTTTATTTTCATCTTTTAATGAGAGGTTTGAAGATGTTCTATGGTTTTTTAGAAATTGTTGAAAAGTATTTGATAGAAATTGTGTCATTTATAAAACGAATCAGTATAATCTCTACTCGAAAAGGAAATAATCGTATGAATGCTTTGATCGAACGTTGTAGTATCCGTCGATAGCTCAGTTGGCAGAGCGGTGGACTGTAGATGTGATTTCGTAGATATCCATAGGTCGCTGGTTCGACTCCGGCTCGACGGAAGATATATTTTTTTTCTTTGAATTTGACTGTAAGATTTCAACTCTGTATTATTAAAATAACATTTTATTTGCATCTTTTAATGAGAGGTTTGAAGATGTTCTATGGTTTTTTAGAAATTGTTGAAAAGTATTTGATAGAAATTGTGTCATTTATAAAACGAATCAGTATAATCTCTACTCGAAAAGGAAATAATCGTATGAATGCTTTGATCGAACGTTGTAGTATCCGTCGATAGCTCAGTTGGCAGAGCGGTGGACTGTAGATGTGATTTCGTAGATATCCATAGGTCGCTGGTTCGACTCCGGCTCGACGGAAGACATTTTCTTTTCTTTGAATTTGACTGTAAGATTTCAACTCTGTATTATTAAAATAACATTTTATTTTCATCTTTTAATGAGAGGTTTGAAGATGTTCTATGGTTTTTTAGAAATTGTTGAAAAGTATTTGATAGAAATTGTGTCATTTATAAAACAAATCAGTATAATCTCTACTCGAAAAGGAAATAATCTTATGAATGCTTTAAACGAACGTTGTAGAATCCGTCGATAGCTCAGTTGGCAGAGCGGTGGACTGTAGATGTGATTTCGTAGATATCCATAGGTCGCTGGTTTGACTCCGGCTCGACGGAAGATATTTTTTTTTCTTTGAATTTGACTGTAAGATTTCAACTCTGTATTATAAAAGTAACATTTTATTTTCATCTTTTAATGAGAGGTTTGAAGATGTTCTATGGTTTTTTAGAAATTGCTGAAAAGTATTTGATAGAAATTGTGTCATTTATAAAACGAAACAGTATAATCTCTACTCGAAAAGGAAATAATCGTATGAATGCTTTGATCGATCGTTGTAGTATCCGTCGAAAGCTCAGTTGGCAGAGCGGTGGACTGTAGATTTGATCTGGTAGATATCCATAGGTCGCTGGTTTGACTCCGGCTCGGCGGAAGACATTTTTTTTTCTTTGAATTTACTGTAAGATTTCAACTCTGTATTATAAAAGTAACATTTTATTTTCATCTTTTAATGAGAGGTTTGAAGATGTTCTATGGTTTTTTAGAAATTGCTGAAAAGTATTTGATAGAAATTGTGTCATTTATAAAACGAATCAGTATATCTCTACTCGAAATGGAAATAATCGTATGAATGCTTTGATCGAACGTTGTAGTATCCGTCGATAGCTCAGTTGGCAGAGCGGTGGACTGTAAATGTGATTTCGTAGATATCCATAGGTCGCTGGTTCGACTCTGGCTCGACGGAAGATATTTTTTTTCTTTGAATTTGACTGTAAGATTTCAACTCTGTATTATTAAAATAACATTTTATTTTCATCTTTTAATGAGAGGTTTGAAGATGTTCTATGGTTTTTTAGAAATTGTTGAAAAGTATTTGATAGAAATTGTGTCATTTATAAAACGAATCAGTATAATCTCTACTCGAAAAGGAAATAATCGTATGACTGCTTTGATCGAACGTTGTAGTATCCGTCGATAGCTCAGTTGGCAGAGCGGTGGACTGTAGATGTGATTTCGTAGATATCCATAGGTCGCTGGTTCGACTCCGGCTCGACGGAAGACATTTTTTTTTCTTTGAATTTGACTGTAAGATTTCAACTCTGTATTATAGAAATAACATTTTATTTTCATCTTTTAATGAAAGGTTTGAAGATGTTCTATGGTTTTTTAGAAATTGTTGAAAAGTATTTGATAGAAATTGTGTCATTTATAAAACGAATCAGTATAATCTCTACTCGAAAAGGAAATAATCGTATGAATGCTTTGATCGAACGTTGTAGTATCCGTCGATAGCTCAGTTGGCAGAGCGGTGGACTGTAGATGTGATTTCGTAGATATCCATAGGTCGCTGGTTCGACTCCGGCTCGACGGAAGATATTTTTTTTTCTTTGAATTTGACTGTAAGATTTCAACTCTGTATTATTAAAATAACATTTTATTTGCATCTTTTAATGAGAGGTTTGAAGATGTTCTATGGTTTTTTAGAAATTGTTGAAAAGTATTTGATAGAAATTGTGTCATTTATAAAACGAATCAGTATAATCTCTACTCGAAAAGGAAATAATCGTATGAATGCTTTGATCGAACGTTGTAGTATCCGTCGATAGCTCAGTTGGCAGAGCGGTGGACTGTAGATGTGATTTCGTAGATATCCATAGGTCGCTGGTTCGACTCCGTCTCGACGGAAGACATTTTCTTTTCTTTGAATTTGACTGTAAGATTTCAACTCGGTATTATAAAAATAACATTTTATTTTCATCTTTTAATGAGAGGTTTGAAGATGTTCTATGGTTTTTTTGAAATTGTTGAAAAGTATTTGATAGAAATTGTGTCATTTATAAAACGAATCAGTATAATCTCTACTCGAAAAGGAAATTATCGTATGAATGCTTTGATCGAACGTTGTAGTGTCCGTCGATAGCTCAGTTGGCAGAGCGGTGGACTGTAGATGTGATTTCGTAGATATCCATAGGTCGCTGGTTTGACTCCGGCTCGACGGAAGACATTTTTTTTTCTTTGAATTTGACTGTAAGATTTCAACTCTGTATTATAAAAGTAACATTTTATTTTCATCTTTTAATGAGAGGTTTGAAGATGTTCTATGGTTTTTTAGAAATTGCTGAAAAGTATTTGATAGAAATTGTGTCATTTATAAAACGAAACAGTATAATCTCTACTCGAAAAGGAAATAATCGTATGAATGCTTTGATCGATCGTTGCAGTATCCGTCGAAAGCTCAGTTGGCAGAGCGGTGGACTGTAGATTTGATCTGGTAGATATCCATAGGTCGCTGGTTTGACTCCGGCTCGGCGGAAGACATTTTTTTTTCTTTGAATTTGACTGTAAGATTTCAACTCTGTATTATAAAAATTAACATTTTATTTTCATCTTTTAATGAGAGGTTTGAAGAAGTTCTATGGTTTTTTTAGAAATTGTTGAAAAGTATTTAATAGAAATTGTGTCATTTATAAAACGAAACAGTATAATCTCTATTCGAAAAGGAAATAATCGTATGAATGCTTTGATCGAACGTTGTAGTATCCGTCGATAGCTCAGTTGGCAGAGGGGTGGACTGTAGATGTGATTTCGTAGATATCCATAGGTCGCTGGTTCGACTCCGGCTCGACGAAAGTCATTTTTTTTTCTTTGAATTTGACTGTAAGATTTCAACTCTATATTATGAAAATAACATTTTATTTTCATCTTTTAATGAGAGGTTTGAAGATGTTTTATGGTTTTTTAGAAATTGTTGAAAAGTATTTAATAGAAATTGTGTCATTTAAAAACGAAACAGTATAATCTCTACTCGAAAAGGAAATAATCGTATGAATGCTTTGATCGAACGTTGTAGTATCCGTCGATAGCTCAGTTGGCAGAGCGGTGGACTGTAGATGTGATTTCGTAGATATCCATAGCTCGCTGGTTCGACTCCGGCTCGACGGAAGATATTTTTTTTCTTTGAATTTGACTGTAAGATTTCAACTCTGTATTATTAAAATAACATTTTATTTTCATCTTTTAATGAGAGGTTTGAAGATGTTCTATGGTTTTTTAGAAATTGTTGAAAAGTATTTGATAGAAATTGTGTCATTTACAAAACGAATCAGTATAATCTCTACTCGAAAAGGAAATAATCTTATGAATGCTTTGATCGAACGTTGTAGTATCCGTCGATAGCTCAGTTGGCAGAGCGGTGGACTGTAGATGTGATTTCGTAGATATCCATAGGTCGCTGGTTCGACTCCGGCTCGACGGAAGACATTTTTTTTTCTTTGAATTCGACTGTAAGATTTCAACTCTGTATTATAAAAATAACATTTTATTTTCATCTTTTAATGAGAGGTTTGAAGATGTTCTATGGTTTTTTGGAAATTGTTGAAAAGTATTTGATAGAAATTGTGTCATTTATAAAACGAAACAGTATAATCTCTACCGGAAAAGGAAATAATCGTATGAATGCTTTGATCGAACGTCGTAGTATCCGTCGATAGCTCAGTTGGCAGAGCGGTGGACTGTAGATGTGATCTGGTAGATATCCATAGGTCGCTGGTTCGACTCCGGCTCGACGGAAAAATTTTTTTTTCTTTGAATTTGACTGTAAGATTTTAACTCTGTATTATAAAAATAACATTTTATTTTCATGTTTTAATGAGAGGTTTGAAGATGTTCTATGGTTTTTTAGAAATTGTTGAAAAGTATTTAATAGAAATTGTGTCATTTAAAAACGAAATAGTATAATCTCTACTCGAAAAGGAAATAATCTTATGAATGCTTTGATCGAACGTTGTAGTATCCGTCGATAGCTCAGTTGGCAAAGCGGTGGACTGTAGATGTGATCTGGTAGATATCCATAGGTCGCTGGTTCGACTCCGGCTCGACGGAAGACATTTTTTTTTTCTTTGAATTTGACTGTAAGATTTCAACTCTGTATTATAAAAATAACATTTTATTTTCATCTTTTAATGAGAGGTTAGAAGATGTTCTATGGTTTTTTAGAAATTGTTGAAAAGTATTTAATAGAAATTGTGTCATTTATAAAACGAAACAGTATAATCTCTACTCGAAAAGGAAATAATCGTCTGAATGCTTTGATCGAACGTTGTAGTATCCATCGATAGCTCAGTTGGCAAAGCGGTGGACTGTAGATGTGGTTTCGTAGATATCCATAGGTCGCTGGTTCGACTCCGGCTCGACGGAAGACATTTTTTTTCTTTGAATTTGACTGTAAGATTTCAACTCTGTATTATAAAAATAACATTTTATTTTCATCTTTTAATGAGAGGTTTGAAGATGTTCTATGGTTTTTTAGAAATTGTTGAAAAGTATTTGATAGAAATTGTGTCATTTATAAAACGAAACAGTATAATCTCTACTCGAAAAGGAAATAATCGTATGATTGCTTTGATCGAACGTTGTAGTATCCGTCAATTGCTCAGTAGGCAGAGCGGTGGACTGTAGATGTGATCTCGTAGAAATCCATAGGTCGCTGGTTCGACTCCGGCGCGACGGACGACGTTTTTTTCTTCGAATTTGACCTTAAGATTTCAACTCTGTATTATTAAAATAACATTTTATTTTCATCTTTAAATGAAAGGTTTGAAGAAGTTCTATGGTTTTTTAGGTATTGTTGAAAAGTATTTAATAGAAATTATTTCATTTATAAAACAAAACAATGTAATCTCTACTCGAAAATGAAATAATCGTATGATTGCTTTGATCGAACGTTGTAGTATCCGTCGATAGCTCAGTTGGCAGAGCGGTGGACTGTAGATGTAATCTCGTAGAAATCCATAGGTCGCTGGTTCGACTCCGGTTCGACGGAAGACGATTTTTTTTCGGGATTTGACTATAAGATTTCAATTCTGTATTATTAAAATAACATTTTATTTTCATCTTTAAATGAAAGGTTTGAAGAAGTTCTATGGTTTTTTAGGTATTGTTGAAAAGTATTTGATAGAAATTATTTCATTTATAAAACAAAACAATATAATCTCTACTCGAAAATGAAATAATCGTATGATTGCTTTGATCGAACGTTGTAGTATCCGTCGATAGCACAGTTGGCAGAGCGGTGGACTGTAGATGTGATCTCGTAGAAATCCATAGGTCGCTGGTTCTACTCCGGCTCGACGGAAGACGATTTTTTTTCGGGATTTGACTATAAGATTTCAATTCTGTATTATTAAAATAACATTTTATTTTCATCTTTAAATGAAAGGTTTGAAGAAGTTCTATGGTTTTTTAGGTATTTTTGAAAAGTATTTAATAGAAATTATTTCATTTATAAAACAAAACAATATAATCTCTACTCGAAAATGAAATAATCGTATGATTGCTTTGATCGAACGTTGTAGTATCCGTCGATAGCTCAGTTGGCAGAGCGGTGGACTGTAGATGTGATATTGTAGAAATCCATAGGTCGCTGGTTCGACTCCGGCTCGACGGAAGACGATTTTTTTTCGGGATTTGACTATAAGATTTCAATTCTGTATTATTAAAATAACATTTTATTTTCATCTTTAAATGAAAGGTTTGAAGAAGTTCTATGGTTTTTAGGTATTGTTGAAAAGTATTTAATAGAAATTATTTCATTTATAAAACAAAACAATATAATCTCTACTCGAAAATGAAATAATCGTATGATTGCTTTGATCGAATGTTGTAGTATCCGTAGATAGCTCAGTTGGCAGAGCGGTGGACTGTAGATGTGATATTGTAGAAATCCATAGGTCGCTGGTTCGACTCCGGCTCGACGGAAGACGATTTTTTTTCGGGATTTGATTATAAGATTTCAATTCTGTATTATTAAAATAACATTTTATTTTCATCTTTAAATGAAAGGTTTGAAGAAGTTCTATGGTTTTTTAGGTATTGTTGAAAAGTATTTAATAGAAATTATTTCATTTATAAAACAAAACAATATAATCTCTACTCGAAAATGAAATAATCGTATGATTGCTTTGATCGAACGTTGTAGTATCCGTCGATAGCTCAGTTGGCAGAGCGGTGGACTGTAGATGTGATCTCGTAGAAATCCATAGGTCGCTGGTTCGACTCCGGCTCGACTAAAGACGATTTTTTTTCGGGATTTGACTATAAGATTTCAATTCTGTATTATTAAAATAACATTTTATTTTCATCTTTAAATGAAAGGTTTGAAGAAGTTCTATGGTTTTTTAGGTATTGTTGAAAAGTATTTAATAGAAATTATTTCATTTATAAAACAAAACAATATAATCTCTACTCGAAAATGAAATAATCGTATGATTGCTTTGATCGAACGTTGTAGTATCCGTCGATAGCTCAGTTGGCAGAGCGGTGGACTGTAGATGTGATCTCGTAGAAATCCATAGGTCGCTGGTTCGACTCCGGCTCGACGGAAGACGATTTTTTTTCGGGATTTGACAATAAGATTTCAATTCTGTATTATTAAAATAACATTTTATTTTCATCTTTAAATGAAAGGTTTGAAGAAGTTCTATGGTTTTTTAGGTATTGTTGAAAAGTATTTAATAGAAATTATTTCATTTATAAAACAAAACAATATAATCTCTACTCGAAAATGAAATAATCGTATGATTGCTTTGATCGAACGTTGTAGTATCCGTCGATAGCTCAGTTGGCAGAGCGGTGGACTGTAGATGTGATCTCGTAGAAATCCATAGGTCGCTGGTTCGACTCCGGCTCGACGGAAGACGGTTATTTTTCGGGATTTGACTATAAGATTTCAATTCTGTATTATTAAAATAACATTTTATTTTCATCTTTAAATGAAAGGTTTGAAGAAGTTCTATGGTTTTTTAGGTATTGTTGAAAAGTATTTAATAGAAATTATTTCATTTATAAAACAAAACAATATAATCTCTACTCGATAATGAAATAATCGTATGATTGCTTTGATCGAACGTTGTAGTATCCGTCGACAGCTCAGTTGGCAGAGCGGTGGACTGTAGAAGTGATCTCGTAGAAATCCATAGGTCGCTGGTTCGACTCCGGCTCGACGGAAGACGATTTTTTTTCGGGATTTGACTATAAGATTTCAATTCTGTATTATTAAAATAACATTTTATTTTCATCTTTAAATGAAAGGTTTGAAGAAGTTCTATGGTTTTTTAGGTATTGTTGAAAAGTATTTAATAGAAATTATTTCATTTATAAAACAAAACAATATAATCTCTACTCGAAAATGAAATAATCGTATGATTGCTTTGATCGAACGTCGTAGTATCCGTCGATAGCTCAGTTGGCAGAGCGGTGGACTGTAGATGTGATCTCGTAGACATCCATAGGTCGCTGGTTCGACTCCGGCTCGACGGAAGACGATTTTTTTTCGGGATTTGACTATAAGATTTCAATTCTTAATATAAAATCTTTAAATGAAAGGTTAGAAGAAGTTCTATGGTTTTTTAGGTATTGTTGAAAAGTATTTAATAGAAATTATTTCATTTATAAAACAAAACAATGTAATCTCTACTCGAAAATGAAATAATCGTATGATTGCTTTGATCGAACGTTGTAGTATCCGTCGATAGCTCAGTTGGCAGAGCGGTGGACTGTAGATGTGATCTCGTAGAAATCCATAGGTCGCTGGTTCGACTCCGGCTCGACGGAAAACGATTTTTTTTCGGGATTTGACTATAAGATTTCAATTCTGTATTATTAAAATAACATTTTATTTTCATCTTTAAATGAAAGGTTTGAAGAAGTTCTATGGTTTTTTAGGTATTGTTGAAAAGTATTTGATAGAAATTATTTCATTTATAAAACAAAACAATATAATCTTTACTCGAAAATGAAATAATCGTATGATTGCTTTGATCGAACGTTGTAGTATCCGTCGATAGCTCAGTTGGCAGAGCGGTGGACTGTAGATGTGTTCTCGTAGAAATCCATAGGTCGCTGGTTCGACTCCGGCTCGACGGAAGACGATTTTTTTTCGGGATTTGACTATAAGATTTCAATTCTGTATTATTAAAATAACATTTTATTTTCATCTTTAAATGAAAGGTTTGAAGAAGTTCTATGGTTTTTAGGTATTGTTGAAAAGTATTTATTAGAAATTATTTCATTTATAAAACAAAACAATATAATCTCTACTCGAAAATGAAATAATCGTATGATTGCTTTGATCGAATGTTGTAGTATCCGTAGATAGCTCAGTTGGCAGAGCGGTGGACTGTAGATGTGATATTGTAGAAATCCATAGGTCGCTGGTTCGACTCCGGCTCGACGGAAGACGATTTTTTTTCGGGATTTGATTATAAGATTTCAATTCTGTATTATTAAAATAACATTTTATTTTCATCTTTAAATGAAAGGTTTGAAGAAGTTCTATGGTTTTTTAGGTATTGTTGAAAAGTATTTAATAGAAATTATTTCATTTATAAAACAAAACAATATAATCTCTACTCGAAAATGAAATAATCGTATGATTGCTTTGATCGAACGTTGTAGTATCCGTCGATAGCTCAGTTGGCAGAGCGGTGGACTGTAGATGTGATCTCGTAGACATCCATAGGTCTCCGGCTCGACGGAAGACGATTTTTTTTCGGGATTTTACTATAAGATTTCAATTCTTAATATAAAATCTTTAAATGAAAGGTTAGAAGAAGTTCTATGGTTTTTTAGGTATTGTTGAAAAGTATTTAATAGAAATTATTTCATTTATAAAACAAAACAATGTAATCTCTACTCGAAAATGAAATAATCGTATGATTGCTTTGATCGAACGTTGTAGTATCCGTCGATAGCTCAGTTGGCAGAGCGGTGGACTGTAGATGTGATCTCGTAGAAATCCATAGGTCGCTGGTTCGACTCCGGTTCGACGGAAGACGATTTTTTTTCGGGATTTGACTATAAGATTTCAATTCTGTATTATTAAAATAACATTTTATTTTCATCTTTAAATGAAAGGTTTGAAGAAGTTCTATGGTTTTTTAGGTATTGTTGAAAAGTATTTGATAGAAATTATTTCATTTATAAAACAAAACAATATAATCTCTACTCGAAAATGAAATAATCGTATGATTGCTTTGATCGAACGTTGTAGTATCCGTCGATAGCTCAGTTGGCAGAGCGGTGGACTGTAGATGTGATCTCGTAGAAATCCATAGGTCGCTGGTTCTACTCCGGCTCGACGGAAGACGATTTTTTTACGGGATTTGACTATAAGATTTCAATTCTGTATTATTAAAATAACATTTTATTTTCATCTTTAAATGAAAGGTTTGAAGAAGTTCTATGGTTTTTTAGGTATTGTTGAAAAGTATTTAATAGAAATTATTTCATTTATAAAACAAAACAATATAATCTCTACTCGAAAATGAAATAATCGTATGATTGCTTTGATCGAACGTTGTAGTATCCGTCGATAGCTCAGTTGGCAGAGCGGTGGACTGTAGATGTGATATTGTAGAAATCCATAGGTCGCTGGTTCGACTCCGGCTCGACGGAAGACGATTTTTTTTCGGGATTTGACTATAAGATTTCAATTCTGTATTATTAAAATAACATTTTATTTTCATCTTTAAATGAAAGGTTTGAAGAAGTTCTATGGTTTTTAGGTATTGTTGAAAAGTATTTAATAGAAATTATTTCATTTATAAAACAAAACAATATAATCTCTACTCGAAAATGAAATAATCGTATGATTGCTTTGATCGAATGTTGTAGTATCCGTAGATAGCTCAGTTGGCAGAGCGGTGGACTGTAGATGTGATATTGTAGAAATCCATAGGTCGCTGGTTCGACTCCGGCTCGACGGAAGACGATTTTTTTTCGGGATTTGATTATAAGATTTCAATTCTGTATTATTAAAATAACATTTTATTTTCATCTTTAAATGAAAGGTTTGAAGAAGTTCTATGGTTTTTTAGGTATTGTTGAAAAGTATTTAATAGAAATTATTTCATCTAAAAAAAAAAAAACAATATAATCTCTACTCGAAAATGAAATAATCGTATGATTGCTTTGATCGAACCTTGTAGTATCCGTCGATAGCTCAGTTGGCAGAGCGGTGGACTGTAGATGTGATCTCGTAGAAATCCATAGGTCGCTGGTTCGACTCCGGCTCGACTAAAGACGATTTTTTTTCGGGATTTGACTATAAGATTTCAATTCTGTATTATTAAAATAACATTTTATTTTCATCTTTAAATGAAAGGTTTGAAGAAGTTCTATGGTTTTTTAGGTATTGTTGAAAAGTATTTAATAGAAATTATTTCATTTATAAAACAAAACAATATAATCTCTACTCGAAAATGAAATAATCGTATGATTGCTTTGATCGAACGTTGTAGTATCCGTCGATAGCTCAGTTGGCAGAGCGGTGGACTGTAGATGTGATCTCGTAGAAATCCATAGGTCGCTGGTTCGACTCCGGCTCGACGGAAGACGATTTTTTTTCGGGATTTGACTATAAGATTTCAATTCTGTATTATTAAAATAACATTTTATTTTCATCTTTAAATGAAAGGTTTGAAGAAGTTCAATGGTTTTTTAGGTATTGTTGAAAAGTATTTAATAGAAATTATTTCATTTATAAAACAAAACAATATAATCTCTACTCGAAAATGAAATAATCGTATGATTGCTTTGATCGAACGTTGTAGTATCCGTCGATAGCTCAGTTGGCAGAGCGGTGGACTGTAGATGTGATCTCGTAGAAATCCATAGGTCGCTGGTTCGACTCCGGCTCGACGGAAGACGATTTTTTTTCGGGATTTGACTATAAGATTTCAATTCTGTATTATTAAAATAACATTTTATTTTCATCTTTAAATGAAAGGTTTGAAGAAGTTCTATGGTTTTTTAGGTATTGTTGAAAAGTATTTAATAGAAATTATTTCATTTATAAAACAAAACAATATAATCTCTACTCGAAAATGAAATAATCGTATGATTGCTTTGATCGAACGTTGTAGTATCCGTCGACAGCTCAGTTGGCAGAGCGGTGGACTGTAGAAGTGATCTCGTAGAAATCCATAGGTCGCTGGTTCGACTCCGGCTCGACGGAAGACGATTTTTTTTCGGGATTTGACTATAAGATTCCAATTCTGTATTATTAAAATAACATTTTATTTTCATCTTTAAATGAAAGGTTTGAAGAAGTTCTATGGTTTTTTAGGTATTGTTGAAAAGTATTTAATAGAAATTATTTCATTTATAAAACAAAACAATATAATCTCTACTCGAAAATGAAATAATCGTATGATTGCTTTGATCGAACGTTGTAGTATCCGTCGATAGCTCAGTTGGCAGAGCGGTGGACTGTAGATGTGATCTCGTAGACATCCATAGGTCGCTGGTTCGACTCCGGCTCGACGGAAGACGATTTTTTTTCGGGATTTGACTATAAGATTTCAATTCTTAATATAAAATCTTTAAATGAAAGGTTAGAAGAAGTTCTATGGTTTTTTAGGTATTGTTGAAAAGTATTTAATAGAAATTATTTCATTTATAAAACAAAACAATATAATCTCTACTCGAAAATGAAATAATCGTATGATTGCTTTGATCGAACGTTGTAGTATCCGTCGATAGCTCAGTTGGCAGAGCGGTGGACTGTAGATGTGATCTCGTAGACATCCATAGGTCTCCGGCTCGACGGAAGACGATTTTTTTTCGGGATTTGACTATAAGATTTCAATTCTTAATATAAAATCTTTAAATGAAAGGTTAGAAGAAGTTCTATGGTTTTTTAGGTATTGTTGAAAAGTATTTAATAGAAATTATTTCATTTATAAAACAAAACAATGTAATCTCTACTCGAAAATGAAATAATCGTATGATTGCTTTGATCGAACGTTGTAGTATCCGTCGATAGCTCAGTTGGCAGAGCGGTGGACTGTAGATGTGATCTCGTAGAAATCCATAGGTCGCTGGTTCGACTCCGGCTCGACGGAAGACGATTTTTTTTCGGGATTTGACTATAAGATTTCAATTCTGTATTATTAAAATAACATTTTATTTTCATCTTTAAATGAAAGGTTTGAAGAAGTTCTATGGTTTTTTAGGTATTGTTGAAAAGTATTTGATAGAAATTATTTCATTTATAAAACAAAACAATATAATCTCTACTCGAAAATGAAATAATCGTATGATTGCTTTGATCGAACGTTGTAGTATCCGTCGATAGCCCAGTTGGCAGAGCGGTGGACTGTAGATGTGATCTCGTAGAAATCCATAGGTCGCTGGTTCTACTCCGGCTCGACGGAAGACGATTTTTTTTCGGGATTTGACTATAAGATTTCAATTCTGTATTATTAAAATAACATTTTATTTTCATCTTTAAATGAAAGGTTTGAAGAAGTTCTATGGTTTTTTAGGTATTGTTGAAAAGTATTTGATAGAAATTATTTCATTTATAAAACAAAACAATATAATCTCTACTCGAAAATGAAATAATCGTATGATTGCTTTGATCGAACGTTGTAGTATCCGTCGATAGCTCAGTTGGCAGAGCGGTGGACTGTAGATGTGATCTCGTAGAAATCCATAGGTCGCTGGTTCGACTCCGGCTCGACGGAAGACGATTTTTTTTCGGGATTTGACTATAAGATTTCAATTCTGTATTATTAAAATAACATTTTATTTTCATCTTTAAATGAAAGGTTTGAAGAAGTTCTATGGTTTTTAGGTATTGTTGAAAAGTATTTAATAGAAATTATTTCATTTATAAAACAAAACAATATAATCTCTACTCGAAAATGAAATAATCGTATGATTGCTTTGATCGAACGTTGTAGTATCCGTCGATAGCTCAGTTGGCAGAGCGGTGGACTGTAGATGTGATCTCGTAGAAATCCATAGGTCGCTGGTTCGACTCCGGCTCGACGGAAGACGATTTTTTTTCGAATTTGACTATAAGATTTCAATTCTGTATTATTAAAATAACATTTTATTTTCATCTTTAAATGAAAGGTTTGAAGAAGTTCTATGGTTTTTTAGGTATTGTTGAAAAGTATTTAATAGAAATTATTTCATTTATAAAACAAAACAATATAATCTCTACTCGAAAATGAAATAATCGTATGATTGCTTTGATCGAACGTTGTAGTATCCGTCGATAGCTCAGTTGGCAGAGCGGTGGACTGTAGATGTGATCTCGTAGAAATCCATAGGTCGCTGGTTCGACTCCGGCTCGACGGAAGACGGTTATTTTTCGGGATTTGACTATAAGATTTCAATTCTGTATTATTAAAATAACATTTTATTTTCATCTTTAAATGAAAGGTTTGAAGAAGTTCTATGGTTTTTTAGGTATTGTTGAAAAGTATTTAATAGAAATTATTTCATTTATAAAACAAAACAATATAATCTCTACTCGAAAATGAAATAATCGTATGATTGCTTTGATCGAACGTTGTAGTATCCGTCGACAGCTCAGTTGGCAGAGCGGTGGACTGTAGAAGTGATCTCGTAGAAATCCATAGGTCGCTGGTTCGACTCCGGCTCGACGGAAGACGATTTTTTTTCGGGATTTGACTATAAGATTTCAATTCTGTATTATTAAAATAACATTTTATTTTCATCTTTAAATGAAAGGTTTGAAGAAGTTCTATGGTTTTTTAGGTATTGTTGAAAAGTATTTAATAGAAATTATTTCATTTATAAAACAAAACAATATAATCTCTACTCGAAAATGAAATAATCGTATGATTGCTTTGATCGAACGTTGTAGTATCCGTCGATAGCTCAGTTGGCAGAGCGGTGGACTGTAGATGTGATCTCGTAGACATCCATAGGTCGCTGGTTCG
This sequence comes from Parasteatoda lunata, assembly GCA_949128135.1. Classification (NCBI taxonomy): domain Eukaryota; kingdom Metazoa; phylum Arthropoda; class Arachnida; order Araneae; family Theridiidae; genus Parasteatoda; species Parasteatoda lunata. The sequence continues at coordinate 103,205,194 of OX421970.1, forward strand.
ACTCCGGCTCGAAGGAAGACGATTTTTTTTCGGGATTTGACTATAAGATTTCAATTCTTAATATAAAATCTTTAAATGAAAGGTTAGAAGAAGTTCTATGGTTTTTTAGGTATTGTTGAAAAGTATTTAATAGAAATTATTTCATTTATAAAACAAAACAATGTAATCTCTACTCGAAAATGAAATAATCGTATGATTGCTTTGATCGAACGTTGTAGTATCCGTCGATAGCTCAGTTGGCAGAGCGGTGGACTGTAGATGTGATCTCGTAGAAATCCATAGGTCGCTGGTTCGACTCCGGCTCGACGGAAGACGATTTTTTTTCGGGATTTGACTATAAGATTTCAATTCTGTATTATTAAAATAACATTTTATTTTCATCTTTAAATGAAAGGTTTGAAGAAGTTCTATGGTTTTTTAGGTATTGTTGAAAAGTATTTGATAGAAATTATTTCATTTATAAAACAAAACAATATAATCTCTACTCGAAAATGAAATAATCGTATGATTGCTTTGATCGAACGTTGTAGTATCCGTCGATAGCTCAGATGGCAGAGCGGTGGACTGTAGATGTGATCTCGTAGAAATCCATAGGTCGCTGGTTCGACTCCGGCTCGACGGAAGACGATTTTTTTTCGGGATTTGACTATAAGATTTCAATTCTGTATTATTAAAATAACATTTTATTTTCATCTTTAAATGAAAGGTTTGAAGAAGTTCTATGGTTTTTAGGTATTGTTGAAAAGTATTTATTAGAAATTATTTCATTTATAAAACAAAACAATATAATCTCTACTCGAAAATGAAATAATCGTATGATTGCTTTGATCGAATGTTGTAGTATCCGTAGATAGCTCAGTTGGCAGAGCGGTGGACTGCAGATGTGATATTGTAGAAATCCATAGGTCGCTGGTTCGACTCCGGCTCGACGGAAGACGATTTTTTTTCGGGATTTGATTATAAGATTTCAATTCTGTATTATTAAAATAACATTTTATTTTCATCTTTAAATGAAAGGTTTGAAGAAGTTCTATGGTTTTTTAGGTATTGTTGAAAAGTATTTAATAGAAATTATTTCATTTATAAAGCAAAACAATATAATCTCTACTCGAAAATGAAATAATCGTATGATTGCTTTGATCGAACGTTGTAGTATCCGTCGATAGCTCAGTTGGCAGAGCGGTGGACTGTAGATGTGATCTCGTAGACATCCATAGGTCTCCGGCTCGACGGAAGACGATTTTTTTTCGGGATTTGACTATAAGATTTCAATTCTTAATATAAAATCTTTAAATGAAAGGTTAGAAGAAGTTCTATGGTTTTTTAGGTATTGTTGAAAAGTATTTAATAGAAATTATTTCATTTATAAAACAAAACAATGTAATCTCTACTCGAAAATGAAATAATCGTATGATTGCTTTGATCGAACGTTGTAGTATCCGTCGATAGCTCAGTTGGCAGAGCGGTGGACTGTAGATGTGATCTCGTAGAAATCCATAGGTCGCTGGTTCGACTCCGGCTCGACGGAAGACGATTTTTTTTCGGGATTTGACTATAAGATTTCAATTCTGTATTATTAAAATAACATTTTATTTTCATCTTTAAATGAAAGGTTTGAAGAAGTTCTATGGTTTTTTAGGTATTGTTGAAAAGTATTTGATAGAAATTATTTCATTTATAAAACAAAACAATATAATCTCTACTCGAAAATGAAATAATCGTATGATTTCTTTGATCGAACGTTGTAGTATCCGTCGATAGCTCAGTTGGCAGAGCGGTGGACTGTAGATGTGATCTCGTAGAAATCCATAGGTCGCTGGTTCTACTCCGGCTCGACGGAAGACGATTTTTTTTCGGGATTTGACTATAAGATTTCAATTCTGTATTATTAAAATAACATTTTATTTTCATCTTTAAATGAAAGGTTTGAAGAAGTTCTATGGTTTTTTAGGTATTGTTGAAAAGTATTTAATAGAAATTATTTCATTTATAAAACAAAACAATATAATCTCTACTCTAAAATGAAATAATCGTATGATTGCTTTGATCGAACGTTGTAGTATCCGTCGACAGCTCAGTTGGCAGAGCGGTGGACTGTAGAAGTGATCTCGTAGAAATCCATGGGTCGCTGGTTCGACTCCGGCTCGACGGAAGACGATTTTTTTTCGGGATTTGACTATAAGATTTCAATTCTGTATTATTAAAATAACATTTTATTTTCATCTTTAAATGAAAGGTTTGAAGAAGTTCTATGGTTTTTTAGGTATTGTTGAAAAGTATTTAATAGAATTTATTTCATTTATAAAACAAAACAATATAATCTCTACTCGAAAATGAAATAATCGTATGATTGCTTTGATCGAACGTTGTAGTATCCGTCGATAGCTCAGTTGGCAGAGCGGTGGACTGTAGATGTGATCTCGTAGACATCCATAGGTCGCTGGTTCGACTCCGGCTCGACGGAAGACGATTTTTTTTCGGGATTTGACTATAAGATTTCAATTCTTAATATAAAATCTTTAAATGAAAGGTTAGAAGAAGTTCTATGGTTTTTTAGGTATTGTTGAAAAGTATTTAATAGAAATTATTTCATTTATAAAACAAAACAATGTAATCTCTACTCGAAAATGAAATAATCGTATGATTGCTTTGATCGAACGTTGTAGTATCCGTCGATAGCTCAGTTGGCAGAGCGGTGGACTGTAGATGTGATCTCGTAGAAATCCATAGGTCGCTGGTTCGACTCCGGCTCGACGGAAGACGATTTTTTTTCGGGATTTGACTATAAGATTTCAATATGATTGCTTTGATCGAACGTTGTAGTATCCGTCGATAGCTCAGTTGGCAGAGCGGTGGACTGTAGATGTGATATTGTAGAAATCCATAGGTCGCTGGTTCGACTCCGGCTCGACGGAAGACGATTTTTTTTCGGGATTTGATTATAAGATTTCAATTCTGTATTATTAAAATAACATTTTATTTTCATCTTTAAATGAAAGGTTTGAAGAAGTTCTATGGTTTTTTAGGTATTGTTGAAAAGTATTTAATAGAAATTATTTCATTTATAAAACAAAACAATATAATCTCTACTCGAAAATGAAATAATCGTATGATTGCTTTGATCGAACGTTGTAGTATCCGTCGATAGCTCAGTTGGCAGAGCGGTGGACTGTAGATGTGATCTCGTAGACATCCATAGGTCGCTGGTTCGACTCCGGCTCGACGGAAGACGATTTTTTTTCGGGATTTGACTATAAGATTTCAATTCTTAATATAAAATCTTTAAATGAAAGGTTAGAAGAAGTTCTATGGTTTTTTAGGTATTGTTGAAAAGTATTTAATAGAAATTATTTCATTTATAAAACAAAACAATGTAATCTCTACTCGAAAATGAAATAATCGTATGATTGCTTTGATCGAACGTTGTAGTATCCGTCGATAGCTCAGTTGGCAGAGCGGTGGACTGTAGATGTGATCTCGTAGAAATCCATAGGTCGCTGGTTCGACTCCGGCTCGACGGAAGACGATTTTTTTTCGGGATTTGACTATAAGATTTCAATTCTGTATTATTAAAATAACATTTTATTTTCATCTTTAAATGAAAGGTTTGAAGAAGTTCTATGGTTTTTAGGTATTGTTGAAAAGTATTTAATAGAAATTATTTCATTTATAAAACAAAACAATATAATCTCTACTCGAAAATGAAATAATCGTATGATTGCTTTGATCGAATGTTGTAGTATCCGTAGATAGCTCAGTTGGCAGAGCGGTGGACTGTAGATGTGATATTGTAGAAATCCATAGGTCGCTGGTTCGACTCCGGCTCGACGGAAGACGATTTTTTTTCGGGATTTGATTATAAGATTTCAATTCTGTATTATTAAAATAACATTTTATTTTCATCTTTAAATGAAAGGTTTGAAGAAGTTCTATGGTTTTTTAGGTATTGTTGAAAAGTATTTAATAGAAATTATTTCATTTATAAAACAAAACAATATAATCTCTACTCGAAAATGAAATAATCGTATGATTGCTTTGATCGAACGTTGTAGTATCCGTCGATAGCTCAGTTGGCAGAGCGGTGGACTGTAGATGTGATCTCGTAGAAATCCATAGGTCGCTGGTTCGACTCCGGCTCGACGGAAGACGGTTATTTTTCGGGATTTGACTATAAGATTTCAATTCTGTATTATTAAAATAACATTTTATTTTCATCTTTAAATGAAAGGTTTGAAGAAGTTCTATGGTTTTTTAGGTATTGTTGAAAAGTATTTAATAGAAATTATTTCATTTATAAAACAAAACAATATAATCTCTACTCGAAAATGAAATAATCGTATGATTGCTTTGATCGAACGTTGTAGTATCCGTCGACAGCTCAGTTGGCAGAGCGGTGGACTGTAGAAGTGATCTCGTAGAAATCCATAGGTCGCTGGTTCGACTCCGGCTCGACGGAAGACGATTTTTTTTCGGGATTTGACTATAAGATTTCAATTCTGTATTATTAAAATAACATTTTATTTTCATCTTTAAATGAAAGGTTTGAAGAAGTTCTATGGTATTTTAGGTATTGTTGAAAAGTATTTAATAGAAATTATTTCATTTATAAAACAAAACAATATAATCTCTACTCGAAAATGAAATAATCGTATGATTGCTTTGATCGAACGTTGTAGTATCCGTCGATAGCTCAGTTGGCAGAGCGGTGGACTGTAGATGTGATCTCGTAGACATCCATAGGTCGCTGGTTCGACTCCGGCTCGACGGAAGACGATTTTTTTTCGGGATTTGACTATAAGATTTCAATTCTTAATATAAAATCTTTAAATGAAAGGTTAGAAGAAGTTCTATGGTTTTTTAGGTATTGTTGAAAAGTATTTAATAGAAATTATTTCATTTATAAAACAAAACAATGTAATCTCTACTCGAAAATGAAATAATCGTATGATTGCTTTGATCGAACGTTGTAGTATCCGTCGATAGCTCAGTTGGCAGAGCGGTGGACTGTAGATGTGATCTCGTAGAAATCCATAGGTCGCTGGTTCGACTCCGGCTCGACGGAAGACGATTTTTTTTCGGGATTTGACTATAAGATTTCAATTCTGTATTATTAAAATAACATTTTATTTTCATCTTTAAATGAAGGGTTTGAAGAAGTTCTATGGTTTTTTAGGTATTGTTGAAAAGTATTTGATAGAAATTATGTCATTTATAAAACAAAACAATATAATCTCTACTCGAAAATGAAATAATCGTATGATTGCTTTGATCGAACGTTGTAGTATCCGTCGATAGCTCAGTTGGCAGAGCGGTGGACTGTAGATGTGATCTCGTAGAAATCCATAGGTCGCTGGTTCTACTCCGGCTCGACGGAAGACGATTTTTTTTCGGGATTTGACTATAAGATTTCAATTCTGTATTATTAAAATAACATTTTATTTTCATCTTTAAATGAAAGGTTTGAAGAAGTTCTATGGTTTTTTAGGTATTGTTGAAAAGTATTTAATAGAAATTATTTCATTTATAAAACAAAACAATATAATCTCTACTCTAAAATGAAATAATCGTATGATTGCTTTGATCGAACGTTGTAGTATCCGTCGACAGCTCAGTTGGCAGAACGGTGGACTGTAGAAGTGATCTCGTAGAAATCCATGGGTCGCTGGTTCGACTCCGGCTCGACGGAAGACGATTTTTTTTCGGGATTTGACTATAAGATTTCAATTCTGTATTATTAAAATAACATTTTATTTTCATCTTTAAATGAAAGGTTTGAAGAAGTTCTATGGTTTTTTAGGTATTGTTGAAAAGTATTTAATAGAATTTATTTCATTTATAAAACAAAACAATATAATCTCTACTCGAAAATGAAATAATCGTATGATTGCTTTGATCGAACGTTGTAGTATCCGTCGATAGCTCAGTTGGCAGAGCGGTGGACTGTAGATGTGATCTCGTAGACATCCATAGGTCGCTGGTTCGACTCCGGCTCGACGGAAGACGATTTTTTTTCGGGATTTGACTATAAGATTTCAATTCTTAATATAAAATCTTTAAATGAAAGGTTAGAAGAAGTTCTATGGTTTTTTAGGTATTGTTGAAAAGTATTTAATAGAAATTATTTCATTTATAAAACAAAACAATGTAATCTCTACTCGAAAATGAAATAATCGTATGATTGCTTTGATCGAACGTTGTAGTATCCGTCGATAGCTCAGTTGGCAGAGCGGTGGACTGTAGATGTGATCTCGTAGAAATCCATAGGTCGCTGGTTCGACTCCGGCTCGACGGAAGACGATTTTTTTTCGGGATTTGACTATAAGATTTCAATTCTGTATTATTAAAATAACATTTTATTTTCATCTTTAAATGAAAGGTTTGAAGAAGTTCTATGGTTTTTTAGGTATTGTTGAAAAGTATTTGATAGAAATTATTTCATTTATAAAACAAAACAATATAATCTCTACTCGAAAATGAAATAATCGTATGATTGCTTTGATCGAACGTTGTAGTATCCGTCGATAGCTCAGTTGGCAGAGTGGTGGACTGTAGATGTGATCTCGTAGAAATCCATAGGTCGCTGGTTCGACTCCGGCTCGACGGAAGACGATTTTTTTTCGGGATTTGACTATAAGATTTCAATTCTGTATTATTAAAATAACATTTTATTTTCATCTTTAAATGAAAGGTTTGAAGAAGTTCTATGGTTTTTTAGGTATTGTTGAAAAGTATTTAATAGAATTTATTTCATTTATAAAACAAAACAATATAATCTCTACTCGAAAATGAAATAATCGTATGATTGCTTTGATCGAACGTTGTAGTATCCGTCGATAGCTCAGTTGGCAGAGCGGTGGACTGTAGATGTGATCTCGTAGACATCCATAGGTCGCTGGTTCGACTCCGGCTCGACGGAAGACGATTTTTTTTCGGGATTTGACTATAAGATTTCAATTCTTAATATAAAATCTTTAAATGAAAGGTTAGAAGAAGTTCTATGGTTTTTTAGGTATTGTTGAAAAGTATTTAATAGAAATTATTTCATTTATAAAACAAAACAATGTAATCTCTACTCGAAAATGAAATAATCGTATGATTGCTTTGATCGAACGTTGTAGTATCCGTCGATAGCTCAGTTGGCAGAGCGGTGGACTGTAGATGTGATCTCGTAGAAATCCATAGGTCGCTGGTTCGACTCCGGCTCGACGGAAGACGATTTTTTTTCGGGATTTGACTATAAGATTTCAATTCTGTATTATTAAAATAACATTTTATTTTCATCTTTAAATGAAAGGTTTGAAGAAGTTCTATGGTTTTTTAGGTATTGTTGAAAAGTATTTGATAGAAATTATTTCATTTATAAAACAAAACAATATAATCTCTACTCGAAAATGAAATAATCGTATGATTGCTTTGATCGAACGTTGTAGTATCCGTCGATAGCTCAGTTGGCAGAGCGGTGGACTGTAGATGTGATATTGTAGAAATCCATAGGTCGCTGGTTCGACTCCGGCTCGACGGAAGACGATTTTTTTTCGGGATTTGATTATAAGATTTCAATTCTGTATTATTAAAATAACATTTTATTTTCATCTTTAAATGAAAGGTTTGAAGAAGTTCTATGGTTTTTTAGGTATTGTTGAAAAGTATTTAATAGAAATTATTTCATTTATAAAACAAAACAATATAATCTCTACTCGAAAATGAAATAATCGTATGATTGCTTTGATCGAACGTTGTAGTATCCGTCGATAGCTCAGTTGGCAGAGCGGTGGACTGTAGATGTGATCTCGTAGACATCCATAGGTCGCTGGTTCGACTCCGGCTCGACGGAAGACGATTTTTTTTCGGGATTTGACTATAAGATTTCAATTCTTAATATAAAATCTTTAAATGAAAGGTTAGAAGAAGTTCTATGGTTTTTTAGGTATTGTTGAAAAGTATTTAATAGAAATTATTTCATTTATAAAACAAAACAATGTAATCTCTACTCGAAAATGAAATAATCGTATGATTGCTTTGATCGAACGTTGTAGTATCCGTCGATAGCCCAGTTGGCAGAGCGGTGAACTGTAGATGTGATCTCGTAGAAATCCATAGGTCGCTGGTTCGACTCCGGCTCGACGGAAGACGATTTTTTTTCGGGATTTGACTATAAGATTTCAATTCTGTATTATTAAAATAACATTTTATTTTCATCTTTAAATGAAAGGTTTGAAGAAGTTCTATGGTTTTTAGGTATTGTTGAAAAGTATTTAATAGAAATTATTTCATTTATAAAACAAAACAATATAATCTCTACTCGAAAATGAAATAATCGTATGATTGCTTTGATCGAATGTTGTAGTATCCGTAGATAGCTCAGTTGGCAGAGCGGTGGACTGTAGATGTGATATTGTAGAAATCCATAGGTCGCTGGTTCGACTCCGGCTCGACGGAAGACGATTTTTTTTCGGGATTTGATTATAAGATTTCAATTCTGTATTATTAAAATAACATTTTATTTTCATCTTTAAATGAAAGGTTTGAAGAAGTTCTATGGTTTTTTAGGTATTGTTGAAAAGTATTTAATAGAAATTATTTCATTTATAAAACAAAACAATATAATCTCTACTCGAAAATGAAATAATCGTATGATTGCTTTGATCGAACGTTGTAGTATCCGTCGATAGCTCAGTTGGCAGAGCGGTGGACTGTAGATGTGATCTCGTAGAAATCCATAGGTCGCTGGTTCGACTCCGGCTCGACGGAAGACGGTTATTTTTCGGGATTTGACTATAAGATTTCAATTCTGTATTATTAAAATAACATTTTATTTTCATCTTTAAATGAAAGGTTTGAAGAAGTTCTATGGTTTTTTAGGTATTGTTGAAAAGTATTTAATAGAAATTATTTCATTTATAAAACAAAACAATATAATCTCTACTCGAAAATGAAATAATCGTATGATTGCTTTGATCGAACGTTGTAGTATCCGTCGACAGCTCAGTTGGCAGAGCGGTGGACTGTAGAAGTGATCTCGTAGAAATCCATAGGTCGCTGGTTCGACTCCGGCTCGACGGAAGACGATTTTTTTTCGGGATTTGACTATAAGATTTCAATTCTGTATTATTAAAATAACATTTTATTTTCATCTTTAAATGAAAGGTTTGAAGAAGTTCTATGGTATTTTAGGTATTGTTGAAAAGTATTTAATAGAAATTATTTCATTTATAAAACAAAACAATATAATCTCTACTCGAAAATGAAATAATCGTATGATTGCTTCGATCGAACGTTGTAGTATCCGTCGATAGCTCAGTTGGCAGAGCGGTGGACTGTAGATGTGATCTCGTAGACATCCATAGGTCGCTGGTTCGACTCCGGCTCGACGGAAGACGATTTTTTTTCGGGATTTGACTATAAGATTTCAATTCTTAATATAAAATCTTTAAATGAAAGGTTAGAAGAAGTTCTATGGTTTTTTAGGTATTGTTGAAAAGTATTTAATAGAAATTATTTCATTTATAAAACAAAACAATGTAATCTCTACTCGAAAATGAAATAATCGTATGATTGCTTTGATCGAACGTTGTAGTATCCGTCGATAGCTCAGTTGGCAGAGCGGTGGACTGTAGATGTGATCTCGTAGAAATCCATAGGTCGCTGGTTCGACTCCGGCTCGACGGAAGACGATTTTTTTTCGGGATTTGACTATAAGATTTCAATTCTGTATTATTAAAATAACATTTTATTTTCATCTTTAAATGAAGGGTTTGAAGAAGTTCTATGGTTTTTTAGGTATTGTTGAAAAGTATTTGATAGAAATTATTTCATTTATAAAACAAAACAATATAATCTCTACTCGAAAATGAAATAATCGTATGATTGCTTTGATCGAACGTTGTAGTATCCGTCGATAGCTCAGTTGGCAGAGCGGTGGACTGTAGATGTGATCTCGTAGAAATCCATAGGTCGCTGGTTCTACTCCGGCTCGACGGAAAACGATTTTTTTTCGGGATTTGACTATAAAATTTCAATTCTGTATTATTAAAATAACATTTTATTTTCATCTTTAAATGAAAGGTTTGAAGAAGTTCTATGGTTTTTTAGGTATTGTTGAAAAGTATTTAATAGAAATTATTTCATTTATAAAACAAAACAATATAATCTCTACTCTAAAATGAAATAATCGTATGATTGCTTTGATCGAACGTTGTAGTATCCGTCGACAGCTCAGTTGGCAGAACGGTGGACTGTAGAAGTGATCTCGTAGAAATCCATGGGTCGCTGGTTCGACTCCGGCTCGACGGAAGACGATTTTTTTTCGGGATTTGACTATAAGATTTCAATTCTGTATTATTAAAATAACATTTTATTTTCATCTTTAAATGAAAGGTTTGAAGAAGTTCTATGGTTTTTTAGGTATTGTTGAAAAGTATTTAATAGAATTTATTTCATTTATAAAACAAAACAATATAATCTCTACTCGAAAATGAAATAATCGTATGATTGCTTTGATCGAACGTTGTAGTATCCGTCGATAGCTCAGTTGGCAGAGCGGTGGACTGTAGATGTGATCTCGTAGACATCCATAGGTCGCTGGTTCGACTCCGGCTCGACGGAAGACGGTTTTTTTTCGGGATTTGACTATAAGATTTCAATTCTTAATATAAAATCTTTAAATGAAAGGTTAGAAGAAGTTCTATGGTTTTTTAGGTATTGTTGAAAAGTATTTAATAGAAATTATTTCATTTATAAAACAAAACAATGTAATCTCTACTCGAAAATGAAATAATCGTATGATTGCTTTGATCGAACGTTGTAGTATCCGTCGATAGCTCAGTTGGCAGAGCGGTGGACTGTAGATGTGATCTCGTAGAAATCCATAGGTCGCTGGTTCGACTCCGGCTCGACGGAAGACGATTTTTTTTCGGGATTTGACTATAAGATTTCAATTCTGTATTATTAAAATAACATTTTATTTTCATCTTTAAATGAAAGGTTTGAAGAAGTTCTATGGTTTTTTAGGTATTGTTGAAAAGTATTTGATAGAAATTATTTCATTTATAAAACAAAACAATATAATCTCTACTCGAAAATGAAATAATCGTATGATTGCTTTGATCGAACGTTGTAGTATCCGTCGATAGCTCAGTTGGCAGAGCGGTGGACTGTAGATGTGATCTCGTAGAAATCCATAGGTCGCTGGTTCGACTCCGGCTCGACGGAAGACGATTTTTTTTCGGGATTTGACTATAAGATTTCAATTCTGTATTATTAAAATAACATTTTATTTTCATCTTTAAATGAAAGGTTTGAAGAAGTTCTATGGTTTTTAGGTATTGTTGAAAAGTATTTATTAGAAATTATTTCATTTATAAAACAAAACAATATAATCTCTACTCGAAAATGAAATAATCGTATGATTGCTTTGATCGAATGTTGTAGTATCCGTAGATAGCTCAGTTGGCAGAGCGGTGGACTGTAGATGTGATATTGTAGAAATCCATAGGTCGCTGGTTCGACTCCGGCTCGACGGAAGACGATTTTTTTTCGGGATTTGATTATAAGATTTCAATTCTGTATTATTAAAATAACATTTTATTTTCATCTTTAAATGAAAGGTTTGAAGAAGTTCTATGGTTTTTTAGGTATTGTTGAAAAGTATTTAATAGAAATTATTTCATTTATAAAACAAAACAATATAATCTCTACTCGAAAATGAAATAATCGTATGATTGCTTTGATCGAACGTTGTAGTATCCGTCGATAGCTCAGTTGGCAGAGCGGTGGACTGTAGATGTGATCTCGTAGACATCCATAGGTCGCTGGTTCGACTCCGGCTCGACGGAAGACGATTTTTTTTCGGGATTTGACTATAAGATTTCAATTCTTAATATAAAATCTTTAAATGAAAGGTTAGAAGAAGTTCTATGGTTTTTTAGGTATTGTTGAAAAGTATTTAATAGAAATTATTTCATTTATAAAACAAAACAATGTAAACTCTACTCGAAAATGAAATAATCGTATGATTGCTTTGATCGAACGTTGTAGTATCCGTCGATAGCTCAGTTGGCAGAGCGGTGGACTGTAGATGTGATCTCGTAGAAATCCATAGGTCGCTGGTTCGACTCCGGCTCGACGGAAGACGATTTTTTTTCGGGATTTGACTATAAGATTTCAATTCTGTATTATTAAAATAACATTTTATTTTCATCTTTAAATGAAAGGTTTGAAGAAGTTCTATGGTTTTTTAGGTATTGTTGAAAAGTATTTGATAGAAATTATTTCATTTATAAAACAAAACAATATAATCTCTACTCGAAAATGAAATAATCGTATGATTGCTTTGATCGAACGTTGTAGTATCCGTCGATAGCTCAGTTGGCAGAGCGGTGGACTGTAGATGTGATCTCGTAGAAATCCATAGGTCGCTGGTTCTACTCCGGCTCGACGGAAGACGATTTTTTTTCGGGATTTGACTATAAGATTTCAATTCTGTATTATTAAAATAACATTTTATTTTCATCTTTAAATGAAAGGTTAGAAGAAGTTCTATGGTTTTTTAGGTATTGTTGAAAAGTATTTAATAGAAATTATTTCATTTATAAAACAAAACAATGTAATCTCTACTCGAAAATGAAATAATCGTATGATTGCTTTGATCGAACGTTGTAGTATCCGTCGATAGCTCAGTTGGCAGAGCGGTGGACTGTAGATGTGATCTCGTAGAAATCCATAGGTCGCTGGTTCGACTCCGGCTCGACGGAAGACGATTTTTTTTCGGGATTTGACTATAAGATTTCAATTCTGTATTATTAAAATAACATTTTATTTTCATCTTTAAATGAAAGGTTTGAAGAAGTTCTATGGTTTTTTAGGTATTGTTGAAAAGTATTTGATAGAAATTATTTCATTTATAAAACAAAACAATATAATCTCTACTCGAAAATGAAATAATCGTATGATTGCTTTGATCGAACGTTGTAGTATCCGTCGATAGCTCAGTTGGCAGAGCGGTGGACTGTAGATGTGATCTCGTAGAAATCCATAGGTCGCTGGTTCGACTCCGGCTCGACGGAAGACGATTTTTTTTCGGGATTTGACTATAAGATTTCAATTCTGTATTATTAAAATAACATTTTATTTTCATCTTTAAATGAAAGGTTTGAAGAAGTTCTATGGTTTTTAGGTATTGTTGAAAAGTATTTATTAGAAATTATTTCATTTATAAAACAAAACAATATAATCTCTACTCGAAAATGAAATAATCGTATGATTGCTTTGATCGAATGTTGTAGTATCCGTAGATAGCTCAGTTGGCAGAGCGGTGGACTGTAGATGTGATATTGTAGAAATCCATAGGTCGCTGGTTCGACTCCGGCTCGACGGAAGACGATTTTTTTTCGGGATTTGATTATAAGATTTCAATTCTGTATTATTAAAATAACATTTTATTTTCATCTTTAAATGAAAGGTTTGAAGAAGTTCTATGGTTTTTTAGGTATTGTTGAAAAGTATTTAATAGAAATTATTTCATTTATAAAACAAAACAATATAATCTCTACTCGAAAATGAAATAATCGTATGATTGCTTTGATCGAACGTTGTAGTATCCGTCGATAGCTCAGTTGGCAGAGCGGTGGACTGTAGATGTGATCTCGTAGACATCCATAGGTCGCTGGTTCGACTCCGGCTCGACGGAAGACGATTTTTTTTCGGGATTTGACTATAAGATTTCAATTCTTAATATAAAATCTTTAAATGAAAGGTTAGAAGAAGTTCTATGGTTTTTTAGGTATTGTTGAAAAGTATTTAATAGAAATTATTTCATTTATAAAACAAAACAATGTAAACTCTACTCGAAAATGAAATAATCGTATGATTGCTTTGATCGAACGTTGTAGTATCCGTCGATAGCTCAGTTGGCAGAGCGGTGGACTGTAGATGTGATCTCGTAGAAATCCATAGGTCGCTGGTTCGACTCCGGCTCGACGGAAGACGATTTTTTTTCGGGATTTGACTATAAGATTTCAATTCTGTATTATTAAAATAACATTTTATTTTCATCTTTAAATGAAAGGTTTGAAGAAGTTCTATGGTTTTTTAGGTATTGTTGAAAAGTATTTGATAGAAATTATTTCATTTATAAAACAAAACAATATAATCTCTACTCGAAAATGAAATAATCGTATGATTGCTTTGATCGAACGTTGTAGTATCCGTCGATAGCTCAGTTGGCAGAGCGGTGGACTGTAGATGTGATCTCGTAGAAATCCATAGGTCGCTGGTTCTACTCCGGCTCGACGGAAGACGATTTTTTTTCGGGATTTGACTATAAGATTTCAATTCTGTATTATTAAAATAACATTTTATTTTCATCTTTAAATGAAAGGTTAGAAGAAGTTCTATGGTTTTTTAGGTATTGTTGAAAAGTATTTAATAGAAATTATTTCATTTATAAAACAAAACAATGTAATCTCTACTCGAAAATGAAATAATCGTATGATTGCTTTGATCGAACGTTGTAGTATCCGTCGATAGCTCAGTTGGCAGAGCGGTGGACTGTAGATGTGATCTCGTAGAAATCCATAGGTCGCTGGTTCGACTCCGGCTCGACGGAAGACGATTTTTTTTCGGGATTTGACTATAAGATTTCAATTCTGTATTATTAAAATAACATTTTATTTTCATCTTTAAATGAAAGGTTTGAAGAAGTTCTATGGTTTTTTAGGTATTGTTGAAAAGTATTTGATAGAAATTATTTCATTTATAAAACAAAACAATATAATCTCTACTCGAAAATGAAATAATCGTATGATTGCTTTGATCGAACGTTGTAGTATCCGTCGATAGCTCAGTTGGCAGAGCGGTGGACTGTAGATGTGATCTCGTAGAAATCCATAGGTCGCTGGTTCGACTCCGGCTCGACGGAAGACGATTTTTTTTCGGGATTTGACTATAAGATTTCAATTCTGTATTATTAAAATAACATTTTATTTTCATCTTTAAATGAAAGGTTTGAAGAAGTTCTATGGTTTTTAGGTATTGTTGAAAAGTATTTATTAGAAATTATTTCATTTATAAAACAAAACAATATAATCTCTACTCGAAAATGAAATAATCGTATGATTGCTTTGATCGAATGTTGTAGTATCCGTAGATAGCTCAGTTGGCAGAGCGGTGGACTGTAGAAGTGATATTGTAGAAATCCATAGGTCGCTGGTTCGACTCCGGCTCGACGGAAGACGATTTTTTTTCGGGATTTGATTATAAGATTTCAATTCTGTATTATTAAAATAACATTTTATTTTCATCTTTAAATGAAAGGTTTGAAGAAGTTCTATGGTTTTTTAGGTATTGTTGAAAAGTATTTAATAGAAATTATTTCATTTATAAAACAAAACAATATAATCTCTACTCGAAAATGAAATAATCGTATGATTGCTTTGATCGAACGTTGTAGTATCCGTCGATAGCTCAGTTGGCAGAGCGGTGGACTGTAGATGTGATCTCGTAGACATCCATAGGTCGCTGGTTCGACTCCGGCTCGACGGAAGACGATTTTTTTTCGGGATTTGACTATAAGATTTCAATTCTTAATATAAAATCTTTAAATGAAAGGTTAGAAGAAGTTCTATGGTTTTTTAGGTATTGTTGAAAAGTATTTAATAGAAATTATTTCATTTATAAAACAAAACAATGTAAACTCTACTCGAAAATGAAATAATCGTATGATTGCTTTGATCGAACGTTGTAGTATCCGTCGATAGCTCAGTTGGCAGAGCGGTGGACTGTAGATGTGATTTCGTAGATATCCATAGGTCGCTGGTTCGACTCCGGCTCGACGGAAGATATTTTTTTTCTTTGAATTTGACTGTAAGATTTCAACTCTGTATTATTAAAATAACATTTTATTTTCATCTTTTAATGAGAGGTTTGAAGATGTTCTATGGTTTTTTAGAAATTGTTGAAAAGTATTTGATAGAAATTGTGTCATTTATAAAACGAAACAGTATAATCTCTATTCGAAAAGGAAATAATCGTATGAATGCTTTGATCGAACGTTGTAGTATCCGTCGATAGCTCAGTTGGCAGAGCGGTGGACTGTAGATGTGATCTCGTAGAAATCCATAGGTGGCTGGTTCGTCTCCGGCTCGACGGACGACGTTTTTTTTTCTTTGAATTTGATTGTAAGATTTTAACTCCGTATTATAAAAATAACATTTTATTTTCATCTTTTAATGAGAGGTTTGAAGATGGTTTTTTAGAAATTGTTGAAAAGTATTTAATAGAAATTATTTCATATACAAAACAAAACATTATATTCTCTTCTCGACAATGAAATAATCCTGTGAATGCTTTGATCGAATACTGTAGTATCCGTCGATAGCTCAGTTGGCAGAGTGGTGGACTGTAGATGTGATCTCGTAGAAATCCATAGGTCGCTGGTTCGACTCCGGCTCGACGGACGACGTTTTTTTTCTTTGAATTTGACTGTAAGATTTCAACTCCGTATTATAAAAATAACATTTTATTTTCATCTTTTAATGAGCGGTTTGAAGATGTTCTATGGTTTTTTAGGTATTGTTGAAAAGTATTTAATAGAAATTATTTCATTTATAAAACAAAACAATATAATTTCTACTCGAAAATGAAATAATCGTATGATTGCTTTGATCGAACGTTGTAGTATCCGTCGATAGCTCAGTTGGCAGAGCGGTGGACTGTAGATGTGATCTCGTAGAAATCCATAGGTCGCTGGTTCGACTCCGGCTCGACTAAAGACGATTTTTTTTCGGGATTTGACTATAAGATTTCAATTCTGTATTATTAAAATAACATTTTATTTTCATCTTTAAATGAAAGGTTTGAAGAAGTTCTATGGTTTTTTAGGTATTGTTGAAAAGTATTTAATAGAAATTATTTCATTTATAAAACAAAACAATATAATCTCTACTCGAAAATGAAATAATCGTATGATTGCTTTGATCGAACGTTGTAGTATCCGTCGATAGCTCAGTTGGCAGAGCGGTGGACTGTAGATGTGATCTCGAAGAAATCCATAGGTCGCTGGTTCGACTCCGGCTCGACTAAAGACGATTTTTTTTCGGGATTTGACTATAAGATTTCAATTCTGTATTATTAAAATAACATTTTATTTTCATCTTTAAATGAAAGGTTTGAAGAAGTTCTATGGTTTTTTAGGTATTGTTGAAAAGTATTTAATAGAAATTATTTCATTTATAAAACAAAACAATATAATCTCTACTCGAAAATGAAATAATCGTATGATTGCTTTGATCGAACGTTGTAGTATCCGTCGATAGCTCAGTTGGCAGAGCGGTGGACTGTAGATGTGATCTCGTAGAAATCCATAGGTCGCTGGTTCGACTCCGGCTCGACGGAAGACGATTTTTTTTCGGGATTTGACTATAAGATTTCAATTCTGTATTATTAAAATAACATTTTATTTTCATCTTTAAATGAAAGGTTTGAAGAAGTTCTATGGTTTTTTAGGTATTGTTGAAAAGTATTTAATAGAAATTATTTCATTTATAAAACAAAACAATATAATCTCTACTCGAAAATGAAATAATCGTATGATTGCTTTGATCGAACGTTGTAGTATCCGTCGATAGCTCAGTTGGCAGAGCGGTGGACTGTAGATGTGATCTCGTAGAAATCCATAGGTCGCTGGTTCGACTCCGGCTCGACGGAAGACGGTTTTTTTTCGGGAATTGACTATAAGATTTCAATTCTGTATTATTAAAATAACATTTTATTTTCATCTTTAAATGAAAGGTTTGAAGAAGTTCTATGGTTTTTTAGGTATTGTTGAAAAGTATTTAATAGAAATTATTTCATTTATAAAACAATACAATATAATCTCTACTCGAAAATGAAATAATCGTATGATTGCTTTGATCGAACGTTGTAGTATCCGTCGACAGCTCTGTTGGCAGAGCGGTGGACTGTAGAAGTGATCTCGTAGAAATCCATAGGTCGCTGGTTCGACTCCGGCTCGACGGAAGACGATTTTTTTTCGGGATTTGACTATAAGATTTCAATTCTTAATATAAAATCTTTAAATGAAAGGTTAGAAGAAGTTCTATGGTTTTTTAGGTATTGTTGAAAAGTATTTAATAGAAATTATTTCATTTATAAAACAAAACAATGTAATCTCTACTCGAAAATGAAATAATCGTATGATTGCTTTGATCGAACGTTGTAGTATCCGTCGATAGCTCAGTTGGCAGAGCGGTGGACTGTAGATGTGATCTCGTAGAAATCCATAGGTCGCTGGTTCGACTCCGGCTCGACGGAAGACGATTTTTTTTCGGGATTTGACTATAAGATTTCAATTCTGTATTATTAAAATAACATTTTATTTTCATCTTTAAATGAAAGGTTTGAAGAAGTTCTATGGTTTTTTAGGTATTGTTGAAAAGTATTTGATAGAAATTATTTCATTTATAAAACAAAACAATATAATCTCTACTCGAAAATGAAATAATCGTATGATTGCTTTGATCGAACGTTGTAGTATCCGTCGATAGCCCAGTTGGCAGAGCGGTGGACTGTAGATGTGATCTCGTAGAAATCCATAGGTCGCTGGTTCTACTCCGGCTCGACGGAAGACGATTTTTTTTCGGGATTTGACTATAAGATTTCAATTCTGTATTATTAAAATAACATTTTATTTTCATCTTTAAATGAAAGGTTTGAAGAAGTTCTATGGTTTTTTAGGTATTGTTGAAAAGTATTTGATAGAAATTATTTCATTTATAAAACAAAACAATATAATCTCTACTCGAAAATGAAATAATCGTATGATTGCTTTGATCGAACGTTGTAGTATCCGTCGATAGCTCAGTTGGCAGAGCGGTGGACTGTAGATGTGATCTCGTAGAAATCCATAGGTCGCTGGTTCGACTCCGGCTCGACGGAAGACGATTTTTTTTCGGGATTTGACTATAAGATTTCAATTCTGTATTATTAAAATAACATTTTATTTTCATCTTTAAATGAAAGGTTTGAAGAAGTTCTATGGTTTTTAGGTATTGTTGAAAAGTATTTAATAGAAATTATTTCATTTATAAAACAAAACAATATAATCTCTACTCGAAAATGAAATAATCGTATGATTGCTTTGATCGAACGTTGTAGTATCCGTCGATAGCTCAGTTGGCAGAGCGGTGGACTGTAGATGTGATCTCGTAGAAATCCATAGGTCGCTGGTTCGACTCCGGCTCGACGGAAGACGATTTTTTTTCGAATTTGACTATAAGATTTCAATTCTGTATTATTAAAATAACATTTTATTTTCATCTTTAAATGAAAGGTTTGAAGAAGTTCTATGGTTTTTTAGGTATTGTTGAAAAGTATTTAATAGAAATTATTTCATTTATAAAACAAAACAATATAATCTCTACTCGAAAATGAAATAATCGTATGATTGCTTTGATCGAACGTTGTAGTATCCGTCGATAGCTCAGTTGGCAGAGCGGTGGACTGTAGATGTGATCTCGTAGAAATCCATAGGTCGCTGGTTCGACTCCGGCTCGACGGAAGACGGTTATTTTTCGGGATTTGACTATAAGATTTCAATTCTGTATTATTAAAATAACATTTTATTTTCATCTTTAAATGAAAGGTTTGAAGAAGTTCTATGGTTTTTTAGGTATTGTTGAAAAGTATTTAATAGAAATTATTTCATTTATAAAACAAAACAATATAATCTCTACTCGAAAATGAAATAATCGTATGATTGCTTTGATCGAACGTTGTAGTATCCGTCGACAGCTCAGTTGGCAGAGCGGTGGACTGTAGAAGTGATCTCGTAGAAATCCATAGGTCGCTGGTTCGACTCCGGC
This sequence comes from Parasteatoda lunata, assembly GCA_949128135.1. Lineage (NCBI taxonomy): Eukaryota > Metazoa > Arthropoda > Arachnida > Araneae > Theridiidae > Parasteatoda > Parasteatoda lunata. Next base: position 103,225,053 of record OX421970.1, read on the forward strand.
TCGACGGAAGACGATTTTTTTTCGGGATTTGACTATAAGATTTCAATTCTGTATTATTAAAATAACATTTTATTTTCATCTTTAAATGAAAGGTTTGAAGAAGTTCTATGGTTTTTTAGGTATTGTTGAAAAGTATTTAATAGAAATTATTTCATTTATAAAACAAAACAATATAATCTCTACTCGAAAATGAAATAATCGTATGATTGCTTTGATCGAACGTTGTAGTATCCGTCGATAGCTCAGTTGGCAGAGCGGTGGACTGTAGATGTGATCTCGTAGACATCCATAGGTCGCTGGTTCGACTCCGGCTCGAAGGAAGACGATTTTTTTTCGGGATTTGACTATAAGATTTCAATTCTTAATATAAAATCTTTAAATGAAAGGTTAGAAGAAGTTCTATGGTTTTTTAGGTATTGTTGAAAAGTATTTAATAGAAATTATTTCATTTATAAAACAAAACAATGTAATCTCTACTCGAAAATGAAATAATCGTATGATTGCTTTGATCGAACGTTGTAGTATCCGTCGATAGCTCAGTTGGCAGAGCGGTGGACTGTAGATGTGATCTCGTAGAAATCCATAGGTCGCTGGTTCGACTCCGGCTCGACGGAAGACGATTTTTTTTCGGGATTTGACTATAAGATTTCAATTCTGTATTATTAAAATAACATTTTATTTTCATCTTTAAATGAAAGGTTTGAAGAAGTTCTATGGTTTTTTAGGTATTGTTGAAAAGTATTTGATAGAAATTATTTCATTTATAAAACAAAACAATATAATCTCTACTCGAAAATGAAATAATCGTATGATTGCTTTGATCGAACGTTGTAGTATCCGTCGATAGCTCAGATGGCAGAGCGGTGGACTGTAGATGTGATCTCGTAGAAATCCATAGGTCGCTGGTTCGACTCCGGCTCGACGGAAGACGATTTTTTTTCGGGATTTGACTATAAGATTTCAATTCTGTATTATTAAAATAACATTTTATTTTCATCTTTAAATGAAAGGTTTGAAGAAGTTCTATGGTTTTTAGGTATTGTTGAAAAGTATTTATTAGAAATTATTTCATTTATAAAACAAAACAATATAATCTCTACTCGAAAATGAAATAATCGTATGATTGCTTTGATCGAATGTTGTAGTATCCGTAGATAGCTCAGTTGGCAGAGCGGTGGACTGCAGATGTGATATTGTAGAAATCCATAGGTCGCTGGTTCGACTCCGGCTCGACGGAAGACGATTTTTTTTCGGGATTTGATTATAAGATTTCAATTCTGTATTATTAAAATAACATTTTATTTTCATCTTTAAATGAAAGGTTTGAAGAAGTTCTATGGTTTTTTAGGTATTGTTGAAAAGTATTTAATAGAAATTATTTCATTTATAAAGCAAAACAATATAATCTCTACTCGAAAATGAAATAATCGTATGATTGCTTTGATCGAACGTTGTAGTATCCGTCGATAGCTCAGTTGGCAGAGCGGTGGACTGTAGATGTGATCTCGTAGACATCCATAGGTCTCCGGCTCGACGGAAGACGATTTTTTTTCGGGATTTGACTATAAGATTTCAATTCTTAATATAAAATCTTTAAATGAAAGGTTAGAAGAAGTTCTATGGTTTTTTAGGTATTGTTGAAAAGTATTTAATAGAAATTATTTCATTTATAAAACAAAACAATGTAATCTCTACTCGAAAATGAAATAATCGTATGATTGCTTTGATCGAACGTTGTAGTATCCGTCGATAGCTCAGTTGGCAGAGCGGTGGACTGTAGATGTGATCTCGTAGAAATCCATAGGTCGCTGGTTCGACTCCGGCTCGACGGAAGACGATTTTTTTTCGGGATTTGACTATAAGATTTCAATTCTGTATTATTAAAATAACATTTTATTTTCATCTTTAAATGAAAGGTTTGAAGAAGTTCTATGGTTTTTTAGGTATTGTTGAAAAGTATTTGATAGAAATTATTTCATTTATAAAACAAAACAATATAATCTCTACTCGAAAATGAAATAATCGTATGATTTCTTTGATCGAACGTTGTAGTATCCGTCGATAGCTCAGTTGGCAGAGCGGTGGACTGTAGATGTGATCTCGTAGAAATCCATAGGTCGCTGGTTCTACTCCGGCTCGACGGAAGACGATTTTTTTTCGGGATTTGACTATAAGATTTCAATTCTGTATTATTAAAATAACATTTTATTTTCATCTTTAAATGAAAGGTTTGAAGAAGTTCTATGGTTTTTTAGGTATTGTTGAAAAGTATTTAATAGAAATTATTTCATTTATAAAACAAAACAATATAATCTCTACTCTAAAATGAAATAATCGTATGATTGCTTTGATCGAACGTTGTAGTATCCGTCGACAGCTCAGTTGGCAGAGCGGTGGACTGTAGAAGTGATCTCGTAGAAATCCATGGGTCGCTGGTTCGACTCCGGCTCGACGGAAGACGATTTTTTTTCGGGATTTGACTATAAGATTTCAATTCTGTATTATTAAAATAACATTTTATTTTCATCTTTAAATGAAAGGTTTGAAGAAGTTCTATGGTATTTTAGGTATTGTTGAAAAGTATTTAATAGAAATTATTTCATTTATAAAACAAAACAATATAATCTCTACTCGAAAATGAAATAATCGTATGATTGCTTTGATCGAACGTTGTAGTATCCGTCGATAGCTCAGTTGGCAGAGCGGTGGACTGTAGATGTGATCTCGTAGACATCCATAGGTCGCTGGTTCGACTCCGGCTCGACGGAAGACGATTTTTTTTCGGGATTTGACTATAAGATTTCAATTCTTAATATAAAATCTTTAAATGAAAGGTTAGAAGAAGTTCTATGGTTTTTTAGGTATTGTTGAAAAGTATTTAATAGAAATTATTTCATTTATAAAACAAAACAATGTAATCTCTACTCGAAAATGAAATAATCGTATGATTGCTTTGATCGAACGTTGTAGTATCCGTCGATAGCTCAGTTGGCAGAGCGGTGGACTGTAGATGTGATCTCGTAGAAATCCATAGGTCGCTGGTTCGACTCCGGCTCGACGGAAGACGATTTTTTTTCGGGATTTGACTATAAGATTTCAATTCTGTATTATTAAAATAACATTTTATTTTCATCTTTAAATGAAGGGTTTGAAGAAGTTCTATGGTTTTTTAGGTATTGTTGAAAAGTATTTGATAGAAATTATTTCATTTATAAAACAAAACAATATAATCTCTACTCGAAAATGAAATAATCGTATGATTGCTTTGATCGAACGTTGTAGTATCCGTCGATAGCTCAGTTGGCAGAGCGGTGGACTGTAGATGTGATCTCGTAGAAATCCATAGGTCGCTGGTTCTACTCCGGCTCGACGGAAGACGATTTTTTTTCGGGATTTGACTATAAGATTTCAATTCTGTATTATTAAAATAACATTTTATTTTCATCTTTAAATGAAAGGTTTGAAGAAGTTCTATGGTTTTTTAGGTATTGTTGAAAAGTATTTAATAGAAATTATTTCATTTATAAAACAAAACAATATAATCTCTACTCTAAAATGAAATAATCGTATGATTGCTTTGATCGAACGTTGTAGTATCCGTCGACAGCTCAGTTGGCAGAACGGTGGACTGTAGAAGTGATCTCGTAGAAATCCATGGGTCGCTGGTTCGACTCCGGCTCGACGGAAGACGATTTTTTTTCGGGATTTGACTATAAGATTTCAATTCTGTATTATTAAAATAACATTTTATTTTCATCTTTAAATGAAAGGTTTGAAGAAGTTCTATGGTTTTTTAGGTATTGTTGAAATGTATTTAATAGAATTTATTTCATTTATAAAACAAAACAATATAATCTCTACTCGAAAATGAAATAATCGTATGATTGCTTTGATCGAACGTTGTAGTATCCGTCGATAGCTCAGTTGGCAGAGCGGTGGACTGTAGATGTGATCTCGTAGACATCCATAGGTCGCTGGTTCGACTCCGGCTCGACGGAAGACGATTTTTTTTCGGGATTTGACTATAAGATTTCAATTCTTAATATAAAATCTTTAAATGAAAGGTTAGAAGAAGTTCTATGGTTTTTTAGGTATTGTTGAAAAGTATTTAATAGAAATTATTTCATTTATAAAACAAAACAATGTAATCTCTACTCGAAAATGAAATAATCGTATGATTGCTTTGATCGAACGTTGTAGTATCCGTCGATAGCTCAGTTGGCAGAGCGGTGGACTGTAGATGTGATCTCGTAGAAATCCATAGGTCGCTGGTTCGACTCCGGCTCGACGGAAGACGATTTTTTTTCGGGATTTGACTATAAGATTTCAATTCTGTATTATTAAAATAACATTTTATTTTCATCTTTAAATGAAAGGTTTGAAGAAGTTCTATGGTTTTTTAGGTATTGTTGAAAAGTATTTGATAGAAATTATTTCATTTATAAAACAAAACAATATAATCTCTACTCGAAAATGAAATAATCGTATGATTGCTTTGATCGAACGTTGTAGTATCCGTCGATAGCTCAGTTGGCAGAGCGGTGGACTGTAGATGTGATCTCGTAGAAATCCATAGGTCGCTGGTTCGACTCCGGCTCGACGGAAGACGATTTTTTTTCGGGATTTGACTATAAGATTTCAATTCTGTATTATTAAAATAACATTTTATTTTCATCTTTAAATGAAAGGTTTGAAGAAGTTCTATGGTTTTTTAGGTATTGTTGAAAAGTATTTAATAGAATTTATTTCATTTATAAAACAAAACAATATAATCTCTACTCGAAAATGAAATAATCGTATGATTGCTTTGATCGAACGTTGTAGTATCCGTCGATAGCTCAGTTGGCAGAGCGGTGGACTGTAGATGTGATCTCGTAGACATCCATAGGTCGCTGGTTCGACTCCGGCTCGACGGAAGACGAATTTTTTTCGGGATTTGACTATAAGATTTCAATTCTTAATATAAAATCTTTAAATGAAAGGTTAGAAGAAGTTCTATGGTTTTTTAGGTATTGTTGAAAAGTATTTAATAGAAATTATTTCATTTATAAAACAAAACAATGTAATCTCTACTCGAAAATGAAATAATCGTATGATTGCTTTGATCGAACGTTGTAGTATCCGTCGATAGCTCAGTTGGCAGAGCGGTGGACTGTAGATGTGATCTCGTAGAAATCCATAGGTCGCTGGTTCGACTCCGGCTCGACGGAAGACGATTTTTTTTCGGGATTTGACTATAAGATTTCAATTCTGTATTATTAAAATAACATTTTATTTTCATCTTTAAATGAAAGGTTTGAAGAAGTTCTATGGTTTTTTAGGTATTGTTGAAAAGTATTTGATAGAAATTATTTCATTTATAAAACAAAACAATATAATCTCTACTCGAAAATGAAATAATCGTATGATTGCTTTGATCGAACGTTGTAGTATCCGTCGATAGCTCAGTTGGCAGAGCGGTGGACTGTAGATTTGATATTGTAGAAATCCATAGGTCGCTGGTTCGACTCCGGCTCGACGGAAGACGATTTTTTTTCGGGATTTGATTATAAGATTTCAATTCTGTATTATTAAAATAACATTTTATTTTCATCTTTAAATGAAAGGTTTGAAGAAGTTCTATGGTTTTTTAGGTATTGTTGAAAAGTATTTAATAGAAATTATTTCATTTATAAAACAAAACAATATAATCTCTACTCGAAAATGAAATAATCGTATGATTGCTTTGATCGAACGTTGTAGTATCCGTCGATAGCTCAGTTGGCAGAGCGGTGGACTGTAGATGTGATCTCGTAGACATCCATAGGTCGCTGGTTCGACTCCGGCTCGACGGAAGACGATTTTTTTTCGGGATTTGACTATAAGATTTCAATTCTTAATATAAAATCTTTAAATGAAAGGTTAGAAGAAGTTCTATGGTTTTTTAGGTATTGTTGAAAAGTATTTAATAGAAATTATTTCATTTATAAAACAAAACAATGTAATCTCTACTCGAAAATGAAATAATCGTATGATTGCTTTGATCGAACGTTGTAGTATCCGTCGATAGCCCAGTTGGCAGAGCGGTGAACTGTAGATGTGATCTCGTAGAAATCCATAGGTCGCTGGTTCGACTCCGGCTCGACGGAAGACGATTTTTTTTCGGGATTTGACTATAAGATTTCAATTCTGTATTATTAAAATAACATTTTATTTTCATCTTTAAATGAAAGGTTTGAAGAAGTTCTATGGTTTTTAGGTATTGTTGAAAAGTATTTAATAGAAATTATTTCATTTATAAAACAAAACAATATAATCTCTACTCGAAAATGAAATAATCGTATGATTGCTTTGATCGAATGTTGTAGTATCCGTAGATAGCTCAGTTGGCAGAGCGGTGGACTGTAGATGTGATATTGTAGAAATCCATAGGTCGCTGGTTCGACTCCGGCTCGACGGAAGACGATTTTTTTTCGGGATTTGATTATAAGATTTCAATTCTGTATTATTAAAATAACATTTTATTTTCATGTTTAAATGAAAGGTTTGAAGAAGTTCTATGGTTTTTTAGGTATTGTTGAAAAGTATTTAATAGAAATTATTTCATTTATAAAACAAAACAATATAATCTTTACTCGAAAATGAAATAATCGTATGATTGCTTTGATCGAACGTTGTAGTATCCGTCGATAGCTCAGTTGGCAGAGCGGTGGACTGTAGATGTGATCTCGTAGAAATCCATAGGTCGCTGGTTCGACTCCGGCTCGACGGAAGACGGTTATTTTTCGGGATTTGACTATAAGATTTCAATTCTGTATTATTAAAATAACATTTTATTTTCATCTTTAAATGAAAGGTTTGAAGAAGTTCTATGGTTTTTTAGGTATTGTTGAAAAGTATTTAATAGAAATTATTTCATTTATAAAACAAAACAATATAATCTCTACTCGAAAATGAAATAATCGTATGATTGCTTTGATCGAACGTTGTAGTATCCGTCGACAGCTCAGTTGGCAGAGCGGTGGACTGTAGAAGTGATCTCGTAGAAATCCATAGGTCGCTGGTTCGACTCCGGCTCGACGGAAGACGATTTTTTTTCGGGATTTGACTATAAGATTTCAATTCTGTATTATTAAAATAACATTTTATTTTCATCTTTAAATGAAAGGTTTGAAGAAGTTCTATGGTATTTTAGGTATTGTTGAAAAGTATTTAATAGAAATTATTTCATTTATAAAACAAAACAATATAATCTCTACTCGAAAATGAAATAATCGTATGATTGCTTTGATCGAACGTTGTAGTATCCGTCGATAGCTCAGTTGGCAGAGCGGTGGACTGTAGATGTGATCTCGTAGACATCCATAGGTCGCTGGTTCGACTCCGGCTCGACGGAAGACGATTTTTTTTCGGGATTTGACTATAAGATTTCAATTCTTAATATAAAATCTTTAAATGAAAGGTTAGAAGAAGTTCTATGGTTTTTTAGGTATTGTTGAAAAGTATTTAATAGAAATTATTTCATTTATAAAACAAAACAATGTAATCTCTACTCGAAAATGAAATAATCGTATGATTGCTTTGATCGAACGTTGTAGTATCCGTCGATAGCTCAGTTGGCAGAGCGGTGGACTGTAGATGTGATCTCGTAGAAATCCATAGGTCGCTGGTTCGACTCCGGCTCGACGGAAGACGATTTTTTTTCGGGATTTGACTATAAGATTTCAATTCTGTATTATTAAAATAACATTTTATTTTCATCTTTAAATGAAGGGTTTGAAGAAGTTCTATGGTTTTTTAGGTATTGTTGAAAAGTATTTGATAGAAATTATTTCATTTATAAAACAAAACAATATAATCTCTACTCGAAAATGAAATAATCGTATGATTGCTTTGATCGAACGTTGTAGTATCCGTCGATAGCTCAGTTGGCAGAGCGGTGGACTGTAGATGTGATCTCGTAGAAATCCATAGGTCGCTGGTTCTACTCCGGCTCGACGGAAGACGATTTTTTTTCGGGATTTGACTATAAGATTTCAATTCTGTATTATTAAAATAACATTTTATTTTCATCTTTAAATGAAAGGTTTGAAGAAGTTCTATGGTTTTTTAGGTATTGTTGAAAAGTATTTAATAGAAATTATTTCATTTATAAAACAAAACAATATAATCTCTACTCTAAAATGAAATAATCGTATGATTGCTTTGATCGAACGTTGTAGTATCCGTCGACAGCTCAGTTGGCAGAACGGTGGACTGTAGAAGTGATCTCGTAGAAATCCATGGGTCGCTGGTTCGACTCCGGCTCGACGGAAGACGATTTTTTTTCGGGATTTGACTATAAGATTTCAATTCTGTATTATTAAAATAACATTTTATTTTCATCTTTAAATGAAAGGTTTGAAGAAGTTCTATGGTTTTTTAGGTATTGTTGAAAAGTATTTAATAGAATTTATTTCATTTATAAAACAAAACAATATAATCTCTACTCGAAAATGAAATAATCGTATGATTGCTTTGATCGAACGTTGTAGTATCCGTCGATAGCTCAGTTGGCAGAGCGGTGGACTGTAGATGTGATCTCGTAGACATCCATAGGTCGCTGGTTCGACTCCGGCTCGACGGAAGACGATTTTTTTTCGGGATTTGACTATAAGATTTCAATTCTTAATATAAAATCTTTAAATGAAAGGTTAGAAGAAGTTCTATGGTTTTTTAGGTATTGTTGAAAAGTATTTAATAGAAATTATTTCATTTATAAAACAAAACAATGTAATCTCTACTCGAAAATGAAATAATCGTATGATTGCTTTGATCGAACGTTGTAGTATCCGTCGATAGCTCAGTTGGCAGAGCGGTGGACTGTAGATGTGATCTCGTAGAAATCCATAGGTCGCTGGTTCGACTCCGGCTCGACGGAAGACGATTTTTTTTCGGGATTTGACTATAAGATTTCAATTCTGTATTATTAAAATAACATTTTATTTTCATCTTTAAATGAAAGGTTTGAAGAAGTTCTATGGTTTTTTAGGTATTGTTGAAAAGTATTTGATAGAAATTATTTCATTTATAAAACAAAACAATATAATCTCTACTCGAAAATGAAATAATCGTATGATTGCTTTGATCGAACGTTGTAGTATCCGTCGATAGCTCAGTTGGCAGAGCGGTGGACTGTAGATGTGATCTCGTAGAAATCCATAGGTCGCTGGTTCGACTCCGGCTCGACGGAAGACGATTTTTTTTCGGGATTTGACTATAAGATTTCAATTCTGTATTATTAAAATAACATTTTATTTTCATCTTTAAATGAAAGGTTTGAAGAAGTTCTATGGTTTTTAGGTATTGTTGAAAAGTATTTATTAGAAATTATTTCATTTATAAAACAAAACAATATAATCTCTACTCGAAAATGAAATAATCGTATGATTGCTTTGATCGAATGTTGTAGTATCCGTAGATAGCTCAGTTGGCAGAGCGGTGGACTGTAGATGTGATATTGTAGAAATCCATAGGTCGCTGGTTCGACTCCGGCTCGACGGAAGACGATTTTTTTTCGGGATTTGATTATAAGATTTCAATTCTGTATTATTAAAATAACATTTTATTTTCATCTTTAAATGAAAGGTTTGAAGAAGTTCTATGGTTTTTTAGATATTGTTGAAAAGTATTTAATAGAAATTATTTCATTTATAAAACAAAACAATATAATCTCTACTCGAAAATGAAATAATCGTATGATTGCTTTGATCGAACGTTGTAGTATCCGTCGATAGCTCAGTTGGCAGAGCGGTGGACTGTAGATGTGATCTCGTAGACATCCATAGGTCGCTGGTTCGACTCCGGCTCGACGGAAGACGATTTTTTTTCGGGATTTGACTATAAGATTTCAATTCTTAATATAAAATCTTTAAATGAAAGGTTAGAAGAAGTTCTATGGTTTTTTAGGTATTGTTGAAAAGTATTTAATAGAAATTATTTCATTTATAAAACAAAACAATGTAAACTCTACTCGAAAATGAAATAATCGTATGATTGCTTTGATCGAACGTTGTAGTATCCGTCGATAGCTCAGTTGGCAGAGCGGTGGACTGTAGATGTGATCTCGTAGAAATCCATAGGTCGCTGGTTCGACTCCGGCTCGACGGAAGACGATTTTTTTTCGGGATTTGACTATAAGATTTCAATTCTGTATTATTAAAATAACATTTTATTTTCATCTTTAAATGAAAGGTTTGAAGAAGTTCTATGGTTTTTTAGGTATTGTTGAAAAGTATTTGATAGAAATTATTTCATTTATAAAACAAAACAATATAATCTCTACTCGAAAATGAAATAATCGTATGATTGCTTTGATCGAACGTTGTAGTATCCGTCGATAGCTCAGTTGGCAGAGCGGTGGACTGTAGATGTGATCTCGTAGAAATCCATAGGTCGCTGGTTCTACTCCGGCTCGACGGAAGACGATTTTTTTTCGGGATTTGACTATAAGATTTCAATTCTGTATTATTAAAATAACATTTTATTTTCATCTTTAAATGAAAGGTTAGAAGAAGTTCTATGGTTTTTTAGGTATTGTTGAAAAGTATTTAATAGAAATTATTTCATTTATAAAACAAAACAATGTAATCTCTACTCGAAAATGAAATAATCGTATGATTGCTTTGATCGAACGTTGTAGTATCCGTCGATAGCTCAGTTGGCAGAGCGGTGGACTGTAGATGTGATCTCGTAGAAATCCATAGGTCGCTGGTTCGACTCCGGCTCGACGGAAGACGATTTTTTTTCGGGATTTGACTATAAGATTTCAATTCTGTATTATTAAAATAACATTTTATTTTCATCTTTAAATGAAAGGTTTGAAGAAGTTCTATGGTTTTTTAGGTATTGTTGAAAAGTATTTGATAGAAATTATTTCATTTATAAAACAAAACAATATAATCTCTACTCGAAAATGAAATAATCGTATGATTGCTTTGATCGAACGTTGTAGTATCCGTCGATAGCTCAGTTGGCAGAGCGGTGGACTGTAGATGTGATCTCGTAGAAATCCATAGGTCGCTGGTTCGACTCCGGCTCGACGGAAGACGATTTTTTTTCGGGATTTGACTATAAGATTTCAATTCTGTATTATTAAAATAACATTTTATTTTCATCTTTAAATGAAAGGTTTGAAGAAGTTCTATGGTTTTTAGGTATTGTTGAAAAGTATTTATTAGAAATTATTTCATTTATAAAACAAAACAATATAATCTCTACTCGAAAATGAAATAATCGTATGATTGCTTTGATCGAATGTTGTAGTATCCGTAGATAGCTCAGTTGGCAGAGCGGTGGACTGTAGATGTGATATTGTAGAAATCCATAGGTCGCTGGTTCGACTCCGGCTCGACGGAAGACGATTTTTTTTCGGGATTTGATTATAAGATTTCAATTCTGTATTATTAAAATAACATTTTATTTTCATCTTTAAATGAAAGGTTTGAAGAAGTTCTATGGTTTTTTAGGTATTGTTGAAAAGTATTTAATAGAAATTATTTCATTTATAAAACAAAACAATATAATCTCTACTCGAAAATGAAATAATCGTATGATTGCTTTGATCGAACGTTGTAGTATCCGTCGATAGCTCAGTTGGCAGAGCGGTGGACTGTAGATGTGATCTCGTAGACATCCATAGGTCGCTGGTTCGACTCCGGCTCGACGGAAGACGATTTTTTTTCGGGATTTGACTATAAGATTTCAATTCTTAATATAAAATCTTTAAATGAAAGGTTAGAAGAAGTTCTATGGTTTTTTAGGTATTGTTGAAAAGTATTTAATAGAAATTATTTCATTTATAAAACAAAACAATGTAAACTCTACTCGAAAATGAAATAATCGTATGATTGCTTTGATCGAACGTTGTAGTATCCGTCGATAGCTCAGTTGGCAGAGCGGTGGACTGTAGATGTGATCTCGTAGAAATCCATAGGTCGCTGGTTCGACTCCGGCTCGACGGAAGACGATTTTTTTTCGGGATTTGACTATAAGATTTCAATTCTGTATTATTAAAATAACATTTTATTTTCATCTTTAAATGAAAGGTTTGAAGAAGTTCTATGGTTTTTTAGGTATTGTTGAAAAGTATTTGATAGAAATTATTTCATTTATAAAACAAAACAATATAATCTCTACTCGAAAATGAAATAATCGTATGATTGCTTTGATCGAACGTTGTAGTATCCGTCGATAGCTCAGTTGGCAGAGCGGTGGACTGTAGATGTGATCTCGTAGAAATCCATAGGTCGCTGGTTCTACTCCGGCTCGACGGAAGACGATTTTTTTTCGGGATTTGACTATAAGATTTCAATTCTGTATTATTAAAATAACATTTTATTTTCATCTTTAAATGAAAGGTTAGAAGAAGTTCTATGGTTTTTTAGGTATTGTTGAAAAGTATTTAATAGAAATTATTTCATTTATAAAACAAAACAATGTAATCTCTACTCGAAAATGAAATAATCGTATGATTGCTTTGATCGAACGTTGTAGTATCCGTCGATAGCTCAGTTGGCAGAGCGGTGGACTGTAGATGTGATCTCGTAGAAATCCATAGGTCGCTGGTTCGACTCCGGCTCGACGGAAGACGATTTTTTTTCGGGATTTGACTATAAGATTTCAATTCTGTATTATTAAAATAACATTTTATTTTCATCTTTAAATGAAAGGTTTGAAGAAGTTCTATGGTTTTTTAGGTATTGTTGAAAAGTATTTGATAGAAATTATTTCATTTATAAAACAAAACAATATAATCTCTACTCGAAAATGAAATAATCGTATGATTGCTTTGATCGAACGTTGTAGTATCCGTCGATAGCTCAGTTGGCAGAGCGGTGGACTGTAGATGTGATCTCGTAGAAATCCATAGGTCGCTGGTTCGACTCCGGCTCGACGGAAGACGATTTTTTTTCGGGATTTGACTATAAGATTTCAATTCTGTATTATTAAAATAACATTTTATTTTCATCTTTAAATGAAAGGTTTGAAGAAGTTCTATGGTTTTTAGGTATTGTTGAAAAGTATTTATTAGAAATTATTTCATTTATAAAACAAAACAATATAATCTCTACTCGAAAATGAAATAATCGTATGATTGCTTTGATCGAATGTTGTAGTATCCGTAGATAGCTCAGTTGGCAGAGCGGTGGACTGTAGAAGTGATATTGTAGAAATCCATAGGTCGCTGGTTCGACTCCGGCTCGACGGAAGACGATTTTTTTTCGGGATTTGATTATAAGATTTCAATTCTGTATTATTAAAATAACATTTTATTTTCATCTTTAAATGAAAGGTTTGAAGAAGTTCTATGGTTTTTTAGGTATTGTTGAAAAGTATTTAATAGAAATTATTTCATTTATAAAACAAAACAATATAATCTCTACTCGAAAATGAAATAATCGTATGATTGCTTTGATCGAACGTTGTAGTATCCGTCGATAGCTCAGTTGGCAGAGCGGTGGACTGTAGATGTGATCTCGTAGACATCCATAGGTCGCTGGTTCGACTCCGGCTCGACGGAAGACGATTTTTTTTCGGGATTTGACTATAAGATTTCAATTCTTAATATAAAATCTTTAAATGAAAGGTTAGAAGAAGTTCTATGGTTTTTTAGGTATTGTTGAAAAGTATTTAATAGAAATTATTTCATTTATAAAACAAAACAATGTAAACTCTACTCGAAAATGAAATAATCGTATGATTGCTTTGATCGAACGTTGTAGTATCCGTCGATAGCTCAGTTGGCAGAGCGGTGGACTGTAGATGTGATCTCGTAGAAATCCATAGGTCGCTGGTTCGACTCCGGCTCGACGGAAGACGATTTTTTTTCGGGATTTGACTATAAGATTTCAATTCTGTATTATTAAAATAACATTTTATTTTCATCTTTAAATGAAAGGTTTGAAGAAGTTCTATGGTTTTTTAGGTATTGTTGAAAAGTATTTGATAGAAATTATTTCATTTATAAAACAAAACAATATAATCTCTACTCGAAAATGAAATAATCGTATGATTGCTTTGATCGAACGTTGTAGTATCCGTCGATAGCTCAGTTGGCAGAGCGGTGGACTGTAGATGTGATCTCGTAGAAATCCATAGGTCGCTGGTTCTACTCCGGCTCGACGGAAGACGATTTTTTTTCGGGATTTGACTATAAGATTTCAATTCTGTATTATTAAAATAACATTTTATTTTCATCTTTAAATGAAAGGTTTGAAGCAGTTCTATGGTTTTTTAGGTATTGTTGAAAAGTATTTAATAGAAATTATTTCATTTATAAAACAAAACAATATAATCTCTACTCGAAAATGAAATAATCGTATGATTGCTTTGATCGAACGTTGTAGTATCCGTCGATAGCTCAGTTGGCAGAGCGGTGGACTGTAGATGTGATCTCGTAGAAATCCATAGGTGGCTGGTTCGTCTCCGGCTCGACGGACGACGTTTTTTTTTCTTTGAATTTGATTGTAAGATTTTAACTCCGTATTATAAAAATAACATTTTATTTTCATCTTTTAATGAGAGGTTTGAAGATGGTTTTTTAGAAATTGTTGAAAAGTATTTAATAGAAATTATTTCATATACAAAACAAAACATTATATTCTCTTCTCGACAATGAAATAATCCTGTGAATGCTTTGATCGAATACTGTAGTATCCGTCGATAGCTCAGTTGGCAGAGTGGTGGACTGTAGATGTGATCTCGTAGAAATCCATAGGTCGCTGGTTCGACTCCGGCTCGACGGACGACGTTTTTTTTCTTTGAATTTGACTGTAAGATTTCAACTCCGTATTATAAAAATAACATTTTATTTTCATCTTTTAATGAGCGGTTTGAAGATGTTCTATGGTTTTTTAGGTATTGTTGAAAAGTATTTAATAGAAATTATTTCATTTATAAAACAAAACAATATAATTTCTACTCGAAAATGAAATAATCGTATGATTGCTTTGATCGAACGTTGTAGTATCCGTCGATAGCTCAGTTGGCAGAGCGGTGGACTGTAGATGTGATCTCGTAGAAATCCATAGGTCGCTGGTTCGACTCCGGCTCGACGGAAGACGATTTTTTTTCGGGATTTGACTATAAGATTTCAATTCTGTATTATTAAAATAACATTTTATTTTCATCTTTAAATGAAAGGTTTGAAGAAGTTCTATGGTTTTTTAGGTATTGTTGAAAAGTATTTAATAGAAATTATTTCATTTATAAAACAAAACAATATAATCTCTACTCGAAAATGAAATAATCGTATGATTGCTTTGATCGAACGTTGTAGTATCCGTCGATAGCTCAGTTGGCAGAGCGGTGGACTGTAGATGTGATCTCGAAGAAATCCATAGGTCGCTGGTTCGACTCCGGCTCGACTAAAGACGATTTTTTTTCGGGATTTGACTATAAGATTTCAATTCTGTATTATTAAAATAACATTTTATTTTCATCTTTAAATGAAAGGTTTGAAGAAGTTCTATGGTTTTTTAGGTATTGTTGAAAAGTATTTAATAGAAATTATTTCATTTATAAAACAAAACAATATAATCTCTACTCGAAAATGAAATAATCGTATGATTGCTTTGATCGAACGTTGTAGTATCCGTCGATAGCTCAGTTGGCAGAGCGGTGGACTGTAGATGTGATCTCGTAGAAATCCATAGGTCGCTGGTTCGACTCCGGCTCGACGGAAGACGATTTTTTTTCGGGATTTGACTATAAGATTTCAATTCTGTATTATTAAAATAACATTTTATTTTCATCTTTAAATGAAAGGTTTGAAGAAGTTCTATGGTTTTTTAGGTATTGTTGAAAAGTATTTAATAGAAATTATTTCATTTATAAAACAAAACAATATAATCTCTACTCGAAAATGAAATAATCGTATGATTGCTTTGATCGAACGTTGTAGTATCCGTCGATAGCTCAGTTGGCAGAGCGGTGGACTGTAGATGTGATCTCGTAGAAATCCATAGGTCGCTGGTTCGACTCCGGCTCGACGGAAGACGGTTTTTTTTCGGGAATTGACTATAAGATTTCAATTCTGTATTATTAAAATAACATTTTATTTTCATCTTTAAATGAAAGGTTTGAAGAAGTTCTATGGTTTTTTAGGTATTGTTGAAAAGTATTTAATAGAAATTATTTCATTTATAAAACAATACAATATAATCTCTACTCGAAAATGAAATAATCGTATGATTGCTTTGATCGAACGTTGTAGTATCCGTCGACAGCTCTGTTGGCAGAGCGGTGGACTGTAGAAGTGATCTCGTAGAAATCCATAGGTCGCTGGTTCGACTCCGGCTCGACGGAAGACGATTTTTTTTCGGGATTTGACTATAAGATTTCAATTCTTAATATAAAATCTTTAAATGAAAGGTTAGAAGAAGTTCTATGGTTTTTTAGGTATTGTTGAAAAGTATTTAATAGAAATTATTTCATTTATAAAACAAAACAATGTAATCTCTACTCGAAAATGAAATAATCGTATGATTGCTTTGATCGAACGTTGTAGTATCCGTCGATAGCTCAGTTGGCAGAGCGGTGGACTGTAGATGTGATCTCGTAGAAATCCATAGGTCGCTGGTTCGACTCCGGCTCGACGGAAGACGATTTTTTTTCGGGATTTGACTATAAGATTTCAATTCTGTATTATTAAAATAACATTTTATTTTCATCTTTAAATGAAAGGTTTGAAGAAGTTCTATGGTTTTTTAGGTATTGTTGAAAAGTATTTGATAGAAATTATTTCATTTATAAAACAAAACAATATAATCTCTACTCGAAAATGAAATAATCGTATGATTGCTTTGATCGAACGTTGTAGTATCCGTCGATAGCTCAGTTGGCAGAGCGGTGGACTGTAGATGTGATCTCGTAGAAATCCATAGGTCGCTGGTTCTACTCCGGCTCGACGGAAGACGATTTTTTTTCGGGATTTGACTATAAGATTTCAATTCTGTATTATTAAAATAACATTTTATTTTCATCTTTAAATGAAAGGTTTGAAGAAGTTCTATGGTTTTTTAGGTATTGTTGAAAAGTATTTAATAGAAATTATTTCATTTATAAAACAAAACAATATAATCTCTACTCGAAAATGAAATAATCGTATGATTGCTTTGATCGAACGTTGTTGTATCCGTCGATAGCTCAGTTGGCAGAGTGGTGGACTGTAGATGTGATATTGTAGAAATCCATAGGTCGCTGGTTCGACTCCGGCTCGACGGAAGACGATTTTTTTTCGGGATTTGACTATAAGATTTCAATTCTGTATTATTAAAATAACATTTTATTTTCATCTTTAAATGAAAGGTTTGAAGAAGTTCTATGGTTTTTAGGTATTGTTGAAAAGTATTTAATAGAAATTATTTCATTTATAAAACAAAACAATATAATCTCTACTCGAAAATGAAATAATCGTATGATTGCTTTGATCGAATGTTGTAGTATCCGTAGATAGCTCAGTTGGCAGAGCGGTGGACTGTAGATGTGATATTGTAGAAATCCATAGGTCGCTGGTTCGACTCCGGCTCGACGGAAGACGATTTTTTTTCGGGATTTGACTATAAGATTTCAATTCTTTATTATTAAAATAACATTTTATTTTCATCTTTAAATGAAAGGTTTGGAGAAGTTCTATGGTTTTTTAGGTATTGTTGAAAAGTATTTAATAGAAATTATTTCATTTATAAAACAAAACAATATAATCTCTTCTCGAAAATGAAATAATCGTATGATTGCTTTGATCGAACGTTGTAGTATCCGTCGGTAGCTCAGTTGGCAGAGCGGTGGACTGTAGATGTGATCTCGTAGAAATCCATAGGTCGCTGGTTCGACTCCGGCTCGACGGACGACGTATTTTTTTTCTTTGAATTTGATTGTAAGATTTTAACTCCGTATTATAAAAATAACATTTTATTTTCATCTTTTAATGAGAGGTTTGAAGATGGTTTTTTAGAAATTGTTGAAAAGTATTTAATAGAAATTATTTCATATACAAAACAAAACATTATATTCTCTTCTCGACAATGAAATAATCCTGTGAATGCTTTGATCGAATACTGTAGTATCCGTCGATAGCTCAGTTGGCAGAGTGGTGGACTGTAGATGTGATCTCGTAGAAATCCATAGGTCGCTGGTTCGACTCCGGCTCGACGGACGACGTTTTTTTTCTTTGAATTTGACTGTAAGATTTCAACTCCGTATTATAAAAATAACATTTTATTTTCATCTTTTAATGAGCGGTTTGAAGATGTACTATGGTTTTTTAGAAATTGTTGAAAAGTATTTGATAGAAATTGTTTCATTTATAAAACAAAACAATATAGTCTCTTCTCGACAATGAAATAATCGTATGAATGCTTTGGTCGATGATTGAACTATCCGTCGATAGCTCAGTTGGCGGACCTGTGGACTGTAGATGTGGTCTCGTAGAAATCCATAGGTCGCAGGTTCGACTCCGGCTCGACGGAAGACGTTTTTTTTCTTTGAATTTGACTGTAAGATTGCAACTCTGTACTATAAAAATAACATTTTATTTTCATCTTTTAATGAGAGGTTTGAAGATGTTCTATGGTTTTTTTGGAATTGATGAAAAGTATTTGATAGAAATTGTGTCATTTATAAAACAAAACAATATAGTCTCTTCTCGAAATCAAAATAATCGTATGAATGCTTTGTTCTAATGTTGTAGCATCCGTGGGTAGCTCAGTTGGTAGAGCGGCGGACTGTAAATGTGATCTCTTTCAATGGAAGGTTTGAAGAAATTCTATGGTTTTTTAGGAATTGTTGATGAGTATTTAATAGAAATTTTGTCAATTATAAAACAAAACAATATAATCTCTTCTCGACAATGAAATAATCGTATGAATGCTTTGATCGAATCTCGACAATGAAATAATCGTATGAATGCTTTGATCGAAGGTTATCGTAGCCATCCATAGCTCAGTTGACTGAGCGGTGGACTGTAGATGTGATCTCGTAGAAATCCATAGGTCGCTGGTTTGGCTCCGGGTAGACGGAAAGCGTTTTTTTCGAATTTGATTATAAGATTTTAACTCTTCATTATTGTAGTAACATTTTATTTTTATCTTCAATGAGATGTTTGAAGAAGTTCTATGGTATTTTAGTAATTGTTGAAAAGTATTTAATAGAAATCGTGTCAATTATAAAACAAAACAATGTAAACTTTTCTCGAATATGAAATAATTGTATGAATGTTTTGATCGAACGTTGTTTCATCCTTCGATAGTTCACTTGGTTCAGTTCCGACTCCCCGATGGATGACGTTTTTGCGATCAAGCATTATTATTTTTTTTTTATTCCATCATATTTTTCTACACTTCTGCTTAATTTATAGGTACTAAGGTTTAGAGTTTTTTGCCCAAAGCAATTTAAAACGTCAAGTTTAATAAGCAAAACAGTGGTTGTTCTTAAAATATTTAAAGTTGGAGAGATAAACCTGAAATACCTATCATGGTTGTATCAATTTAATAATGGAATAAGTGCTATTGACGTAGGTATCTAAATCCTGATTGGTTCTTGAAACTTGGCATTTGTTTCCGTTAGTAACAGTTCTTTCCATTTTATTTCGAGTAATCCAAACCCGTCACGTATCAATTTTCTTAAGTGACTCTTTCTATATTCTTTCACTATATATTTCTTCCTTAACGCAAATACAGGCACGAAGCCATGTAGAACATGAACAAACTAATTTCGTATTGAAGTGTCAGGGGTCAGTAAACAAAAATATATCACGGTTGCAATAAAATACTTAAACAAATAATAAATCAAACTGAATAAAAGACGTAGACGAGAAAGAATTTTATTTCAACAAATTTAATGTTTGATACGACTCTGCATTTAATTAACTTTACGTTAATTAACTTTCTATCTAATGTGGAGAAATTTAGCTCAACTTTAATGCGTCATTTTGCTTATAAACATTTAGCTAGCGCTGACGTTATAGATCACATGTGTGGGTACTTGTGATCTTCTTCTTGAAGTGCAAGCACCCAATTTAAAATTTTTTTAAAATATTGTTGCATAAAATATCTAATGTTCTTTAACGTAATTTCATACCCTGTATTATGTTTCACGCTCGGCATGAGTCCTTTACATCTCATCCCGTTCTAAATTTGTGTCAAGAAGATTATTAGTACCTGAATCGACGGCACGCTTTGGCCACTCTCTACAGATTCCGCGGAATAAAGCTAATGAAATCTCTCTCGATTTTGATTAGCCATTCTGATCAATTCACAACGGATATCTACACGACATTTAAGGAGGACATGTCAGGGGGTGGATGATGATGAAAAGAGATGATCCTGAGATTTTGAAATCTTCGCGCATCAAGAAACTGCAAATGAAGCGAAAAGTAGAAGCGAACGTGATGGAATTAGTGAAAAGAATAACACCTTTTTTTTTTTTTTTTTTTTTTTTTTGATGTCTTGGAACTAAACGCAGAAAAGAAAAAAAAAAAATTTCTAAAAATCACGGATGTGTAACGGTGCTATGTAAAACGTTATCTCAGATAACTAATTTTTATCGCGCCAATACGTTTTGTTGAATGTGAGTATTACTTGCTTTTTTATTTCACCCTAATAATAATAATACTAAAAAAAAAAAAAAAAAAAATCCCAATTATTTCTGTTAAAGAGGGGGAAAAATAGCGTTAAGCTGTTTTGGAAATAGATGCGTTATTGCTTTGAAAATGACTTTGACCTTTTTTTAAATTTTTAAGTAATTTTTAACTAGAAAGTTTTATTTTAACGATCTTTTTTCCAAAATTGAATTATTAAATGGGGAAAAAATAAAACAAAGAATGAGCTTAGAATAAATTGTGTTTCTGTACAGTAAATTTATTTTACTGGTTTCCAATTCAATTTTATTTTATTTTATTTTATAACCATCGTTGAACAGCCGACCCAATTTTTGGGTTTAAGACTACTAATGTTCAACACCTTATCCTTGTAATTTTGAACCCAATCCAGAAGACAAGGAAACTCCTGGATCAAGTATTGGGAGAAATTTGCCTTTCTTGGAGGACATTTTGATGGAAATAACCTTTATTTGCGTTACATGGAGGGGAAGACCACGAGAACCTCCCACGGTTAGCCTGACGGCACTACTTTTTAAGTGTACTGCCTTTCAAAGTGATAAAAATTATTAATTTTCATTAAATTCAAATGCGTATATTTGGAATACGTCGACTCAGAAATCACAAACGTTCTTTTGAAATAATGATATTCCAAATATTCACTGTAATATGTATTTCATTTCTCTCATAATCTCACAGTGAACTGGAAAAAACCGGATAAAGCATTCGTAGAAAAATCACAGCAAGAAAACGTACCGAAATAAGCACTAAAAAAGCATAACAAAGTGATATTACTCTATTTTTAAAAATTAATTAATATCTAAGGATTCATTTAAAGCTTACAGAAAAGAACTATCCCTATTTCATACTGTTTAACAAAATGATTAGTACTCTTAATTAATTCCAAAATTGCTCTTAATTTCAATAATTACTCTTATTGTATTGTGTTACAGTAGTTAGGTACAAATAATACTTTCTCAACTAGATATTTTTTAAAATTTTTTATTATATTCAAACATTTTTTTATTATTAATATTTTTAACTTATCAAAAGATTAGTGCCTGAGAGACTATTATTAATTGATGCATTATTTATAATAATACTATCATATATTATATAACTGCGTTAAAAATATATAAATATTACAAGTTATTTTCAATGAGCCGTGATGGCTCAGGGGATAGAGAGTTTGCCTTCCAATGAGGTGAAACGGGTTTGAATCCCAGCGATGGCTGGTCGATATAAATTTTCGTAACCAGCTTGCACCAACCACAGTGCTGTCGTAAAATATTCTCAGTGGTAGCCGGATAATGGGTTAGAGTTCCCTTGCCGTGCGGATAAACGTGAGAAGTTTTCGCGGTTTTCCTCCCCATATAACCCAAATGCGGGATAGTTCCATAAAAAAATCCTCCACGAAAGCAAATTTCTCACAATACTTGGTCCGGGATTTCCCTTGTCTTCTGAGTTTTGTTAAAAATTAGAAGGTTATGGAATTGAACATTGGTAGTTGTAAACCCAAAATTGGGGCGACCGTTCAACGACGGTTATAAAATATAAAAAAAGTTATTTTCAGTCTACTAAAATTAAACTTTTTCTTCTGAAAAAAAATCTGAATTATTTTGTATAATTATTTGAAAACACTAAATTAGGCTTTAACCGCCTGTATCGAATCGAACGTTAAATTTATGTAATAAATAGTTAATAAGGTACTTTGTTTTGTGCTCTTCTTTGTTTGTGTCGAATAGACACAGACATTGAATTTGATACTAATGATTTTTTATGTAAAACGATTGTGCTTGGTTGGTTGTATTAGCACAATTGTTGAATTTAATACAAATGATTTTCGCGTGAAACGAATATGTTCAGTAGATCAAATAAGCACAATCATTGAAAATACAAATGTTTTTTGTGTAAAATGAATGTATTTGATTGGTGGAATATACACAATTATTAAAGTTAATCCTTGTCAGGATTAATATTGATTCATAAATAAGTTTCGTTTAAAACAAACGTGTTTAGTGGCATAAATATAAAAGTTAAACCGTATCAACTTCGTGTAAAGCAATGCTTTTGTTTGGTCAAATACGCACAAACATTAAAGTTAACTAATTTTAACATTTTAGGCAGCTCTTTTTCAGATAGAATAATTTGATTGCAATAATGACAGTTGAAAAAAGATTTTTAAAAAAATCTTATTATTTTTTTTACGATTAAAATCAATAACTGCAAGAAAATTTAGATTAACATATTTATAAAAACAAATTTAAAATTTTTTTTTTATTAATCGCAATCTCTATTTTTATATTAAGTAACCCAATACTACCCAAATGATACGGGAAGATTTTTTCAAGGGCAACAAAATATTATTGGTTGTTCACTTCGATATATAGGCCCTCCAAAAACTACAAAAGCCAACATCTTTCTGCAAAAGCATTTTAAAGTGGGGAATATATTATTCTCCAAGAACTCGAATGGTTTATGATGCCGAAGTAAGAGGTCTCATTTTACACCACATATGGTTTTGAAGAGTTTTGACTCCAAAATGGCCACACCTCGGCACCTCTGATTTCCACATTCTGCACAATCGAAGCACCGAAAAATAATTCAATATTCTATATTGCACCCGATTTAGCACGCTACGGTCCCTTCTTTACTGGCTTGATTTACAATTGGGGTACTTGGGCAATCGGTGGACCAACCACCGACATATAAAGGAAGAGCGGAAAAGAAATCGCTTCAAATCACGCGTCATCACATTAACAATAGCCGAGTGTGGAGGGAATCTTTTCATCTTATGGAAGAATGGAAATTGTTCCATGGTTCCAAACTGATGCTGAAATCGTTTGCAATAAATTTTTACATTTTTGTAAAACGTTTTATAGCTCGTTATCAAATTTCTCTTGACGGCAACTTAAATGCACCCGATCTGAAACTTTTCTTACAACGATAGTAGGCTGACGATAGTTTGCAGCTACTGTTAAAATAGATTTTTTTTTTTTTAGTATGAAATTATGAAAGTTCTGCGGAATTCTTATCGACCAGGCATAGCTGGAATTCGAACTTGGTTCACCTCATTGGGAGATGAGCGCTCTATCCCCCGAAGGCACCACGGCTTATTTTTAGCAACCGTGTTGAGCAGCTGACCCAATTTTCTGGATTTATGGCTACTAATGTTCAACTCCGTAGTTTTGCAATTTTTAACCCAAACCAGAAGAGAAGGTAACTTCTGGATCAAGCATTAAGAGAAATTTGCCTTCGTGGAGAACTTTTTGATGGAACTAACTCGCATTCGCGTTACACGGAGAAGAAAACCACGAAACTCTCAAGGCAAGGGGATTCTAACCCATGATCCATCTACTACTGAGGATATCTTACGTCAGCACTGTAGTTGGTGTAAGCCGGATGCGGAATTCGTATCGATCAGCCATCGCTGAGATTCGAACCCAATTCACCTCATTGGAGAGCGAACGCTCTTATCTCCTGAGCCATGAATCGTATTGGTAAAACTCGATCATACAGTATTATGGTTCAACTTGAGCGGAAATACGTCTCAATTTAACGCTTTATTTACAGGGGGTGGACAAAATAATGGAAACATTTCTATAATACATTTATTTCATATTTCTCCAGAAATGCTTAACGAAAGGTTTTTTTTAACTTCAGAAGTATTTAGATCATACGATTGCTCATACCTAACAATGAAGTTTAAAGCTTTTAGAGGTTTAAGGGACCGACAATAAAATATAAATTACAAACGGAAAATAATGTTTTTTTGGGCACCTTATACTTAAAAAAATGTAGCGATAAATTTTTAACTTGTGACAGTAACGTTGGTTATTATATGCAATAATTACACAAACTTTCGTAAGCCTTGCTCAGTTTTTTTTTTATGGAACTAAGGTGTTCAAAAACATTATTTTCCGTTTGCAATTTATTGTCGGTTCCTCAAACTTATAAAAGCTTTAAACTTCATTGATATGTATGAGAAATCACATGATTTAAACACTTCTGAAGTTATAAAATATTTCGTTCGGTATTTCTTGAGAAATATGAAAAAATGTATTATTATAGAAGTGCTTCCATTATTCCCCCCCCCCCCCGTAGGTTGCAGCAAAATCTTTCCATATTATGGTTCAACGTTGAATTGCTATTTGTGAGAGTGTGCTTATTAGAATTTGAAAACGAAAAAGAAAAAAAAAAGAAAATAATAATAAGAGTTTGATTTCTTTCGGTATATTTTAGAAGATTCTAGTTCTAAGAATACCCCTGTAAAATACTAAAACCAAATTCGATACGATTTTTCATTTACAGAGCACAATGAATCAGCCACATACTCGTGGGCGTCGCATCGATCCACTTTTTAATGGAGACGAAATGAAAATAGTCTCAATAACTTTTTTAATTTCCCAAATGAGAAAAAACCATGCATGTGCTCAATATATAAAAATGATTCATTATTTTTATTGTTTTTAACTTTTGTGGATTTAAATTGTTGTTGAATAACGAAAATTTATTTATTTGTTTGAAATATTGAAGGGAATTTTCAGAGATTTCGAATCATTTGTTTGGGGCATATACGCACCGCCCCCTTCCACCACCAACGACCATGTACAATGCGTAAAAAAAAACGAAAGGAAAAAAAAGAAAAGAAAACGCGTTTTTTTATAATACGCATACGTAAATTAAAACATCGTTTGCACTTGTTAAGTAGCATATTTGAGGTCATCCCCTCTAGCCATTTCGATTGAGTTCCAGAACGTAAAAATCCGATCTTTAGATCAAAAGTTATTCAGGGTGGTCCATTTTTTTTTTTTTTTCTTTGCGCACTGTACATATACTGAAAAATACCATACGATATCTTTAATTAACAGCATCTGAAAACTTTTATATATAACGAAAAACTTACTGATTGATTTTCATAAATGCTTCCGTTAAAGAGCAAGAATCAGTTATTCAGCAAATTATCTAGACAATGTGCAAATTAACTAGAGTGATCTGTCAAATTGACAAAAAATGTTACAGTTCTCAAATTACCGAGGCAATCTGCGCATTACCCGCTAGGCATTAGTTAAAGTGAAAATAAGATTTTTGCTAGAATAGCAACATTTCTGCATGATTATGTCAACGTAATGTTAAGCATTTATTTTTTGATATCTTAATCAAGTTAATATAATCAATCATCAACCAATTAAACAACTATAATATAAAGCATCAAACAGATTAAAATTTTATTACAACTAAATGATAATTAAATAAAAATATCATTAAAAGGAAATCTGAAAAACAAACTCTTAAGCTTTAATGATACTGAAGCCGTTGACCTAGATAAAATGCAGAAAATTTATGAATTCGTGCTTTAACGGAGCAAATCACCTAATCTGAAAATAATTTAGATAATGTGCAAATCAGTTTTAAAATCAATCACCAATCAATTAAATAACTATAATATAATATAAAGAATCGAGTCGTGATGGCTCAGGGGATAGAGCGTACGCCTTCCAATGAAGTAAGAACTGGGTTCGAATCCCAGCGATGACTGGTAGATACGAATTCCGCATCCGGCTTGCACCGATCACAGTGCTGACGTAAAATTTCCTCGGTGGTAGACGGATC
The DNA here is from genome assembly GCA_949128135.1 of Parasteatoda lunata. Classification (NCBI taxonomy): domain Eukaryota; kingdom Metazoa; phylum Arthropoda; class Arachnida; order Araneae; family Theridiidae; genus Parasteatoda; species Parasteatoda lunata. The sequence goes on from OX421970.1 coordinate 103,251,280, forward strand.
ATGGGTTAGAGTCCCGTGTCCGTCAGGCTAACTGTGGACGTTTTCTTAGTTTTCCTCTCCATGTAACGCAAATACGGGTTAGTTCCATCAAAAAGTCCTCCACGAAGGCAAATTTCTCCCAATACTTGATCCAGGAGTTCCCTTGTCTTCTGGATCGGGTTCAAAATTACAAGGCCATGGCGTTGAACATTATTAGTCGTAATCCCAAAAGTCGGATCGGCTGTTCAATGACGGTTATAAAATAAAAAATTAAAGAATCAAACGGTTTAAAATTTCTTTACAATTTAAAAGAGAATTAAATAAGAATATCATTAAAAGGAAATGAGGGAAGAAAAAAAAAACTCTGAATTTTAACGATACGAAAGCCTTTAATGCTCACATATTACCAAGGTAAAATGCGGAAAACTATTGCTTCCGCACTTGAATGGAGCAAATTAGTTAATTTGCGGATTAGCTAACTAATGTGCAATTTATTACTTTCGAACTTCAACAGTAACATACGCGTTAAATACACTTCGTTCCCGTAAAGAGCGATATATATCAACATTTAAATATGCTGCTGTTTCTATTTTTCTTCAAAATTGAACAGAAAATTTCTTGATAACCAATATTGTTCTTTTGACTAGCAAAAGCCACCATTTATTTGCACAGTGACCAAAATATTCGTGCCAAAGTTCAAGAACATTCGACCAAAACAAGTATGGTCTTTTGAGTTTTGACTAAAAACCATTCAAGCACTCCTATTAAATCACATGTTTTGATCGCATTTGAGAATTACCGTGGATGATAAATCGCGGTCATTCAGTATCACCCGAAGTCGTGCGACGTCTCATCCTTTGTAGTTGTTTTTTTTTAAATTTTATTTAGTCACGAAAAGGATGGGATATGACAAAAAGGAACAATTTTTTTCTTCAAGTAGCTCTTCAATTTTTTCCGTTTACGAGTTTGGGTCCTTGTGGCTGCATGGTTCATCGGGCGACAAAATACCGTGCAGAATTGGCTCTCAGAAATCGGGCAGAATAATTTCTCTGCGGGAGAACACTTCACAATTCATTCTATGTCCTCTGCCCCACAAAGAAGAGGGGAAGTCCTTCATATAAACCCCCCTCCTTTATATTTCTCTTTGTGATACTTTTTTTCTGAGGAACCACATACTGTATTCTGTATCAAAAGGGATCCATTTTTGTTATTGGAAAAAATTTTACACCGAAATCCAAGCTAAAACCCTTGAAATTGTTATTTTTAGGAATCAAATTTTAGAATTGGAAAATCGTTAGCAAACTCCGGCCTGAATCGTGTACCCCTTTAAAAGTCAAAAAATATGCTAATTCTATATCGATGCCTGTACTTTTACAATATGTTAACCAGGATGGCCACGCTCTGAGAAGATTAAAATGTTGAAAATTGTTTTATGACTCTGTTAGAAGTTTTTAATTCTAGGAATTCAGTTGCTGGTATATATATATATATATATATATATATATACGAACTCGAAAAAAAATTTCAGTTCGCGGCAACACTGTATGTTACTGTATAATTAACTGTACTGTACTGAAAATATATCAACAACACTACTTTTTTTTATAATGTATTTAATATGCAAGTGTTTTTTTTCTTTTTCCTTCTTTTTTTTTTTTTTTTTTTTTTTTTTTGGTAGAAATTTTCTTGTTGGTCCCACTCTGCTCTAACACATACATAGAACTAAGGTCTATCTCTTTGTTAAGTTGAAAAATACGTAGAAACAATTTGGAGAAGCACAAAGATACATCCAGGGTTACAGAGAGACTCAAACCCGGTACTTTAACGCTACAGATCGTGCGGTTAAACGACAATACCCTGTCAAACGTTCAAAATCCTGTATCTTTATATTATAGGACGGAGTCGTGGTGGCTCAGGGGATAGAGCGTTTGCCTCAAAATGAGGTGAATCCCAGTGCTGGCTGGTTTTCCTCAGGCTTCCTAAATTTTTTTCAATGGGTTATTGTTGTCTTATCTATAGATGTAAAGCCATTTCATTTTCTGTATTTAAATTACTTTAACTGTATTTGATTCTCAAAATTTGTAGTATAATTCCCAATTGTACCTTATTCTTCATTCTTCTTAACCGTGCCAAAAATTATTCTCCAATTCTTTTGTTCGCAAAATCGCAAATGAGTAATCCATTTTCCTCTTATTTATTGATAGTCTAGTATTCGCTTCCATGTAATATTATTGATGTTACGAAGGTCTTTTATGTTTGTAACTTTTTGTTCCTACTCAAGCTTTTTTTAAAGGCTCTGACCTGTCATTGTAGAAGACTGGGGTTCGATTCTCAACGGTGGCGTGAAGTGCACACAGTTTCAGATCGGTGGGTACCAGACGTTGGTCAATTGTAGAGCCTTAAACTTGGCTCACAGTGGGCTGTTATGTAAATACTTTACTCAAGTATTTAGATTTGAACTGTTTAATTTCGGTAGCTACCATTTTATATTTTAGAGAAAAAAATCAACATACATTAATTTTTTTTTCGCAAATAAGTTATAATGGTTACAAAAATATTTTATCATGCTACTGAAAAATGAATCTCATCCAAGCATTTTTTTACACTTTTTAATATTTATATCATCAAATTAAGCATACATTTATCATCGCCAAACATTTAGCTTCATTATTATTATCAGTTTTGGGTTATGCAGAAATTCCTTTTGGCTATTTAATTATTTTATTTGATATTTATGATTTCTCATAATAATAATCATTCATAATAGTCGAAAGAAATACTTTAATTAAATACAAATAATTTTTTTCGAATAAAATGGTCCGTCCTTCAATAAGCACGAATGTCACCGTGACGAGAGAGCTAATGTTTATTTCATTTTATATGATAAACTTCCAATTATATCTTCCCAATGTTTAACAACGATGTTGATTTACGACAATTAACCGCTTACCTACGAATTCTATAAGTTATGCTTACAAGACAAGGTTAAATAGATATTTGGGGGACCCAGGGGGAAATAATTTCTGTAAATTAAATAAAATAATCAAACATATACTAAAAAAAAAATAAGAAAAGAATACTGGATAGATTAATAATGAGATATTTACAAACTTTTAATTTATTTGACTTAATGTAATTTATTTAACTTAATTAGCGTGATGAATAATTTGTGAATTCACAAAGATTTTTTTAAAATTTATAAATAATTAAAAAAAATTCATTTTTTAGTACTTTAAATCATTAAAGAGCTACGTTCGATTATTATTAATGATGAGAAATAATAAATATAAAATAAAACAATTGAATAGCCAAAAAACGAAGAAAATCATGCATTATCCAAAACTGATGATAATAATGAAACCAATGATGATGATAAATTTAAGCTTATCGTGATTATATAAATATTTAAAAAAAAAGAAGTGTCAAAGATTGTTTGGCTGAAATATAACTTCTTTTCTGTGCTTACTTGTAAAGTATTGCAAAGAAAAAAGTTAAAGTAATACTTAAGCATCTTTAAAAAAAATCGTCAAGACAATCGTCATTATAGCTTTAAATATTTTCTGAAAACATTAAATAAAGAAGAGAGAGTAATATTTAAAATCTTTTGACGCTGGGTTTCTAAATTTTCAGAAGAAATTTCCCTGAGCTATCTTCCATCCCCTATGTGTTCCGGGGACAACGTATTCGGCAGATGTTCCTTATCCACCATTGCCGGAAACTTGTCCCCCGAAGAAAAAATGGAGAAATACAACATAAGGACCCCCTGCCCGCAGATTCTTTGTCCTGTACGCTCTTAGCAAAGCAGAACACCGCCACATTATACGCTTTTGAAGAGCATATCGAGGGATACCCAGCGCTATCTACCCCCTCCCCCATTTTACCATTCAGCTGATTTACCCCCTGGTTATGGTCAATCCTCCACCTGAAGATTCGAAGTTCTATTTTTTTTTTCCTTTCTCCTCCTCAAAGACAGCTGTTTCACGTAGTAAGGAAATCTTTCCTTGGTACCCACCTTGCTCGCTCGTCGCCTGATAGCATCCCAGAAGGCATCGTAAACTTTATCACCATTCGAACCATCTGTCCTTTAAATGACGCCAAATGCCTGACGCCAATAAAACTTTCAACCTGTAACAACCACCTGAAACTCGATATTTACCGATAAGCCCGTTTAAACATAATAGGCAGATGAATTTTTTGAAATAGTGGATTACTTTGGCAAGTTTTGAGGCTATATTATCTTGATTCATTTAATTGGCATCACGTTTTCTTGAAAAGTAATATACATATACAATCAGCAATTCCTTCTTTCTTACCTACAGTATTGGCAAAAATATTTTTGTTTAGCATTATTTAAATTATAAAATAAATAAACAAGAAATACATGTTTCAATAATTTCAAAATGGTTTCAACGTTTTTAAAATTCATAGGGTGATACCGAGTAAGATCTCACACATTTATTATATATATATTTTTTAAATTTTATTTATTATATATATATATATATTATTCTATTTATTTATTTTTGTATTTCGTATAATGAGTTCCATAATGCATTTCAAATCTAAACAAGAAATTAATAAAGAGTAAAGAAATGAATTTGAAACCATGTAAAACCCTAGAATGACCAATAATACTATGTGGACGTGAGTGCCGGACAATAAATAAGAAGAAAATAAATTACTTATTTACGAACGAAAGATCTTAACAAAAAATTTTGGTGTTGTTAAGGAGGAAGAAGTATGAATAATAAGGTAAATACGATACTATAAATTTAGGGGGGGGGAAACATAATTAAAGTACTTAAAATCCGAAAGATGAGGTGGTTAGGTCATATCTATTGATATGATGACAATTGTCAAAAAGATAACTTTCAATAAGCCTGAAGGAGAAAGTAAGAGAGACAGACCATCATGTACTAGAAGGTTAAATGGTGTGGGAAAATGGTTTAGCAGTGTAAATAGATGGGGATAGCTGCCATCATACAAATTGAAATAGAATATCTGCTTGAAACAACCAACTTGAAGCATTGGTGGAAGGAGATGTTTAATAAAGAGACCATCAATACGCTTCTGAAATAAATATCAACCTTATTGTAACCATTTGAAATTAGTGTCGTTTGCCGGATATTTATTATTAAGCTCCTTTAATCACAGTACGCTAATGAATTTTTTTGAAATAATGAATTATTTAAACAATTAAAGGCGATTTAATCTGCAACGCGTTCTTTAAGAAACAAGCATTCCAGCGAATATTTATATAGTATAACTTAGGACAGGATACACTATCTTTATATAATACTGAAAAAACTCCTTTCAAATCTTATTTAATATAGATATTCGAATTCTGATTTCAAATGTCTTATTTAAAACATAATAAAAATAAAATAGAAATTGAACTAATTCAAGATTCACCTAATATTTGATATTAACCGAAAATTCGAAACTAAAATACGAAATTTAAATCGTTCAAGATTTTCAAAACATTTTTAATAATGTTATGATATTCGCGTAGAGAGAGATATCGAATAATTTTTTCTTTATTTTCTTCTTCGTATTTTTTCCCCTATTAATAATTGTATTCTATAATGCGTTTTAAATGCAAACAAGAAGTTAAGTGGTAACCAGACAACGGAATAGACAGTCAAATTTTTTAAACGAATAAATTAATGGCTATTTCAATAAAGCTTCACGTTTTATTATTATTATTATTAGAAACTAACCTTTCAGTGATTGAAAAAAGCAGCGAGATCATTTTGATTTGAACCATTTCTTTATTTATAATTAAGATAATATTCTATTATAGTACATCAGCGGCGTTTTTTGTTTGCATTACAGTAATAAAAGCTTACAAATTTTAAAAATCAATAACGTAAGACTATGTTTATGTTAATCAAAAATTTGAGACTAAAATCTGAGAGCAAATCTTTTCTTCTTTTTTGCCCCAAGGCAGCAACCTTAAAATAGAAAACTTTTTTTTAAGAAATCTATAATTTGCTAAATATCAACCTTATTTTTAGCTTGGTTATTTAGTAAGAGTTTGCTACATTTATGTTCTTAATAGAAACCTTAATATAGCAATCTTATTTTTAGGAATTTGCCTAAAATAAGGGTAGTGAAAAAAAGGTGGACATAAGAGATCAAAAAGTGGTAAAAGGAATGCAGTTTGAATTCTTGATTTTCCTGTTTTTCCGGAATGGGGAAGAATTACATACTGCTATAAAAAAAAATTCACTTTGTTGTTTAAAATGGTGTCGTAAAGTATTAATGCTCTGAAATGATTACCCTTATTATATAATTTTAGGACCCGAGTCAGTGATGAATTCAGAACAATATACGTATTAATTGTCGTCTATTAATATTTAATACAAGCGATCAAGATATGGTAGAAAATTGTCAAATCACAAGTAAGAAAGGCGCGAGAAAAAAATTAAAAAAAAAAAGAAAAAAAGTCATCCATAATTTAAATGCCTAGGGAAATGTTGAAATTTTTGTAATGGGGAATTTTTCAATAAGTGAAAACATAACATTTGGCAACTATGCAGTATAAATTTAATCTACGGTAAAATTTTAGAGTTAATTCATAATTCATTTTAATTACAAAAATTACGTTATTACTGCTAACGTTCTCTATAAATGCCAGAAAAATTATTTTGCTTAACCCAAAAGACAAGTTTATCAAGTTTACAAGTTATGTTATTTCAGCAAAAGAAGAAGAAAAAATTAAATTGTGTCTAAATGTTTACAACCAAAAATGAGAGAATAAATTTCAATGGGATGATTATATAATATGATTGAACAGATGGCAGCACTGGGTTAGTCGCGATTTAATGAGTAAGAGATTTTCTGACAAATATTATTGTATAAATGTAACGATTTCTACGAATCTCACTTAATTAAATTATTTGTTTTAAAGATTATTTAATTTCTGCGTTTGTCGCTATAATTCATTTTTCTCGCTTAGTTAAGTTGTATTTAAAAAAAAAAAATTCTGATAAATTTCTAGAAGCATTATGCCAAGTATTAAAATAAAATAACTTCTATATAACAGGGAACAACACTCTCATTTAATTTTTTTAATTATTTGTCTCAAAGAAGGAATAATTTTTGCGTTTGTCTTTATAGTTTATTTTTAACGCTCGGATAAGCCACCATAGCTCAGGGGCTAGAGCACTGGTCTTGTAAACCAGGGGTCGTGAGTTCAATTCTCACTGCTGGCTCTAGTAGAGGATATTTTTTCTAATAAATTTCCAAGAAGTATTATATAAAGTATTGAAATAAAATAACTTCTATATAACAAAGAATAACACTATTTAATTTTTTAAATTATTTGTCTTAAGGAAGGAATAATTTTTGCGTTTGTCTATATAGTTCATTTTTAGAACTTAGATAAGCCACCATAGCTCAGGGGTTAGAGCACTGGTCTTGTAAACCAGGGGTCGTGAGTTCAATTCTCACTGGTGGCTCTAGTTAAGGATGTTTTTTTAATAAATTTCCAAAAAATATTATGTAAAGTATTGAAATAAAATAACTTCTATAACAGGGGACAGCACTCTCATTTAATTTTTCACTCTATAGTATATTTTTAACACTCAAATAAGCCACCATAGCTCAGGGGTTAGAGCACTGGTCTTGTAAACCAGGGGTCGTGAGTTCAATTCTCACTGGTGGCTCTGGGCGAAGATATTTTTTCTAATAAATTTCCAAAAAATAATATGTAAAGTATTGAAATAAAATAACTTCTAAAACAGGGACAGCACTCTCATTTAATTTTTTAAATTATTTGTCTCAACGAAGTAATAATTTCTGCGTTTGTGTCCATAGTTCATTTTTAACATTCTGATAAGCCGCCATTGCCCAGGGGTTAGAGCACTGGTCTTGTAAACCAGGGGTCGTGAGTTCAATTCTCACTGGTGGCTCTGGGCGAAGATATTTTTTCTAATAAATTTCCAAAAAATAATATGTAAAGTATTGAAATAAAATAACTTCTAAAACAGGGACAGCACTCTTATTTAATTTTTTAAATTATTTGTCTCAACGAAGTAATAATTTCTGCGTTTGCGTCCATAGTTCATTTTTAACATTCTGATAAGCCATCATAGCTCAGGGGTTAGAGCACTGGTCTTGTAAACCAGGGGTCGTGAGTTCAATTCTCACTGTTGGCTCTAGGCGAAAATATTTTTTCTAATAAATTTCCAAAAAAAATATTATGTAAAGTATTGAAATAATATAACTTCTATAACAGGGACAGCACTCTCATTTAATTTTTTAAATTATTTGTCTTAACGAAGGAATAATTTCTGCGTTTGTGTCTATAGTTCATTTTTAACACTCAGATAAGCCACCATAGCTCAGGGGTTAGAGCACTGGTCTTGTAAACCAGGGGTCGTGAGTTCAATTCTCACTGGTGGCTCTAGTCGAACCTATTTTTTTCTGATAAATCCCCAAGAAGCATTATGTATGGTATTGAAATTAAATAACTTCTATAGCAGGAGACGACACTCTCATTTAATTTCTTAAATTATTTTTCTTAAAGCTGGAATAATTTCTGAATTTGTACACGGGTTACGTAAACCGTTGGTCGTAAGTTCAATTCTCACTGGTGGAGAATATATTTACTAATAAATACCCATAAATAAAAAGTATTGAAATACAATAACTTCTTCTATAACGGGGGACGGGAAATTCAATTATCGTTAGTTCTCAATATTATTTTATACGTTTTAAAATAGGAATAATTTTTGTGTTCATTTTTCGTTATGCTATTTTATTATAGTTATACTATTTACTTAGACATCCCAGTTTCCATAGTTCAAGTTTCGAAGCATTTTTTTTTTTTATTTTTTTATTTTTTTTATTTTTAAATCAGTGCAATTCCCGGCTTCTTGAAATAGATTAATTAATTTTCATCAAAAATGAGAGATATTGAATAAAATTTTATTTCTTCATTTGTAATGGAAAAAGTAATAACAATTTCTTACAATTACAATAATTTCTAAGCTAAGTAAGCAACTAAAAATAAACTTCTTGAGACTAAAAATAACTTTAGACACTCCCTCAAAGACATTAAGTTCTCAGAAATAGATAAAAACTCGGAATTCTGGAAAATACAAAATAATTTAAATGATCATATCATACTTTTTTTAAAATTCATATCATCCGCATTTATATCACTCTCACATTATGCTTTAAGAATAAAATTACTGGTTTTTAAAGAATAAGAAACCAAAAAGATAAAATATAAAGGTATTTTGGGCGCTATTACAGCTTTAAAATAGCCGAGGGTGGAGTTTCGAAATCAGGATTATATCAGATCAGGTTTTAAAGATGCCTCTGCGATAACAACTCTTATCATTTCTCTTACCAAGTCACTGTTTAATATTCATGTATAGTCCACACCTAAGCAGGCAGATCTGAAATATAAATTTCTCCACTAGACAGTTATTTATGTGTTTTTGTAATGTGCGGGAGTGTGCACATGAATACACATTACCATTGATAAAGTGTTTTAATATTAAAAACGGCAGCATTATCTTTGTGTTTATAATAGAAGCAGCATTAAAGCCTTTTTCCATGCTTACCTGTAACACCAGTTTCGTGTTATTAGTAAACTTGACCTTTATAACTCATTATGAATTCTTATAATTTTCGATGTAGCCATTGAGTGCTTCCATTATAAGACTGGATATTTATATAGTTATGAAACACGTAAGAATGAATTGAAACTTTACGGTAGGGAACTTTCTCCACTTTTAAAGACGGAAGGAAAAAACACAGGAAAATAGCACATGAAAAAAAAAAAAAAAACGGAAAGGATAAAAAGAACCGTTAAAAAAAGGAACGGGGAAAAGCACCCAGAAAAAGAGCACCCGGAAAAAAGCACCATAAAATCACTTATAAGAATATATAATTTCTAAATTAAATTAATTTTAAGTATAGAATTCCTTTATAATTTTTTTCCATACTTTCTTAAGAGGAGTCGGTAGGGCATATGGGTGATTCTTAGGAAACATGACAATTCGGACCAAAAAATTTCTTCAAATTTAAAGTCTTCAAAACAATCTAATTTTTTTTTTATTACATTTATTAATATCTTACAGACAGCAGTGGAGTTTATTGACATTTGCTCAAGAAAAAAATAAAATAGAAATTCACCACATTTTAAGTGCCAGGAAAATGACATATTAGCTTAGAAGTTTGAAAAAACAGTCATTTTAAGCTATTAGTAAGTAACAAAACCTAAGCCTTCATGTTTGATGGACCATGAATAACTTACTGTAGAAAGAATCAAAAAATTTCTTGTTTTTGATATGTACATAATAAAATTGTGCAAAATAATCAATCATTAAATAAATAAATAACTTTGATTACATTCAATCTTATTACAATCATACATAAACTTGGTTATTAGGTTAGTATTTGCTTTCCCTCTTTACAGTATTAGCAGTTTAAAAAAATTTATTCTCATAAAATTTAAATATTATGACGTAAAAACTTTTAATTTTTTAAAAAGTTTCATCATTTTTGGTCAAAAATCTTTTATAACTCAAAAAATATTCCAGTTAACACTAAAACATTATCACAACATACAACTAATATAATCTCAAATATCTCCCAAAAATTTTAAAGCGATATCATAGGTAATTACTTAGAAATGTTACATCGAAAAAGGTGAGTAATAGCATTATTGATATAATCCCCACCGACTCGCCTTAAATAATTTCAATTAATGCTTTTGCAATGGAAAATTTATTAAAAACACATTTAACACATTTTAATAAAAATAATTAAAAATAATTACCTATGAAGTTTTATTTCTTGTAATTATAAAATGGCTATTTCCGAAATGTTATAATTACTTTTCAGTTGACATTCAATAATTAGCTTCTGTATATATTAAAAATTAATATACTCTTAAATTATAGAAAAAAAAATTTCTAAAAAAGTATTTAAAATACACTTATTACTTAATCAATTTTTTTTTAGTCGGAATTAAATTCACTTGTTAATTGCAAACTACTAGACCTTCACATTAATTAAATTTTAAAAAAAGATTAATTAATTCAGGTTGTATTTTTAGATTAAAATCAGTTCTATTTTGATTATACTTGTTCTTTTCAAAAAACACAATAGTTTCAATGATAAATTTTATTACTTGTTCACATTTACCGCTTTACTAACTAAGATCAAAAATCTAAAAATGCACATATATCGATCTTAGGGTTATGTCATGACCCTTAATCGGTCATTAAATTCACGTGTCATTAAACAGTCGTAATTTTTTTTAAATTTTACCTATAAAAACTTGACAATTCTGTTTTTTTTTTTTTTCTTTTCTTTCTTTTTTTTTTCGTGGTATTAAATGAACTTTTTTCTGGTGTTCTTTCCGGTGCTTTTTTCCGGGTGAGTTATTTTCTGGTGCTCTTTTTAGAGTTGCTTTTTTTTGGATGCTTTTTCACCGTAAATGCACCTCATTTGCTATAATATAAATTTAATAACTGATTCGATTTGGGCCGTTAACCAAGAATTTAATCAATTATTAGAACGCAATTAGATTTTTTTTTTTTAAATTAGTTGATATATAAAGTTTAATTTGAAATTGACTAGAAACTTTAAGAATATTATACCTATTTTTAATTGTAAATACAATTATATAATGCATAATAGAATTGTTATAAATAATGTAATAAACAAAAGTCTCTGAGGGTATTAATCTCTTGATAAGTTGAAAATATCAACAATAATGACTAAGTTTTTCAGTTTAATACAATTTTATTAAAAAATAACTTTTGAAAAAGTATTGTTTGCATTAGTATATCACTATATCACAATACAATAAATTTATTTAGATAATTTAAAACAATTTTAGAACTGCTTTCTAATAAAATAGTATGAAATAATTAAATAGTATGAAGTGGGGAAAAGTTCTTCCCGTAACATTGAACTAATCCTTATATATTAATTAATTTTTTTAAAAATAAATAATTTCATTCAAATAAATATTTAATTAACTTAAATTCTGGCTCAATGGCTTTGAATTGAATAGGTACTATTTCTAACGAGATGATTTTTTTTCAGTGCTTTTGTTTTCTGTAGTTTTTTCTAGTGCTTATTTCCGGATGATCCTTTTTCCATATATTTAACTAAGTGATTAGGAATTTTAAGCAGCTCTAAAACTGTTCTCGTATTAGGATATAACAATATACAAGTAATGCTTTTTCAATTATTTATTTTTTTAAAAGTGCACTAAATAGAAATACCACATAATTTCATTAATATTTTTAACTTATTACAAGTATAATCCCCTGAGAGGTTGCTGTTCGCTTATACATAATTTTGTAATAATAATTTTCTGTATTATATAACTGTATTTTACAATTAAAAATATGTAAAATTTTGAAAGTTTCTTTCAGACAACTTCTAATTAAGCCTTGTTTAATAATTAAAAAAAATACTGAATTATTCTTAACAGTTATTAATTTAATTAAATAATTATTTAATTATCCTACTCAAAACTGACGTTAAGCTTTTATAATAATGTTAGTAAGGTGCTTTTTTTTCTGTGTCTTCCCCCCTACCCCCTGATCAGAAAAATCACAATCTGAATTAAATTACGGGAAATAAAACACGGCAGAAAATATTCTGGGAAAAGTTCCTTGGACAGAAAAAGTTCTTTTAAAATCGTCATGCAAAATAGGCACACTAAGCAATGTGATGTTTTCACTCTAAAATTTTATTTAAATTAAAAATTCAATTCCGACCGTGATGTCTGAATTTAATGTTTATTCGAATGTTAATAGATATTTTTTTTTTTTGCAAAAAAAATATTTAATATACAAAGATTTTACGATAAACCTTCTAAAACATTAAAAAAAAAAACATTTTTTTAAAGTCTATATTGATGCACTACATAATACAAGAAACGTTTCATTTTAATATAATTGTTGAAAAATTATTATTTTTATAGGAATATTTTATCGCAATAAATACATCTCCGCATAAAATGAAGCTTTGTAAAAATTGTATAATTTGCTAACCAAATTAAATTTTTTTAACCCTACCTTTTCTAGATGAAATTGTTTGTAATAAAAATTCTTTTAGAAACTAATGAAATAGTATATAGTTTAAGAATGAAGATAATGTTATCAAAAATATAAAATTAAAATATTATTCAATATCAGTTTTCAATAGATTAAATACTATAAGCATATAAGTATTTTTTTTTTTTTTTAAATCAAAGAAAACAATGAGCGAAAAAAAAAATAGCTTCGTGGCTTTTAGTCAATTAACATGAGAAATTAAAACTTGATGACATATTACATACAACTTTCTCAAACTAATCTTCTTTAAAACCATAAGTGTAACGATAAACCGATTAGAGTTTACGGAGTAGATTGGAAAAAAGGAAACAACTAACAAAAAAATTTTTTGTTTCCTAATAAAATTAAATGAAGATGTTTTAATCCTCAATTGTCTGACTGTTTGGAATATAATCCTCACAAGTGCAGCATGAGATAAAGAATTTTTTGCTAGATTAAAGAGTCTTTAAGCTTAGTTTAATAATTAATTTTAAAATCATCTTTCGGTATAATTTTAGATTATTTAATAATTTAACTTGGTTCAAAACTACTGCAAGTCTACAAGAAAATAATTTCACACTATTTTAACTATTTGTAGAATTAGAAGAAATCTACATGATCTGATTTTATGATCTGTTAGCTATCATTTAATTTTGAAACACAAGAAGTCCATGATTTCAAATTCAAATTTTAAAGTTTTTAAATTACAAACACTTTAATACTAATGTCTTTATTCCGCTCAGATAAAAAAAAAAAAAAAAAAAAAAAGAAAGAAATCCTGTTGAAATAAAATCATCTGCGTTTTAAAACATTTTACATACGAAACTCATCTGTTGAATTTCAGGGTTGCCACAGACTACTAAAATACGACTATTTGCTACTATTTTCGGCCTTAGGCGACTTTTTTTACCTGAAAAGGCTAAAAAAGCAACTATTTTCAAACTGATGCTCTAGGATTTAGATAATTCAACGTACTATTTGTGAAGGTTTTATAAAGCAAATAAAATTTAACAGATCAGTTGTATTTAATTTTAAAAGTTTTATTTAATTCTGCATAGATTTTTCAATACATTTAAAACTAAAAGAGTACAATTTTACCGCAAAGATAAGAACCAATGGGCATTTAAATATTAAGCATTCTTTGGGCGAACACTGTTCTTTTCAAATACTTCAGCTAAGCCATTTCGGGATCTTATTATCTTTTATTTATGAATATTCTACAGAAGTTACATAAGTAGAAAATAACTCGTTGGTGATTACTTATGGGGAAAAAATTTAAATAATCTGAATTCGTAGCTATTCTTATACATTATTCATAATTTTATGAAAATAGGGTTTTTCACATTGTAATTTTTGATAAATAAATAAGAAATCTTTGAAAACGATTTTAAATTCGATGGGATACCGGCAAGTGACGTAGTCGATCCTGATTGGTTGTTGAAATATGGTATTTGTTTAAGTTAGCAACTGTTCTTCTCATTCTATTTCGAGTAATCCAAGCCTGTCAAGTATCAATTCTTTTAAGTGACACATTCTATATTCTAACAAGAAGATTCTTTCACAAAGATTTCAATTTTTTCACTATACATTTCTTAACACAAAGATAGGCACGAAGCCATGTAGAACATAAACAAGCTAATTATGCATCGAAGTTGCCAGGTAAAAAAAACAAAATATATCACGGTTACAATAATATACATAAACAAATAATCAATCGAAGTTAAGTAAAAGACGTAGACGAGAAGAATCATATTTCAACAAATTTGATGTGCGATATGGAGCTGTATTTCATTAACTTCGAGTTAATTAACATTCTAACATAAATGGAGCTCAACTTTAACTCGCCATTTTGCTCCATGTTGTAAACCATCAGTTGGTGCTGACGTCATAGGTCACGTGTGTGAATATTCGTGATCTTCTTCTGCTTGAAGTTCAAGTATCAAATTGTACGATTTCATTTTATTTTATATAAATAGCTACTGAGTTATTAATTTTAATAATTGTTTTAATAAATTAAAACTCTTGACAACGCAATCAATGAAAAATGATTTGAAATTTGTATTATTTCTGTTTCATATAATTAATCTTAACACAAAGAGATTCTATTTTAGAGCATTCAGATAATATTTATTTTAAATAAATCAAACGATTTTTCAGCTACTGAGTTTTATTTCGCATCTGGCATCAGATTAAATATCAGCAGCTCAACGAATGAACGCCAAACGTCTGTAAATTCGATCTAGCCATCTGTTATTTGCATTCAACCTGTCAAATAAGAAAAAGGGTGGTTTTTAGAGGGCAAAAAAGTGTGTGAGGGAGGGTAATCGGAGAAAATGCCCGCAAGCAATAAATAGGAGAGGCTCTTCAACCAAATGTTTTTCAGACGATAGCAAGAGGGTAAAAATGGGGAAATGAAGAATGGATTTCTGTTGCTGTCCCATCATTCTTTTGCTGCTCGCTCGCGCTTGTTGCTCTTTATTACTGAAATTAACTCCTTTTGCAAGGGGGCTAAAAACCATTCGCCTGTTCCAGAACCCACACCCTTTTCTTCTACTTTTTTTTATTTGGTTGTTAAAGCAAAAGGTAATTGATATTTTTCGAAGCATCGTCCAAACCGGATTTCGCCGCCGGGTATTTTAATACCTATCAGTTATAGCTGGGCATTTTTTTTTTTCATTTATTTATTTATTTTTACTATAATTATGCAACGTTTTCTCTTTCACTGCAGATGATTTATTCATTTTCGCTCGTCCGAAACGGGTAAGCTTAACCTAAAATTTGTGGTGCAATTATCTTGGTAATTTTAGAACATAATCTGCAAGCGAAATGCACTTCATACTACATACGAGTATTTTAGTGCTTCTTTGTCAGTGTATTTTTTAAAATGTAGCATTGTAGCAACAGATATGATTGAAAAATATATGTTTCTAATTAAATTAGGTAAACTACACGAATTCAAACCAGTAAACGAAAAAAAAAATCCCTCAGAGAAAATAAATAAATAAAGTAAGGTGGATGGAAAAAAGAAAGATCATCAGAAAACAGCACCTAATTAATTATTATAGAACTGTAGCAATTGATTAGAATCAGGCTGTTGAAACAAAACTTAATGTAATTAAACAACTATGCAAACGTAATTATTTATTTAAGAGGTCTAGGAGGTTCTGTTTCCATTGATAAAGCATCAGTCTACAACTTTTTTCGACTATTTATAACTTATCTAAAATTTGACTTAAAATTCCGAACTTTTTTTATAGGAGGTAAACACATAAGTACTTAAAATTATTTCAATGCAAACACTTTTGTAAAATAATGCAAAGAACTTTTATAATTTAATTTTATTTAAAGCTAAAATTCCTAGTGGAAAAAATGACACGATTGCGCGATAGATAAATGTCATAAAAATCACGCTAATGACTTGAAGCAACTTTTCATATGGAGTCAAATATGCTCTTTTTGAAACATTGCTAGCTCAAAGAAATTGAAAATTAAGACGTAATTTTTTTTTTAAAATTAAAAAAAAAAATTGATTTTTGGATTTTCATAAAGAAAAAAATTGACCAGAAAAATGTAAAATAGTTATCAATATTCCAGAGCTCGTGTATGAATTTAGCAACATGCTATACTCAAACTAATCACCAAGTTGTTTTAATTTTATAGAAGTAGAGAATATATATACTAATATATAAGTATTTAAAAAAAAAAAAAAATCGGAAATTTTGTTAATAAACAACCTTTAGAGTCTACAGGGTGTTTATTGTGAAAAAAAATTTAAAGTTTAAGACTCTTAAAAAATTAATAAAAAAATATAAGGATAAATTTATAGTTATGGCAAAGAAATTTCCCCAGTTCATTCTACTTATTAAATTGGTTAGTATGTTAAATATTATATTTAACACACTATTTAATAAATTGCTTACCTACTTAATAAAGAACTTTTAAGCAGTTCCAAAATTTTTCTAAATTTTACTAATTACACTTATTGTATGGTTATAAAAATATTGTACACATGATATTTTTTTAATTAGTTATTTTTTAAAAGTTTTTATTGAATTAAAATACTTTATCACATTTTTTTTATATTTTTAAATCATCAAAAAATTATTTACCCCCGAAGAGACCGTTGTCCATTAATAAAATATTTACTATTATTGCCGTGTGTACTATATTTAATAACTATTTTATTATATATAATTGAGTTTACAATAAAAAATATTTAAATTATTTAAAGTTCTTCAACTTCAAATGAAACTTTTACATCTTAATTAATTTTTTTAAAAATATTTAATTATCTATGTGCAAATAACTACAAGTATAATTGCATTAAATTCGGGTTCAACAGCTGGAATAAAATCGGATGTTACATTTATATAATACTTAATAAGGTGCTTTTCCCCCGTCTTTTTTTTTTTTTTTTTTTTTCTCTCTGGTGCTGTTTTTTATTTTTTCCTGAAGTTTTTCTTCTTCTTTTTTTTTTCCTTCCAAGTCCTTTTTTTGGGGAGGGAGAGGTATTTCTTACGGAGCTCTTTTTTACGTGATTCCTGCTTTCTGCAGGCCCCTGGGAAAATAAATATGGTTTGTTATTTTCTTTTTCGAACTTTATTCTTAAAAACAAACATCTCTATTCTTCCCCTTTCGCATTTTATAGTGTCGCTTAATTTTTAGGCTAAACAACATACGTTAATATTAGAAGTGAGGAATTTTGAGTTGAAAGGGTCAACTTAAATAACCGACTAAAACTTTTGATAAATTTAATTTTCTAATTCAATAATTTTGATTTATCGGACGTTTTTTTTCCATGGTGAATTAAAATTGATCATTAAAAATTTTGAATAATTATATATTAGGGACAATTCAAAATATCAAAAGCAAACCTAACACGGTATGAATTTTTATCTTTTAAATAAATGTGGTTGCCCTAGTTTAACCATTTATTTTACTAAATCTACTTTGATGTACAGATTTGAATACAATTTGTACATAAAAAGTGTTATCAAAATTATAAGCTTAAAAAAAAAATTTGGAAAAACCCCGGATAGCTGTTTAACTTTTCTAAATTTTTTGGAAAATTTTCTTTTATATTCTAAGTGGCTGCAAAATTTTTATTTCAATATTTAAGTCTTGCAATGCTTTAAGTCATCCGCTAAAAATATTTAGTTAACAAATCATCAGAGCAAGTGAAAAGTTTCCTAACTAAGCAATTATTTGCATTGAAATAATTTTAATGGGGTAGATGTTAGATTTCTAGAAATTTATTTTAATCAAAAATTATTGTTGTGGTAAGAAACATTTTGTTACATAAATTTTACTATCATTTTAATTACTTGGGTGGGAAATCAAAAGGAGTCCTGCAATTTTTTTCTTTCTTTGAAGCGTAAAAATAATTTTATGCTCTCAAAAAGCGTAAATGTTGATAAATATGCGTATTCGTTACGACAGTAGCATGTTGAATCACAAAAATAAAAAGCCCAGGAAAAAGAACACTGGAAAAAACCACCTCATTAGCTATTTATTACTTAAATTAAACGTCCGATTCGACTAAGCCAATTAAGCCTGAATTTAATGTAATTAAATATTAATTCAAGATATTTTTTAAAAATTAAGATATAAAGTCAATTTAAAATTGATTGAAAAGAATTTTTAATACTTTATCTAGATTAAGTATTACAAATTCTTCAAAAAATTTCAATTGCGAACAAATAAAATAAAAATTATATAATATATAATAGTAGTTATAAATAATGTATCCATTAATGATAGGGAAGGTTAATCTTTTGATAAGTTAAAAATATTAACAAAAATGATAAATGATTTCAAACTAATATATATTTTTTGAAAAATAACTAGTTGAAAAAGTATTATTTGTATGTTATACAATAGGCGTGATTATTTAAATTTAGAACTCAAGTTTCCCAATCATTTTGTTAAATAATATGAATATAATAAGTGAATCCTTTCCGTAAACTTCAAATTAATCCTTATATTAATTTTTTTTTAAAAAAAGATCTAATTTTTTCGAATAAATATTTAATTACATTGAATTATAGCTTGAATTGTATCGATTGTTAAATTCATAGAGTAACTAATTACTCAAGAGGTATTTTTTTCTTCCAATACCTAGCATATTAAATAAAAATTTCAAAATTTACACTTAGAATTGATGCACATTTTTTTAGAGCGATAGGATTTATAGATCAATGCCAAAAACAACTTTTAATTCTTTTTTTCTTAATTGTTTTTTTTTAAATTAAAAAATGGTAAGTTTGAATTTATTTTTTTTAAATTATTTTTTTAATGAAGAGTGAATCCTATGAAAGGTAATCGGAAGAGTTTCTCAACCTCCATCAATGCTGCTGGCAAAAATTTGTTCATTGTTATTCGTGTCGCCATCTAGCGACAATGACGAAAATAATAAAATCCTTCTACTAAACTTAAAATACTGGACATTTCTTTTCCTTTTCAGTAGTAAAGTGAAATATTAAAAATATATTCTATACGAATAAAATGGTTATGATGCGAAAAATATGATCAAATGATAAATATGAAAGCATTTATCATCATTAAAAACAAATATTAGAAAAAAATAATTCTTAAAAAGTATAAATAATTTAAAACATTCTTAAAAAGTTAAATAAAATATTAAAAATTAAAAAAAATTCCGTTTACGAGATTTTTTTTTGATTTTTAAGTTTTAAGACGAAACTTTTTTTTCGTGTTCTATTAAAAATTAAAATTTCGGCGAAGATCAAAAACTTCACAAACATTTAAATAGCAAGAAAAAGAATAGAATTAATAAGACAATATTGTGAATTTCGGTTGCTAAGTTTAAAATTTATACGTTCTCTTTTTTTTTTTTAGTTACTTCCTTCAATTTCTGTTCTTGATAAATTTATGAAGGCATAAATAGGAAAAAATTTTAAGACTTAGTCAGAACGTTTTTGACTTATAATTTTTGTTCATGGGATATTCGTAAATACATACAATGTAAAACTTTATTCATTTTTGAATAAAAAGCAAAGGTGTTAATTGCAATTCTGTGATGTCTTTTGGTTTTTAAAAGTTATAGTTTTTACCACCCCGCCCAAAATTTTTCGGTCCCTTTCTATATTTTGTACAAGTTTCATTTAAATTAATTCCTGTTATTTATTAAAAAAATGTTATACAATTTTGCTCAGGAGGTATTTTTTTAAAAAAAATTCCTCTTAAAAAAAAAAAAATTAAAAAAACTTGAATGATTAGATTTGAAAGAATCATTGAACTTTTTTTTAATGCAACTTGTTCAAATTAAAATGTCTAATTATATTTTTAAATTATGAATTATATTTTTAATGAAAAAAAAAAGATTATTGAGAAGGTTAAAAAAATATAACTTGTAGCTCTTAAAAATATTAAACATTGAAAAATTGCTAAACATTATATAAAAAAAAGAGGCTTACACTATAACAGGTAAAAAAGATAAATTAAAAAAAATCAAAACTTATTTTCTCGAATTAAAAAAATAAATACTATAAAATTTTGAATACAAAGTTATATATAGATAAAATTTAGGGCCATGCAATATATCTATTTAACTAGGTGAAATATTATATAGGTGTATTTGAATAATATTATCTTAAAAATATATAATCTAGAAGTATATAATAAAAAAAGTCTTATAAGTATAATCTAGAAAATACCATTAAATATAGTATTTAAATTGATATTGAACTTTAATTTCTGCTAGAAATTGTTTAATTTAATTAGTTACTTAAAAGTTATTAAATATACATGGATTTTTTTTTCTTCCAAATGCAATAAGAGCATAAGGGTCTCACATTTAACAATATAGCTTAATTATTTTAAATCATTGGTTTTGTCCAATTTAGAAGGCTTTTGCGCCCAATAAAAAAACCTGTTAATAATATACAACCCACCCTCCCTATTTCAAATTATCTAAGCATTCTTCTACCACTGTTGGATCAAAAGAAAGTATACATTAAATAAGAATCAATGCAATTAAGCAAGTCAAAAAGATGATTTTTATTTCTGAAACAGATGCTAGCACAATGATATAAAAATACAGCTATAGACAACATTTCAAAAACTTAAGTGATAACATATTCTCATAAACAGGCTTCATGCACACCTACTGTACAACAAATATTGCATTCACAGAGATCATCAGTACTTTTTTATTTAATAAAGAAGGCACCAGCAGCAGAATATTAGTTTTCATTCCCACTGTTTGAAGCATAATCAAAAACTACGTTTGTGCATACATTCCAGATCTGTGCTTACAAATTTAAAGCTTCGGCTCACAGAAACACTTTTGATTAATCAGAAAATAAATTGTTTGTGCAGGCCAAAAAATTTAAACTTTTCATATTAAATTTATCAATGTAAGGAACAAATAAAAATAAATTGAATGGTACTTCTTGGTTTCACAAAAACAAGGACTATTCCATTTCAGGGAGGGAGAAAAAAAGCCTACTACCACAATAAATAAGCATTATTGATGTCAATAATAATTTAGCAATTTTTTAGGACCACACACAGTAAAATCTTACCCCAAAAAAGATGAATGAAAAATTCGGGAAGGAGATAGAAATGTACAATTTGCTTAGGTAACTAGAAATTTAATCTCATAAATTTTAAAAATTAGTTACTAAGTTCATCAACAGATAGCACTTCAGACTGATAAAGCAATTGTACAATGTTACTAGTTGAGCATTAAAACATTCCAACTGAAATATCTGCAGGATCCTCTTAATATTAATTCTCAAACTGATCCCCATTGTTAGAGCTTTAGAGTTAATTTTAAAAACATTTTTGAATAGTTTTTTTTAAAGTTGGCAGTGCCATCTGTTAATGAACCTCGTAACTGATTTTGAAACTTGGTGAACATAAATCATAGCAAATTATGCATTTCTATCTCCTTAGATTTTACATTTGTCCTGTTTGGGACAATTTTTAAATGTTCTTTATTTTAGAAAAATATGAGTTACTTCTGATTTCCTTCCTTCTTTTTCGTTTTACAAACTGAACATAAAGCTTGTTCTTCTTTGAAACATAACATGGTTTATTCCTGTGTTATTTATTAAAAAAATGTTATAAAATTTTGCTCAGGAAGCATTTTTTTTTTTTAATGCAACTTGTTCAAAGTAAAATATCTAATTATATTTTTAATGAAAAAAATAATTATTATTGAGAAGGTTAAAGAAATATAACTTGTAGCTCTTAAAAATAGCATATATCAGATTTTTTTTTAAAATGCTAATTAAAAAAATTGATTTAGAGTTGAACTAATACATTTTAGAAGCATATTATAATTTTGAATAAAAATCACCACAGCTAAAAGAAAGGACATTAAAAATTTAATTAAAAGGCTATCTTAACATTGGTGAACCCACAATATCAATAATATGGGAAAATTTTACTCTTTAAAGCGTTCATTTCAATTATTTTTTGTAAATGTGATCTAGTGTCTTTATAATGTTATTAAATAGAGAAGAAATGCAAAGGTAAATATTTCATAAAATTAATTTCCCTCATTTGAATTCTTACAGTGTTTAGAAAATTATTTTATTAATTATGCACCGAGAAAATAATGCGTAAACATTTTGACAATCTGCACATATAATTATATCTCCTAAACTGCATGCTTTTTTCAGACATAAGCTTTTTCTAAACAGGATATTTCTTTCGTTTTAAAAATATTCAATCAAATTTATGACATTCAAAAGAAAAGAAGAAAAAAAACTATTAGATTGTGATTACACAAAATGAACCTACGAAATGAGAACAATGTATGAATGTTCAACAAATGAGAGAGAAAAATAAGCAATCATTTATATTATACAAAATAGGTCAATGTTCAAAAGTTCAAACAAACATTTTTTAAATTTAAAACATCTTCATTTTTAAATTTAAACATCTTAAAATAATCACATACTCAAAGCAATGCATAAACCTCAAAAACTCATTTTTAATACATTCAAAAATGGCAGCAAATATATACAAGGAAAAAAAATTAAGAATATAAATAACAACACATAACAATTATAAAATTGAAAACAAGATTTGATAATATTGATAAATAAAAAAATATAAGATACCTATAAACATTCAAGCAACTCTTACAAGATATAATTTATTTTATATCATACACCAAGAGTTATATCAAAGAGCAAATAACAGACTCTTTTATTTAATCACAACATAAACATTTTGGAATTTATTTTTTTTTACACACAGTATGTGTTTTCATAATTTAAACTTAAAAACCAAATTTTGTACTAAAAAACAGTATGAATTGTAAACAAAACTATTTTAAACAAATGTTCACTTTTTGAATTAGCTGAATAAAATAAAAAATAAACTTTTTTATAAAAACAAAGTTGGTGAAAAAATATCTTTTAAATATCATAAGTGTAAATAAGTGATCTGTACAAATGGTTTCAGGTTTTTGGATTTAGCACTATAATCACAGATTTTGAGAACATAAACATGACAGCTTTTTCATTCCATTATAAATTTAAAAAATTAAATCAGGAACATGAAATTTGTTCGAAACTTATAAAGATTATATCTCACAGTTTCCAAACATGTCTATTCAAGTAGATCATTCATTTAATGATAAATAATACAGACAGTATTCAGTAGAAAGGATGTCTCAAATAAAAAATTATCTCAAATTTTTTTCCATTAAATTCAGCAAGTTTTAAACATAATTTTTATATAATTTTATAAATTTGTGCATTTTCAAATTGAAATAAACTACCAAGTTGTCAGATCAACATAATTTTGAAGGTGTGAATAATCACTTAATTTTTTTAAGTAGAATTTATAACAAGTTATCCTTAAATATGATGAAAGATAAGATAAGAGGCCCAAAATATAACCCAAAAATTAACTTGTTAAAATATATATATCCTTTAAAGAAATATTAACTAATTGCAATTTTATGTGTATACAATATACAACTGGAATACAACTTTCAGCTCTGGAAAAAAAACTTTTTTTTATATAAATTTTTTACATTAAAAAGGAGCAAAAAAAAAAAAAAAGAGAAGAAATTGTAATTTTTTAAAGCTTAAATAGGAGATTTTTTTTACTTTCAAATTAACTTACATACGTTTCACTTGATAATTACGTAATTAACTTCTGCTGACATTAAAAAAAAATTTATAATTTATTTAATTTTCAATAGATTTAAACATTAATTACAATAGGAAGTAACCCAATTTAGATCCACACAAATAATAAGCTTTTTGTAATTAACACCAATTGAGAAAATAATAACCATATTTACAATTTTAAAGGCTGTATTACTTTCCTCAAAAAACAATTTTCTATCTCAAATGTTTTTTTTCAAGTTTGTGTTTAAAGAAAAATAACTATTAAAAAAAAGCAAACAGTTATAAATTTTATAAGGCGTAAATATGAGGTTTTACTTCTATAATTACTTTGTGATCTTCCACTGACAATCAAAAATTCTTATAACTTATTCTATTTTTAAATTGATTTAAGCATTAATCACAACAGGAAATCACTTGATTATGACAAATTAATTTTCCCAACAAAATTACTCCCTTCCTACAATTCACAGATTGTTGACATTTTATAAACATATAATTACTATAAATGATTATTAAATGATATAGGAACAATATCACAAAAGCAAATGGAAAAAAAAAGAGGGGGAGGGACATACATGTCTGAGTCACAGGTAGATTATTCAGCATCTTGAGAATTTACAGAATCAGTCAAAATTTGTTGTAACAAATCGTATAATATTTCAAAAGATTTACTATATGCAGACCGCGTGAGATGTAAATAATCATACAAATCGTGGTGAGATACAAGACCATCTGGCTGCACAAAACCAGGATCAATATCTATGACTTGAGTGTTAGGAAGTCCATGGGTTGCAGATTTCAACTTTTCATTGACTTCATTAATTTTGCTACGAAGAGGATTTGGTTTGCGACCACATGGTAGGAGTTTCTGTGAATAATTAACAAATATTAATGTTGAATTTTATAAAAATTCCAGAATTTCTTAAAATTTTGTTAAGAGGAAACTGATAGTAAATTTCAAAATATATGCTCATTACCTCAAAGCGTACAACATGATAGTTTCAAAATCGGGATATTAAACGATCTTTCATCTCCCTACGTAGTTGGGAATCAAATCATAGGTTCAAGTTTTTGCCTGTGAAAATCTTTCAACGTTGCTTTTGATCTATGGACCTAGAATTCTAGGAATTTCTCCACATTTTGAAAAATTTTAAAAGTAATTTACCTTGTGATCTTTTATATGTACCATTGCTTCTTGAATCCTAAATCCATTGCTTTGAAAACCTATTCTTGAATCCTAAAAATCCCCTTCTTAGGACACCCATATACTCGTTTCTTATCTTGTTTAACCCCTTGCACTATTTTCATGAGTCTGACTTGTGATGAAAATGTTAGGCCTAACTCAAATATCACGAGTCACGCTCGTTGTTTAATTTCATGTCAAACGTGAATATTAGGAGTATGGCTTGTAATTGACATTTTGGGCCAAACATGAATATCACAAGCCGTACTTGTGGTCTTAATCTCAGGTTAAACAAGAACTCTTCCTTATATGAGTAGATATTTTATATCTTGTCTCCTAATCTCTTATCCTCTGTCTGTCTCTCTTGTTTTAGGCTCTTTTCACGAACATTTGGATGCATAAGTTAGGCACGGCTTGTCCCGAACTTCAGCGTAGCGCAAGGGGTTAAGATTGTTTCTCTTACTCTATTGGTTAAATGATTTTTTCCCTTGTTGCATTATATCTGTCTGCTTATTTTCTTTTATTATTTCGTACCGATCTCTTATCATTGAATACTGAAAAGATTTTTGTTTACAGAACCGAAACTACAGTGTGCCCATTTATTTGTACTTCATTTACAATGCTTTTCTTTATTCATACAAAGCACAATGCATATCCTATCTTCATTTGGAGCAACTTATTTTTGCTTCTATTCAAGAATGGGAAAAATTAAAAAATTAACATAAAAATTCTTCCTACACAAAACTTGCATTTTGACTTGGAAGGACCATACACCATGAAAATTTATATAATTACTAAATTAGAGAAAAAGCTCACAATTATAAAATATACAAGAACTCAAAACTAAGCATTGTCATTGCACCAAAAAAATTTTTTTCCCTCACACAACAGCCCAGAGTAAGCCAAGGCATTTTATTGAAGATTTCTCCAGGGCAACCTATTTTTTGACCTGGAATGTCAATCTTTTATCTCAATCCCTGTAATTTCAACACAAACATTTATTGCTTTCTATCTATAATATTAGGCCTCACATACCTAAATACTATCAAATTTATATATAATATAATATATATAAACACTAGAATTTTAATCTTAAATTTTAAGGAATATTTAATATACAGTAATGAGACTTACCAAAAGAATAAGAGTTGCATTAGGTTTTTTCTCGATTATAGCATTAGCACAGCTCAAAATTCCAGATACAATTTCTTCAGCGGAATGATTGATATTATTTGCACCAACACTCAAAACAATTATCTGACAAAAATAATAAAAATTAAGGAATAAAAAATTCAAGCTAATGTATATTAATTCAAGATATTAAAACACTGCATTAATCTATGTTTTCTAAAAAATTTTCTTTTATGACTTGAAACATAAAGAAATAATTTTAAAAGCATAGTAAATTAAAATATTAAATGCACATGATTATACTTAAATAATAAAAATCTGGTACGAAATAACACAAAGTTAGAAAAAATCTTTTTTGTTTCATTTCATTCAGGTTTTTTTTCTTCTTCCCCCACTTCAATCAGATTTTTATTTGTTATTTTTTCAATACAATTACCAATCAAAGCTCTGATTACATTAATAATACTTAATATTAGTTAATTACTACAAACTAACCAGGGAATAAATAAAATCACAGTAGTCAAGTCCAACACCCTCATGAATTGTAATTAAATTTCATTACTTATATTCACTAGCTACACATTCAAAAAGTTTTAAAAATGCTTGCATTTAAATAAACTCGTTTGAACAAGGAAACATGTTCACTAAATGGCAAATTATTACACATGCAGCAAATAAAAAATTTTACTTTATAAGCTTCATGACATTATTTATTATTTTATTTTTTTAACTTTATTAATTTATTAGTCTATTTTGAACATCAAATAACTTTTATGTAACTCCCATTATTTCTGTCGAATAAACCTTA
This sequence comes from Parasteatoda lunata, assembly GCA_949128135.1. Taxonomy (NCBI): domain Eukaryota; kingdom Metazoa; phylum Arthropoda; class Arachnida; order Araneae; family Theridiidae; genus Parasteatoda; species Parasteatoda lunata. The sequence goes on from OX421970.1 coordinate 103,278,574, forward strand.
ATTATCAAAGAAATCAGACATTAAAAAAAGAATAACCTTAAGAATATACACATATTGTGTATAAAAATATTTTTGACTCATATTAGTGCTTTAATAAAATTGGTTGATTTAAATCTATGATTTTTTTTTAAAAAACAAAACAAAATGACAACCTTGCAAAATAGTAAATATAAATTAATACACTGAAGATCTATAATTATCTGAAATTATTATATTTTAATTACTTTACATTAATGTTATTATTTCATCATTGGATATCAGTTTGCACTTTAATATAAATATGCAGTATACAGGGAAGTCCAAAATATAAAAATTAAGGACTAAATTGCCTCCAAACTTAAGGATGCTGATTCTCTAATGGGAGCAATTTGTACAACACCAACATGGATTCACAGATACACAATTGTTAATAGTTTTAGTAGCTCCGGCACTTAAGTGGGGAAAAAAAGAAGCATTTTTTATTAAAAGTTATGCAAAAATATCTGTTTTCTTTTTTAAAAATAAAAGGGGAGAAATTGTCTAGTCCTAGCAAAATACGAGGATTCTCTTGTGAAAAACAGTAGAATATGGGTGAGTGATGAGAAGGCAGTAGAGAGATAAGAACTTTTTATATATTTCTTCCACATTGAATGCTTTCATGCCATCAAATTAAGAGTGATTGCCTCTAATGCTGGAAGTAGATTAATATCGTACCTGGCACGCTATGTTTCATGGCAAACAGCATAATTTTTGAATTTGAAATTTCTTCAATTCTCTTTTAGATAAATATATTTTCTTCTTTATTAATTTTGACAAAAATTTGGATACTCATAACAATTTCAGGACAGCTATTGAAATCGACAATAATTAAGGACATTTATGAATGCTTTCTTTTTTTAATTTAAGGAAATTAAGAAATGTAAGAGCAACTTCGAAACCTGAGTATATAATAAATTAAAAAAATAAATACTAATACTCTTTTGGAAAAGTATCATTTTGGAAAATTATAATATTTTTTAAACTACAAAATTGTATAAAATGTTTTTTAAAAAAATATTACAATAGCTATGGCAATTAGCCTCCCTGTTAGCACCCCTGAATGTTTATAGATTTTTTCAATATACAAGTAAATATAGTGAACTTATTGTTATTTTGTCATAATACCTTGCCCAAAACAGCAAAATGAAAATCAAAAACCAAAACAACATAGCTCACAACATCAATTGCTCATCGGAGTACCCACTCACAATTATGTTGGTTCGAGTAAAATTTTACCTGTCCAATGATCAACTGAACACCATTAATAATGAGCCAGGATTAATTAATTCTAAGTTGAGAAAACTAAATTTTAACAATGAAATAAAAACAATAGAATAACACCTTTGGATCAGTAGAGTCAATTTCTCCATTTTGAATCCTCCACAAGACATTTTGAGTTTCATCTTCAGCAATGCCTAAGTTAAGACAATGAAGGGGAGCAAACAATTTTTCCCACATCTGCAAAAATCAAACAAAGAATTAATAGAGTTAACCTTTAACACAGCTATAAAACAAAAGCATTTCTCTAACAGCAGTTATTATATAATGCAGAGAATTCACAGATTGGGAATTAAATCAGTAAAATAAATAATTACAATAAAACTGCTTTTCTATGTAACTAGTAAATTATTAAATATAAATCAATCAACTAATCAGGTCTTTTACAGCCGGAATACAACTGATCATCTTTTTTTGTAGAAATAAAATGAACATATGTCAGTAGGATTTAATGGAAATCAGACTATTTCATTTTCTATAAAAAGTAATATATTTCAACAGCTCACTGTAAGTCAGATGGGTGATAATATTGTGAGTATCACTCACAAAATGGGGTGAGTATTGTGAGTGGGTAAGTCCCACAATATTGTGACCAACAGTATGATAATGTGGTCAACATCACTCACAATATACTTGCCAACTTAAAAAAACTGGCATCGGTAAAACTTTTTTTATGAAAAATTTAACAAAGACTATTCGAATTATTTAATAAGCAACAATACACCACAAATGAATAATAAATATATTAATTATAGAATCTATCACATGATTGAATGTTGATGAAGTGAGAAGCAAATTTTCATTAAATTTTTAAATTACATTTATTAGAAAATGTACAGAAATATCCAATCAACCATCCATTTATCATCTCAATCATTTTAAATTCTATTACAATTATTTCAAATTCTATTACAATGATGCTACTTTTAAAAAAAATGCTATATGCAAAATAAAATAGTTCTTTAAGGGTTTTCTTCTAAATCAACAGTAAAAGAGGATGCTGAATTTAAAGAAGCTGAAGTAGCCTTCTTTGCTTTAATTAAAAAATCTTTTTCAAACACTTGTTCGTGACAGATTTTAGAAAATTTGGTTTTTAATATAAGCAGGCTTTCTAAAGTTTTATTAGACATAATTGTTCGCGATTCAGTACGGTTCTTTCTAACCAAACTAAAAATTCTCTCACATTCTGAATTAGAATGAGGTATGAGAAGAATTGACAAGACAATGTTTCCCAATTTTTCATACTTAAACATGCCATCCGCACCTTTCATTTGACTTATCATTGACCACTGTACATCAATTGATCTATCTGGAACAGTTATTTCACTCAAATCTTCTAATTGAAGTTGGCAAAACTGTTTCTGCAGTTCATCCATTGCTGTAAGCTTGGTTTCATTACTTTTTGTTTTTAAAAGGAAGGGAAACAAATTTACAAAATATCTCACACTTTCAAAACTGGAGTTTTCAATTTTATTCAAGTCAGCAAGCTACGTAGTAGTCGACACAGACAGTTCAGTACCGTTTTCGTTTATTACCGAGGGAAGGAGAACGGCGTTTCGATCGGTTAGTTCAGTGACGTGGTTGAAACGGGAAGTGGCAATAATGACAGAAACAGCGCATTCACTAGAGGAGACTGGAAGCAGTTAGGAGGGAGAAGGGAAAGGAAAAAAAATCAATCAACTGGTTTACACATGAATGTGCCGTTACTATGGTTACGAGGATAAGCCACTTATACAGGGTGTGTGGTTACCGTGCTGCTTTGGAATAGACCGGAAAACTTGTCATTTTTTCTGTTTTCCCCCTTTACAAATGGTTTTACTCTAGCTCCGTAGCAGCTGATAATCGCGGAATTTTGCCGATGCGCTAATCGTGCAACGTTAAAAACGGGGGATCCGTGTAAATTTCAGGTTAATCTGTAGGCCCGTAAAATTAGACGTAAATCTGTACATTTTACGGATAATCCGTAAAACTTGGCAAGTATGACTCACGGGTCTCCTTTACTCTCCAGATAAGCTGGTGCCCATTGATCGGAAGCCTGGTGGGCTCAAAACTGTCATTCCGAATCAAATCCCAGTTCATCTCAATGGTAGCTCAGTGCCTTTAACCACTGAGCCACCATGAATCAAGTGTGAAAATGAAAGCCATCATGGCTCAGTTTATTTTTATACTTATCATACAGAATTATACTTATCTTAAAACAGAATTGACAATGCAAACTTAGTATACATCAAATATTAAAACACACAAATCCATAACGTATATAAAAACTTACATGTATTACTGTATTTTATGCAGTATTTTAAATAGATCAAAGATAAGATAGATAAAAATAAGATGTACGAAGTTTAACTTTACATCTTTAACTTTAATAAAATGTAAACAAAAAATTATAAGCACACAAGATTATAATTATACAGGATCAAAGACCTCAAACATAAGGAAAAGTGCAAAAGAAAGAACAAACTTTTGCAATGTTATTCAGGCCTGGCATAGAAGTTCACAGGTTTGCCAGGTACACTCACTTTGGAACTTGAACCTAGTAATGTTGATTATACCACAAATATGATTTAAATATTTATATTAATGTCACTTTATTCTATTAAACATCATATAATTTATATGAAATAGGTTGTGGATTAAAAAAAAAATGAAAATATCACAGACATTTCCTCAGTTCATTCTAAATTGAGTTACAAAACGTAAGCCTTGTAAAAAAAAAAAAAATTAACACTGTGTAATTGGTTAAAATGAGGATGAAACTTACTTCAGTATGAGCAGCCATGCTTACAACATAATCTCCTAAAAACAAAACTTCTGGTTCTTGCTCCCTTGCCGATATTAGAAAATGTTTGTGCTGAAAAAAATAAAAAAATATGTACAAATTTTTTTTTTTACATTTAACCTATTTTGTACAGAAGAAAGGAACAAAACATATATAAAAAATATTTTCATTTAAATATTAATTTCTTTTTTTCCCTTCCTTTTTGTACTTTCCATAATTTTACAGCATTGTCAAATTTGAAATTTCAAATATTTCCATTTTTTTTTCTTCTTTAAATTCAGGTCCCGTTGCTGATAAGTGTACAACCATTGCTATTGCAGAGTTTGAAGAAATGGCAAAAGTGCATCAGGTTTATTAGTGTTTTAAGTAAAGAAATAAATCCTATTATTTTCAGGGATATGCACAGTTTTTTTTTCTAAATTTTTATTTAAAAAGCTAAATGTAGAAATTGGCCTAAATATCATAGGCGCAGTGTGATTTTTTTTTTTTTTTGAGGATGCACACTTTTTTTTAAATTTTTAGAATATATGTATTAAAATTAAAACTCTAAAAACAATACAGTGAAGAAAATTTTATAGATGTTTTTAATTTGAACCCCTTCCCTCTTTCTCCTGTCAAAACCATAGGGCACGCTTTCACTACCTATATCTCGTGTCCATGACATTTCCATGCTAAAGCGTTCTAAAGAAATACACCCAAAGCAGTTTAAATATATCTATTTCTTGTGCCTGGAATTTTTTTTAATTTCTTATTTTACACATTAGGTGGCTGCACCAGACTGTTTTTAATGTAACTGGGGTGTGATGTTAGCCTTTGAATCTCATTTTTAAAATTTATCATACAAGAAAAAATTACCTATATTAATTAATATTATGCGTAAGTTTAATAAAATTCTGCTTTAACGTTTAAAACACATATTTTTCATATTTAGACTTTCCAAATATTGTCAACCAGCTACACCCCTGACAATTATATTAATTTTCCAAACCTCTATATTACAGTGATACCTAGTTTATGCTCGACTAGTAGTAATTTTTAAAAAAATTTTAAACGACTTCTATGAACTTACAATAGAAAGCCATCTGTCATCACCTCGCTTATCTTCTGGTGGAGCAGCTTCACTTGCTAGAGTCATTTTAAACACTAGATAGAAAAAATAGACAAATTAAAATTATTTCTTTATATGAATAAAATATGAAATAAGTTTAACGAAGTTTAACATATGCAAGTTTAACGAAACTAACAAGTATAGTTTGTCTACGGTAAGAACTCCTCCCATCACAAAATCTGAGGCTGTCTGCCGCTATGAAAATAAGAATAGCGCATTTCAGGGATGGTAGCTTCTCTTCACTATAAAGCTAACACAGTAGACCAAAGAAAAAGATTACCTTCCTCTTGCCGATCTGAGCCAAAACCTGATTAAAACAATTTCCCCACACCTCTACTTGAAATAGTTATACCTCGTTACCATAGTCACTTCCACGGGTTGAGACGAATGGCTAGGGTAGTTCTTACTATAGACAAATTATATCTGCTTTAAATTACTTGTTAATGGACCATCTAATGATTCCAGATAATTTTACGCAAGTGAAAAAAAGTTCTCATGACAGGGCTTTTGGATTTACAAAAGAAATATTTTACTAATAGATATGGCAACAAATGAATTAACTACTTGGCATATTTAGTTAGAGTCATAAATATACACTGCAGATCATAAATTTTTTTAATACGTAATAACTCAGTGACTAAATTCTTATTTTTGCTATAAACCCAGTTTTTTTTCTTCATTTCAATGCTTTTTTTACGTCGAAGTTCCAGAGGGCGCCAACTCGAAGGGTATAATTTGTAGCCACATTTCTCAACACATTTATTTTTTAAAAAATTTGCAACTTTAAAATCCTTTGAGCACCATGGGAATTATAGTTCGCGCGAGCAGATACCGATACGGAAATATCTCAAAATTTAAAACTAGATTCATTTATAATAAAATAATAACAATAAGGAATTATAAAGGCATACAATCAAACAAATGACAAACAGAGCATGACAACACCAAGTACACTATAAGTAAGAAGCCCACTTTAACAATCTATAGTTAAAATTAATACTCAATGTGCTAAAATGTAAACTGAAATACCATTACTAGATTTAATTTTTTATTCATTACTTTTTTAGTAATTAAGTGGACAGGGCCTAAAAAAGTAATTATGTGAGCACTTATTTCGTCTAAAACAGCATAATACAATTGTAATAGAGAGGCAATGTATAACAAAATGAAAATTCTATTTTCTTTCGATCATGATAGAGTTATAAATTTTTATAATTATTTTCTAGAAGGAAAAAGAAAAACTTGAAATTTATGAGTAACATCTTGAGTATAACTTACAGTAGAAAACAATGCAGTAAAAGTAATTCTGAAAATTACAATTTTTAATAGAGAACGATAACGTCTTATAAAAATTGCCTAGCACTCTTCATCAAAAATTATTAATAAACTTAAAAATTTTAAATAATATCACTATCCCTGATAGAGGAGAAAACACAACAACAAAAAATATCTATTAAACAAAAAACGATTACGATTTTCGTTTGATATTAACGATTACGATTTTGTTATGATAATCGCTGACTGATTAAAAGTTGTACACTATATATAGTTTATATCAAAGAATGGCAACAACATCATCGAAACATCCGGATTTCTACGTAAAAAAAAAAAAAAAAAAATTCTTAGTTTTTTATCCGTAAATAAATTATTGTCGGAGCTTAAAATTTTTCCACCTATCTCACCTTCAATATTTCATATCTAATGCGTGCAAAACACAAATATAAACACATTATACGAATTATATGCAATGTATAAAAAAATATGCATATTATGTACATATACTAGTATAAATTTTTTCAAGTTTTATCTCTTTAGTCTACCCTGTTAGAAAGTAAAATAAACATTGCATGGATGCATATGCTTGTCCAGTGTGAAATCAATATCACTTCTGATTTTTTTTATAAATTTCAAATAATATAATTTGGATATATTTTATTATTAGTAATTGTTTGCACCAACACTAGCTGTGCCACTGCCTTGTTATTGTACTTTTTTCTATTGTAGCTTGCCCAAAGTTGGCTGCATATTCAAACCTTCAAGTTTGCCCCATCTTTTAGCTGGGGACCCATTTTTGCATGTCACAAAATCTTGGAGACTGTTTATATAGTCACATAGCGATATAGAAATCTTTCTGTCGTAACAAGAGCTCTTTTGAAAGTGGTATTTTTAGTTCATTTTCATTACTATTCATAATAGTACCTAGAAAACAAGGTTCACGTTTTTTTAATATTTTTAAAAAATATATATATGCATGTAACATATAAAGCCTTAACAAATCTTTTTATGTTATTTCTCTTTATCTAAATTCTTAATTTATTATTCAAAATTAAACCCATTTTCACATTTTATTCGCATCCACCCTTTTAATTCCACATTTAGATGAAAGTATGCAAGAATCAACTTTTTTAGTTCTCTTAACCAAGCATAAGAACCGGAGAAATCCTTTGACCTATTTTTTTTTTTTTTTGACCGAGTTATAAAAAATGCATGTGACTTAAAAGTTCATCAGTATATTTTTGTAAGATTTTTCTCTAATTTTTTTATGGAAGCACTTCGATTTTGTGTCACTTGAATGATCACTCTTTTGACAATAATGATTAAGTAAAACCATGACCTGGGACCTGTTTAATCCCATTGTTCCGTACCTAGGCATAAGTGCTATCCTTACATGGGGAGTATTGTAAGAGTTCAGTGTTTAATTATAAAATGTGACGAGAAGTTGCATTGTATAATTAGAGAATATTGAGTAAATAATAAGATTAAAAATAAAAGTTAATACAGTCCTCTAATTTGTTTGAGCTTCATTTATTGAGAGAGAACACCCACTTCTCTGTAACAACTCAATGTATATAAAAGATATCCTAAATTTTTCAAAAATTAATTTCATGCATTGAAAAAAAATCCATATATTTAATTGCATTAAATTCTTCACATTCTAAGGAAACCACAAAATTGCAAGATTTTAAAAATGTTATTACAGAACTTCTATAATTTATTTATTTCTACTATAAGCAAAATATAAGTTTTTAACCGAAACTTATTAACACAGAAATATGTTTTTAACTTTAAAACTATGAAATTTAATAAAAAAATCTCAAAATCAAAATATATTGCAAATTTTTTAATGTTTTAAAACAAAATCAGTTGATTTAAATCAATGAACCTGCAAAAAAAATATTTGTTTTATTTTTAACTGTTATATATATATATATAAAAGTTGGAAAAACATGAGAATAAAATGAGAGTCCTATATGGGTTTCTGAAATGCTTAGCAACCTGCTTGTTCATTACTATCCTCTCTTTGTTCAAACAAATAAAAACATCATTGCACTGGGTTGATAAATGAAAGTTATTTGTGACGACTTACCAAATACTAACGTCTTGAGCTATTATAATTATAGCATGTCTAATCTACTACACAAAAAAAAAATAAAGAAGTTCTAGAAGAACAAATACTAACATTTATTTTTTAACGGAAAAAGATTACACTTTGTATAGAATTTTTCATGACTACCTTGAATATTACTGATTAACAGTTGGTTATCAAAATTTAAAATATCAGAGCAATGCCCCTCCATTTATAAAGAAACCACACATCTCATAACTAAGCTTACTCAAGAAAGGAATTAAAAAGTTTCATTTTGTTTTTCAATACTGTTGAGTCTTGTAATTGAACTATGAAAAAAAATTTAGATCTCACACTTGGTATTTCTACCATGTATAGGAGGTTTAAGGACTGTTTTAATAATGGTGTAGTTAGGGAGTTCTGTATAGGCTTCTTTCATCCTGAGAAAAATTAGACTGAGATCTGAGAGGCTTATCAAAATTGAGTTCCTGTGCTCAGAATGCAGATAGGGAAGTTGAGTTCAGCACAGTGCAAGAGAACTAAGGTATCCGATTACGTAAAAATATAAATTACTCTTATTCAGCATTCTAAGTTACCACCTTTTATCTTTTGGCTGTTTTTAATATTACACTGGGAAATGCAGGTCATTTTTTTTTCTTTTACTTCATTAACTCCTCATTTACAACTTCACTCCATTTGATCTGCTATCATGTGTAAAGGCCATTGTAACTAATAAAATAAGACAAAAATAGTAATGAAAAAAAAAAGCATCCTAAACTTAATTTCTGCATATTTACTTAAATAACTATAGAAAATCCCCATTTTGTCTTAAGATTTTTGCGGGACACATTTGTGTATATATTTACTAAAAAATTCTCTAAAATGGAATTAAATTCTATCCAGTCTAAAGTTGAGAAAAAATTCAAACATGTACAACAAAAAAAAAGATCGAATTTTCAGAGGAGCAAAACGATAGTTTCTGATCATAAATTACACTATACTATGTCTTTTATGTTGTAATTTCTTTCGCCCGAGAATTTAAAGGTGCGATTTCACGAAGCAAAGTCTTACATCTTGCAAAGGGCTGAATCTAGAAGTAAAAATATTTGATGTAAATTATATATTAAGAAAATTTCAGCTATTGACTTTGCTAAGTTGTGAGAGAAAACTTATTACAACTATGTGCTGTTTACTTTCCTGAGGTCTGTGTTAACTGCTTTGCATAGTTTGTCTATAGAAAGAACTCTGCTCACCATAAAGTCAGTCCATCTGCTGCTATGTAAACAAATAGCACATTTCAATGAGGGTAGCTTCTATCTCCCCTGATTCTCTTTCTCTCACTGACCTAAGCAAAAACATGTCTCAAACATAAACCCAATACCTTTACGTGAAATAGATAAACCTTGTAAATTCCATTATTATAGCGAGTAACTGCCATTATTCCTTGTAACTGCCATTATTATAGCGAGGGGAGTTCTTTCCATTGACAGACTATATCTCCCAGTCTATGCTTAAAAAGCTGTTAAAGATATGCCAGAATGTAAGAATAACCAGTTTCTACTAAAAGTATCAGTTGAAATCTTAGGTAATTTGCCCGTTTTTCTTTCAAGTGATTGGTCAGACTATGAGAATCATAGCAATTAATATTCCTGTTATATTTCATTTGTTTCTTTTATATAATCATTATTTAATGATCGATCTTTATACTTAAAAGTGGTTCTTTTACATGAGTTTTGAGGAAACAATTGTGGTGATAATACAATTTTAAGACTAAAAGCTGTTTTAGACAAGTGCCCTACAATAAAAATGGTGATTTATGTTTTTCCTCGGACATCCTCGTTACTCCTTCTCTTTAAAATTCTACAAACATTTAAACTTTGAAAATCGTTAAGTAACAGAAGAGCATCTACCAGAATACCTCTTTAGTTAAAAAAAATATTCTGCCTATTTTCTTTTTGTTTTGTAGCTTAGCTGTCCTGTATCAAGAACAAAACAATGCATTTTTTTTTTCAATCTGCATTTTAGCCAATAGTTAACAAATACTTTTTTTCTTGATAAAATAATTTTCTTTTTCAAATAGCTATTGCATTTTAATACACTATAATTGAAATAATAGAACCAAGAAACATTAATTAATAAATTTATAACTATGCTTTTTCAAATGATTCTTTTATGGCAGATTAAGGACGAGTTTTGTTATTGAGAATTAATCGCTTTTAACCATTACTTAAAAGAAGAAAAATTCTTTTGAATAATAAGGTATAGAAATTTTTACATAATTTCAAAAGAGAAAAATGAAGGAGAATTGGTCAAATTGTTCGATAGAAATAAAAATTTATAAAAATCACTTAGAAAAAAGTTATTACTCAAACTGTGACAAATTCGGTACAAATTTGAGATAACAATTAATATTACATAATTTGAAATAGAGTAAACACTTAATACCTTGCAAATCTACAATACTTTCTCACAATATTGAAATATATAATTTTATAATGTATGTAATTCCATTTTTTTATTTTACAAATTGTATCCAAGTACATACAAGTTTGTGAACAAAAGTGCATTATATTTATAGAACCTTAATTATTATGTTTCTATACAATAAAGATATAATATTTGTATTATCATATATATAAACTCAAAATAAAGAAATATTGTAATACAATTTTTTGGAAACACTGTAGATATAAGCAGCTCTTTATTTTTACCCATCTCTGTTGAATCCACACACAAAAAAAAAAGAGAAACTAAAAAATGATTTTATTACTAGTTGATATGTACAAACAATGTTACTTTTCAACATGATTGCCTTGAATATCCAAGTATAGCCAGGAGACATATTTTTAAAAGGAAACTAATTGAAACAGAAATCGATTTACAGAGGAACTAATTATATTCTAGAATTAGGAAAAATAAATTGTGATATTGATAGGAACTTTTTTATGACATAATAAGTTTTGAAAGATCATTTTATTTTATCATAAAAAAACTTATATCACTTAGGAACTAACAATGAAGTTATGTCAGTTAACCTGAATTCGTCCAAGCTTCAATACACAAAATTTCTCTCAGGACATACCCGCCAAGTCTCCTGTTTCTAACGAAGACTTCCGTATTTTACGAAAAATTAAAAAAAAAAATTTTAGCAATAAATATCCTCAAATAACAAAAATACTTCTCTTATTTCTCAACAGATGGCACTGTTGCCAGTAGTGCAGTTTTTGTGTGGCTGTGCCAACCAAACCAGATATAGTTAGAATATTGCTGTAAGTTGTTTTTTCTCCGATAACGAACTTCATTTACCTGTGGGAATTTAACAATAACTTTGTTCGTTTGCATTGTATTTTTACCAATTGTCAAAACATAAATGTATTTCTTTTTTCAGAATCATTTGTTGTGGTTGTCAGTTTGGCAACTAGAAAAAAAAAGTTAAAAAATATAGCAGATGTTACATTAGGTATCTTATGCATCCCACTTAGCAATGCAGAGCAAGAGAGAAATTTCCTAAAAAAAAAGAAAAAAAAATTGCCTAGAATTTCGCTTATCACTTTCTGGTAAAAATTAATTTCCCCTAGTAACTGTTATGAACAGAACTTTCTTAAAAATTTTGTACACAAAACCAAATCAGCTACTTATGTTCAAAATATGAATTAATGAAAATTATTTTGATGTAGAGTGTTTATAGTTGTAATTATGAATAATGGTTTAAAAATCTTTTTTAGATTAGGATATATATACATATTTTTTATTTTGCTAAATGTAAGTGTTTATATTATTTCCAATTTTGATTTTCTCTTTTTGACACTTACATGATTATGCATGATGTATCAAAACTGTACATGTAGCCCAAAAAACGTTACTAGTAAAATCCCCGTTATTTTATTTCCCTAATGTTGGCAGGTATGTTAAGATGAGCTCTTAAAAAATACCATACTACCCAGACAAAGCATACAATTAATTAGTCTACAGTAAGAATGACCAAATTCCACATACAATATTGCGCACAAACAGAATATAAAACCAAATAAAATAAAACATATGAATAGTAAAAGCATACATGACAAATAAAATAGCTTTTAATGGTTTTTAAGAAACCTCATAAAAATTTTATCATTTATGTTTGTTGACAAGCTTACAGATATTTGATACCAAATGAAAATTTCATAGGCATTAAAGGACAAAAGCATTTACTTCATCAAAAAGAAGTTGAAAGGAACTTGTGAAGTACTCGGTAGTGCAAAGAAAATTAATTCCAAAACAGAAACATAACTTTTGATAATGCGTATCGTAATAGAACAAAATAAAAGAGATGAGCAGAAAACAAATAATAAATATAAAATACTACTGTAATAAAGTTTCAGCAAAATAGTATATGATTAAATCTTTCAAATTAAATTTTTTATGTTTTGTCAACTTTGGGTATAAGTATGATTGGGGAACCTTTTAACAAGGTTCCTAGATGAATTCAAGAAAAATAATTTCACTCATTTTTTTAAAATACTTTTTTAAACTAGAAAAATCATTAAAATCAGTTAACCTAGCAATAGAAAAACTACAAAAATTTACATTGTATAACCAGAAATATTTTTAAAGTAAGGCTACACACAAGAAGGCTCGATTCCCCTCAATGAAACTAGATATCACAGAAAAACAAATTGAAAGAAATGTTATACTCCACAAGAACAAATTGAAAGATAAGGCTTTCTGCATTCTAATTCATTATAAATCTACCAATCCTTGTGTTTCCCATTACTGACCCTAGGGGTGGTTTTCACATCATCTGATCCCCTGATTTGTAGCATTCACCATGTAAAAGGGGGGCAACCACAAATGATTTGTAGTTTATAAATTTTGTAGTGGGTCTAGTTTCATTGACCTAATCATACGACCTTGTACATAGCCTAACTTAAAAATCTTCAGAAGGTAAAGTGGAAATCTTTTTATTTTGTTAGTTGTTAGTTAGACACTTAACCTGACAAAATCTATAAACTAAAGCAAGGCAGTGAAAAAAAAAAATTTCTTTATATTTTGCAAAAGTAAAAAATTACTTTAAATCTTGGTTTAAAATAAATAATACTTATCTTTTTTTCCTAAATTAAAGAAAAATGACTTATTAAATATTGATTAGTTGATTTAGCCATTCATAGCTTTTCTGATAAAACTTTAGTTCATTTTTGAGCAGAATCAGTTGTTTAGAAATAGCTTTTTAAATGTTTCAAAAATGATTGATAGATAACTCAAAACTTATTGTCACATTTATATCTCAACTATATTATCATTACAATAGAGAAGACACATTATGCTCCCATGGACAGAATTTTTTAGTATTATGAAAATAAGGACTATAAATGTAACTTTTTGATGGTAAGTGATAGTAAAATAGAAATTTTAGTAAGCTAATACTGTAAGTATACTAAAGTCAAACTGTAATACATGTTTTTAAAATAACATATAAAGGCTATAAGTCACAGTGGAAGAATTACATTGTAAATTTCAATAAGAGTTAACTGACATATTAAAATAAAAGCAGAACTATTTATATTGTCAGACATTCTAAACAAAAGAAAAAAATATACAAATTAAACCCAAAACATTTTAGGCATTTAGTCAACAACAGAACACAAGTGAGGATATGGTAAATGATAAATAAAAAAAATGTAATGATCTTGACAAAGAATGCATGATGCATATGATGTCAGTAAAAAATTGATGCATGATGAATGAATACACATACACTTTTCTAGAAAATTGTGCAAAAGACAACGAGTTTTCAATGAGCCAATACTGTTTCTACTTCCTATTGACTAGATCTTCAGTTCAGCATAGAAGCATATTGGCAGTGCATGCTTGGAATAATAAGCCTCATTTATAAAGTGTTAAGTTTTGTAACTATCAAAACATACAATGATTGATCAAAAGAGCTACACACAGCAAGCCCCAGCTTATCTGAGTTCCAATCAAATCCTGAAATTGGCTGGGCTGCTATCACACTGTCTTGGAGTAAATGGGCATCTCCCGTAACACCAATTTTAGACGTTCCCTCTTCATTATAACGCTTAGACGGGTATTCACTGCAAAATAAAAATTTATATAGAATCAATAAAAATAAGACATTTGTTTCTTAGGCTTAAGAGAAACAGTTATATATAGTACAGCAAGGTTTATATGCTTCTCATTAGTATATTTTTAGTATAATTGAAGAGCTTAGTAGAATAAGGTTGAGAAAAAGTGTTTGAAAAAAATTGTGATTCACGACGAAAGGTCTCATTTTAGAGTTATTTAGCTATACATCATTTACGTCTTTGAATCACGTAAATCTTATTTGCTGAAGGTACTAAGTGACAACCTTCGAATATTTTTGAAGTGAAAGAAGTTTCTAAGTGCATTTAGCTGACAAATAACCTTAAAAACTCTGCCTTTTCAGCATTAAAATAAAAATGGTAAAAAGAGTGAGCACAATGACATGAACAATTTAGATTAGTTTCAGGAATTTGTAGATTTTGCCAATTTGAAGCTTGCGAACAAGAAATAAAAGCAAAATGTAATCTTCTGATTATGAATGCATAAACTTTAGAGCAAATTTATTTAAATTTCCTAAATTGTCATTGAAAACCTTCATCCACTCAACTCTTTAATTGTAAATCAGTGTAAATTTCAAGTTCATTGGCACAAATGATACGTTCAAGGCTAAAAACTTACGTAAATATATGGTGTAAGAAACTATGATATGAAAAAAGCACAGAAAAAGAAAAGAAAGTCATTCTGGCTCTTTTCAGGAATTGTAAAACCATTATTTACCACCTTTTGAAACAAATGGTCATTTAAATGTAAAGTAATTTTATTAATGTATTTTAATTCCTTAAAGTGGACAGATATTTTTTTTAATATTATTATGTAGGGAAATAATTACAGATTCTCTAAAAACTTTACATTAGAAAAGAATCAATGTTTTGAAAATTTACACATTGCTATCGATTAAGTATTTTACATATTGTTTTCATAAATCTTTGAATAACCTTAATCTCTTGCACAATCTCTTTACATAATCTTTGAACAATAAGGGAAAGAAGCACTGAGACTGGATGTGATACAACCATTATCTATTTCTTCAACTTAAATTGGGGTAGCATAGAGCCTCATGAGCACCAGTATTTTTTTTCAGGTCATTCCAATGAAATACAAACCATCACAACAAATTTATTAGTGCCATATAAATAATCAAAACAAATACAATAGAAACATATGGTACAAATGTAAAATGAATATTGCATATACTTTAGCCATTAGCATTCTAAGGATTGCTTTCTTTTCTTCCTCCCATTAAAAATTTAGGTTAATTTTTTTTCATCAATTTAACGGACACTATATTGAGAATGCAAGTTAAATAATATTTTAAACCTTTTAGCTAAGTGGCTATAAAATTTCAGGTAAAGAATTTCAAATGTGTGCTGCATTTAAGTAGCGAGAAGCAGCAAAATGTTACCTAACTGAAAAGAATATTTTTGAAACATAAAATAAATATAACTACAAAAGAAAAAAAAAAAAAACTAATAAGAAAGCTAAAATAATAAACTATAATAAAAGACAGGTTTTTATAAAAGCTGGAACTTACTAATTCCATAAACAAAGTGATCCTGAGCCTCCTGTTGTCATAAATATATCTCTATTCTGGGGTAGATGACGACAAAGCCAAACAGTAGATTTATGAGCCTTTATCAATAAAAGGAAAACATTTACTAAAAGAAATCAGAAATGAGCTAAGCATTTAAAAGTTGGCATCTAGAACTCTTGTTGAGTTATAAAAATATATACTAGTTGTTGAAAATAAGTTTTGAACTATTTTATTTATAAAATATATTTTGGAACTCAATAAAATATAATATTTTCTAAAAAGCGGAAGAAATTTTTCAAAAAGACTGTAGTAATTGGGAACTTAACAGTAAAAAGTTGTTTCTGCTTATATTTAAATCAAATAATTCAGTTAAAATTTTAAAAGCAAACTAAAAGACCAATTTCCAAATCATTAAAAAATTTTAATAAACTGAAGTTGCAGAAGGATAGATTAAGCCAGGTAATTCTTCTAAAATGCCACTTTATTACTCTGACGTACATTTACTCTTAGAAGAATTTTTTTTTTTAATCAGAGAGCCCAAAACATCAATGAAAATCTTTCTACTTTCTACAAATAACCAATCCTCTAAATATTTATATATATTTTTTTAAAGAATATCTAGGTTAGTTTTAAACTAAATAAACAAGTAAACAGAATTGGCTTTACAAGAGTGATCCAATTAGAAAATTACTCTGATTTATTATATTACTTTTCTATGAGCTTTATTTTAAAGATAATGCATAATAATTCTTTTGATTTGGTGTAAAATAATTTGAACTGAAATATGTTCAAATATTTTCAGAGGAAATCGTAATACTATGGAAATTATTCAAATTTATGTGTGTTGAATAGATATTTTAGTGATATAAAAGTTAAATGCAGTTATTTGTGAATCTGTAAAGCATTAAATTCAAGTACTTATTACTCTAAAAGCAATTTAAGATTTCAGAAATAATAACTGAAAACAAAGATTAAATTGTACAAATATGTTAATAATAACATTTCAATAGAAGTGTTTAAAACGCTAAGTTTACTTTTTTCAGCAATGAAGTATATCCTTTCTTCGTATGGTATGTTCGCATATCAAACAAATGAAATTTTGATTCCAATGTTGTAGCAACTAATTTATTCATACTAATATCTCTGCGATCAAATTCAACACAGCATACCTGAAACAATTTTAGTTTTAAAACAATCTTAAAAAACACAGCAAATTAAATTTCTTTACAAATTAAAGATTTAATTAAAAAGTTCAATTCTTGATAATTTTAATGTACAATAAGGATTTGGTTAAATTATTAAGTTGGTAAAATCAGATTGTTCAGATATCTACAGTTTGGAACCAATCAGTGGATACATAAATAAAGATTTATTTTTTTAAATTACTTAACTTATTTAGTCCAAATAAATAGTCCCTCCCCCCCCAAAAAAAAAATTAAAAAGTGATTAAAGATTAGATAGAACACCAGTAGTATGCACCAGATCAAAAACACCAGTAATTACACTGGAAGTTTCCCCTTTTCGGTAAGGGGGAATTTTTGATCTACTGATTAAAATTCAATTTTTACCAAATTATCATAATGATTTTCTTAAAATGAGCATTAAACTAAGTTTTTGATCTCTAACAATTTAATGAATATCATTTTCTACTATTTAAAATTTTTTTAAATAATGTTCATTTAAGGCAGTTCAAATTCAACACAGAATACCTAAAACAATTTTAATTTTAAAACAATTATAATTTTAAAACAATTATAAAAAACGCAATAATTTAAATTTCTCTAAAACTTATAGATTTCAATAAACAAGTCAATGCTTGTTATTTTTTTTTTGAAGGAAAATTCCCTTTGTACTTAACTATGAACAATATGGATTTGAATAAATAATTAAGTTAGTAAAATCAGTCTCAATACATCTCTTGTATATCAGTTTGGAACCAATCAGTGGATATATAAATAAAGATATATAGTTTTTTAAATGACTAAATTTATTGAGACCAAAGAAATAGCCCCCCTCCCCATAAGAATTAAAAAGAGATTAAAGATTAGATAGAACACCAGGATCAAAACACCAGTAAGTGCGTTGCAAGTTCCCATTGTTGGTAATGGGGAATTTTTGATCTACTGAATAAAATTTCATCCAGTTATAGAATTTAATAAAAAGAATAAAATTTCATACATTGATTTAAATTAAACAGAATATTTACACAAAAATTTAAAATCAAAAAAGATTAAAACTATAACAATGACTAAAATTATTTAACAAAGTACTAATATCATTGCAACCAGACAATAGTAACAAGTGAAACTGTTTACCCCATTTTTCAAATTGTACTCCCAACGAAGGCACATATTTTTTAAATCAAAAAATTTTATATCTCCATTATCATACCCAGCACAAATAACTCGATCTTCATTATTGTAAGCATTTCCTAAACAAATAAAATACATCAAATAGCAAAATAAATATATCTGTTGAAATGTAATTGAGAAATATATCAAAATTTAATTTCCACAATTATAAAAATAGCAAATACAAATAAACATAAGTTTATCTTAATTATTACAGAATAACATAGTATTTTTAACATTCATATAACTAACATTTCTCTTGAAATACTAAATATAATCAGTTAAAGCAAAAATAATTTTCAACATTTTATATTTTCTTTAATGATTGAGAAAATTATAAGTTCATTTTTGCTCACAAAGGGTTAGTATAAGTTCATTTTTGCTCACTGAGGGTTAGAATATGTTCATTTTTACTCACTAACGCCTGTATTCACCATTGACCCTAACCCTCGGTCTGAGTTCAAAACAGGCTTTATGAGAGCAACTCTAGGTAAGAGTCCAAAATTTCATTTCACTGTGTACGTAACTGCGAGTTACTCTAATCCAGAGTTAAGTAACTTTAACCTGAAGATATTCTCGGTTAGAATAACCGCGCACTACAGAAAAATGGACTAAAGAAAATGTATACAAGGTGTAAATAATTAGTAATATCTTATAGTTACTTAATATATTTCACATACAATAAACTTTCTTAATTTCTATTCATGCTTTTGATTGTATAAATATAAAATATATCAATTTACCAAATGCAACAGTCCAGCAATCTCTTTTGTCATGACCGGCCTCTGGTTCCATTGTCGCTACAGGTAAATCTTTTTGACGTGGATCCCAAACTTTAACACTACCTGAAGATAAAATAAGTTAACTAAGGACATAATTGTATACTTTGTCTATAGGTAAGCTTATTTATTATGAGCCCCAATATAACAAGATGTCTTGTTTAATGAGAAATTTTTAATCTATGGGTAGTTATTATCTTACCATCTCTACTACATGTGACAATTTCTGGAGCTCCAACACCAATATTTAAGCCTCCAACACCATCAATTGCATTTATTATCTGTGAATGAGCTTTTACGGAATAAATAGGAACTTCACTTTTATCCAGATCCCTGAAATAGACATAAACTGTCTAACTTTAAAGGATGTACATGGAAATTTAACACAAATTTATATTAAGCAAAATGACATAGAATAACATGTTCCTGAAAAATTTTAAAAGTACCATAATTAAATAATTAATAATGAATAATTTAGGCTTGAAAAAGTTTAAAATGACAAGCATCTTCTTTTGAAAACTTTTTTTAAAAAAAATAATGGAATATTTTGTCAAATTTCTTCACTTATAAAATCAATTAGCAAATTTAACTAATATGTATGAGGGTATTTATATAAAAGCTAACAAGACAAAAAAAAATATTAAAAAAATGACACACTGAGATGTCTATCCTGTGTTAGATTAATGCACTACAAAGTATCGGGAGAAAAAACTTCAGTTATCAAGATAGCTCACTTAAACAGTAAGTGTTTCCATATTACTTAATACAAATGGTAAAAGATTAAAAAAAAAATCTTAACTTTGTTAAAAATATTTTCTTTTCTTAGATATCTAAATGATTAATGAGAAATAATCAAAATACATTATAATATTTTTCATTATAATATGCCGTTAACATAATGCTCAAATATCTCTATCACATTTAGATATCTCAGTGTTGACAGAAAAATATATTTTCTTTTAAAAAATTTTCTAAAAACTGCAATTTTTTTTTTAACTACAGTAGACTCTTGATTAACCAAGGTCCGATTATCTGGGACAAATAAAAAAAGTGAAGTGCAGATTGTTGCCGTTGAAACGTGACGAAAGACCCCGTTTTTCTTAACCCTTCCTTCCTACTGCATTGAACTCATCCAGTCGACTTTGAGTACAGATAATCAGTTTTGCTCTTGCCTTTGTGGCGGGACAAGGCCAGATATGATTCAGTGTAGTACAGATTATAACTTTTCTACATGTTTGACATTCCGTTCAGTGTTAACATGCCCAATCGGAAAAGAGTTGTTCTTAGTATAAATCAATAGCTGGAAATAAATAAAAAATCTGAAAAAGGACATACAGTTATATCACAATTTCGTGAACATGAGATTGATGATCAAATCCTGGAAAAACATTATAAAAAAGAATTTTATTGTATCACAATTTTACATTTTCTATAATTTTTTCATCAAAATTTGCATTAATTGAATAATCAGAGATTTTTGCTTATCTGAACTGAAGCATTTCCTGATGATCCTGGTTTATCGAGAGTCTACTTTGTTATTTTAAAATTTATTAAACTAACCAGATTTGTAAATTGCCTTCAAAATCTCCAGTAGCTAAATGTCGCTGATGAAGACCAGATGCCCCGAAGGTCCCACACTTAAACCCTTTGGGTTTAGTAATCTGAAAGTAAAGTGAGTTTAAACAAAACATTATTGCGGGAAATGCCATTAATTAGACAAAAGCAAATAGTAAATAAAATTATTTTGTTTCCTGAAGTTGTTCAGATTTGATATTGATATCCTTTATTACATATAATTATACATAATATAGTACTTTAAAAATATATATATTGGGCAATGAATATGTTAGACTAGGCTCTACGAGTTTTGTTTGTTTACTCCATTAACATGTTGCACAACCTATACTACAAATCCTATGAACAAATCACACAGCACTGTTAAAAGTGTGCAATTGTTATTTTAACAAGTTGTATTTTAGTACAGTAAGTAATTTTTTGAATTTTGCCTTCTAAAATTCGTTTTGATAAGTATAGAGCAATAAATTAAAATTTTTTTACAGATTTAAATTTTCAATTTAATAATTAATTATAACTATTTAAATTTATATGATAAGGAGAAAAATTGTTGTGATTGTTCATGAAACCCAAACCATGTGATACATTGGCCCACTAATGGACCACAAAATTAATTCAGAGTATTTTATTTTATAGAGTTATATAATTACATAAACAATAATTAATATTTATATATATATATATTGGAAGCAGAAAAAGTATCCCTATATTTATTTTTTAAAACTCCATTTACAAAAATTTGAAATGAAGAATGACAAAATTTTTTTAAAAAAAGATTATAGAAATATTTCATAAAAAGTATTTAACATAATGTTTTAAATCTTATCTACAAATATCTATTTCATTTAAAATGAGATTTACACAGCTAGTTTTGTTTACTTTAAAAAATAAAATTTGTTAGAAATATTGCTTTATAACTTTAAAAAAAAAAAAAAATAGAGAAGTTTTAGAATAAAATTTAGTTTTAAAGATAACTCAGTAAAGATAATATTTAGCACCTACTCTCTTTAAAATTAGAAGGGAAAAAAAAGCAATATATTTAATTTTTATTTAAAAAAAAACTGTTAAATTTAATCAAATTATTTTTAAGAAAATAGTATTAAAGATCAAAGTTTTTAAAGGCGTAAGATTTTGAGCTTATACTTATATGTTCTTGTGTCTGTATGTTCTTTAGAGACTCTTACTGTTCTATGATCCCCAAACATTTACCGGGTTGTTCAGCGCTTGATAATTTTATTGCGGTCAATAGATGAGAATCATTGATTGTTCACATTGTAGATTGTTTTGGTTTAATAAATTTAATTTAAATGCATTTAAACATGTTTTCAAAATAAAATACATGTAAAGTATTGGTGCAGCTGTAAATTACGTCTCTAAGCTCCTTGTTAATTTCTCATCCATGGAAACCCAACTCAAACAATCTTGAGAGATATACACCACAATAAATAAAATGGGAATAATTTAATGTTCCTTAGGCGGTCTGGTATCATTACATCCAGGGCCCAGTACCGGTCCAAGTGTTAAAGACCACTGTGATAAATTATTATATTTGTGTGATGCAATGTCAATGATAAAAAAAAAATTATGTTCAACTAATGTTTATAAATTATTGTGCATGAAGATGATATAATCCAAATTTTCTTAAAGCCTCACCAGAAAATATCAAGCTTTTCATTACATAACTATTTGCAGAGCAAACCTCTACACATTTAAATTTTTATTTTCAAGTTTAAAATCTATTTGGTGCCTTGGCGGTTGTAATTGGCGCAACAAATAACAATACGAGAAAATTCCTAATACAAGATATGTCTGGGAATACAAAATTGACAGATCTATTGTTAAATTTCGCAACGCACTTACTGAAGGGGAAATTTCCGTATTGTGATCGGCGGCATAATAATCGCCAAGTCTAGGCAATTTCTGGGCAGCAGCTCGCGAATAACTAAAAAAAAACATTACAGAAAGGGGCCAACTCAAAAGGTATAATTCACAGCCAGGGGAGATTTCTGCATCGTAATCTGAGGCAGAATAATCGCCAAGTCTTGGCAACTTCCAAGGGCAGTGGCCTCCTCGCGAGAAATTAAAAAAAAAAAAAAAAAAACACAGAAAGGGACCAACAAAGGTATAATTCGTAGCCACCCCCTCGGAAACATTTACATTTCTTTTTTAAATTGGCAAATTCAAAATGTATTTGGCACATTGGCGATTGTAGTTGCGGCAACAAATCACGAAACGGAAATATCCCCTCGTAACACCCCGGGGAAACATCTACATTTTCTTTTTTAAAATTGCAAGTTTAAAATCTATTTGGCACCTTGGCAAATGTAATTGGCGGGACAGATCACTATACGGAAATATCCTCAGCAAATATTTAAATAAGGAAAGGCTTTACGTTTCAACTTACATCGCTAACTAATTGAACTTTACCGCTAGAAATTTCATATATTTGTAATGAACCCTTCCCATTAGGATGTGTACCAAGAGCAATGAATTTCGTACTAATTGGTATCCACTTAGTATCAAATATTGTATGATTCACAGGAACATTGGCATGTAAAATTATCTGAGGTTTATCCATTGTATAAGGCGTACAAAAGTCAAACAAAAACTTAAAAATAAAACAACGCAAAAATTTCAATTTTCGCAGTGTTTATTTATTTAATGATCTCAGTCACCGTTAAAGAATGAAATTCGCACAGAACACTAATTTTAAGGATTTTTATTTATTTTGAAAATATCACTGCAGAATAATCCTAAGAATTAATTTGTTTAATTAAAATGCATTAATACGATTTCATATTTCATTGATCTTAATTGCGATATCAAATATTATAATAACTTAGCTTTTGGCAATGCTGATTGAGTTACGTTATATAACTTCAACTTTGCCTGGCGCCATTACGTAAGTTTATGTTTATATTTACATTTTTCTTTTTAAACATGAGATTTTATATATTGAATTGGGCTTATATGTCTTGTTAAATATTGTAGTATTGGTGTTTAATAGGAGCAATTTATTATATTTATAGTGATAATTTAACCTGTTATGATTTCGTCTTTATAATTGCCAACATTCAATAATGGCTCTTCTAGATTATGAAAATCAAATGTATCTTGAATCATTTCACGATGATGCTTTAGTAGTTCTGGCTAAAGGCATTGGAGCAGAAAGATTAGCTGTTAATTTGATAAAAACTTACAATGACCCAGGAAATTTGGTGTTGGTTATTGGTTCAACTACTGTTGATGAGGAGTTTATAATTGAAAAACTCGAGAGTTTAGGAGAGACTTTGCTTCCAAAAGTTATAACTTCCGATGTGGGTACAAAAGACCGTCGAAACGTTTACATGGAGGGAGGAGTGTTATTTGTATCATCTCGTATCCTCGTCGTAGATATGCTTGTTGATCGTGTACCAATCGATCTTATTACCGGCATCATAGTGCTTCGCGCTCATAAAATTCTGGAGTCCTGTCAAGAAGCATTTATAGTTCGACTTTATCGAATGAAAAACAACAAAGGATTTATTAAAGCAATATCTTCGAACCCATCTGCTTTTACTCGTGGGTTTTCTCAAGTGCAGCGCGTCATGAGAAATCTATTTGTAAAGCATCTTTTTCTATGGCCAAGATTTCATGCTGTCGTAGCAAGCAGTCTCGAAAGAGCAAAACCTGATGTTATGGAGATGCATGTTCCCATGACCATGGCCATGACTTCCATTCAAATTTCTTTATTAGATTTGATGAATGTTTGCGTAAAGGAACTGAAGCATATTAACCCATCTTTGGACACAGATGAGTTAACAGTTGAAAATGCTATTGCTAAATCATTTGATAAAATCATAAAGTATCAGCTTGATCCAATTTGGCATCAACTGAATGTAAAGACTAAGAGGTTGATTGCTGATTTAAAATTTTTACGTTCTGTTTTACTGTCAGTTACGCAGCAAGATTGTGTGACGTTTTATAATATGCTCAAGATGATCAAAGAGAACATTACTGTTGGAACACAGATGTCTGATTGGTTGTTTCTAGATGCCTCAGATAGTTTGTTCCTGCATGCGAAAGAAAGGGTGTTTGGACCTAGTAAGAAAAAAGAATCTTCAAAAACGGAAACTCTCAATTTTGAAGAGAATGCCAAATGGAAACCTTTGTGCGAAATTTTGAATGAAATAAGTAATGAATGCACCGATGAGGAAAAACAAATGGTTATCGTAATAGTTAATGATGATTATGTTTCTAAACAACTGATTGATGTTTTAACTATTGGAGGAGAAGAATATTTATACAACAGATTTCAAAGACTGTTTCCTAAAATTTGTGCTGAAATGAAATCAAATCGTAAAACGCGCAAAAGAAAACTGAAAGACAACGAACAAACCTTAACCCAGATGATAGGTGAGAAAGATGATGATGATGATGAACAAGAAAGTGCTCTGCCAATTAGTGAATTGGAAAAAAAGTTTCCAAAGTTGTTTATAGAGTTTTACCCAATTAAACATTTAGTTAGTAATCATTTTCGTTTTCAAACTTTGTGCGATCTTCATCATCCTAAATACATAGTCTTCTATGACGGTGACATGGAGCTTATTCGTAGGATTGAACTTTCTCAAGCTTTGAATCCTAAAACAAGAATCAAAGTCTATTTTCTAATCTATTCGGGTTCTTCTGAAGAGCAAAGCTTCTTGACTTCTTTGAGACGTGAGAAAGAAGCATTTGAGTACTTGATAAGAGAAAAAGCATCTTTAGTGTTGCCAGAAGGTATTGATGGAAAATCAAATGACCATCCAGATTTAGTCCGAGGTTCATCTTTAGCCAACGAAACCGTCAATTCTCGAAAAGCTGGCGGGCAAATTAGGAAACTCGAAGATCAGAAAGTGATTGTTGACATGCGAGAGTTCAGAAGTGAATTACCCTCCTTAATACATAGGAGAGGTATTGATGTTGTACCTGTGACTTTAGAAGTGGGTGACTATATATTAACTCCAGATATGGTCGTTGAAAGGAAGAGCGTCAGTGATTTGATTGGCTCTCTTAATAGTGGCAGGCTGTATACTCAAGCACAGTCGATGTGTCTGTTGTATAAAAAACCGATCCTGCTCATAGAGTTTGATCAGAATAAGGCATTTTCCATGCAGGGGAAATATTATTTTAACAGTTCTGCTTCTTCTCAAAATGTGATTTCTAAACTGATTTTACTTACTTGCCACTTTCCTCAATTGCGTATTTTGTGGTGCTCTTCACCATACGCAACTTCAGAGATGTTTGAACTTTTAAAAGTAAAAAGAGAACAACCTGATGAGGAAAAAGCTGCACTAATGAGGGTGGAGGAAAACGCTAGTGAACTATCCATTTCAAAGTTTAATCCGATCGGCTATGACTTTATTTCTAAATTGCCTGGTATTAATTCTAAGAATATTTGGCCTATTTTGAATAATGTTTCCAGCATAGCTGATTTAGTTAATTATTCAGAAGAGGATTTTAATAAAAAGTTGGGAAATTCTGTTAATGCAAAAACTCTATGGAAAAGTATTAATGAGGAAATGGTATCAGATGTTGGAGTTTCTTCTAGTAAATATAAAAAGACTTGGAAATCAAGGAAAACATGATACACTCATGATATAGACTGAATGCATTTACAATGTTTCCTTCTTGTGATAATGTGTTATTCAAACATTTAAAAATTTTTAAACTTGTTAAATATTTATTATAATATTTTAGTTCAGTTTGATCAGTATATTTTGTCACGAGTAGAACACTGAATTGAGAGATTTTTTAATTGATTGATATCATAAAAGGATTTAGTTATACATAATTTCTGAAATATATTTTGTACATTTGTATTTTAAAGTTGTTTTTTCTGTGGAAAAAAAAGGAATTTGTATTACTGTTAGTTTATAAAATTTTTTGAATCAATCTTGCTTTTTGTGTTTTATTATTTGTTTACTAAAAAATCACAGTTTATATATTTTGACTCTTAAAATTTATTCTCTGTACAGTTTATATTATATTTACAAATGTGAGCGAGTGGGTTGATGAATGAAGTGCAAAATTTCTCTAATAGTGCAACTATAATTAATGAATGTGCTATCTTAAATTATAATCCATTTCTTTCACAAATCGATTAATAGTAAATTAATTTCAAATTTTTATTTTCCATAGTGTGGTTAAGTTTATATATGTATATTGTTTTAATTAAGGATGTACCAAATAATCATCCATTATTTGGTATTTAGCCTCTTTGTGGAATATTCGTTTAACTGAATGTTCAATCACATATTCGGCGAAGAGTTTTTTCACAAAGTTTTTTTAAATTTGAATAGATTTAATAAAGATTAATCTAAAATCTTATTTTTAGCTATACATCATTAGAAATAGTATGTAGACATATTTGTTAAGTTCTAAAATTAATGTACTTGTTCAAGGCTTGCAAACTTATTTTCTGGAAGACAAATGTAAAACCGAAATAGCATTGAAACTACTTTGTACTGAACCATGAGTTTTTGTACTACTGTTTTTTTTTTTTTTTTTAATTGTATTCAGGTTAGTCAATTTTGTCGTTTTTTTCTTCAACTTTTTTTTTGCTTTAAGAATCATTGTTTTTTTTCTCCCCTGTTTTTATTAAAGTGGAGTGTTTCTGATAGCCTTTATTCTTTTATTGTGACTTTTTTCTGTACGGTATTTTTAGTAAACTGGTAACATTGACAGCTGTGATTTTCAATGCTTTTGTTTTTAGAACTAAGTAGGCTTTTTTTTTTTTTACGTTTCTCTTTTGCCTTTTTTTATTAACTTTTCTTTTTATTGCTATTTTTATTAGGACACAGTATTCTTTTCCAAAGCATTTCTAACAAACTTTATCGTTACTTTCTTCTAGAAATACTCCAATGTGGAAAAAGTTAAATTGAAATTCTCAGTGTTAAACGTTTCCTTTAAACATTGAGAATGATCTTTATTTTTGTTCCTATCTAGCCTTTTCTTTTTAAAAATCTTTGTTTTTATTTTTTGCAGCAATTTTTAAGAGCATTTTCTTGAATAAATAATATTTAAAAAATTATGAATTAAACAAAATTCTGCAAATATTTCACATTCTTCTCTCATCTGTACTGCCTCCATAGATGTGATGTGCCTAACGTTTCATTGTATTTTGAGTGTACACCTGTATTCCAGTTTTTTCGTATCATTTCAAGTCTAGAAATTAGGAGAAGGGCATGTAATTTTTCCGCGTACCTTAAGGCTGTTGATTATGGACTAATCATAACTTTTAATCCGACAATATTTTCACCAAGTTTTGCAACCTAAATTTTAAATTGTGTAACCTTCTATAAATCGTGATAACGAGACGTTTTCATATATGTGATTCTTCTGACATTTTGATTCTTTTGGTTTGTCTGATTTTCACCGTTTTTAATATTTAAAACTATACTAAAATCGGCTAATATCGCAATTTCAGTGTCAAGCATTGATTTTCGTAATTACCTGACTTAAAAGTTACACATTACAATTTAAAATTCATACATCGTGATTCGTTTTCATGTGATTTAATTCTGTATCGCAATTTGTTTTTAGGGTTTTTAGAATCATTATCGGGTTTCGTATTCACACGTTTTTAAAATTCAATATTGCTATTCATATTCATGAATTTTTAAAATCAAAAATTGCGATTCATATTCATACATGATTTAAAAGTTATGCATTGCAATTTATATTTACGCAATCTAAAAATCTAATATCACGATCTGTATTTACGCAATCTAAAAATCCAATATCATGATTCATATTCATGTGAATTCTTGTAAGAGCTAAGTTGTTTCTTAAATTTGTTACTATAAATGTGTAAAATCAGAATTTTCGGTGCTCAAGTATTGGGAACATCCTGAAATTTTATCATATTAGTGATTTGATATATTCTATTAGTATTTTTTTTTCATTCATAAAATGACATTTATTTGCAGCTTCTAATGTGTAAAAATTTTGAACTTTGTTTTGAAGATTAGTAATTAAATCAACGTATTAACATTCAATCCTGATCAAATGCTCTTCTTTTAACTCTTTCAGAAATGAAATAAAAAGTGTACTACTAAAGATATTGTTGCTGAGATGTTTTTAGAAGTGTGCATTGAAGCTTAATAGATTAATGTTGCAACTATATTGTATTGTAAACCCTATCTGTTATAAGCTTGTATCAGAAAAGAAAACTTTTTATAAATGTATTTAGTTAGTTATTATTTATATTTGCATTTTTTATGTGTGGTTCTACTAATTAAACATTTATTTTCCAGTTACTAGATATAGTGTGTGTGAACAATGTCTCATGAAAATGCTATTCATTGGTTTAGAAAATGTCTACGAATTCATGATAACCCGGCTCTTCTTGAGGCAATAAAAAATAGTAAACACTTTTGGCCAATTTTTATATTAGATCCATGGTTTGTAAAGAACATGAAATGTGGACCAAATCGATGGAGATTCCTAGCTCAATCTTTGCAAGACCTTGATGACTCATTGCGCAAATTCAATTCTAGGTATGTTTTTATATAGTATCTAAATTGAATTAGTTTCTAGTTAAATAAATATTAATATTGTAATAGTTAATCATGAGTTGCAAATCCTAGCAATTGATATTACTATAACTTTTTTAATAATAATAGCAATACAGTACAGAACCTCTTATCCGGAAACCAGAAAACCGGAACGAAATTCCATAAATTTCCCCCCCATTTCTAGAAGAAGAAAAAAGGGAAGAAAGTGTATATTTCTGTAGATATTTTTAATTTCATTATTTTTTTCCTTTTTATCTTATTAAACTTATGTATTATGCATGACTTTATTGTTTTTTCTTCTTTTTAAAACTATTTCTAAATAATAGTTTTTAAGTTAGGTTTGATAAACAATAAAAAAAAGCCATTTTGTAGCAAACCGGAAAAATCAGTTATCCGGAATCGCGATGGTCCCAATCGTTCCGGATAATCGGTTCTGTAGTGTATATATATATCTTTATATATATAGTACTGGAAAATTTATAAGAATAGAAGTTTTGGTAAAATTTTAAGGTGAATAGTTTCTAATATTGGTGAGGAAATTTTTTAACTCTCCTCACATTGAGCCACTTAGTGATATTGAATTGAAATTTCCCTACTACCTTTTCCATTGAATAACTTGGGGAAACTTGCTTTTTTAATACAGGAAAGCACACATCTACAAACTTTGAAAAAGCAGAGGCTAACACTCAGAGACTTAAACTGGTTTTAGGTGGTAAGCACAAAATAGCAAACCAAAAGAGCGAGTACATTTAGTTATAACCAGAGGTTTTGTTGAGTAGAATCTGTATTTCTCAATTATTTTTTAGACAAAAAACGAGGGTATTTTTTATAATTTTTTTTAAAGATATTTTGTTGCAATTTTGTTTCATTTTTAAAGCATAACAAACTCCTTAACCTCAAAAAAAAAAGGTAAAAAAACAGGCACAGCACATTTATTATCAGTGCTTTAGTGGACGCATAGTTCTAACAATATTTGTTGGATTTTTAAAGAGGTTGGAAAAGTAATAAGGTGGGTTCTGTGAAACATTTCCCCCCTTCTTCACAGTTTATGATAAAATTGATTTACAATTCTAATTTTTATCAAACAACCCAATTGTCATAACACTTTTAACAACCAACAAATCAGATTGGTTTTTAACTTCAATATGAACACTATGAAATTAAATTTTATTTTTTACCAACTCTTCCAACATTTAACTCTCTTCATTCTTCATACATTTTTATGTTTTGTTTGCTTAATTTCATATTTATTATAATGCTTTTACGCGTTTAAAAAGAATTAATTTTTTCATGGAAATCTCATTTTACGTTAAGGAAAAAACAAATCTAATTTTTTTTGGTGCTCCTCTCACTATTGTACTTGGATATTTTGCTATGATGATACAGTCGAACCTGTTTATCTCGAATCTCACGGGAAAGGCGACAAATTCGAGATAAAGAGGTTTCGAATTATACAGGTACTTAAAAAAATTACATTTAATTAAGAAATTCTATTAAAAGTGCTTTAATTGTTTTTAGTAGAAAAATATAGACATTTCTTTAAATTGATTATACCACATACATCTATTTATATAACAGTTTTTTAACATACATTAAACATTGAAAATAATTTTTCCAAGATTTTTGACGTATAACCTTATTTGTTTCGATTATTCTTTTGAGGTTAGAAAGATTTCCAAATTCCTCATAGCCAACATTTTCCTGGGATTCAAGAGTAGTTTATAAGAATTCTACAGCTTTTTCTACTTCTTTTGCATTCACTTTTGATTCATCAATATGATCTTCATCTGATATTCCTTTGGCATTATCTGTCAGTGTTCCGCTTGTTGCCAGGCAGTTGTGCACTTGTAAAAATAATCAAAATTAATGTCAACATTAAATACAGACTTTATTGCATTCCATTCTGGCAAATCTGGCACTGCATTTTCAGCGTTAAGATTTTCTTCTTTCTTACTGATGCCTTCATCCTCGTATTCATCATCTTCACAGCTATTCCTAAAACCAATTTTTTAAAACCTTTTTGGATAGTTTTTACAAACACATTTCTCTAGGCAAAACAGTGGTTCTGATGGCGTCTAACTTGTTTCATCCATGGCATCTACAAGTTTGCATACCAACTGTTTTCTATAGGTTTCTTATCTATGTTGAAAAGCTGACCCCTGATGGTCACTACACATCAACCCCTCACTTACTGCCAGAATCATTGTATTCCTTTTCAGTTAAGGAAGTGCAGGGATAGTGGTTAAAATTCCAAGAAACACCCCCTACCTGTTCATCCCTACTTCCTGTGGATTCACGAAATTCATATCTGTCTACCAGTTCTACTGATAAAGAAATTTTTGACATTTGTGTTGTATTATTAAAAATTCGAGAAACGGAGGTTTTGAAGAAAAAAAATTCGACATAAACATGGAAAATACATTGATTTTAGACAGTAAATGTAGGGAATTTCAGAAATTTTGAGATAAAGAGGTTCGAGATAAACAGGTTCAACTGTATTGATAAAATATCAGAAAGCAATTTTTGAATTTATAACCATTTTATAGAAAGAGATGATAAATTTTATCCGTTAATAAGTTTTTAATTAAAGTTATATCATTTAATATTTTTTTTACTAAGTTATATTTTTCTTTTAAAAATTTTTTTTTTTTTTTTTTGTACGAAAAGTTCTTCTCTATTTGTCTGTATGAATACGTGAGAATACTGCATTTGGTTTAATTCTTCATTTTCATTCAAAGCAATTTTTGTAATGAGATTGTCGTTACTTCAATATTAATTTTTTAGGCTGTTTGTGATTCGGGGTAAACCTCTGGAAGTATTTCCACAAATTGTCAAGAAATGGAAAATAAAGCTCCTCACATTTGAAAGTGACACAGAACCTTATGCTAAAGTGAGAGATGAAGAAATACAAATCTTAATGAAGATTCTGAAGGTGGAAGTTTGCACATTTTCCACAAATACCATTTATAATCCTGAAAAGTAATTGTATGCCATAAATTCACTTTTCTTAGTTTTTATTAATAAATATTTATTTTTATTTATTTAAGGAGCCCACTTCAATTTTCACTCCTTTTAAAGTGGAAAAGATTTCTGTCAACTCTTTTAATAGCAAATATCTTAAATCAATGCATTTTCTATATTTTTTAATTTTTTCCCTCTGTTCTTTTTAACTGTGAATAAGTTTGAAAGAATATTTATGAAAGTCTTCTAGGCATATCATTTCATAGTCTAGAATGTAAAACTGTACATTGACTATTAAATGGCTACATTTCGGGTCCAGGCAATGCAACCCAGTGTACAATTAAAATTAATTTGCTTTAACAACTTTTGGTTGGCAGGTTTTTGATGTGTGTCAGTGTTTGATAATTTTGATCGTGGATAAAACTGTAAAGCTCTAAACCTTCAGCTACATATCTTTTACCAAAAATTTGAGTGATATCTTTAAACAAGTTTAACTTTTTTTTATTTTTTTTTCTTTTACTACTAATTTTCTTACAAAAGCAATGACATAAAATATTTGTTGTAGTTGTAGTTTAGGTACTCTTCCGTTAGCTGTGCGCAAATGTTCCCAATTGTGAACCAAACGCGAGGCAAGTCGCTAAGCGAAGCAAATGACGATACAGTCAACTGAATGAAAGTCGAAAACTTTCCAACTGTAAACAAATATTTATTAATAGTAAAATAATTAAATATGAAAAAACAATAAATAATAAAAATATAAAATAATTAAATATAAAAAAACAATAAATAATAAAATATAAAATAATTAAATATAATAAAAATATAAAATAATTAAATATAAAAAAACAATAAATAATAGAATATAAAATAATAAAATATAAAAAACAAAAATTAAGAGGGAAGAAAGAAAGGAAAACGTGCTTTGTTCTGAATGAATTCAGAGAATAGAGCACATGGCCCCAAACTAACATTCCCCTTTCTTTTGTAAGAAATTTGGCAGATTTCTACGTTATTTCGCTATTTTTCGCTCACTAAAGCTGCACAATAGACTATCGGCGCCAGTCTGGCAAATATCCCTCAGGATGATCCAAAAACATGACAACACAATTTTGATCCTCTGCAGAGGAAATAGCTTCTATATTTTTTGAAAGAATTTCACTTTTAAAAAAAAGTTATTCAATTATTATAGAAAACATGCATATTTCAACAGAAATGATGGTGAGTTTTCAGAAAGATTCAGACGTGGTGTTTCATAATGTTTGATTTTCTAACTCTCGTAAATTTATTTATTTATTTACAAAAGCATCTCTAAATGGAAATCAATATCAGTTTAAATTTTTTCTTGGGAAAGGCGAGGCATGTATTTTTTTTAAAAAGTAACAAATATTATTTTTTAGGTTATATATCAGTTGCTGAAAATGTTTAACAAATTAATGTTAATCAATGAAAATGTTTTATCATTTTTTGTTGCAAATTGTTTTTATATGTTATCTTAATGGTTTAAACTATTTTCATTATAAAGGAACTTATATCTCTATTTGTGTTGAAACTTTATTTATTTCAGAATAAATACTTTTTTACTTACAAATGTGTATCTTGTGTGTGTGATATCAAGAGAGTAGTGAGAAATTTTTCACATGAGGATGGGAATCCAAATTATTAGTGTATACATACATTATTATTATTTTTTATTTGAAAAAGTCAAATGGCTTAAAAATTATGTCATTGCCACATTTAACATAATTGTTATGCCAGCAACTCATATCACAGATGCAATTATTGCATTAGCTATATAAAAAAAATTTATTAATTTTTTTAAAGATTTTTTTTCTAACTAGGTCTGCCATTTCAAAAAAAAACTGCTAGATAGCCTAAAGTTTAAAAAATTTGTTCCTGTATGCCAATCTTCAAACAATAAATATTTAATTATTTAAAAAAAAAGAAGTGTAGAGTGCTCTGTTTGTTTTGAGAGCATTTGATTTTATAAACTGGAATATCTACTCTTAAGGTAAAAATGTTTTATAGTTAAAGCTTTGCAAATACATAAAAAGTTAAATTGATTATTATATTTATAATTAATTTTTACTTAACTTACATTATGAGTTACAATTTTTAATTTACAGAAAGATATTAACATATTTAATTTATTAACAAAATTCGTATAGTTATAGATTCAATATGGTTTCAAATTTTATGAAAAGTTTCTGTAACTTTTAATATTTTTTAGTTCCTTTTAAAATAATAAGCATTTTTCAGGCAGACTTTTCAGATAGAAGATAGATTTACTTTATTGAATGACTGAGTGATCATTGACATTAAATTATGAGAGGCATTCCTTAACTTTTCTTTATTCATAAAGAATATTCACATGGATTCCTTTGTAGTCCCCTCCCCCTCCATATTTTTTAACTCTCACCCTTCAACTTTCCTAAGAAATGCAATCCACAGCTGTAACTTTTTTAAAGCTAATAAATAATAAAGTTTGTCATTTATACATATTATTATTTATTAATTCTTAAATTGCGAATCTAATAATTCAAACAAGAACATGGTGTGTAGCGTTTTTAAAAAGTGCTTAAAGGTGCTTTTATTATTTGGGGTTTGTAAAAAGTGCTCAATTTTCTATCTTTTAAAAAGAGATTTTTTTTTTGCTGTATCGATTGTTTTAAATTACAAAAAATGCATGATTTTCACAATTTTCTCAGCAATATTTATAAATTAAGAACTTTAAATGATAGGAAAAAAAATATTTTTTATTGCTGCGCAGATCCTAATAATGATTTTTTTTTTGGAAAGTGATTAAAAAAAATTTTTGGGTGCTTAAATAGTACTTAAAAGGTGCTTATTTTTTGTTGAAAAATATGGCTACGCACTCTGTTATTAGTTCTTAAGTTGAGAATCTAATAATTCAAACGAGAAAAAGCAGCCTTTTTCATTTATGTCTAACAAAAATTTCATTTTATAAAATGGCGATAATGATTTCATTGTAGAATGATTTTAGCATGTGTTAATGTTGTAGTGATTCCCATCTTGCAGACTTGAATTTAAAAAGTGATTGACTACACAATTTTCATTCTATTCAAATGTAATTTTTGACTCACTGAGAGATTTTTCACTGAGACTGAGAGATTTTTGACTCACATATCCCACATAGCCCTGTGTTATGTTCCTGTATGCAATGATCTT
Organism: Parasteatoda lunata; assembly: GCA_949128135.1. Taxonomy (NCBI): domain Eukaryota; kingdom Metazoa; phylum Arthropoda; class Arachnida; order Araneae; family Theridiidae; genus Parasteatoda; species Parasteatoda lunata. The sequence goes on from OX421970.1 coordinate 103,314,110, forward strand.
AAAAATTAATTCTTCTGTTTTTAAAAAGTAATGAATACAATCTTTAAAATTTTATCATTGTATTTATTATTATTTAGCCTGAGATTTTTTACAAAGCTATCTTAGAGTGCATACTTTCTAAAAAGAAGCACTATAAATAAAAATAAATATTAAAAAAAAGTAATGAAAACTGAAATTTGATTTTATAAAATAAATTTGAAATAGTTTATTCATTCCCAATTTTCTCATTTACTACATCATTTGTTTTAAGCAAAATGTTTGCTTTGTACAATTGATGTAGTAATTATATTTTTTACTTCAAAATTATGAGCTTCTTCAAATAAGAAGCACACAGTTCTTCAAATAAGAAGTTTGAAAGTAATGTGTGCATTAAAATGAAATTTAACTATTTTTTTAATAGTTGAATATTTTAAGTAATTTTTGTTTCTAATGTAAATTATATTGCTCGTTGCATTGTAGATGCTTGTATGATATGTTATACAATAAATTATATACCTGTTAAATTTTATTAGAATTATTGAATTTAATGGTAAAGTGCCCTTGACAATGCAGGCATATCTAAATGTTGTTGACAAGATTGGATTGCCGCCAAAACCAGTTCAGTCTGAAGAAAAAATTGTTCAACTTACATCAGATAAAGGTGATTAAATTTTAATTTTGTTAATTGGCGATTTTCTTCAAATGTTTACTGTTTCATTTATTTTCTTAATGGATAAATCTAAAATAGATGATTAAAGTGAAAAACTAAGTGAATAAAGCACAAATGAAGTACAGAAATGGATATACTCTAGCTTTGGTCCTCCAGACAAAAACCTTTTTTAGTATCTAAATACCAAAGATATAAGAAAAATAAAGAGATAAGGGCACACAAAGTGGTTTAACCCCTTAACGTTCGGTTAATTTTCAAGAAAACGGTCATATAAGTGCCTATTTTTTTTATTAGTGCTATTTGATTATTGCTGACGTCTAGTTTAAAATAAACTATCTACAATTACCTTAAAAATATCTTGGTACTGCCACCTGGTGTGTAAAATGAGAAATAAAATGTTTTCCGTTCAAAAGAAATGAATTAGTTTTGTTCTTATTGGCTTGTTACTACTGAATACTCCAACCCAGAAATATCACGGGAGTGAGAAATAAAGGGCGAAACCTCACCCTGTCATGTTCACGAGAGGGAGAAGGAAGGGGTTAAACATTCAGGATAGAAATTTACCTCTGTGGAGGACTTTGATGGAACTAACCACATAGCTGCCAACTCTACTGGATTTTCCAGTAGACTACTGGATTTTGCCTGTTTCTCCTGACCTACTGGTTTTTGTACATTTTAGAAAATTCCCTGAAATTGAGTAAGTTTCCTTAAAAAATCCCTATTGAAATAGAATTTTTGCACAGATTATTGCTTGCTTGAATATTTTTAAAAATGTTGCTAATACATAATAAAGTGATACTCATTTATAAAATTCAGTTCACTATTTTTGAGGAATTAAATGCCTATAACTATTCAAAATTACGAATAAAAATAATACATAACATTTCAAGATCATTTAATGCAAAATCATAACTGGCAAATATTGCAGTTTTTCTATTTTGCTGACCATAAAATTCCTTATGTGTGAAATATTTAGTATATTTTGCAACAATTATCATGAAATTTATGTTATTTCGTAAAATCTACTGGTTTTTTTCCTATCTGTGTTGGCAGCTATGTAACCAGCATTTGCATTACATGAAGAGGAAAACCATGAAAACCTCCCATGATTAGCCTGGCGGCAAGGGGACTCTAACCTGTGATCTGTTTACCACGGAGGATATTTTATGTTAGCCCTGTGGTCGAGTTGAGCTAAGAAAAGAGTTTGTATCGAAGAGTCATAGCAGGATTCAAATGTAAGCTACCTCATTGGGAAGCGAACACTTAAGGAACTTTCTAACCCCTGAGCCACAAAAGCTCAGCTATAATATTATGTAATTAGTTATGTTAAATTTTGGTTGAATTGCTGATTTCCTTGCATTGAACCTTGCTCCTGTTTCCTGCATTTGCCCTCTGGGGCACTGATTATTTAACCCATATTAAAGATACTTAAATTAATTAAAGTGAATTGTTTAGTATCATTTCATAACTAAAAAAATTTTTCTTCGGATAAGATATCCCTTAAATTAAATTTATTTTGAAGTATTAGTGGAAAATACCTTTTGGAACCCAAAATCTATAACTGCATTTCATAGTTTTATTTAAACATTACTATTCATATTTTTTAACAGTACTATCATTCAATTTTAGAAAGATGCTCACCTCTTGAAGATATTAGTGATTCAAAGTATGATGTTCCAACCTTAGAGGAATTGGGAGTTAAAGTAAATGGTTTATACCCCTGCTTATATCCAGGAGGAGAGACAGAAGCTTTAAAACGCCTTGAACGCTCTCTCTCAAATGAGGTAGAAACATTAAAGAGTCTTGTTTTTAAATGTTTATTGTTCCCAATAATTTTGGAGAATTTCTTGAGCAAGATTGTGTCTTAAAACATTAAACAAAATAACTCAGACTTTTTTTTAGAAAACCTCCTAAGCAAGAAAACTTCACAAAATGCGTGATGTTTTTTTTCTGGAAATTTTTCTGACAACTAAATAAGCATAACTTCTTTCAAAATAAACATTTTGCTTAAGTTTTTTATTGATTGCAGGGAGAAATAAAAAAAATTAAAAAAATCTGGTACATATTAGCTTTTAAAATTATTTTACATTTTATTATTAAAATAATATTAGTTATACTATATAAATATGAATAATTGAATTTTACTTTGAAAACTTAATTGAAAACTTAAATAACATGATATAAGTTTTGGTACTGCTTTGATTAATTAAATTTTCATTCTGCCAATTTTTAATAAATATCATAATTTTCATTAAAGTAACTTTGACAAAGAAGGAAACAATGAACTCTCAGAATTATTCATAACAATTATATTTACTTATATTTAAAACTGTCTACACATAATACTATTCTGATAATAAAAATTTAAGATATCTTTCACACCATGAAACTATTGTTTTATCTTTTCAGCTTTTTTGGACCTTTAATCTAGTACCTTTTTGGCAACAAAAAGTGAATACTTCTTCTGCAATGGATAAGTACTGCATAACTAAGAAAATTCTGCTCAATTTCGCCATGAATTGTAACACTTGGATAGTAGATGTTTAATTCTCAGATAGCGTTAAATATTTTTGTTTTTGAAAAAAAAAGTCATTACTCTTATTGTTTTAATCATGAGAAAAAATTAATAGCCCAAAATGATTGTAATTGATTTAGCTATATTCTTGGTTGCATTTTCAATGTGATTGCTATTAATATTTAGCAACACTTTGTGATACTAATGATCTTAGTAGATGCATTCTGGTAGCTATCATGCACAACAGTTTTTCCACATCCCAAATAAAAATGTCTGAAAGAAGAAAAAAAAGGTGACGCTATTAAGAGCTAAATTATATCAATTAAAATCTAATTTAATGTTAATTTTATTCTCAAATCTTTTAATAAATCATTCAGCAATTTCTCTTTTTAATTTTGTATTTCTGTAATTGCGAACTTTATAGCTTGACACAATAAATGCAGACCCTTATTATTTTGTATGAAAAACAGCACAGTGAGCTAGTTTTTACAGAATTAAACTTATGACATACTCAAAGATGTTTTCCGTACTCAAATCAAGACCATGATGTATTCCTTTCAAATAAATAGATAGGCATCCAATTTATTATCAGGAATTTTACACAAATCTACCTCAATGGGTATCATATCTAAAAGGCAGGGGGCAGAACTTTCAAGGTTAGCCTTCAAACCTTACGTAATCCATTAGTAGGGAATAATAAATACTACAGTATTGCCAACAATGTTATTTCCATACATATGATCCAGAAAATTATTATTCTATCCCAGTCTTGTTTATGTCCAATTTCTTTAATTTGAGGTTTCCTTTCTCCTTAATTGTCGTGCTATATCTTTTTTTCATTCCTCAAATGTCAAATTAGTTTTTTTTTTTTTTTCGTTCCTCAAATTCTTCTTTTCTTTGTCAATTTTCTATTTCCTCTTGTTGTTGTAACTCTTTAACTCATTTTTCCTTAATGGATGCAGGTCTTGCCTTTATCCTCGCTTCTTCATAAATCTTAGATTTCTTAATTAAACTTATCAAATCTACTGTTACTACATTTTCCGCAAACGAATATCCCAACTCTGTTGTTAATTTTCTTTAATTGCACTTGTATGCTTGAGCAATGAAAACCGTAGTAATATTTATCCCAAACTCTTGCCTTATAGCTAAATAAAACATTTCTAAAATGGCTCCTGATGCGACTACCAATAAAATACTTTAAGCTGTACCAAATCAAGCTGTACTAAAAAGGCAGCTTGATCTGGTGCAACTACATGTAAAAAAAGGCATTTATTTACAACATTAACAAGTCTTATATCATTTCCAAGTAGTGCACACCTTAAAATAAAAATAATAAATAAATAAAACTCTGAGACGCTCTACCAAATTGTCTGCTTATTTTAATTTTATCATTCTAATTCTTTTTTTCTAACTTTTAGCAATATGTTTGCAAATTTTCAAAGCCAGATACTTCTCCTAATTCTATCAAACCAAGTACAACAGTTTTGAGCCCTTATGTAAAATTTGGATGCTTATCTGCTCGGACATTTTACTACAAAATCAGAGAAGTTTATCTTAAAAGTAAGGTTAGTATTTATGTATACTGTTGATATTGAATTTTATTTCATCCAAAATAATAAAAAAATTTGATTTTATAACTTAAAATGTAGCTAACTGCTAAGTTTTGAAAATGATTTGCTTATTTACTAAAAAGTGTATGTATTATTTCATTGGTATGATTAAATTTCTTTTTATTATTTTAGTCTGGATATACGAAACCTCCAGTTTCTCTACACGGCCAATTATTTTGGAGGGAGTTTTTTTATACTGTGGGATCGGTGACACCACATTTTGATCAAATGATTGAAAATTCTGTTTGTAGGCAAATACCTTGGGTGGAAAATAAGGAACGCCTTGAAGCTTGGGCACATGTAGGTATCATTCTGTTTTAACAATTTTTATATGACTAGTGAACATTTTTATTTAATTTAATGTATTTATTCAGTTCTTGTTATGAATATTCAATGAAAAGAGATTCGAGACTTTAATTATTAGGCTTCGCTTTTTTTTTTCTTTTTCTTTCAGATTTTGAACCTATTAACAATGTTTTTATTTTTTTTTATATTGTTAATATGATAATAATTTTTTTTAAACTTTAGTATGCTGCAAAGAAATTTAAAAAAATCTGACAGGGCTTTAATTTAAAATCTATAACAATAAACTTTTAAACAATTTCAGAGTATTAAATTTAATTTTTCTTTTTAATAAATTGATGATTTATATTTAAAATTACAAGTCAAATCTTTGTTAAAATATTTTTAAATTTCATAAAACTTCCATTAGATGTAGTAGATGCCTTCGACTGACAGTTATTTTGTATTTTAAATTTTCTGTATAGATTTAGTAGTATCTCAAAATTTTGTCGATATGGCTTGGCATTTTCAGCTCCCTTTCTATCCAGTCCTTGACACTTCATGTAGATCAGGTAAAAAAGAGGTATTCTTCCTATGGTGATGATTCTTTATAATAAAATTTTCTTTATATAAAAAGTTTCTTACAATAAGATTTTTTTTTTTTAAATAATGCAAAATTACCCTAATTATTTTTTTATCAGCACTCTGATGAGATTATATTAACTTATTTTTCAAAATCAATAGTCATTGCATCGATTATGGTTCACTGCTTTCTTGTAACACCACTAGTATAATGGATGAGATAAAGTAAAGAGTCTAAGTCTGTCATTCAATTTATGGATTTAACCCTTAATCAAACTAAAGTCAGTTGAATATGCTTTCTTTCTTGCACAGAAAACAATTTTTTTTTCTCAGAAAAAGTTAATTTTTGTATTAAAAAAAAAAAAGAAAAATCCCTTTAGTGGCAAATTATTTAAAAGAGATCCAAATTGGAGAACAATATTTTTCTTGCAAACTTGTAGTTATCTCTTACTTAAAATTGTCTGTGCGTAATCTTCAATGCTCAAGATGTGTATGCAACAAATGTTGTTGCACATCTCTACTCAATAGTTAAACATTTTAGGTAATTAAACTAAAGCAAGTTCAATAGGAATATTTTTTTCTTAATTTTTTTGTATGGTAATATTTAACTTCCCTTTTCAGGGGCGTACAGGTTACCCTTTTATTGATGCTATCATGACTCAGTTGAGACAGGAAGGCTGGGTTCATCATTTAGCCAGGCATGCAGTTGCTTGTTTCTTGACTCGGGGAGATTTATGGATTTCCTGGGAACATGGGATGAAGGTATTGTAATTATTACATTTTTTCATATATTTCTGCTTAATATACAATCAATCAAACTCTTTTGTTATCAGAACGTAGGAAGAGTGGCAATTTATTCATTGAATCAGAGTGCTAGCTATATACTGAGATGATTGTGCTCCGGAAAAAGTCCGGATTTTTCGAAAACCACGATTCGGAAGTTTCCAGAAATCCAAGGTCCAGAAGTTTCAAGAAATCATTGATCACATTTATAAATAAAAATTCTTGTATATTTTATTTAAAAATATTAGAACTAGAATTTATACTTGGGATCTCTTTCATTTGTTAATATTTTTTCTGGTAGAATAATAATTGTTATTAGAGATAAAAGTAAACTTATAAATAATTATTCATTTAAATTAAGCTGCATATAATTTATTTAGAATTTCATGTTGTGAAAATATCAATGATTGAAATTTATAAAGACATAAATTTTTTGAAATGCGTCATTAATAATTTTACTCAAACAATTTTCAGGATTTTTGAGTTAGGCTTACTATTACCCTTGTATATACTAGTTTGCCTAATTAATTTTAAAAAAATGCTCAGAATGAACTTAAAATGTTTAAAAATAGTTCACATTTTATTTATTTATATTAAAAGGAAAGAAATTTCAATTTTTTTAAAATTAAATTACAGCTTCTTTCATCAGCAATTGCTCTTTGTATAAGTTCTTATGTGTTGATAACTGTTTGAGATATTAAAAATAAATGGGATGTAAAATACATTCAATGATTTCCATAGCAACATCTTATGGTTGTTACTTAAATGAACACAATTTCTTATTCTTCATCTATATAAATTCATTTGATTCCCCTTCATTGCTAATCTGATTGTTAATTTATCTAATCATAAATTCATCTGTTGTCACATCATTGCTCATCTGGCTGTTTAGAACATTGCAAGATAGATAAGAGACAAAAGCAGATTTTTGAACTAAAGGGGAGAAAAGATTGATTTATACTCTTTTAAAGGGGAATAAAATGTTCACTATCAATTAGATACTTTCTTTTTAAAGTTTATGCTAAGCTAAATTCTTTATTAAATCCAAGTTTTTTTTTTTCTCATCAAATAGTTTTTATAATTTTTTAACATCCAACCAAGCAATTTTTAAATTGTTAAATCAAAGTTCTGTACTGTTAAAATGTTCAATTTGTCTTCAATAATTTAATTTGTTATACAGTGATACCTAATGGAGTTTTTTTTGTGGAGTCCATTAAATACAAAATTTGAATGTTTAGTGAATGATTTGATTCTATTTGTCTTGAAAATCCAAATTCTTCTGATTTGTGTTTTAGTTTCAGAAAATTTTTGAGAGTGTAAGGAATTTATTTTAAATTTTCATAAAGCATAGAAACATTGACAGAAATAATAACCAAATAAGGTTAAAAAAAAATACTAATTATTAATTAAGCTAGTTGCATTTAGTTGTTTTGGTAGTGGAATTTATGTAAATAGCTTTCTAAAATGGTTATTAAAAAGCTCACAAAATTTAAATTTAATTGATACTTTTTCTGGTTAATAAATATTTTTTAACCACCTGGTAAAGCCTAAAGAATTATAGTTTTTTTTGTATAATATTACATACAAAATATATAATATATAATAAATAATTGTATAATATTACATTATATTATTTCTCCAAGTATAGAAACAAACAGAAATTAGCCGTGGAAAGTGGGGAGTTGAGTGTAATTATATTCTCTCTACTGACCACATAAAAAGTCTCTTTAATGTAAATATCAGAGCAATGAATGATATACTACATCATATTGCAGGTTTTTGAAGAACTGCTTTTAGATGCAGACTGGAGTTTGAATGCAGGAAATTGGATGTGGCTTTCAGCGAGTGCCTTCTTCCACCAATATTATCGTGTTTATAGTCCCATAGCCTTTGGTAAGAAGAGTGATAAAAATGGAGATTACATAAGGTAATGAAATATGATAAAGAAGCGAAACCAGTCATCATTTAATGTTTATGTATAACAATTGTTTATTCTTTTAATAGGAAGTATGTACCAATCTTGAAACGATTTCCACCAGAGTATATCTATGAACCTTGGAAAGCTCCAAAGAAGGTAACTAGTTTAAAAAGATTAATAGATAACTAATTTAATATTTTTCGAAGCTCTTCCACCAAGGAAAATAAGAAAACCACAGTTTTAAGTGCTTTACATTTGAAGCAAAGCTATAATTTTAAATTGTGTATAACATCTTGCTGTGAAGAATTATCTGGGCTTTGGAATGGACAAATAACTTAAATATCTTAAAAGTTATTCCACTTTTTAAAAAATCGCCAATTTGGCGACATTTCTTCTCCTAGATTAAAATTATCAAAAAATCAATGCCTTATTCTCATTTTTTGTAAATTTTTATAAGCCCAGGTAATGCAACATTGGAATAAGTTTTTAAGTATTAAAAAATTACACAACAAAAGCTCTCAAAACTGTGGCTTTTCTTCATATTGACATTTTACTCCATTTTCATAATGAATATAGCGAGCGCTTGCCGGCTAAACTTGACCTAAAAGTCATAAGTGACTATTGCCAACTTACAGTGGTTTTACAAATTGTTGTATGTATATTATTCTTAAATATGTATCGTTTCAAGCTACAGCAGAGTCTTCAAAAAACACCCTTAAAGTAAAACCTCTTAAGTACAGCAAGTTTGTAGAACAAAAGAATCATACAGGTTAAAGATTATAATTTCAAGACAAACTGCATAAGATGGGGAATTTGATGAGCATTGTTTATTGGCTATCTATACATTTCCCAAACAAGCTGATACCCATTAATCTAAGCTGATTAGGCTTCGCATTAACACTGAAGATTTAACTACAGTCCTACACTATGACTGCTCAGTGCCTTAACCATTGTACCCACTTAGCTCTATTTTTTAGAAAAATTATCAAGGGTGAAAAGGCTATTAGCTGTTTTATATCTTTTAAACTTCACACATGCCTCGTACAAATTAGATTTTAGAGGAATTACTTAAGCATTTAGTATGGTGAATCTACATTCCCCTGCTTAAAAATATCAGTTTGCCGTTTAGATGGTGTATTTACTTACACATATCAACTTAAAAACATTTGTCCCTATTAAATTTGTACCTCTGAGACTTTTGAACGAAATTACACGTTTTTTGAAAATTGCATCAATGTTCAATTTTTATGAGAAATGTAAGACTCACATTTGGGTTCAAATTTGAAATTAGTCACAACTTTTTAACTGAAAAATCGTTTTTAAAATTGCTTGTTTTAAAAAAGGCCTTTCCAAATATGTATTAATACATACTTTTACATTATATTTAAAAAAAGTATTTTTACTAAAAATAATATATGTTTCAGTTATTTGCAATAAAATATAGAATTACTTTAAAAATTTCAAATTTTGCTATAATTTTGTACCTGCTATAATTCTGTAATAAATTAAAGTATTTCACAATAAGTGATTAAGAATTCAGGCATTAAAATACCTTAAATCTTAAAAAGAAAATTCTTCTCTGAATTTGAAATGTCAGTAATGACTTCATGATGAAAGAAAAAAAAAAGCAGCTACATGGAAGAATTAAAAAATAAGCTGCACATTATGGAAAAAATTATTATTATATAGCATATTTTTTATTTAAATAAATTCTAAATATATATCACATTAAAAAACGTGTACATAATTTTAATTTAAATGTTTTTTTTATATTTTTTACATTGAAGACTTGATGATTCTAGTACTTCTTAATACCATATAAATTAAATTTAAAGTTGCATATATTTAGACAAAAAATTAAGTTTAAATCAACTGACATTTTACAAACTAATTTTTTTTTTAAATAAAATATTTTTTAGCGAATTTACTTGCCTTCTTTTTGAGATCTTAATTTTATTTGCATTTCTTTGAAATTAAATATTAAAAATATATTTTGTTCTTGTATTAACAATTATTTTAAGGAAGTGTAAATTATTAGTAAAGTTTGTGTTTGTTATTATTAATATTGATTGATTTAGTGTTATTAATATTTAATTTCTAATGTAACTTCTTGAGGTTAAAACATTGATTATAAAATGTTTAATTTATAGATAAATATTTCAATATGATTGTATTTAACATAGTAATTTTATTAATCATTTTCAAGCTTCAAGAGCAGTTGGGCTGCGTTATTGGTAAAGATTACCCCTCCCCTATTGTAGATCATGATAAAGCCAGAGTTGAAAACCTAAGGCGAATGGATGCCGTTTACAAATCTGCAAAAGAATCAGGTTTTAGAACAATCTTTTTTTATTTATTTCATCTATTAAATTTTTGTGTGAATATTCTTAGTTATGATTTTTTTTAGAACATTTGTACTACATTGATTTTATAAATAACTGAAGTGTTTGATGTAAAGGCATGTTATTGTTCAAGGATTTAAACTGAAAAACTTTGTAAGAAATATAAATTTAAAAACTAGGTTTGGTTAGGTTTTGTGCTATTAAAATGGACAATTATCAAAGACAAAAAAAAAGAACATTATCAGCCAGGGTGCCAATGATTTAAATCAAAAGAATTTATTAAAATCAGGAATTTTAATCTTTCAATTTTTTTTTTTAAATCAATAAAATTAAAAGGCAAAGATGGATGTCTTGCTTTTTAAAATATATCAATAATAAAAAAAATTCTCTTTAATGTATTAAATAATTCAAAATATATTTAACAAATTTTTGTAAGATTTTATTAATTATAAATTTTAATTATTAAACTTAATATCCCAAAAGTACATTTTTAATGTTTAAAAAATTTTACTGATTCATTGCCTTACAGAAAATTAAATGAATAAATATGCTAAAATTTTTCTTTTATATTTTTCAATGATAAATCCATTTTTGATTTCCAGTTCAATCGGTTTCTGTTTTGCTTTTTTAAGGATTTTTGCGTTACAAATTTTATAGAACCACCTGATACGAAAGATTCTTCTTAAAATGTTGTTAATAAATACTTGAAGTTTTTTCCTGTTATTTTTATTGTAGTGCCATGTCTCATATCCATACAGTAGGACAGATTTAACATTAATATTGAAAGTTATAATTTTCATTAAATTTTTTATGTTTTTGTTTTTCCAGAATTTATTGTGAATAGCATAACTACTCAGGGCTTTGTTTAATCTATTTAGTATGCCTTCATCAGTTCTCTTTTGTTAATACATGTATACTGATATATATATGTGTGTGTGATTATCCATATATTTAAAAAAAGTATATAATTAACTTGAACTTGATCAGGAAATTCAATCTTCCTTTTCAACTATTCGAAATTAATCTGATCATTCCATAGATGGTTACTGTCTTTCAGTGTAATAAATAATACTACAACAATTTGAAGGTTCCTGAGATGTCTATGCAACTTAAAAAGTGGCGATTGGATAGCGATTAACGAATGATTTTTTAATCACCATTTTTCATATTTAGTCACTTAAAGTAAAAATTGTTTTTTAAATTTTTACAACTAAATGCATAAATCCTTTATTGCAAATGGTAGTTACTTTGAAACATATTAAATTGGTGTGCAATTAACATATTCTCCGAAGCTATTAGATCAATCTTTGAAAACAATTCCCCGACCTTGCATTTTTTTATTCTTTTAATGTCTTTTCTCAAATTTTTAATAAAAAAGAAAATTTAATCATGTTTCAGGTGGGAAAAAATCTGCCTCTCCAAAAAAATCTCAAAAACAGTCTCCAAAAGCAAGCTCTTCTCATCAAACTTCTGCCTTATCTTCTACACCTAAAAGCACCAAAAGAGCTAACTCTCAGCAACAAAATAAAATCACTAAATTTCTGAAACTACAGTAAATTAAGTATTTCCTTTCTGCTTCAAATGGTGGTTTATTATCATCTTTATGTTTTTATTGTACAGATATGTACTGTTTAATGTGATATTTTTGGCATCTAATAAAGTTATTATTACTAACTACTTGTCATACTTCTCAGAAACTTTTCTTATTTGAGATAGAAGCATCCCCTGCATTTTAAAGTGTTAATTTAGTTATTTTCATACTTTTTAACACATTACATCACCCAACCATTACCAACTCTAAACCCATTTTGTGGCTATTTCTTTTAATGCTCCTGATAGGTATGCCAAGTAAATTTAGCCTCAACCAAATGACATTCACAACCCCTGACATTCACAACCCCTGACCTGATACCTCTCTCTCTCCTAATTTTTACTACAACCAATGTGTGGACTATCTGCCATGACAAGTTTAGTTATTCACAGCAATTGTTTAGATAGCTGCCGCGATTTAACTCAGATCTCCAATAGCAACATGAGTAACGCCATAACATACTCTTATCTAAATATTAGCGTTTTATTTTCCTATTTTGTAACTAAAGTTATTAATTAAAATGCTCCTGACCATATAATAAGTCATGTTTTTCAAATTGTTAAGAAGAGTGTTTACTTTTGATTGTAATTACTAATTTTCTTCATTGAGAATACATCCTTTTTGATTTATTATATTTAAAAAAAATAATTCTATTCCACAACATTTTGTCTTTATGAGGGTCTAATCAAAATAAATTATATCTAATAACTGCACAAAATATGTATCTGGACACGCCTCTAAAGTAAATTTCACACATTTTTTAGTTGATATGATAGATTCGAAAGTATAGAAATATTAATTTTTATTAAAAATAAATACGTATTGTTAAAAGAATGTGTGGAATAAATACTAGAGTCCTACTGTTATACGCTATCTTTAGAATCAATAATGGCAGTAGCTCCAGAAACAGGCATGTTGGTTGCATACTAATGTTGTTATAATGGTTATATACTAATGTAATAGGCATATTGTTTGTATCTGAGGTGATTGTGCTCCGGAAAAAATCCGGATTTTTTGCTAGCCACGATCCGGAAGTTTCCTGAAATCCAAGGTACAGAAGTTTCAACAAATCATCGATCACATCATTTATGTATAAAAATTCTCAGATATTTTGTCTTAAAATATCAGAACTAGAATTTATTCTTGGCATCTCTTTCATTTGTAAATATTTTTTCTAGTAGTATAATGAATGTGATTAGTAGAGCCCGGATTTTGATGATCTAAAAAATCTCAATTAATGCCCTTAAAAAGTGCAAAAAATGCCTTTTAAAAGTGCAAAAATGCCCTTTAAAAGTGCAAAAATGCCCTTAAAATGTGGAAATAGCACTAAAAATGCCTTATGACATGACTTAAATAAAGTAAAAATATTAAACTAAAACAATTTTTTACTCTTTAAAATTATTATGAGTCATTTCAAAAAATATAAAGCAATGCAATACTTGTTCTACGTTCATTAAAGTTTGAAAAATATGTTTTATATCCTAAAATAACAAAATAATAAATAAAAAAGGAAAATATATTGACTTCAAAACATTTTCAATTTGTATAGAAACTTTAATGAATATAACAACTTCCATCTCATAATATTACTAAATATCAGAATAACATTGGATTATTAGTTTTTTTTAAATATTTTGAAATGTAAACGAGCGTCTCTTGCCTGAAAGTAAATTTTTATACCTGGAGAAGCTTCTTTCAACGTCTACTGATGTTATTGGTGCGTACTTGAAAAAGACGGTCTCACTTACTGACAATTCTTCTTCAATTTGAAAAGATGTTGCTTCACCTGTTAATATCCTATAGATTTTCTTCATTGTTTGGAAGCCAGTGTAAAAATGATAAAAATTCTAAAAAATTTAAAAAATGCTTTAAAATGCAAAATATGCCCCAAAATTTAAAGAAAAATGCCCTATAAATCTAAAAAAATGCTCTAAAGGACAAAAAATGTCCAAAAATGCAAATGTCATCAAAATCCGGGCCTTGGTGATTAGAGATAAAAGTAAACTTTAACATGATTATTAATTTAAATTATACTGCATATATTTTTATTTTGAAAATATCAAAGATTTACATTTAAAAGGCATTAATTTTTTGAAATGCGTCATTAATGATTTTACTCAAGAAATTTTCCGGATTTTTGAGTTGGGCTTAAAATCACTCCTGTTGTATACTAATTATAACTTTTACTCACAATTTTTATGCAACCTATTTCGGTATTTATTTTTATTTAATTAAAAGTAATACTTATACATTTTTGAACTTATCACATTTTCTAAAAACTTGCTAATATTATTTTTAATTAAAAAATAAATAAATACACATTCTAAAAGAGTGTATGTAAGGAAAACAAAGAATTATTTTGTTATACGTTATCTCTAGAGCGAATGTGAAAGCGCACTGGTTGCATAAACCAAATAAAATTCCAACTTTCAGTTCCAAGTTTCTTTAAAAATTATAATAATAAAAAATTAACCCTTAATTCGTTATAACTAGACAAACACTTTGTTAAATGGAGAATCATTCTGATTAAAAATTTTATAAGGTGAAATTCATTGTTGGAAGACACTACAGTGTTAAAATTGAACAAAAGAAAAATATATTGTTAAGAATTTAGTTTATTGAAACAATCATGTTATTAATATGTCAAATATAATTTTAAATGTTGTTTGATGTTCTAGTTAAAAATTGTATCGAGTGAAATTCACTGTTGGGAGACTCTACAGTGTTAAAATTGAACAAATGCCTCAAAAGAAAAATATTGTATTGTTAAGAATTAAGTTATTGAAATAAATACACAAATATTACTACAGCACTGTTTTAATTTTCAATCATAAGTCATGAGGGTACAAACATGAAAAAATGATTTACATTTTTTTAGGAGAATCTCATCATTACATTTAATAGGTACAAAAATTATAATGATTGTAAAGGTGTACAAATACGCATGTATAAATATTTTCTTATCAATTTGTAAACTAACAATAGATTGTAACAAAGTCTAGCTGCATTTTTCACACACACTCTGGACTGAAGCCAGCAAGTACAAGGTACAGATACAATTTACAAATTTTTTATATACCCAAAACAATGTAAATAATGGCTCAGTTTGAAATAAGAGTATTTTTTTTAAATAGCAATGATACAAGAATTTATTTCAAAAAAAATTTCTTTTTTAATTCTTCAAGAATTTATGGCAACAAAAGAATTACACAATTCTAAAGTACAAGGATCACACGGGAAATCAGTTTCCCACAACCTAACAAAGAATCAAAACATAATTACCTGGAAATATTTATCGCAGAAGATACAATATTTTAGCTCATTTTCAAGAACCGTTGGTGTCATAACATTTGTCAAACACCGGTATGAGTTTTTAAAGTCCAACTTTAGCACATCTTCCTCTGTGGGAAAGTGATACTCGTACAGGAATTTCTTCAGGTTCAAGAACAGGTTGGAACAATAGGGTTAATGGTCAAACACCACCTAGTGAAATTTCAGCGGCATATTTTTTATGGAATTCACCCTATTCTGGCGAACGTTTTTATGGAACAACACACTTTAAATTGCACCTTCCCCAACTGTTTTTGCACCTGAAGAAGCTACTGTGCAGGAATCACTTTTAAAACAGTTGAAGATGTGTAGATAACTGTGAGAAAGTATCTATAAAACTATCACAGTATGTTACAATTCCGGTGGTGTTTGAGTTGAGAAGTAGATGAAATACTGCTGTATTTTTTGCAATAAACTTTTTTTTAGGTAACTAAGTTTTGTTTCCTTTTATGTGCTGCAAAAATTTACATTCTGGATGACCCATGTAGACTTACATAAATTTGGAGTAAAAGAAAAAGTGCCATTGCCTAAGATTTGCTTGCAGTGTTTTGTTTCCTTTTATGTGCTTTGAAAAATTTACTTTCTGGATGACCGTTGTAGAATTACATAAATTCGGAGTACAAGAGCAAGTGCCATTGGCAATGTTCCTAAAATTTACTTGCAGCACACAGAAAATTACAATTTAAAAAGTGAAGAATTTATATTTTCTTTTTGTTGATAATTAATGTTTGCGACATCACATCTATAGGTGACATTTATATAATAATTTTTCACTCCACCAATTTTATGCAACATACAAATGCTATCAGTCTGTAAATGTGCCTGGTAAGTAGAGAAGAAAATTCTTGCGTTATAAAAAATAAGTTTTTTTTTTAAATATTTGTGTTGTTTCAAAGTTGTTGGATTTTTAACACTCCTCATTGAATTGAATATTGCTTACGTGCTTCGCATTAATATGCAAAAGATGGTTCAGATATTTATTGTTTAAAAAAAAAAGTTATAGTAGTATAAACAGCCTTGCTGATAGTTTTTCGTGCAATGAATGTTGATGAGAATAAATTTTTCCTTAGAAATCTTTAATGTGTGACTTCACTTTTTAACAGTTAAGAGAAAAATTGAAAAGAATTGACTTTACTTTAAGTTCAAACTTTACTCGCTGTCTTATTTAATAAGACGAAGGACTGAAAGGAATATATAGAAAACGTGTGGAATAAAGACTGCCGCTTTTAGAGACCTAAAAAAATTTAATACTCTAAAAGTACCTTATAGCTAGAAAAAAATCATGTCAGAGAAGCATTTAAAATCTACAGTCTAAAATATGTCACAGACATAAAAGTAGTCTTTCACAGATTAAATTTTATCATAAATATTTTGCTGGGATTGTATAATTACAACAATGCACTGCCATTCATACTTCTTATAATAAAAGTATACACAGAGCGATTATTTCTTGTCAAACTGCAAAGGGATATTCTACAAAATATATTTTTAGGATAAATATTTCTGAGTGTTATTGCTGTTGATTAAAAAAAAATTTTTTTAAAAAGAAATGGGCTCCTTTTTTGTATAATGAAGCTCAATATAAAATTTTAATTTTAGACTTTTAACAGCAGCATTCACGATACACAATCACGATACAAATTTATATATAGCCTATAATAATTAAAAAAGTATATAATCTAAAATGGTATAGTAAAATTATTTTTCAAAATATTATATTCAAATTTATTTATTGCATAGTAATAAGCATTCACAAATTTTAGCAAGGAAATTAATAGCATGTTCGTTTTTTTGCTAAGATACTATCCTCATTTCTCCTAGTTATACATAGATTTCAACTACAATAAGTTTTAGCCCTCAATTCAAGAGCTACATAAAGGCATTAAAAAACTACAAAATATTCAAATGTTAAAATATTTGAAGGAAATTATAATCATTAAATTACTTTGACTGCACTGGTTCTTTTTTAATATCTAATTTGAAGGTTTCTGATATAACTGAATACTAGTTACTAGAAATTTTCATGATGATAAACATTTGCGTAAATGTTTATAAAAATAACGAATATCGTGTATTAGGCATATGTTCCTATTTTGAGCATTATAAGAAAATTTCTGAATAAAATAACAATTTTTTATTTTAAACAGATTCTAGGATTAAAAGAAATAAAAAAAATTTTGAATTTTCATAAAAAAGAAATCTAAAAAAACTAGTAGGTAACTAAGATTTTTTCTTTAAAAATAATAGAACTAAAAATGTTTTGTATTAATTTTTTCCTTTTAAAAAACAAGAAAAAATCTCCAGATCTCATCTTATTTTTAGAAATTTTTATAATTTGAAACTTCATAAGGTATAAAATGATTTAATCGATAACTGTAAAAAATGTAGCAGTAAAAAAGTAAAATAAAATATATGCTTTTATATAAAATAAATGATACACAAAGCACAAGAGTAGTAAAGAAAACCCTTTTGTGGCCTTAAATGAAACGATCCTTTCATTGTAAATTTTTTGTTTCAATTTTCTGTGTGTCGGTGCTTATTTTGAGAGGATCTAAGATTCTCATATCACAAATATTGTATGGATATGTATTGAATCTCTGAGTCAGATTCATAGAATAAAAAGTTATGATAATTTTTTATTTTTAGAGCCATGAGCTTTTTCTAATTTTTTTATTTAATCATTCTAATAAAATTAAAGTTGAAAATTTTAGCACTTTACAATAAACGAAACAACTTCATATGAAACAAAATCTTTCTCAATCAAGTAAAGTATTTACAAAAATTCAATATACAAATCAACAACCAAATAGATTTCTCATTATATGAAACAGGAACAAACTTTGATCCTTCATAAACACAAAAGAAAGTACACAATAAATTGATTATTTAAATTGTTCAAGGTAAAACATAAAACAAAATCTCCAAACTTTATTCTTATTCATAATTGAAAGCTTCAGAAGTTAATATTAACCTATGCAGCATTACAAATGGGTGCATAATGTAGTGCAAAAAGTGCCATGACCAGAAATTTTTAAGCCTGTAAACTAGACCAACACAGATTCTAACAATGGTTACAAACTTTTTTCGGCTATGGAACCATAAATGATTGAACATCTTTTGGCGAAACCTGGACCTTATAATTTAAGTTCATTAGCAGCTGCGAATATACTAATAAAAAAGATTACAAATTAAGATTAATACATTTAATGTGAAGAATCAATTTTTTTTATTGCTTTATGAATAACAATATTAGAATCAGATCAAATGTTAGCTCATTAAATCTGATAGTCAAAAGCGGCTTCCAATTTGTTTTTCGTGCATGCATAATAAAAATGAAATAAGCACAATTACTGTTTTTGAAAATTATCTGTTATAATCCACGAGAACAGTTATCAGAGAAACATAATTCCTTATTCTTGAATTTAACTATTTTGAACTGAAAACTTTTAAGACAAATATGTATGCACTATTTGTAAATGCATATCCTTTTGGTGATTTACTTAATATATTGTTATTGAAAACTATAGATATATATTTCTTAATTATTCTAGATTTTTTTTTTTCATTGAGATTTTACGTAAAGAATTTCAAAAATAACTAAAATATGAAATAAATTATGGCTTATTGGTTGGATACAAATATAGTTACTGGCTTCAAAATTAAAAAAAAGCACCTAACTCTCGGAAAACCTATTACCCTGCTACAGAAACCTAAGGTTCCACAGAAAACCTTTGGGGACCTGCTGGTCTATAAAAAATACCTGGCGCTTAAAAACAGTATCCTCTTTGAAAAATGGAACATTTTTAATTCATTTTTTAAAAGAGGATGAAATTCTGAATCGGTTAATGCTTACATATATATTTTTATATTTATGATACTTGTTATCAAAATAGATAAAAATGTTAAAGTAAAAACTTTTGCAGATATTTAAAAGTAGTTTTCAACCATATGTGTAGTAAAAAGAACAATAACAAACCAATGGATTTAAAAATATTTTTTTAAGAAAATTTTACACAATTTGGCACTTTACATTTTAGCCTTTTTTAATGAGATCTTAAGAATGTACGATATTTCAATTTAATAAAAGTAAAAAGATTTTTTTGTGATTTATAAAATAATTTTAAAAATTTCATAAAATATGCAAAAGCTCAAGATCAATACATAATTTAAAATTTTTTTAAGAATATATCAATTTCTAATACCATTAGAAGTTATACTGCTACTAGAAAAAAGAAATAATTGAATTTTGTATATAATAGCTATAACAAAATGAAATTGCATTAGAAAAGAAAATAATTAATTTTTTAAAACCATACAATAAATTAAACACAAAACTAAAAAAAAAAAAAGATACTTTTTTCTTAATTTTATTTAACAATTATTCATTAAATTAAAGTAATAAAAAATTGATTTTAAATTTAAAAAGAAATGTACAGTACTTCAAATAAACAGTTTTTCTTATCATTTCAAAAATTACATAACACATCTGAATACAAGCATCAGGATTTCTAAAAAGTATGTATAAAAAAAATTTGGCATTCATTTATTTAAGTATTGATCATAAAGAAAACTAATAAAACGACCACCACTTTAAAAACAAGCAACAATGTGTGTTATACTACACGAAATATATACAATAATAATAACAGGACATTTCTAAAACTGTAAAATGAAATAACATGCCAGACAAAAAGCTTAAAAACATAACTATTATCAGGCACAAAAAAAACATCAGAATTAAACACATTCCCTGCAAATCCTTTGCTTGTAACAGTAAATTTGTCTATAACTAATAAATTTATTCTAACAAAATTAAGATTCCATCGAAAAGATATTTGTTACAATAGGTCGCACTAGCTTCTGCTATTTTAAGCCCAACCAAGTAACAGAGGAAATATGCAGGGAAAATATTTAATTAAAAAAAAAAATAATAATAATAAAACAAAATATAAGGTGATCTAAAATCACAGTCCTTGGTAAATATTTTTAGAATCCTTGCTAAAAACTTACACATTTGGTTGGAAAACAATATTTAAATGGGATAAAAAGAAATATGGATCTGAAATTGAATATTGCTGTTGAAGAAGATGAGAATAAAAAAACAGTTAGATTGCTGAATGAAACTTAAAGGGATTTTTTACATTTCAACTATCTGTTTTCTTCTGCAATCAAAGGAATTTATTATGTTTTTAATCCATGCTTCCTCAATAGCAATTCGTCAGATTCCAATAGAATTATTTCATTTTCTCCTAGCTGAAATAGTAATTTGTGACCCCTGATGAACAATATATATATATTTTTTTAATAAGGATTGCCGAAATGTTTACTTCAGTCTGTGATTAGAGAACACCCAGTATATTTTATATAAGGACATCACTAAATAAGAAAAAAATCAGTCACATATTTCTAGCTGCAAAAGCTCAGGAAAATAATACTACAACTCAATGCAATAAATAAAATTCAGGTACAAATGTAAAAAAGAAAGTTTTTAAAAAAAATGGAATGAAATCTGAGCAAATAAAAAATAAAATAGTTTTCCTACCGTTTCTAATTGTACCGGTAAAAGAAAGAGAAATTACAATTGGCACTACAATTAATCACAAATGCTAATTATGTATTAAGTGGCTTACTTGCTTTGGTTAATAGGGAGAGGTAAAAGGGTCTCAATAGGCCTAAATAAAATAGCATGAATACTATACCAAGAAAAAAGCTGACAAAATGAAAAATTACAATTGGTAGATGAAAAGAATAATTCCCGGGAGCTAGAAAATAAGCCGAAAACACCATGCAGACATTTTGACAGAATGTGAAAGCATAGTATAAAATGTATAAACCAACAACTCTACCCAGTTTTCCAAAATCAACCTTGTATTCAACAAAGCAAAAGATATAAACTATACCCATGAAAACTGCAATTGCAAATTTGTTGACAGAATAACTGGGGTGGTTGAATATCAAGCATGTTGATATGGTTACAGCATGTATGCCACATATAACAAATACCCATAATTTGAACACTGAAGCAAAGAATGCTAAAGCAAGAACTCGTGCTGTGATGGATAATATCCACCACAGATATTCTACAATTACACAGCACAAATCACTAACTTCTTGATTTTGATCAGCAGTTGCAGTTCGGCTAGGATGGTGTTTGCTGTTTACTTCAAAGTGAACAACCACGATGGTTAATGCATTTAATGAAAATATGATGGATATGACTTCTGCAATCACTGTAAAAATATATAAATATAATTATTTAATGAGAGATAAATTACTATTTAAAATGTTTTCAATTGAAAAAAAAAACAGTTCTATAAAAAATGTATTAAAAAAATTATAAAATGACTTGTTAAAGATCTGGGTGTCGCTATCCAGTTGATATATGTCCTTCTTTATAAATAGAAATCTCTATAAGTTCTTCCTTCTAATATTTTAATTAAATTTTTCATGAATTATTGATTTCAACTCAAAGTTAAACAATTTAAGAAATAAATAGCTATTTAGCCAATGAAAGAAAAGTTAACCAATTATTTTATGTGTCAAAATTAAAAAAAAACTATTTCAACTGAATATTTTAATTCCACCTCCTTGAAAAATTGGATGCTTGATACCAATGAGTAAAAACAAATTAAGTACTATTACAAAAGGATATAACAAAAAGCTTAGTTTTCAGGAAAACTCCAAAAGGAATAGACAGTAAAAAAATTAATACAAAAATGTTTTCTTAACAGTAAAATTATTAATAGCAGCATATTGAAA
Organism: Parasteatoda lunata; assembly: GCA_949128135.1. NCBI lineage: Eukaryota > Metazoa > Arthropoda > Arachnida > Araneae > Theridiidae > Parasteatoda > Parasteatoda lunata. The sequence continues at coordinate 103,336,471 of OX421970.1, forward strand.
AAGTGATCAATCTTAAAGTTTTTGTCACGGATTGGTTTCTGAAATTCCATGAAAATAGTCCACAGCATTTTCTAAAGCGATATGGAATTTAATGAAAACTATTTTTGTCTAAAATTAAAATCCTAACAAAACATACAATTTTACGAAACTTTACCAAAAGGATTAAAAAAATTTGAATACAAGAAAAATAAATGACTAAGACTTCTTGATATAAAAAACTGAATAAGAAAGTAATCTTAATGCACACCTACAGAAAAGTTTTTTTTTCTATGTTTTGATAATCATAGACTCAAATCAGAAATATTGCTTACAAACTAATTTGGCCATGAATCTAAGAGAAAAATTTGAATAATTGCATCTTCTAGTGTAGTCCATTTAAATGTGTTCTTACCAATACTTTAAAAAAAAAAATGAACATTTTTACAAACAAAAGAATTATTATTATTTTTAATTGTAAAGATACAAATAAATATAATTATTAATCATATAATTTTAGATAAATAAGATTTTGTGAAAGGATCTCTTTGTTAGTTTAGTGTTTTGAAAATGATTTGTTTAAGTAATTTGGATTTTGGTGAAGGGTTTTTGCCTATGGTTAAGAATTTTGAGAAGAGTCCTTAAGCATACCTAAATTATTTCTAAATTGAACTCTTTTAAAGGATATAAATAATAAATGTCTATCTTAGGGGTGCACAACCTGCGGCCCGCCAATACTAAATGTGAGGCCTGCGGTAGCAACCTGAACAAAATAAAAAAATTACCATTTTTTTGGAAGGAAAAAAAATTGGAAATTTAAAATAGTGCAATTAAGTTTTTGACGGACCCAATCTAAATGAATTTACTTTTTCTATAGCTTTTTTTCGATGGTTAATGCTACAGATTTACTCATAGTTAAAATCCCAATATTTTTAAAAAGAAATTATTATTATACATGAATTTCGAATTTTAGTTATAACTTTTGACGCCCGATTGTGCGCTAATTTCATCGTAAATCCAATGACTTTCAGGTAGTTATTACTACTCATTTTCATGTAGTTCTGAAAGTCTTGTAGTCTTGAAAGTTTTGAAAAGGGCCTTCAAATAAACTCGTTTCGACGCGCTTCGTTGCGCAAACTTTATCGCAAATCTAAGACTTTTTTCCAGCAATTATTGCTACGCATTTCTTTTTTTAAATTTTGATATTTTTAGCACGACATCATTATGAATCGTGAGTAATGAATAGCTCATTTAGATAACCATATTTTGACGTGGTTTATTTGTGCCGATTTTATAGCAAATCGATTAATTTTTCGATGATTATTTTGCAAATATTGCTACACATTTTTACAAGATTTTGAAAGTCCAGATATTTTTTATATGCTATTGCGATATTTTTATACGCTATTTTGAATCACGCATTTAAATACATCACTTTTTGATTCCCTTTATTTATGCTGATTTGATCGTAACTACAAAAGGACTTTGACAGTTTTTTTGTTAGTTATTACTACACTTTACCCCGTGATTAAAAAAATCCTGATATTTTTAATACTATAGTTTCACGGCACTCAAGTTTTGAATCGCGCATTAAAATAATAACTTTTTCGTGCTCTATTTGTGTCGATTTTAACATATATATGACGCCCGGCGGCTGAGTGGTAGTGCTTCGCGCTCCAGTGCCGCACGTCCTAGGTTCGATCGTCGGGCCGGGCAAGGTTGACTCAGCCTTTCATCCCTTCAGTGGGTCGATAAATGAGTACAAGCATGCTTGGCAACTAAACACTGGGGGTTCCCCGTTTGGCTGACCACCTGACCGGAGCATCTGCTCCTGCACCCCAGAGTCCAAGGTCAAGAAAACTGAGATGGGCACAGTAGGCCTTGGCCCTCTATGGGCTGTTGCACCACTGAGTTCAGTTTTTTAACAAATATATATAAGAGGTTTTATTAAACGTTTTTTTTTTCTTCTTTTTGACAGTTATTGCTTTATTTTTACTCATGATTTTGAATATTTCAATACAATACTACAACTCATGAAATTCAATTCTGTTTCAAGAATTTTTTGTAATTTAAAAAGTAAATATGTATTTTAGCAAAATCGGCACCTTCCCAGAGAGAATAATAAAAGAAATGAGATGTGTAAATTTACATTAATCAAGGATCCCTTTTGCAGAAAAATATTTCAAATTCACGTGCATAATTCCATAGCCTCATCAACATGTGCAAGTTTAGCAACAGATACCCACTTTATTCTTTTTTATAGTCACATGATTTAAAAATCACATGTCGCAATTCGCACGTTTTAAAAAATCATACGTTTTGATTCGTCTAGCAATTTTAAAGTCACATATCGCGATACATATTCACGCAATCTAAAAATCGCTCATCGCATTTCGTTTAGACATTAAGAAACTTTTAAAATCATCCATCGCTATTTGTAATCTGGCATTTAAAGAATTATATGTGTTACTCCGCTAGCTAATCAAAAATAATACACTGTGATTCTTATTCAGGCGATTCAAAAACCCACAACGCGATTTTTATTCGCTCCTTTTAAAAATTGTACACTGTGATCATGCATCGTGTTTTTTATTCACGCAATTTAAAATCACACATCGATATTCATATTCACGCGATTTAAAAATTAGGAAAGGAAGAGCACCATATGGAACAAATTCCCAAAACTGATTAAGTTATTTGCTCTAAGTTTAATACTACCCACAACAACAACAGCTTCTGAAGAAGGACTGTTTTACAGAATGAATTGCACATGTTCAAGAGTGAGCAACAGTCGTTAAATAAAATCATTAAATTTTCATTTAATGGTCCAAAAAAGTTATCAGATGATCAAGTAGATAAAATTATCACAATATTTGAAAAATTGCAGGATAAGCATTACGAAATTTTTTAGGCCATTTTCTACCTACATGGATCATTTTGTATCATGCAACTTAAATTTTAACTGTAAAAAAGTGTAATCAAGATAAGTATCGTAATGTAAATTTTAATTAGTTGTTAATATATAATATATCTGTGTATTAATTGTAAATAGTGTCATGTTAAAAAAATATTGGTCATAAAGAGTTGTAAACAATTATCTTAATAGTTTTTTATTGTTAAGGAAAAGAGTTCCTTCGAAATTGATGTTTTCTTTTTCTTTTCTCTCTTATAATTAATTTTAATTTAATTTTTTATTATAATTTATTAACATTAAAAATTTTAATGTTAAAATTTATCTTTAACCCACTGACGGTTCTGCACGTAAAAAGTCGCATTTTAATGTGCAGTCTTCTCTGAGTAGCAATACCGGTTTTTACATGTTAATAGATAGAGGAATAATGTATAGGGAAGAAACATTCTCCAAATTTTGCCCATTTGCTTAACCGCCAGTGGGTTAAATGAACATAATTTAGTATTATGTGATAAAAAATACACATTTTCCCACTGTCTTTATTTATTACAATTTATTTGATTTTTTTCTTCTGAAAAGAGTTCCTTCGAAATTAATGTTTTTTTTTCTTTTCTCTCTAACTCTTATAATTTATTTAAAATGTTTTAAAGTTGGAATTTATTAAAGTATTTAACTTGCGTTTATTTCATAAACTAGAATATTTAACTTTTTTTTAAATTTAATTCTATGAACATTAAAATTTTAATGTTAAAATTTATCTTTAAATGAACATAATTTAGTATTATGTGATAAAAAACACACATTTTCCCGCTGTCTTTATTTATTACAATTTATTTGATTTTTTTCTTCTGATAATTGATTCTGATTTTCTGATTCTGTTTTTTTCTTAAGTAATCAGTTTTGCAGTTTTTAATTTTAAACATTTAAAAGTATTTAATTTTATGCAAATATATTACAAGTTTAACTGATAAAAAATATTTAGTGGCTAGAACGTTAAAATTTTAATGTTAAAATTTATGTAATTATTACTAATCATTACTGCGTTTATGTAATTATTACTACCTAAAATTGCTATTAACATTTTTGTCTAATTGAGTATGTGGCCCTTCATTGGCCAATCTGCTGTGCATGTGGCCCTTCATTGGTCAATCTGCTGTGCATGTGGCCCTTCAATCAAAAAGGTTGTGCACCCATAGTCTATTTAAAATAATTCTATTAAATAAAGACAATTTACCTGTATTTGTATCTTGAGGTGTAGTGGCAGATAAAAGAATGTATAATTGTAGCAACAATTGAGGAGCAGATTGTAAAAATGCATTCAACATTTTGTGCATACCATCATTAGGTATTGTTGTACTGTGGTATTGTTCTAAATATACAGTGCTATTTTCTTCATCCGTGAAAGCTCTTACTGCATAAGTGAGCTTTTTCACATAGCTGGAAGAAAAAAAACATTAAAATATTAACATAATTCCTAAGATCGTAAACTTATAAATATTTTAAACCTTGGAAAAAAATTTTTTTTTAGCAAATATAAAGAATATTTTAGGGCTGGAAACACTCCAAACTAAGCAATTCTTGTTCCTTTTTATTTTTTTTTCAAAAAAATTATTCTATGTGTAGGAGTTTGCCTAACCAAGGCTGGATATTTGTTTTACAAGCTCCTTCCTCACACCACAAAAAGTTTTATTTTGATATTTTGCAGAAATTTTTTAAAAACTCCTTAGTTAAAATTTTAATTATTGTAGAAATATAAATACAAGTTTCTTTAAAAAAATTATTAAAATATACTACATTTTTTTATGAAATTTTAACTGGACCCTCTGCTATTTCGTGCAATTGCCCAATTTTCACCACTTTGAGTGCGGCCTTGAACCTAACCCACATTAAAAATAGACATTTTTACAAGATTTTATAATAATTGCAACATTTGAAGACATTAAAATAAAATTAACTTTCATAAAATTAGAAAGTTTTGATTTTAATTTAAATTGAAATTTTGTACCATTATAAATATTTAGGTATCACAGTTATATAAATTAAAATTAATTAATATTTTTTTAAAACATTAAATTGTTACAAAATTGTTTTAAAATATAAAACACAGATATTTACGTACAATTACAGCTAAATGCAAGATTAACTAGTTTTAAAATTTTAGAATACTGAGAGCTATTATGTATACATTTTTATAACTCTTTGAAACTAATGTAATGAATATTTTTGTTTTCATAAATGAAAATAATTTGATAAAAGCAGTCTTTGTGCCATTTCTTTAAATTATGAAGTCAATTTTATTAAAGATTTTTTTTTTTGCTATACAACATAAATCTTACTATTTAACAATTTCAAACTTAAAGGTTAATGGGGAAAGCATATTTTTTTTCTTTTCTCGCATTGAAAAATGATTAACGCGAAAAGTTCGCGCACTCTATTCATCAATTTTAAAATGAACGAATCTCTCGAATTTTGGAAAAAATTTACCCTTCCGCCATTTTGAATAATATCCGCGATTTTGAAAAAGACATGAAAGCAGCTACTACAAGTGTTGAGAAAAAAAATTTAGTTCTTTATAATAGGTTGTTTAAAGTTAGCTTTATTTTTAGCTGTTAATGAATTACCAAACTCCCTCATTGACAATTTACAGTAATTTGTAAAAGTTTAAGTCTGTGAAAACTATGCTGGAAGACCTAATAAGAAGTATGAACATGGAAGTAACATCAGCGAACTTCACTATTCTATAACAGAAATAATTGAAAAGTCTATGTTGGCAGATGTAGAAGATAGGAAAGTGTGTGCACAATGCTACAAATTTAATTAGTGATTCCGAATAGTTCAGCATCCAAAGCCGAATTAAAACAAAATATCGTAACAGATTGACTGATGAGCATTTGAGCAACCTAATGAGAATAGCTGATGAAAAAGTAGATATAGTAGATAGAACATTTTCCATATGATGATGCAGCAAAAATATTCAATGGATTAGAAATTAGAAGATGATAAAAATTTATTATAATTAAAGAAATATTTGTTTTTCCAAGTCTATTCGTGTTTTTTTTATTTTTAGAAATCTCACCCTGTTTTTGAGAAAGGGTGAGAAATTCTCTCCCATTTTTTTTCTGTAATGAAAACACTGTAATATTTATTAATAATATTTGGACGCGGGAAGTGGACGCAAAAACAAAAAAATTCCTTTTAGTACATATATGTTAATTGCATAATATGTTAATTGAATAATTAGTAGAAAAACTATTTTTTGCTATGAAACAACAGTTATAGTGAAGCAATCATCGGGGTTGGTGAGCAGTAGCGATAAATAAAATAATAGCCCCCTAATTACTTGAATAAATCAGTATTTTTTTAAATAAAAAAAAATCAGTTGATTAAAACAATGATTTAAAAAATTAAGTCAGTTCTGATAAAAATAGTAACGATTAAAAACTTACCTCCACAATGGCCACAGTAATAATCCAGCTCCTGTGAAAATATACAAAACAATCCAAAGTATTTTCTTCTTAAAATGGAAATCTGGATTCGTAATAGTTTTTAAAACAGCGTGAGCAATGAACATGACAGCAGGTGCGCAAATAAATAGTATAGTCAAACTAAACCACACAATATGGTTATCCCTATAATGCCTGTAAGCTACAGCTGCTCCACTAAAAATATCAGCAGCAAAACTAACTAGCAAAATAAGAGTGGGTGCTATGTATTTTACAAACATAAATAAACGCCTAGGCAGAGGTATGCAGCATATCTTTAGAGAAGAATTGAGTTCTTCAGTTTCCTCACTGTTCCAGTTCTTGAACTCCACTTCTGTTCTAATGTATTCAATTTGATCAGGAGATTCAGGATTATTCATTGTAGCTAAAATGCAAATAAAATATATTAGATAAAGAGCAAGGGATGATGTCAAAAAGCAAATAAATAAAGTTAAAGCATTCATGAAAATGTTTTTTTTTTCTTTTAAATTTCTAGCAATAGCAGTTGATATACCAGGGGTCTTTCCAGGGAAAATTTACTATCATTTAGTGATACCTTCACAAATTCAACTTTAGGAAAAACAGTAGTTTCACAAATAAAAAAGCAAGTTCTCATGCAAACCTCGTTCTTTTTGCAATTAATGAAAAGAGGAGCTTTTCTTCCACCTGTCTTTTACGAAAAGGTAGCACGTGTTCGATCAGATAGTGCAATGTGGTAAGCCTAACCGGTCGCTTTTTTCACTGAGTTTTTTTTAAAAATGAAACAACAAGGCTCTCTCTCAATAAACTTTACGAAGTCGAATTTCAAACATTATCTTAAACACTATTGTGAATTTATTCTAACAGACCTTTATTTTTTTATGAACCATTTATTTCCCTGTGCAATCTTTTAATATATGGCCCAGTTGAAAATGCACTTATATAATTATAAGTGCACTTATAATAATATTAGTGCATAATATAATTATAAGTTATAATTAAAATAACTTTTAGTACTAGTTCTGTTAAATGCATGTTTTTATGCATGTTCAAGTTGAAATTTAACTATGGACAATGATTTTTATGGATTTATGCATTTTGTAATTTAGATTAAATTCTTAGCCTAAAATTTTACAATAGTATATTTATTGTAGTGATTTTTATTTGTAGTGAAATTTTTTGAAAATATTTTCTTCCTTTACCATATTTTTGTGCTGATTTTTTAATAAAATTTTTAATTTTCACAAATTATGTCAAAATTTTCACAAAATAGGTACCTGTTAAAAAAAAAAACCTAGACAGACCCCTGTATACTAAATTTGACTGAGTGAAATGCTCTGCACACACGTGGGGCAACAAATAAAAACAATAGAATTCAAAATTAAATAATAATTAAACAAATATTACAAAGCAACAAAAGTCAATGAGTCTGCAAGGGTTGTAATTTTTCAAGCCTTCTATTATCTCTTAATGAAATATAGTTACTTTTTATAAAATACAGCCCCTTGAAAATGAAATATAGCAGGCTAAATATCAAACAATGGTTATATCCTAAAATGAGTCAAATGCTTGGTTGAATCAAAATTTGAAATCATCAATTTGCAAGTTTTCTTTAAGATAACGCAGGATCTCTAAAATAATTTTTATTTATCTTTGATGTTAGAATTAAATTTCCAGTATGTTGCAGTTCATCATGCACACCTAAGTACCTAATATTTAAAGTTTCCAAAATAATTATAATTTAATTACATATAATTAAAAAAGTCTCTTACAGTGCAAATTTTTCATTTCTGAAAAATTTGATCACAAATCGATGTAGCTAGAATGTATATAGCTGTCAAAAATATGTTATGAAAATTAAAAAAAAAAAAGGAAAATATTGGGAATTCCATAAAAATAAATAAAAACTGGGCCCAATTTTTTTATTAAAAAAATTTTAAAATAAAAATTTTAAAATATAAAATATTTAAAATAATATATTTATTGTGCAAGGGACGTTTTTAATTATATGTAATTAACCACATGCATAACCAGTATCACACTAAATTTTAATTTTTTTAATGAAACTTTGTGTAGATAAGGTATCATGTATATGTATAATAGACACAAAAAATAATTTTCTTAAGTCCATGAAACACAGGGTTTTTTAATACTGTCATAAAACCAGTAGTAGGGTCAGATTTATCATAGGGCCTCAGACATCAGAGGACCCTTAAATGTTACAAAATTTTTTTTTTGTATTTTTACTTCGGAATTGTGAATTAAAATTAAGATTTAAGAAAAATTGAAATAAATATTAGCAAAAACTTACAAATATATTATAATTTGTAAAGAATTTAAAAGCATTTTCTAAATTAATAACAGGTAGATTAGAGGATCAATAATGCCCCCAACAGTTTTTCGTTCAGAACCCCCAGATTTCTAAATTAGGCCCTTGCTAGCAAATTTATTCAGCATTAGCAATATTTATTCAATATCAATAAAAATTATGAATTAATATGAGAAATATTAATTTATTATTTTTCATCAATATTTCATGAAAGACTCTAAGCCATGAAAAAAGCTTTAAAAAAAAAAAGACTAATGAAATACAAGAATGAAGCATATTTAATCTGTTATAAATAATTTTTTTATATTTATCTTGTATACTTGCACTTATTAGTTTGAGTAACATTTAATAAAACCATTAAATATAAACAATTGACTTGTTGAATTCATGTAATTAATTTGATCATGTCTTTACAATTTAAGTATTTCTAAGATTTTAGGTTAGTGAAAAAATTTTGTATTACACTTATAATCAGAAGCTTACTCATAAAATTTTGATCATTAATAAAATGGCTAACAGGTACACCAGGCCTGTTTCTTTAAAATCTTTTTATCTTATAACATTTTCCTCTATAAGAAATAAAACATTCAATCAAATAAAGCATTCAATAAAATAAAGTCTTTTTTCTTTTAATTCAGAATATAAAAATAAGCAAAACGACTACCTTTTATACTTTGCTGATGAAAAATCAAACTATGTGCGATTTCAATGAAAGGTAAACAGTGAACCTGTAAGCAGTATAAAAATAATAAATAATTAGAAGAACGTTTAGTTCAATAAATAAAATAATGATTGAGAATCTCGAAATACAATATCAATTATGAAAAAATATTTTTTCTCTTGTCACATAAATAATTTTTATTTATAAATAAAAATCATTAACAATTTTAAAGAACGGTTCATATTACTTGTATATACAGTGGGCCAGATAGTTGGAGACAAAATTGGCAAATAGTGTTAGGAAGACTGAAAAATCCTATTTTAACAACTAAACTTTAATAATATTAACACTAATTTTCACATCAAAATCATGGTAAATGAAATTTTGATTTATTTAATAATTATTGACAGGAAAAATAATTCAACAATTTTAAAGAAACTTAATGTATCAATAAAACTAAACAAAATAAAGTTATTCAAGTGTACATTTATATTTTGAAGCATTTCATCATTATGCTTTTAATGTATTTTAGGGAACTAAAGATTGAGTACAATTTTAAAGTGTATACATGCTTTCTTAAGTACATTATTAAATTTATAACGATGATTTAACATGATAAATTAAACATATTAAAAATTAAGTTGCTTATTAAAAATAATGCAATTTACCTGTCTTAAAACAATGCAGATCTACTTTCAGTTCATCAATTCATGTTTTATACACATACACTTTCTGATATCTCCAAAGGAAGACTATGTTATAGTAAAGAATAGAATTCGCATCAACATTTGATAGTGGAAGAGCAAAAATCTAAAAAAGTATAAATATAATTTAATAAACCAAGTTTTAAAAAACTAAACAAAGAATTTATTACAAGTGAATGGCTAAAAAATCAGAATTCATCTAGATACACAATTGAGACATAAAGCATAAGTTTCAGTGACAGTTCAGTTGTTTGAATAGCCTGTTTATCTATGATTGAAATAAAAATATGTGTGCATTATACAATCTTACGAAACACTGTTTATCAGAGGGATTTTGCTTACTCTTTGTGCGTTTCATATATTAGCATTAAAATATCCTAGTTAAAAAAAATCCCCTCCTGGCTTTTTAATTGCTAAAACACAAACAAAGTTTTGTTTGTTTTTTTCATTTTATTGAAGTTGCCATATCAACAAAAACTTGAATAAACTTTAATCTCAAGAGAAATTTTTTAAAATTGATCATATATTAATTATAGGCATCAAAAGAGTTATTAAACATACATATTATTTTAGATAAATACAAAATTTTATCATTTTATCGAAGAATGGGCGCAATTTTCACTTTAGAAAACACGGGATGAAACGTTTTAGATATATTTTTCAAACAGCTCTTATCAAATCTTATCTGTAGTTTCTATTTCCGTTGATTATCAAGTTTAATTCATATCTATATTGACATTCATTGAAGTAAACATTAAAAATAAAGAATATTGCGAACATATATATAATTTTAACTGCGACTGTATAAACAATTAAACGTCTTGTTTTGTGTCATGTTTTTGTTGATGTTTCATTTCATTTGACACTTCGCGTGGTTTTCGTTGGTATTAGTCTAATATGACTAATAAATCTAAACAAAAAAGAAAAACCGAAACAGCTCCAAAAAATAGTGAATTTTATACCAATACCTCATTATTTAAAAATTATGAAATAAATACGGAAGATAACGACGTGTCACTTGAAGATCAACAGTTGTATGACCGGTTTGATACTATGGTTAATTCAAAAAATGATTTACTGTGTAATGGAAGCGAAATGACAACTAACAAAAAATTATTAAAGGTGATTTTCAGACGCAGATTGACTACATTTGTTGATTATTTAGAAAGACCCATCATTATTTTGTATTAATTAAGTTCGAAACGCAATTAATGTTTCAAATGTTCCAACTGAGGTTTTGCTAATTTCTACAACTTTATACCAATAAATAAAGGAGAAAAAATTAATTTATCTATATCAGATTTTTGTTTTCTTACGATATAATTGTTTTATTCTCTTCTAGAATTTGTTTGCAATTTTCATTTTACTGTTTTCTTTGTAAAATGTTTAAATAATAATAAAAAAAAGGTTGGGACCTGTGAAAAATGTACAAGGCACGCAGTTTTTTCAATGACGTGAAGAATTTATAAAACACAAAATTTAAGAGCTATTATAATTTAATAAAGACTAGTAGTTCATTGGAAGCATCGCATATTGAAGGTTATGATTACATTCTCCTTCATTTATATTTGATGTTACTTAGGTTTTAGCAACCTAAAAAAAAAAAAAAAAAAAACATTACAATTTGTATAGAGTATTAAAAAGAATAGATAGTTGTTTTTAAAATGTTGGAAATTTAAATAAAATTAAAAGGAAAATATTATGAATTTCTTACAAGTCACAAAACTTGTTAAACAGAATAAAGGGTTTTTCTTTCTGTTTATTCTTGAAAGCCAATTATTGTATTATTTTCTATGTTCAACTCTTTGTTTTTTTTTTTTTTTTTGACAAAAATTTCATGAATTAAACTTATTTAAGGCCTTGTTGCATTAGTAAGTAATCTTCTTTTTTAGTGAAAAAAAAAGAGGTTTATGTGCCTTATGATTGATTGATTTGAGGCAATAAAATCGCCTATGCACAATTACTAAGCACAAGTAAATTCAAGTGTTTTTTTTTTTGTGACAGATATTTTTTTTTAAAGATAATGAAAAACACAAAAATTTTAGATTGGATATTTTTTTTTAAAAATAAAAACACAAGGGAAATTTAATGGATTTCTTATTTGTCACTTAACTAGTCAAACAGATTATAGGTTTTTCCTACCTGTTTATTCTTTAGAGGAAATTATTGTATTATTTTCTATATACAACCAATTTTTTAAAGAAGCAAAAATTTAACAATAGAAGCTTATTTTAAGCATTGGTGTCTAAGCAAGTAATCTTTTTTTTAAAAAAAACAATAAAAGTGATCTAGGTGCTGTATGATGCATTGATTTGAGGTGATAAAGTTACCTATGCAAAGTTATTGGGCACAAATAAATTCAACTGTTTTATTTTTTAGATGATGGATAATTCTGTAAAAAAAAATTAAAATAATAAATAAATAAAATAGCTCAATTTACTTATGTCGGCTAAATGGAAAAATGCCTATTTTTTATTTATTTTAATTTATATTACCTGCATCTGTGCCTAGAAAAACACATTTGTAATTCATATTGCTTTATTCATTTTAATTTCAAATTGAATCAGCATTTCATTTATAATTAGTTTTTTTCTTTCATGTTAATGTTGTACCTCAACATTCTGGTATTTAAACATTTGAATTAAATTTATTCAAACTGGTAAAATAAACTCCAATGAAATGTCAAAATTTTTTTTATTTATTTGATATTGATTTTTTTTATTTTTTTTTATGCTATTTTAGGAGAAAAAGTCTTCCAAAGATGATGCATCAACTAACAAAGATCAATATCCAAATACTTTTTTTAATCAATCGGACAAACCTCCCTCATTCCATTTTGAAGTAGATTCTGCTGCTCTCTTAATGTTTCTAATTGCAATTTGCACTCGTATGTGGCGATTAGAAGAACCTAAAGGAATTGTGTAAGTATATTCAAGAATTTTTTTGTTGCCAAAACTAGTGCAGAAAAAATGCTGCTTCGACCATATAATCACCACTTTTGCCTAACGAATCACAGATTGTGCACTTCTAGCCTAAAAATCACTTCCCCCCTTTTTTTTAATTTTATAAGAGAATTAGTTTTTTTTATTTTTTTAAATAAGTTGTTCTTTATCTTGTTTAGTTTTTTTTTTCAACTAATGTCCTACTATTTTGTGTCGATTGTTTTTTTCTGTTGTTAGTGTAAAATTCAATTGCAATGAAAATGCTAAGACAATTGATCTTCAGATTGTAATTTCCTCCTAAATCAACTCCTTTTTCTACTAATTTTTTTACTGTTTCCTTACCTTCCAGCTGTATAAACCTTCATTATAAAAAGTGTTATAAACACATGACAATGATGATTAAAATTATTTAACATCATCAATGATTGAATTTGATATGCACTGTATTATATGCACTGTATAAAAATTAAAATGCTTGCAGGAAATCACTAGAGAAAATAGTGAATAAAAAAATTTACCAGATTTTAAAATTACTGCAGCTTTATTTGTTAATACTTTTAGCTGAGCTCTTATGCATTAACTTTCTTTTCTATGAACTTTGTTTTTTTTCTTCAGAAATGTAGATATTTCTGTTGATAATCTTGAAATTGCAATTAATGATATAATTTGTAAGTAAAAGTTGCATTTATTATTTATATTGGTGTACTTTCTTATGCTGCTGTTAATTTATCAAAGGAAGGAATAAACAAATACTTTTTATTCAGTATTAAAATTTTACATACTATGGTGAAGCTTTCTTAGGTATTTTGCATATGTTGTGTATGACATGAGGGTATTATGTATGTTGGAGATTTCAGTCAGAAAAAAAATTTCAGTCATGGCCTTTTATCCAACTTGCACCCATGCTTTATCCAACTTGCACCCATGCTTTAATTCAGATTTAATACGGTAATATTTTCTAATTTGGGTCTAAATTGTAAATCAAATATAGCTTTTAATATAATTTTTATGTGTAGCAAAAATACTAAAATTGTAATTAAATAAAGATCTCTCACAAAATAATAAAATAAATAGAAAATAGTGCAAGTGTCCTTAACATTTTCTACTATTTAATCTCTTTTCCTTTCCTCATTAGATTTGATGAGCTACATTATGGAAAATTTGCAAGCATGTATATGAAAAGAACATTTTTCTTTGATTCTCATCCACCTCTTGGAAAACAATTAATTGCTCTTGCAGGTAAAAACATTTTATTATTTCTTTATTAACAAATCTTTAATTTTGCTTCACAATTCAGAATAATGTTTTTATTTTCACAAAACTATTTCAGTGTTGCAACTCCACGGGGAGAATAGGGAAAACTTGGAAAATACAGGGAATTTAAAAATCACCTAAAATGACATTGAAAATGCAGGGAATTTTGAGTTTTTCCTTACAAACTGGAAAAATACTTCTTCTTCAGCACGACAGCCCCTTACAGGCCTTGGCTGCCTCAACCACACATAGCCTCCAATGCCTCCTGTTCATGGCGACTTTTTTATTGGGAAAATGCAGGGAATTTTATTTAATTTTTTCATCTTTTAAAAAGTAGTGGCAACTAAAAGGGCATTCTATGAGATATTTAAGGATGATATTTCTGCTAACTATTAACATATACTGTAGCATTATTTGTTTTAAGTATGTTCGGCTGTTCCTTATTTCTTTAAGTTTTTTCAGCAATTAAAACAAGTTTAGCTAGCCTAATATAGCTCGCACACAAAAGTCCAGTGATTGTGTTTTCCCTCTTAATATGTTGTGTATAATGTGTACAGAAAAAACACAGGGAATTTTTTTTTTTTTTTGAGATTTGAGCGGCAACCCTGTATTTACACTTACAGCATGCACAAAGCAACTTGATTAATGTTTGCCCTTTTTTTTTATATGGATTTAATTTAATTATACTGAATGTTTTTTTAAAAAAATACCTGTATGAATTTTAAAATAACTTATTTAAATTCCACTTTGTTTTACTGATGACATTTGCAGATAGAACCCTAGCTTTTCACAATGACAGCTGAATGCCTTAACCTTTATGCCATTGCAGCTCAAAATTTCTATAACTGCATTAAATTTTTACTTTAGAGAAAAGAAAATTTTCAACAATAAACTAATTAACCATTGTCCTTTACTCCCTAAAATGTGCAAGGACTATCTTGTTTTAAATGTCAAATGTCCCGTTTTTTATTTATACTGAAGAATGAATTTTTTAAGGATGGGGCATATGATATTTTTAAAATTTATAAGTAGTTTTTTTAGAAATAATATTTTTCAAATATCGGAAATAGAATAGTATACTTTAATTTCATTCTTATTGATAAAAGTTTATACTTATTTTTAAATTTGTTTCTTAGATTTTAACACATGTATGTTTTAAGCAGTTAAGTAATCGAAACATTCATTTTGCAATCATTGATTATTAGTTAAAAGTATTTATTTTCTGAAATTTTTAGGTTATTTAGCTGGTTATGATGGTAACTCTCAGTTTGAAAGAATAGGTGGTGGTAAGTAAAATTTCATAATAATAAGTATGTTTTCATTCTTTTTCTTAAATCTTTTTTTAAGGATTATTTTTTAAATCATGCCCTGCTTATTTTGTAACCGAACCATCTAGCCAGCAACTGAATCTTCAGCATAATTACTAATGCAATTAATATAGTAAGTTATTTGTAGAAGAGTGTCAAATGTTTAGGGCACAAAACTATTTAAGCAATATTGACTAGGGATAAGGTTAGGTTCAATAACTTAAGCACATTGTGTTATGAACTTTCATAAAAAATCAATTGTGTTCTGAAAGTTCACTGAGAGATTGTACAAAAATCAAGCAATTAAAAGAAAAATCAGACTCAAATTTTAATTCATTAAAATCTGTTCATGATTATTCAACAGTTTCATTCATGGTTCTTCAATTTTGAATGATGAATAAAACTTTTAATTTTTGTACAATTTAATGAATTTTAATTTTTATAAACTATTATCTTTCATGAATTATTTTTTTAATTATCCTTTTGAAATATAATTTTTTTAAAAAGTAGTATCGGTTTGGATTTACCAAGTCTCATAGTATTGGTATTCATATTTGCTTTTGAGTTATAGTGAAATATATTATGTCTTTCAGCTTTATCAGCTCAAACCTTGCTATATCTTAATTATAGTATACACATAATAGTAGTATACCCATAATAGTAACTACACCTATATGTTTGCATGTTTGTGAATAATATATAATAAATAATACTTTTTTTATACAATTAAAGGCTTGGAGCAATATAGGGGTATGGCATACTTTTTTTGAAATATCAAGTTTTTACATCAAACTGTTCTTTAGCATTGCGTCCAAATTGGTACTTTACAAGTCTTATGAATTTTCATTAAATAACAATCCACAAAAATCATCTTATTGCCTACACAAAGGAAGTGGTATTTTTCACTTAAAGCACCCTGAATATTTTAAAAATTTGATCGATATTGATCAAAATCCTTCATATGTATTTCATGTTTGAAGTATATTATTTATTTACTATATTAGAAATGTAGCCTATATTTTTATTATATGTTTAATTTATTGCAGAATACTTAGCTACTGTTCCCATTCGTGCTTTAAGAGCAATTCCTGCATTTTTTGGAAGTTTACTTATCCCTACTGTTTATTATCTCATCATTGAGTTGGGTTTTACTCATAGAACAGCAGTATTAGCTGGAATACTCATAATTTTTGGTGAGTAGGTCCAAGTATTTATAGCTTGGAATATCCAAATTTTTTGTTTTAATTAATCAAATGATTTTTAATTATGTTTTTTTTTTTTTTTTTTTTTTTTTTTTTAGAAAATGCCTATTTAACTCAATCCAGATTCATTTTAATGGAAAGTATACTCATTTGGTTCTCTGCATTTGGTTTACTATCGTATCTGAAATTCAGAAAAATTGATAGGTATTTATGACTATCTATCTGTTGTTTTTATTTTGTTTTTAAAAGGAAAATATTTGTAATAACAATGTTAGAATGATGGAACAAAATTTGTCAAATATTTTTAATGAGAGCGTCTCGCCACAAGACAACAATAACTGTATAAAAACAGGAATAAATTATTTCTAGCTAAAGCAATCAAAACATAGATTGGAACAAATTATGATAAGTTTTAATTTTATTAGAACTGTTCTTAAAAAAAACTTCAAATAGAAAATCATTTACTGCAATTAAAGTAGTGTGTAGATTGCTGGTATGGAACATCAATAGCATTGAGCTTGCCGCCTCATAGCTTAAAAATATTTTTCAATGCTCAAATTATTATTTTTTCTTAAAATGGTTATTTTTACATTCAAAAATTGTTTTATTTCATCTATGACTGTTTATTCTGTCAGATCATCCTCATCATTTCTACTGCCCCCATGTTTATTTACAACTGTAAATGCCATCAAAGCAAATTAAAACGCATGAAGTGCAAATGGTCTGATTGGTTCAAGTTTGAGTTGCCCTTAATTAAAGGCAATTTTTACTCAATGGAGAGAAATAGGTAGTTGCTGATAATTCAGGCAACTATGATTTCAGTATGACACAGACATTTTCGAGCAATTTACGGTGGCAGTTGAAGATACAATTGCACTTATGATTGACTTGCCAGCTTCATTGGTGATAATTTTCATTGTGTGATATCCCTATAAGGCTGACTATTAGAAAGCACTTTAATGCTTGTATGATGTACGTTGAAATTCAATTTTGCTATATGATCTTTTTATGAATACATTTCTTAATAAAGTTTTTTTTCTTCTAAAGATATTTTTTAACATCACTTTATGGTGACTTTTAAGCTTTCTATAAAAAATCACCTTTTTTTTCTAATTTCATTATTTATTCTTATTTTTCACTATGTATAGAAAATAATTTTCGTTTTAATCTGAAATTGCAGCTATCATATTTACAACACTTTTTTCTTTGTTTGTTTAATAAAATGTCTTTTTTTAATAGATCGTTTAGTTTAAACTGGTGGCTATGGTTTCTATCAAGCAGCGTGTCTCTTACTTGTGCGATATGGTATGTGATATTACTGATTTATATTAATCATTATCTTTAAATTCTTGGGATACTTTGATTTTAACTGCACGGATATTTATTTTCAGCGTCAAATACTCTGGGATTTTCTCAGCTTTTCTAGTGATTACTCTTGTAGTTTCTGATTATTGGAAGTTAATAGCTAATACAAGTCTTAGTACTGTAAGTTGTATATCTTCTGCTTCCTGTTTAATGAATGTGTGATTTATTTTTAACACAAAAAATCTATAATGCTATGTTATTACTTAAACTTTTTATTTGATACAACCAATTAGTTTTAACTAAGTAATATATTTTTAATAATAATATTTGGTTTTCTTTCTGAAACCCTTTCTTAACATTAATGTCTTGTTAACCATTCTCGATTTATGATTTTTTACTCCTTATAACTCATTTTGTTTTTTTAAAAATGGATTCAATATTTTATAGTTGAAAAATAATTAAATAGAATTGAATATTATCACATCCAAGAAGGTAGCAGTTTCTCTCTTTTTACTTTGCAATCTATATTGATCGTAAGAAATTCTCTCACAGTGACTGAAAGAGATACTATTAACTAAACTTGCTTTCTTATGTTTGTATTATTTGTGTCAATACTTCATCCCAATGCATTAGAATTTGGAAATGAAAGAAATCAAGCTAGATGTATGCATTCAAATTTATTTAGTTTATTTAAAGCCCACCATATACTTGGATTTTCATTCTAAATTCTTGTTTATTATTTTCAGTTAGAGTTTGTTTACAAAAAAAAATTATTCACCTAAAAATATTTAAGTAAAAATTAAAAACTCTTACTATGTTGTGAAAAATAAATTTTATTATGAGGGGTTTAGAAATATAATCATGAACAAGAAGGATATAGCATTAAGCTCATCACCAGAATACCCTTTTATCTATATCAAAAGCGGACATCCTCAATTGATATGAATCTATGAACTGTATATCAAAAATATAGTTGTTATTATTATTATAAATATTTAAAAACTTTAAAAAAAATTTTTATTTCAAAAGCTTACACCATTCCTATATGATTCAAGTCATTATGACTTGGCTCTATTATCAAACTCTTGCATTGTCAATAATAACTATTGTTTGCTATGTTATGACAAATCAATGTGTAATAAAATGGGTGCATTTTCATTTAATATATATTATTTAATTCTTCTTATGGAAATATGTTACAACTTCTAACAAATGGTTTCTGAAAGAAAAAGAAGAAAAAAAATTATTGCCAATTGATCTCATGTCTTAGAAAGACACAGTTAGCCTATTTATACTTGAAAATTTGTCTTGTTTCCAAGCTAAAATGAAAGTAAAGTCATTATGTTTCCAGCCCCTTAAACACAACGCTTTGCCTAGGAGGACACATCAGTGATGAAAAATTTAAAAACATGCTAGAGGGTTCGATTTTAATATTGACATTAATATAAACTTTTCTTTGAGAGAAGGGTTTAGATCTACTGTTGTTAATATAATTAGTAATAAACTTAATATTTATGAATGTGATGTTGAGATGTGACATAATTGCAGTTAATTTAAATAGTTATGAATTGGAAAAACTAATTTTTGCATCTTGTTAACAAAACATAAGATAAAATTATTTAACAAAAAATTAAAAGAATTTAAAAAAAAAAAGAGCATGAAATAATTTAGCAAAGCGCTTTGTCTAATCACTTATTATCTATGCCAAGTGGTCCTGCACTTGAAATCTACATAAATTGTATTTTAACAATCAGGAATCTTTTTTATTCTTAATTATATTTTTTTAAAAATTGTTTTCAGAAATGATATTGAAATATAATTTAAATAAAGATAAAAAAGGATAACTTTAACTGTTAAAGCTTTTTACCAGTGTGAAATTAGTAATATATGTATAAAAAATTCTTCTCTGAAACAAAATGCAATGTTCTATAGTACTTTGAACAACTTTAAAATTTATATGCACAAAAGTAATGCACATAAAAAGTAAATACTGATTAAAGAAATAATTTTGCTCATTTTTTAGAGAATCCAAAAGGTTGTTTCAATTCAAATCTAAAATACACAAAAAACAATAAATAAAAAGTTAACACTGACATAATCATTTATTATTTTTCATAGCCAAAAAATTTGTTTCATTTTATTCATAAATTAAGTAATATTTTTACTAATAAGGAATATTTTTTATAAATAAGGAATATTTTTATTTCATTAATATCTGCTTAAAATTAGCTTAATGAATTTTGAATAAATATTTGTTTTAAATATATAAAAAGTCTTATCTTTTTCTTTAACAAATCTGTTAAAAATTCCTCTGTCTTTTGTTTGAATATGTTTTGGTGACATCTATTTTTATGTTTTATTTTTCAAAATTTTAAAAGAAATAAAGTTTTAAAATTAAACTTTTATAATGTAACATATTTTTTTAGGTGCAGTTATTATTTCACTTGTTGGCAAGATTTGTAGCAATTTTCGTTGTGCCTCTTTTCATTTATCTTTTAATATTTTATATTCATCTGAAAATTTTAACTAAAGCTGGACCACATGACAATATAATGACGAGTGGATTTCAAGCTAGCTTAGAGGTATAACTCTTGAATTTATGTTTATCCTTTCTCCTGAATCCATTTAGTACTGCATATGTTAATTAATTTTAGCATTTACCAGTTTAGTTTCATAATTAAATAATTATATGTTGTTATGATCCAATTACTAAACAAAACTTTTTTAAAAAAAATAAAAAATAATGATTGGGAATATTGTTTTTACTGCACTTTAACTCTATTTTGTATGCTTACAATTAAATTTTTGATTATTTCCCAAACAACTAGCACTCTCAACTTTCTACGTGGGCTCTATGCAGAATGACAGTAGAAGGTTTAATTGTTTCCTAACCTATGCTAGACGAATTTATGGTCGTAATTAATTTTAAACTTTTTTCTTCCAGTTAATTTGCTCAAATTCACAAAATGGAGCTGTATGTTATATAAAAATATAAATTTCTATGATTTTTTTTTACCACTACAAGCGAAATGTATTGAAATTTGAATTGCCATGTTTTGACTTGCTTGAATGCTAAAGTTTTAATAATTAATGTGCTTAAATTAGCATAACTAATTATGCAAAATAAACTTGCATAAGTTTTGATAATGAGAATTTATACCAAATGTTCCCAAAATTACTGACAAATTATAAAAGATCAATAAGGTATGAAAGAATTATATTAAATTAAAATGAAAGAGTTATTAGTGTGTGATACAGTTTGCCTTTCGCTTAAAAAACTCTGTAATTTTTTGACATTAAATTTCAGGAATTCCAAAGTTCCTCAATAGACATTGCCACTGACTAGAAAAATTTAAAACTATGTCTACAGCTCTGCATATCAGATCTATTGATTTGATCCTAAAGTGGAATTGAAATGCTTGTGTAATCCTCTATTAATTTTATCCTTAGACTGTACGACATTGTTGCTCTTTTGCTTAATATGAGAACATTCTTTTTTTAGTTTTTCTCATCTTGTAGTGCCTTCTTTTTAGGAACTTCATAATTTCTTTTGAAACTTGATAAATTAAAAAAATCCTAGTTACCTAAGCAGAATGTAGCAAACTCAACATTTCTCTTTCCTTCTGTTTTTCTTTAATTTATATTTGAAATTTTTGGTCATTTTTGAGAAACTCGGGATTATTGAATCCATGTTTACAAATGTGTATTTCCCTCTTTAGGGAGGCTTAGCATCAATAACTAAAGGCCAACCCCTTGATGTTGCTCATGGTTCTCAAATTACCTTACGTCATACTCATGGAAGAGCTTGTTGGTTGCACTCTCACCTTGCAGTTTATCCATTGCGCTATCCAGACAAACGAGGAAGCTCTCACCAACAACAGGTTAATGCATTTTTCTTAGAAATTTGAAATGTATTTTTCATTTCATTGTTATACTAACTTAATTTTTTTATTAATTATCATATTTTTTTCTATTTTATACTAGTATGGAGGCTGATGACACTTTTATATAGTATTATTTTGAACTTAATTGCTTGAGCTGTAATGGCTCAGGGGATAGAGTGTTCGCCTTCCAATGAGGTGAACCAGGTTCGAATCCCAGCGATAGCTGGTTGATATTCCGCATCCGGCTTGCACCAACCACAGTTTTGATGTAAAATATCCTCAGTGGTAGACGGATCATGGGTTAGAGTCCCCTTGCCGTCAGGCTAACCGTGGGAGGTTTTCATAGTTTTTTATGATTTAAAAAGCTTTATTAAAATTTTATTTTGTTATGTAAGATTAATAATTTAATCTTCTTTTACCCATAAAA
Organism: Parasteatoda lunata; assembly: GCA_949128135.1. NCBI lineage: Eukaryota > Metazoa > Arthropoda > Arachnida > Araneae > Theridiidae > Parasteatoda > Parasteatoda lunata. The sequence continues at coordinate 103,358,834 of OX421970.1, forward strand.
GAAAAATTAATGTCATTTAGTATAAATTTTCTTTATATAAGACATTATAGTATTACGATCAATTAAGTAAGATTAATTAATTTTGAATTTTGTAGTAACTTTCATTGACCATTCATTTTGTGATTCTGAAAATGCTGAGAGTTATAAAGTTAGGAATTCTATTTAATATTTATAAAACAAGTAGATTATTTTACGTAATCTATTCTAAGAAGTTATTAAAATTAATTTAAACTGCTTAATAAAAATAGAAATAAATGTAGAAAAGGAAAAAAACAAAATTAAAAATATTAAAAATATGACCACTGAAGCCGACGTCTTCAGAGGGTACCGGCCCCAGTGGCCAAAAAACAAAACCTTTTCTATTGAGGAAGAAGGCAAAAGCCTAAAAAACTTCCTCAGTACCCCGAAGGTTTTGTTTAAAAGTCCTGGAGAAAAAAACATGCAAGACATAAAACTAATACAGAAAAGAAACTCATACAACTCATCAGAAACTCAAATTCTTCAGAAAATAAAAATCAACAGAAAATAAAAACTCACATAAACATGGTCAGACAGCGAACTCTAAAGCAAACCAAATGAAAAGGAATCACTTAAACCAAAGGAAAAACAACGCCCTCTTTTAAAATGCGCAGATTGAGAAAATGATAGGAAGAAGTTGTCAAAGAAAAATTACGTCACATATTAATAGAATGCTTAACTGGGGCTGCTCAGTTAAGTCTTGAATTGCGCCCTGTTAAAAGAAATAAAAAAACTAATATTCTTCAATCATTTTCTTAATTAACAAATTAGCATTACAAAAATTATAAGGAAAATCATTATTACTCAAATTATTCAAAAAATTATTCACAGCCTCTTGAAAACTTTCTACATTATTGCAAATATTTTTAATCCTAACCAATTGTGAAAAAACTAAATTTTTAAAATTTTATTACACAAATTAGTATAAAAGTTGCAGAAAAATATAACTTTAAATTTAAAAGCTTTTCTTTTATCAAAAACACCAATTTTAATAATTTTGTCCACAATAACAATTTTAAAATCTAAATACTCATCATTAAAACAATCCTCATTAGTTTTCTTCAAAACCAAATCTTTAGGATAAATATTATAAATAAAATTATAATTATCACAATTAAACAAAATCAGATCATCAATATATCTAAAAGCTTTAAAATCATTATATTCAAGAAATTTAGCTTCAAACATAATTTAGCTTAACATTTATTTCTATTTTTATTCTCTCTTTTTTTTGAAAATTCTGCTGCTTTTTAGCGCATTTTTTTAAAAGAAGTTTTGTTCATTTTGTTTAGATATTAATTGTATTCTTTTAGTATTTTTAAACTGCTTATTTATTTTCAGGTGACCTGTTATAGTTTTAAGGATGTGAATAATTGGTGGATTGTTAAAAGACCTGACATGTGAGTTTGTCTTTTAAAGTATCTATGATTTAACTTATAATGGCTGATTTTTTAATTGTGGGTAAATGTGAACGATCCTTTTCTGTATTCAAAATTGAAATGTTATCTACTGCAGTGCTTTCCAAATAATGTCCCATGGAAATCTAGGGTTCTGTGGAAAATTTAGAGGTTCCGGGAGTTAAGACTTTGCTTAAACATTTTTTTTTTTTTTTAAATTATTTTTGAAGTTTGTAATTATATTTAGGTCCAATCAATAATCCATCATTTACTTATTATTCCGATTGCTTTTATTTAACATTTAAAGTAAAATTCCAAGGAGACAAATGAAATTTCTGTAAAAAAAAAAAAAAAAACATTATTTTTTAACAACAATTATTAAAAAGGACATGCATTTATAAAAAATTTTACTAATATTTCACATTGCGCTTTTCAAATGAAAATAAAATAACTTAATTATTTAATAACGAAACATGTTTCCCTAATTACCATTTTCAATGTTTATAACAGCTCTTTTTTTTAGCATATTAAAAACAAATTTTGTCAAATATAAAACCTAATTTAAGATTATTAATGATGAAAAAATTCATTCCTCTTATTAAGTATAAAAAAAGACTAAAAGTTAAAATAAAGTATTCTTTTTAATAATTAATGCATACACAATAGTTTTTATTTACTTTAATTATGAAGTCAGGGTTTGGCCAGAAGAAACTTGATTATTTAGGGGGATATTGGAAACCGCTGCTCTAGTGTTTTAATTTTTTATTTGTGCAAAAAATCATATTGATTCAATTGTAAAATGTATGTTTTTGGTTTTATTTCATTTTATAAAATTTTTTTAGACCTGATCTGGTGGTATCTGACCCTATTGACAAAATCAAACATGGGGATGTAGTACAATTGATTCATGGAATGTCTACCCGCCCTCTCAATAGGTGATAATTTTATTTTTGACTCCTACTCCATCTATTTTATATCTCATTAAAAATCATTAATCGTAAGGTGCTTTTAGAGACTAAATTTTGAGTGGTTTAGTTTTTTATTTTAACGTATGTGTGTATTATGCACTGAAACATGATATTTATGTAATAATATTTATATAATAATATTTTTTAAAAAAAGTAAAAAAGACATTATTTTTTTCAAATTGTTGGGCTGAGTTGGTAAGTGGTCCAAACTTGTTAAGAAGCTGTATTTTTTATAAAATTTCATAACTTTGCTGCAAATTATTATTTTTTAATTTTGTTTGCTGTTTAATGCTTGTAAATAATCAGCTTAGGGAATAGATTATGCAGATTGTTTTTATATTTATTGTTAAATACTTTACAGTTAATCACAACACATTTGGCAAAATATAAAGTAATTTGATTAGTTAGTTTAAAGGGATCTAACGAATATTCGGCTAAGTATTTTCTTTGAAAATTATTTTTTGAAATTTGAATTTAGTAAAGAATAATCAAAAATCATATTTTGTATTACACATTATTAGAAATAGTTTTTACATGTATTTAAGTTCTGAAACTTGCACTCAGCTTGCAAATTTATGTTCCGGAAGACAATTAGAAAATTGAAATTTTAAGAATTTAAACTAGATTAGTTTTTACTAACCCACAAGTTTTTTTCTGCTGATTTTTTTAAAATTATATTCAGGCGAGTAAATTTCGTTGTTTTTCAGCCCTTTTTGTTTTAAGAATTACTAAAGTATTTATTTTTTGCTGTTTTTTGTTTAAGGAAAGTAACTGATAGACTTATTCTTTTATTATCACTTTTTTCCTGTACAGCACGACAGATAACTGGTAACATAGGAAACAGTGATATTCAACGTTAACGTTATATTTTAAAAACTAAGAATTTTCTTTTTTGTTTCTCTTTTTTTATTTTTTTTATTTTTTTTTTTTATTATTATTATTGACTTTTCTTTTTGTCAGCATTCATATTATGGATCAACATTTTATAGAGTGCTTCTAATGAAAATTATTCTTATATCGCCACTTTTTTTTTAAAAAAAATATAGCAATGTAAAAGAATAAATTTGAGATTTTTAGTGTAAAATTATTTGTTTAAATATTAAGAACAATTTTAGTAATGGCTTCTATCTGGCATTTTTTTTTTTAAAGAAAAAAAAATTATTTTTACCAATGCTTTATCACTATGCAACAAGTTTCTATTAGGCTTTATTATTTTTCTTTTGCTTTTCATTGAAAATGCAGTCATTGAAAAACTGAGATGTTTAGCTTCAAAATTTTCTTTTGAGAATTAAGATCGATTTGTATTTTTCCTGTTTCGCTTTTGTATACAATCTTTCGTTTTTATAGGCGATTTTATGATAGCGCAGTTTTTTAAAAGCGTTTTTGATAGACTATATTTCTTTTAACGTTTTATGGATGCTTTTATTGCAGAAAATATTATTTTTAGCATTAAAGTTTTGTTTTAAGAATTTAGAGGATATTTTTTCTTTTTCTATCTTTTTTTCAACATCACAACTTCAGTTTATATTATATATATATAGCTGTTAGTCAGTTTTTTTACTTATTTAAATATACCTAAAGGATAACTATTATATATTTTCCCTCTAAGTTATACCAGTAATACAGCTAAATTTTGATTACTTTTCAATAATGACTAAACTTAATAATGTACAAAAAGTAATATTTATGATTTAAATTTTTTTTTTAAATTTTGCTATTTGGCCGTCAAATATTCGGTATTCGTCAGATTGCTTTGCTGTATATTCGGTATTCGGCCAACTTACTATTCATTACATCCCTATTAGTTTTTAGTCTATTCTGTATACATTTATGTAGCAAGAGTTTAAAACATATTTTACTTTAAAAATTAAAATTACTTTGTTTGATATGCCTGGGATATGTAAAATTACTGATTTGGCATATATTTAATGTACAATTTGATGCCCAACAGGACATGTAAATATTTAAATCGAAATAACTTAAACAGCCATTTAAGCTCTCACTCAAATTTAGACGAAAATTTTATTGATGTCGAATGGGTCGGATAAGTAATTCCAAAGATGGAGAAAGAAAAGAAAATCAATTATATTTGATTAGGTCTAAATGTTCTTGCGTTTAATTATATGAATAAGAATTAAAAAAACAAAGTTGGCTTATTCCTTTATATCATCTAGTGATGCTTATTTTTATTCAAAATAAGTTTACTATATATATATTACTGTTTAATGTGAAAGCAAACACAAGAGTGACGTTGACATCTTTGCTTATTTTATTGTGGTCATGCTTATTTTTTATTAAAAATAAGTTCACCCCTATCACTGTTTAATAAGAAAGCAAACGCAAGAGTTACATTGATATATTTTTATGACTCTTATCACCTTTAAGTCTTCAATGAAATTCAAAGCAAATAGTTTTTATATGTTGCAGTTTTTAAAAATTTATTGTTTACTAATATATAGGACTCGTAGAAGTTTCATTGAGGTATGTATTCTGTCGACTAACCTACCTGGTCGGCTATGTAAAATTTACAAACATTTTTTGGCCTTGGTATGCAAATTACAAATTAACTTTTGCTAACCTGATATGTTTAAAATACTTTTCTTGGACTGTGCAAAAGTGGCATGTAAAAAATATGTGGGAAACTAATCTGAGATTTCTATTTTAATATCTCCTTGTGAGCAAAAGAGTATCGATTATCTATTTTAGTAGATAAATTTATAAATTTTACCTAAATTTGTGAAGAGTTATACATTTTATCTAAACTATTTTTCAAATACTATTTTCAACTATTCAACTTAAGATTAATTCTTAGTTTTAATAAGGTAAAAAAAAAGAGAATTATCAAGATATTTCGTGATTTGCAAATTATTTTATTCTGCTATTTTCTAAATTTTTCAAACTTTGATTGTAAATTACAATTTTCTCTTTGAAAATATAATAGAATAACTTATTGTTAGAATATCAAATTTTTATTTTTGTGTAAAGCTGCTGCCCATTGGATTGCAGTGCTGATAATTAGTAATGAAATTTATCTTGGGTGTTGTGTACCAATTTTTGAATGTAGGGAAATTTAATGGTATCTGTTAGCAAGGCCTGATCTTAAAATGCGGGGGCCGTAGGCACAGAACTGTCAAGGGCCCCCTGGTCGTTACTGTAAAAAAATTTTTTACATGTTGTTAAATTATGAAGTGTTTTTAAATTATTTAAACATAAGTATATTAGTAAATTTGAGCTTAGATTTATTCATATTTTTATTAACTGATAACTCTAATGGACAATTCTTAAGGAAAAACATATAAAGAGAAATTAGTTGTAACATTTAGAGGGACCACAGAAATGGGGACCCTAGGCTTGGGCCTCTTAAGCCTTATGATAAATCAGGCACTGTCTATTAGGATAAAATAAAAATGCATATTAAAATAAAAAATGTTTAGTGATTTTAAAGCTTAAAATTTTTCTCCATTTCAGAATAGTTATATACTAATAAATTTGAATTTCTCATTGTAGCCATGATGTTGCAGCTCCAATGTCACCTCAAAATCAAGAAGTTTCATGTTATATTGATTATAACATTTCATTTCCTGCTCAAGATCTGTGGAAAGTGGTAATTATTATTTATTTTTCCCACTTTAAAATGAAATGAAATTGAAAAATAAATAATTTATTGTGCGTGTAATTACTTTGTAGTAATAGTTAACGAGTTTCGCTAAAATGAATGATTTATAAAAGTTAAATATTCTCAAATACTCAACTCAAATTTGTAAAAATATTTTCTATTAATTTCCAAGCTAGTTTAGCTTTATTTGTTATAAATTCTACTTGTAATTTGATAATTTTTATTCATCAAAATATGTATTTTACAATATTTAACACTTTTCAATTTTTAATAGGATATTTTAAATAGAGAAGCTGAAGGTGAGGTTTGGCACACAATCCATTCTCATGTTCGATTTATTCATGTTAATTCTGGACAAGCCTTAAAAGTGAGTATTTAGGATTATCGTTTCTAGAAATTCTTTATTTATTATTATTATTTTTTTTTTGTAGTTTTATCTTGTGGAGTAGTTATATAAAGACATAAATAGTTAATATTTCTGCTATCATGCTTATGACTGTTTTGTTATCTGTTAACATTTTTAATTTAAATGAATAAAATTATTGAGAGTTAACATTTCAGTGATGACCAATCACTCAGAGTGTTTTTAAATAACACAAAACTAATTATGTGCACCATTTTTTTTTTTTTTAAATACTTCTGTTTCATCCTTTTTTTATTCTATAGTTATCAAGTTCACTTCAATCTAAATCATTTATACCCATTATCATTATTTTGAAAGTTTTATTTCCCTACTTTAATTTCTACAATTTATGAAATTACTATATATAATTGCAAATTAACCATCATCATGATCACTTTTATCCACAACTAAAAATGAGTATCATATATATTATCTTATTACTACTTTTCTAGATTTTATGAATATTATCAGGCTTAAATTTTTTGTTGCACACTTTTGTTACCACTGATTTTAAAATATTATAGCATATAATTTGTTTTTAATGACTGATATTCTGTTTTTGAGAGAAATTAATTGCTTTTGCACAAGCCATTATACATTTTGTTTAAACAATATTAATCTGCATACATAAATTGCTAAAACAAATTTAAATAAAATTACTGTTTTCTTATACTAGTTTAGTGGTAAACAGTTGCCTGAATGGGGATTTAATCAACATGAAATAGTTACAGATCGTGTGATTAATCAGGATGATACTATATGGAATGTTGAAGAACATAGGTACACAAAAAGTATGTCTGTTTTCTAAACATTTAACACTAATGAATTTGTTCTTAACATATTTTAACAAAATTGATTCATTTAAATTTTTTGAAATTTTAAAATTTAAATTTCACAAGATTGGAATTAAAAACATTAATTGAAAAACTTAAATGTTTTTCATTTCCTTTTGATGTTAACAAGAAAGATAATATCGGCCCAAGTTTGTACAACCAGTCTCCATTTCTTTAGACTTTGATAACAGCTTCTGAGAAGTGACTACTTGGAGTGAAAGTAATTTTGGAAACAAAAATCAGTTTTTACAAAGTAGCCATAGCAGTTCTTTTAACTTTCTTGCTGTTCCCTTGCCATCTGGCTAACTGGGGGAAGCTTTCATGGTTTTCCTCTCCATATAATGCAAATGCTATAGTTTTTTATGGGTCAGTTCCATAAGAAATGTCCTCCATGAAGGCTAGTTCATCCCGATGTTCCCTTGTCTGGGTTGCTTTTAAAATTACAAAGCTACGAAGTTGAACATTGATAGTCGTGAACTGAGAATTAGTTAGGTCAGCTGTTCAGCGCCGATTATAAAATTAAATACTTAATGGGAAAGTTCCTTTATCATCTGAGTTGAGTTTTTAATTTCATAGCTACCGAGTTGAGTCCTAATGCAACCACAACTTCCACATGAATTCTCCGTCTTACCGCAGTGAGAAGTTAAAATATTTATGTGTGTTTTATTCATTGAAACTTCTGTAATACCTGCTTTTTTTTAAAAAAAATAAAGTATTATTATTATTATACTGTGTTTTTGTTATCGTTATTAACACTGTCACTCAATGTGGAAGCTAGTAATGATGATATTTTATTGAACAATTATCTATTTATATATATCTTTTTTTACCAACCAACCTTTTTCCATTTTTAATCAGAATCATTTCACAGCTAAATTTTTTTATTTATTTATTTATTTTTTTTTGATTTTTTGATCTGTGAAAATGCAAATAAAAAGATTTCAATTACTAGGTGGCCGAAAAACCCCAGATAAATCAGGAAAATGCAAAATGCAGAGAATATAACTAAAATTTAATATTTATGTATCTAAAAAATTGATTTTTTTTTTCTTTTTTAAATTAGCAACATTTTTTTTTAAATTGTTTATTTTTAACTGTAATAACAGGGATAAGTGTTATCTACTATATTTTATGTATGAGAATATGGAACAACTGAAAAATAAATAATAAAATTTATTCTATTGGTTACAAAAGTAAAAAAAAAATAAGGTAAAATCAGTCTGGAAATATCAGGAAAAGTCAGAATTTTTTTTAGTGTTCACCCTGAATAATTTTTTTTAATGCCTTTTGTATGTTCTGAACTATTTTATTCTTAAATTTTTTTTTTAATTAGAGAGCTATTTTTCTTTTTGATGTGTGCAAAAAAATAATGTTATAGATGTTTCCATAATTATGGAATTTTCCTCTAGAGTTTTAAAATATTTTCACTAATGAATATTTTAATGACTTCTTACAAAATTTCCCATTTTCTTAATGGAATTTATAAACCTTCTTTAAAATAATGTCATTCCACACTTAATAATTTTAATTTACCATAACTAATTATCAATAATCGGTGCAAAACATTTTATTGCTGAAATTTCAAAATGTGCATTTTTTTCAACATAGAAATAAAAACGTGAAAATTGTAAATGCATTCTGTTATTTTTACATATTTTTAAATTTAAAAAAAAAAATCTATCTTTGAAAAAATCTATTGTATGCAATCAAGTTTTTTTTTGTATGTGTGTTTGACATGAATCTTTTCTTAATTAACATTTTAGAAGCTGATCAAAAGGAAAGGGAACGGGATATGGGTATGGCTGAATTTGTTCCTCTTCAACCAACTCAATTATCATTTATTGAAAAAATGTGGGAATTACAGGTTTGTTTAAATTATCAATGATCTATTTTATTACATTCTAAGAGCATTATTGATATATAAACCTTTATTTCATAAATTTTTGCAGTATAAAATGTTTACTACAAATAGTGAAAATGTTCAAGATCATATTTACAGTTCAGATGCATCTGATTGGCCTTTTTTGACACGTGGCATTGCATACTGGGTCAGCCCACACAGCAATGTAAGTTCATAACTTTTTGTCTTTATTCACTATTTTGTGTTATTTGATTAAATATCTTACAAGGTAAATGTAATAATTTTATTCTGTAATTCAGAAAATAATTGACCATAAAAATAAAAACAAGTGAAAAATTCATTTTTTTTTAATATTAGTTTCTTAATGTTTTAAAAAATGTAATTTTTGATGGGTGAATCACACATAAAAATATATCATTCTGTTTTGAAACTGCCTAATTCATTAACTGGAATATATGCATTCATAAAGCTAAAAACAATTAAATTCATTTTAAGGCAATATTAGTCTTTTAATGTTCTATTAAAATTTAAACTTAAATATTTTTAGTATGAGTCACTTATAAAGTTACCATGTTTTTTTTTTTTTTTTTTTTTTTTGTACCTACCTATCATTATGCATTTTTAAAAGTAACTACTTTAACAGTTGCAGTATGTTTCATCTGGCAGAAAAATTAATTTTTTTATGCTATTAATTTTTTTGTTCTATTGCTCTTTTTAGCTATAAATAAACTTAAAAATCACAATCTATTTTCAATTCATTGTTGTCTGTAACATGATAATCTTTGAGCTAGGTTATTTTTGTGGTAACCAAAAAGAGGCGTTGTAAATTTTATAATCTTATGATTTATTTATGTATATTACTCCTCTTATAATTTACTTTATGTATGTAATCTATAATTTGAGATAATTGATGATTTTATTTATTTATGACTACATATTTAGGCTCAAATTCATCTCCTTGGTAATATAACTACATGGTATTCTGCAACTTCTGCTACTGTGGTTTATTTGGTGATTTTGGTATTTTATTTGCTTCGTCGACGCAGGTGCCTGTACGACATTCCTGAAGGTATGCTCATTGTTTAACCTGTACTCAAAAATTTAGCTACTTAATAACACTCTATTTTCTTACATTATTTCTTGAATTTTCAGATATGTGGGAAAAATTTTGTATATCTGGCAAAGTTTGTTTGCTTGGTTACATTTTGCACTTTGTTCCATACTTCTTCGTGGATCGAACTCTCTTTCTACATCATTACTTGCCAGCATACTTTTTTAAACTCCTACTTCTAGTTACTCTTGTCGAACACATTAGTTTTGCTGTGTGGTGAGTATTATTATTATTATGTTTTTTTTCTTTTGCAAAGTTAATTTGTATGAGGTTAAAACTACACTAATCTCCTTCCAGCAATTCTTCTATAGTACACATATATCACACTCCCGAATTTAAAGACTTTATAATTTAAATAAGATACATACATTCAGAATAATTTTGCTCAAGGGCTCAATTTAGGGCAAAATAAGGACATTTTGCCAGTTGTGGTATTTTTAGCAGTGGCCACTTTTTTGAAAATAGAAAATATTTAATGAAAAATACTGTATTTATTAATAATGTAAGGTATTATCTTTTGATTATTTTCTTAAAATCTGATAAGTAATAGTTTTAAGAAACTAAAGTGAAATAAATGATATTCTAAAATATTCACAATAATTCCATATTAATTTTAAAAAAACATAATAAAACGCACACCGGGTGCAATTTTAGCTTTAAAAAAAAGTGACAATCGGACAGCGTAGGACTCTTTACATCAATTAATAAAGCTCTGAATGTTTGCATGTCGCATACCATATAAATAAACAATTCTATTTCTTTGCAATAATGGAAATACTCACTTGTTACATAGAATTTCTGATTTTAAAAAAATTAAGTATTCACACAATAGCTCACTGTGAGCCACAAGGATCATGAACGTTAAAGCTCCATAATTTCAAGATTCTAGTAATGTAGTCAGAGCATTGTACAAGCTGCCTTCACTTCCCAGACAAGTTAGTACCCACCTATGTGAAGTTATATGGGGTTCAAGTCGCTACTGAGAATTGAACACTTGACCTTCTATCATTGCTATTATTGATAGGACTCTGATATAATAGTTTTAGATAGAATTCGATTCTACAAGAGATTAATTCTGTGTATATATAAATTTATATATTGATTGGAAAAATAATTTGTAATATTTAGTAGTTTTTGTAAATTTACCAATTAATTATTATTTTAATGAAAGCTTAAAATCATCGAGAAACTGTTAGCTTTGTGTATTTTCAAGTTTGTTTCCACTAAGAATTGGCGTTTTTTTCTTTTTCCTAAATTTTAATTTCATAAAAGCTTTTTTGGTTTATTTTTACTTGCATTTTTTCCCATCAATTTTTTTTACTATAGTATCTTAGTATCAATTATTATTTTTTTTGTTTCCCTGTAGCTTAGTCAAGTACAGTTTTCTACGGAAGATTCTTCATTATTCATACTTAATTGTTGTCTGCTGTTGGGTTCTGTTTGTTTTATACACCTTCAAATCATTTGTCGTTTTTTGTTATGGAACTGTGCCTTTATTGCCAGAACAGATTTTAAACTTAAGATGGAAGGACACTTGGGATTTTATTATTCATGTGGGATAAGTCTTGTGCCATTACATTTTTAAAGGGAGCACAACCTGCGGCTCGGGGACTAACTATGGCTCTCTAATGAGAAATGTGTGGTCAACCAAACCAAGCATTAATTAGAAAACACTAATAACGAATATAAAATTTTTTTAACTATCTTTTAAATTAATTTTAATTAACTTTTAAGCAGCACTAAATTTGTAACATTAAAATATCTAAATTAAGAGGTACTAATTTAAGTTAACAAAAAATTTAAATGGTTCATCAATTCTATTTTTAATGAATTTTTTATCTAGCGGAACAAATGTAGTTCACAGATTATTAAAAATTTCGTTTTCTTTTATGCTTATTAAAAAAAATAATAAAATTTATTTTTCCACAAAGAATGTTCAAAAACCTGTTTATATATATATATATATATATATATATATATATATATATATATATATATATATATATATATATATATATATATAACAAATAAAGTGTGCAAAACTCAAATTCAATATTATTCAAACACTTTACCTTTTAATTTTTAAGCCTTTTTGATATTCCCAGACATTCAAAACATTAAAGAAAAATTAAATTATTATCTATTGATTCAAAAATTTTATACCCCCTAAAGCCAGCAAGCAAATATATATATATATATATATATATATATAATAGAGCTCTCTATTATGAAAAGGTTGTGCACCCATACTTAAGTTAGGTGATTGTAATATCTCATAATTTGTTCCCAGTGCTTTGCATTTATTTATGATAATCTATTGGTTGTTATGAGATTATAATTAAAATTACTAAAATAAGAAATTTTTATATACATAGAATAATTTAAAGAATTGTTAGTTTAAAAGATTGCATTAGTAATTTCTTTCTTTTTACGGAAAGAAATTTTTTTATGCATTTTATGAATAAATATATACTCATATTTAGAATTATAATATTAGATTAAAGAAATTTCTACTTAAATCTAGTATTAGTTTATTTTTTTATATATATTGTGATTGTTTCTACTTAATATTTGTTTGTTTTTTAATTTATGAAATGACAATTTTGACCCAAAAGTTACTATCAATTATTAATCCCATAGTATTAGTATTTTCTAATTTCAAGATTCTGGAAAATATTATGTGGCAAAACAGTTTGCATCTTTAAAAACTATGTTATTTTTTTATCTATTCAAAATTTATACCAGCTAGTTGTAATAAGTAATACTTAGTAGCTTAGTGCTTTTTTGTGCAGCTTTTATTTTTTTAAATTTTAATTGAAATTTTTCGCTTTTGCAAATATTTCATATAAATCTGTGCATTTTTGATGCCCTATGAACTTTGCTTACTTTTTTATGGACATGTATACCTTATAATTTAGTTTTATTTTTAATTCTAACAAATTTTAATACTTTTTTGAGTTAAAGTGAAATCAAGTTTGAAACTTGTTATAATTATTATAGTTGGTATAAATTTTGCATGTAAATAATCAGCATGTGTAACAAGTAGTACTTTTGTAAGAAATTTCATTGTTTGAGCGAAAATCAAAACTGACATTTGATTCTAAAAGACGATAAACAATAATTTTTAAAGGACACTTTATTTATGTTTGTTAACTGCTGAAAAAAATTAAATTTTTCATTTTTAAGCTAATTTTCTATACTTCAAAAAGCCAAATAACCTATTATAACAATTATTCTATTGAGTGTTTAAGAAAACTGTGTCCAGTTTTACACAAAGAATGTTTGTAGTAACACTTGAAAAATGCTTGTGTAGATTAAAAAATCAATGTTATGATTTGTCAAATTTTGTATATATGATGTGTAAAAGTTATATAAATCTTTAAAATAAAAATTATACACTTTATTTATAAATAAACTTATCTTGAGATGAATTTATTCCCAATCAAGACTTTTGAATAATTTTTTTTTCTTCATAGTGTGTATTTTGATGTGTTTATAAGTGAAAGTGGATAGTGTGTATTTATAACTCCAGTAACATTGTGAGTTACTTCTGATGTTCATCTTTTTTATTTTCCTGCTTAATTTTGTTATTTGTTGCTATTTTTGTTATTGACATTCTGACTAATTTATGCATTTTTTGGTTTATTAACATTTTCAAGCAATTATATACTAAGACATTTTGCTTATATTTTATTTATGAAATTATAATATTTTAAATTTTTATCATTTTAAAATGAATTCTAAAACCATTTCGTGATGTTCAGTTCTTTATTCATAAATGTGAATATTTGTTATTCATGAATATAAATTACTAAATAATATTAACAATTTAATTGTATATAACAATTGTACATTTAAAACTTAATACCAACTCTAAACCAATTTTAAAATGTTATATTCTTTCCCTATAAACAGTCAGTGTAGTTTTTTTTCATTAGTAATGCTATTTAATTGATTTGAACAATGAACTAATTAAAACTCTGAGCCAATGCTTAAAATATAATATATTAATTAAACTAATTATTTATTTAATATCTTCGACAGAGTACATTTTTTAACTGTAATAAAAAGCGTTTAACATACATTTATTTCTTTTAGTCAGAACTTTCATTGTAAAAGAACTTTTCATTGTCTTAAGAGATGCAAGAAATCGAAATTTTACTGTAGTTGACAATGTTTTTATTAATCAAGTCTCTTAACTCAAAGTGAATACTTATATTAGGAAGATAATAATTAATATTTTTATGCTTTTAAGTCTGAAATCGGTGAAATTTTTTTAATCTTTAAAATCGGTACAATTTTTTTAATGGTTTATCCAATCCATTTATTAATTTTATATTCTCGGGTGAATTAATATCAATGAATAATTATGAAAATTAACTGTTTTTCAAATACTCTTTTTTATATATAAAAATTTTCTTTCAAAGCTTTTATTTGTTAATATGCATTATAATTTAATGGAAGATTTCTTCTGTGTGTATGTAAAAAAGTTGCTGTAGAGTCACAAATCCGTCCATTTTTATTAGTCCCCGTGTGAGTTTATTTTGTTAGCATTTCATTATGTGTTTGAAATATTCTCATTTGAAGCAATAAACATTTTTGTTTAATTTTTTACAAATCATGCTTTTAAAATAAAGTTTAAAAAATTGAGTTTGGCTTTTCCATTATAAAATTTTAGATAACTTAAATTCCATGTCTCTATGTAAAATAATTTTCAAAACAATTCATCAGAATCAACCAATCCAGACAAATACATTAATAAACACATTTAATATAAAAATAATTTAATAGGAATAAACAGAATTAAAAAACTACCCAAAAATAAATTTAAAATGAATTTTTAACGACTATTCCAAGGCTACTGAAGCTACAAGTCTCTTTAAATATTGTGAAATTGTTATTTTAGAATTAATTGCAGCTTTAATATATATATATATATAAGCCGAAAATAATATAAATTATCAGTTTTACTTATTTTTTAAAGAAGAAAATACCTTAACTTACTGAGATGGTCCGAATTTAATTTTACAATCTTAAGAATTTAAAGGTTTTGTTTAGACAATATCTAGCAATACAGATGAAATTAACAAAATTAATTTATAAAATTTAAATGCTCATATATTTATATGGATCGTTAAATGTGCAAAACTCATCACTGGTAGCAGTAGCTGATAAAATTCATTATAAGGCTTCCTAGTCACTGCTTCTGATTTATTTTCAGCTTAAAACTTTTGCTCTCCTGTACTGTTATTGCACTAGCACTATTTAGAAAGACTCATGATATCTAATATAATTCAATATATAAAGCCATATTTATTGACTGAAAGCATAAAAATAAAGATTATAATTATATATTGATATTAGATTTCCTTAAATCAATTTATGAAATCGCAAGTAAATTTAAATATCTCAATAATAAAACATCCACCTGTAAGAGAAGGGATGTTGAAATTTCTGTTTTACTGTTAAAAACTTTTAAACTCCGTTAGCCATCCAATTAATTAAATAGTTATATAATATTTCAAAAACATTAGTTTACTCATTGAGAAGAAAAATTTACATCACCATATTTTAATAATATAAAGATTATTTTATCAAGATAGCTTTTAAGATAGAAATTTTTTTTTATGTGTTCCCACATACAATACACACAAATAGGTTTTGCGTCAGACGTTTTCAGCTTCATTACAATTATATTTTCAAAGCATTAAGAATGAGAAATCCACCTAAAAAAACCTAAACCCGCGTATTGTTATACTTTGTATTTTAAATAAGAATTTAGGAAAAAATATGGTGCATACTTGAAATATACAGAACAGCATTTTCTTTATTGTAATATCACATCAACCTCTGCTATAGCAATGGCAATACCCTTGTCAATAAGTGTCATAGAGGGTTTTTAACCCTGAACAGGACAAAAACTGATAAAAAAAATAATTAGAAATATTAGCTTAAATATGAGAACAAGGACCTAAATTTAAAGAACAAAATAAAAACATTGTTCATAATTAAAAATATAATGCTGAAAAATCATGGAAAGAACAAACACAAAAGAGAAAACAAAGATATTGAAAATAAAATATTTATTTATCAACATACAAAATATATGAAATATGCTAAAAATAACAAATCAAAATAGTACACCTTTGCCATCTTCTATGTCACCCATAAAAGCATTTATATTTTAACAAGTGATTTTTTTTAACACCTCTCAAAAATGTAGTACCAAAAAAATTGACATATTGAGACTTTGTGCAAATATCGAAGAAGTCTACTAGCCAGTTCTAGTAACTCAGACAGTGGTTAATTTTCAAAAAACTGAACATTTTAAATAATTAAAAAAAATTTTGATTTAAATAATATAAGGAATTTCCTTTTGAAGCAGAATATTAGTCAACAAACATTGCTAAGTTCATTTGTAAAATGGAGAAATTTTTTTAGAAATAAGTGTTAAATAATTTAATTCTCAAAATATTATAAAATCCTCATAATAAATCCACATTTTTTAAAAATGACATAAAAAACATGGGGTGCAAAAAAAGTGGTAATTTGCAGACCATTTTCTATTCTCCATTTGTTATAATTATTTAATTTTGCTTTATACATTGTGTTATAAAATTATATACCATCTCTACAGAAGCAAAGTAATCTAGTTAATCAAAATCAAGTAAATTTTTTCTCAAAATGCAGATCAAACGGGTGGATCCTCGAATAGCCAATCCCATGGCGATTATTTTAAATCTCACCAAACTAGGTTTTTAGAAGATATTCAGGTTAACTAGGTTTCAGGGACATTTTGGGGACCTTATTTTGATTGTCCCATCACACCACCAAAATTCTTAAATCTGATTGGTTATATTTGATAGTATGTACATCTATGCAAAAGTTGGATTTCGTTAGAAAAGAGGTAAAAGGGTTTATTTTTTCGTCATTTATGCTTCTGATCTCTTGCTGTTAGATTCATTGCTCTTATTTAACCGTTATTCAATTTATTGCAGTCATTATTTCATTTTTTTTGTGTTGTACCCATTGACAAGGTATTGGTTTGGAAGATGTATGTAACCCATCAGAGTAAGTTATTTTTTATTCTGTTAAAAAATATTTTAATAAATTTAAATTGCTTCTTTTGAATAATCAAAAAGCAACATTGATCCCAGTAATAATCGCCAACTTGGTGAGATTTAAAAAAGTCGCCAAGAGGTGGGCTATTTTATAAACGTGTCGAGAAAATTTCCAGCAACACATAAATCAAATATATACAACCAAAAATTTATAACAAAAATTAACTAATTTATATAAACAAACACCATAAGAACAAAAAACAGGCTCATAAACGAGAGAAATATCCACCAGCAACAACAAAATTCTCTCCAGTAATGTATGATGCATCATTTGAACATAAAAATGACACCATCCCAGCAATCTCATCAGGTTCTCCACATCTTTTCATTGGAATAACTTGATCAAGAACCTCTTTAGAAGAGGGATTGGACCACATCACCTCACTGAACTTAGTTTTTATTATACCAGGGCAAACACAGTTCACTCTAATGTTCTTCTGAGCACACTGTGTTGCTGCAGCTTTTGCCAAACCTAACAAGGCTGTTTTGCTAACAGAATAGGCCCCAAGTATATTCATAGGATTAAGTCCAGCAATGGAAGACATGTAAACAATGGATCCTCCTCCACGTTCTTCCATTAATGGAAGAACAGCTTGTGTCAGCAAGAAAGCTGATTTGACATTTATGTCAAATATTTTATCCCATGCTTCTTCAGAAGTATCCAGGACATGACCCATTGTGGGATTGACAGCTGCGTTGCTGACTAATAAATCAACACCCCCAAACGTAGATTTTGCAAACTCGAGTAAGCGTTTACGATCTTCTGCTTTACCAACATGACATGGAATGCCCGCAATTTTTGAACTAACTGATTTTAATTGATCCAAGGCTTTTTCAACATTATCTTTTTTGCGACTGCTGATGACAACAGCAGCTCCGTCAGTTGCTAATCTCTTTGCAACTGAAAATCCAATGCCTTCAGTCGATGCAGTAACAACAGCAACTTTACCAGATAGTTTCAGTACTGAGTGGGACATGTTTCGAAAAATATTCGAATCAATGTTAAAAGCACGCAACTTTAGACATAAATTTCTAAGCATTTCCAGTTTTTTCCTCAATCATACAAGGAATTTCAGCTTAACGAAATTAAAGTCACGTTATCTCAGTTCTATATTATTAAATATGATAAGTAGATGATTAGATAAAGTTGTGAGAAATTTTTTTTTTTAAATCATACTAGAAAAATTTTTTTTCTCCAGAAATTGAAAGTAATAACAACGTAAGTTAATAAGATGATTTTATTCCAATTTTAAGAGATTTAATTTGACAAAAATCTAAAGTAATTCTTTTTTACTTCCTCTTTGCTCTAAATGTACAAATACACATGAAATATGAGAGCCCAAATCGGTGAAATCAAATTATATAAGATACAAAACCCGCTTTCAGCTTGTTTAGAAATTAAATATTTCGTGACCTGAACCATGTGTGAATCACATGCAGTGTGAATGACCCTGAAAGCTGTATTTATGGGAGCAGAAACTGAAACCTAAATAAAAGCTATAAGCTTTCACAAAAAAACTCGTCGCAGAGGCAAACCGGTTAACCAGTTAACCGGTGCGAATATTTAAGAACAAGTTTTAAATTTAGCGTATTTGAAACTTCAGTCTCAGTCTGTTTAATTTTTTGTAATTTGTTGTGTTATTGAATTTCAAAATGTTCGAAAGCTTTATTGCAGACAAGGCAATACTTTTAATTGAAAGTGCTGGTTAGTATTTTATTTTTGATAGTTAAATGGCATTTTAGTATGCTTTATGCTGTCGAATTGTTAGAATATGTTGAATAATTCTTTTTTAAGATAACAATAATTCTTCTTAACTTGTCTAAAACAAAATATCTACATTTATTTTTCTCTTCAACAGTATTAAATTATAATGTATTAGAAGAGAATTAAATTAAATTAGAAGATCGCCAAGGGAGAAGAAACATGGGATAGAGGAAAGGAACAAAAAAGATCATAATCCAGATCAAAAAAGATATCAGGAACGGGCAGAAAATTGAAGTAACAGGTACGGAAGATAGAAAAAGATCACAGGCAGAACGTTAACATAGAATGCACAATCTTCGCAAACACAATAGTGGAAACTCCAGGTTTTAAAATAGAAAATCAAGGCTAAGCATAAATAAACGCTTATTTACAGAATCTATTCAAATGTGCTAATCCATGTTGAAAATGTTAAATATAACTGTTTATTCGAAACAGGAAGTTCGGCAAACGTATTAATTTACATGTATTACGTATTATATACTATGCTTATGGGAAGATATCTGTATCGTGATCTGCAGCAGAATAATCGCCAGGTCTTGGCAACTTCCGCGCAACAGCCCTCCAGAAGCTTAAAAAAAACATTACAGAAAGGAACCAATTTGAAAGGTATAACTCGTAGCCATTCCGTTCAAACATCTACATGATTTTTTTTTTTTTTAATGCACTTGCAAGTCCAGGGATCTGTCCAGGCCGAATTTACTACCGTTTAGCGGTACCTTCACAAATTAAATTTTAGGTAAAACGGTAGTTTCACAAATTCAACTTAAGGAAAAATGGTAGTTTCACAAAATACTTTTTCTTAAAATTTTATTTTTGTATCTCTTAAGAAACGATAAATTTATATTTTTACCATATTCTTGTGTTGATTTTTTAATATAATTAATAATTTTTCACAAAATAGGTACCTTTTAGAAAAACCTAGACAGACCCCTGAAGTCTAAACTTTATTTGGCAATTGTACCTGGCGCAACAGATCACGATACGGAGTTATCCCCATGTTTTTAATTCTTAATAAAAAATAACTATATCAGTTTTATTTTATGTATAAATTAATGAATTTAATTCAAATTTCACTCAGAAATTTCTAGTTAAACTTTAATTTATGGTTATGGAATTCTAAAAAAATAATCATTGATGCTGAATACATAATACTTTTTTTCCCAATATTTCAATATTATAATATACATTTTTGATATTATTTAAACATAAATTTAAAGCAATTTACTTTTTGCCATATCTGGAGAATTTTTGAAGAAAATTGAAAAGTTTTTGCATGCATTTATAAAATTTGATTATCCAAATTTAATTTCAAAAAAAAAAATTTTTTTTTTTAATAACTATTTATAATTTTATAAATAGTTATAAAATTATAAAAATTTTGGTAATTTTAATTTGGTAAAATTTTGAATTGAAAGATGTAAAAATTTTTTAATTTTATGTGGCAGAATTAATATTCAAACAAAATCCATTGAATAGTTCCTAAAAAATCAAGTTTTTTTAAAGTAAGATATTTATAATAATTATCAGTCAGAATTTCACAAGTTTGTGCAAAAATGCTTAAATATGGCAAGATACACAAAAAGTAAATTTAACATTTAGAGGTCCAAACTTTAGACCATCCTGATCAAAGTATTAGGATCATATTTCCTAAATTAATGCTACCTCCTATGTTTTGGGGTTCATAATCCACTATAATGTAAGGTTTATTCAAAGAATGTTCATTTTTATCTGATTTCATAACTTGAAGATTTGATTATTAGATCAAATTATTCAGAGTGTTTCATTTAGTTTTTTTAGCCCTGTACATTCATTTTGTCGTACATTTCATAGATAAACATGCCCAAAAGGACGTATAAAATGTTGAGTTTTTTGAAGCTATAATAAACATAGTCCGCATGAAAGTAATATTATTTTATCAAATCCATTGCATTTTTCATTTTGGCAGCTGTGATATACTTATTCAAATAAGTTAATACTAACGTAAATTTGTTCACCATCAATTATAATGTAATATTTTTTTTTTAAAGTTTGACATAATTAAATTTTAATTTAATTGCTAATTAAAATTGTTTTAATAAAAAATATTTTATTTGTTTTAGGTAAAAGGTTGGCATTAGCTAGTCATACAATTGCAAGGGCAATGCACATTTATCATCAATTTAAACGCTGCATTGACACAATTGATTTTGAGGACGGAGTAAGTACCAAATTTATTTTAGTCTCCCTAGTTATCTTTTAGGTATTTTGATTCTATCTTTAAATTTCAAATATTTATTTTCAGATATAATAATTTTTACAATGTTGGCAAATGACATATTTGCTTGACTTAGGTGTGCTTTTATACTTAGTTTTTTTTACATGTTAATGAAAATGTCTTACAAAAGGTTTTTAAAATTAAAATTTTCTAATTCATGAGTTCTAATGCTTAGAAATTTTTGCAATTGATTATTTAGATTATTAATATGATACTAACTTAATTAACATTTGAGACGTATATTTCTATATACCTGTTAGTGTCAACTGCCTTTGACAAGGTACTAAAGGAGGGTTGGCAAGTTTTTCGACACCTCACAGTGTTTACTTGTTTTTACCATGGTTTTTACCGTGATGTTAAAAACCCGGATTTTTAATGACATTGTATTTTCAATTCTTTCCCCAGCAAATTAAAATTTAAATAAAAAGTGTATCTTAAATGTTAAAACATTAAGTTTTTTTTAAAAAAAAATTTTTTTTCCAGCTAGGTAAGGAAAAATTTATAAAACTACTCACTTACTACCACATGCTTTAACACATAAACTCTGATTACAAAAAAAAATGCTATTTTGTATACAATTGTGGTTTGCATTACAGATGGTTTTCAATTAAATCAGTTTTAAAATTTAGATAAAATAGCAATGGTTCTTCAATTAATTTAGTTACAAATTTTTACAAAATATTTCAAGATTATACAGGCATACAGGAGTGTTGTAATAAATATAGATGCTGAATAGATATCTATAACATAATAAACTCTGAGTGGCACAAAATTTTTTAAACATATTTATAATATTGTATAAGAGTATTCTTAATGTTTTCAAAACCATTTTTTGATGCCGTAAGTCCAACGTTGATTAAAAAGTTTTTTAACTTTCAAATTTTTTTTTTTTTTTTTAATTTATTCTGCTTTGCCATTGATGTGGTTACAAGTTTTGCCCTTTGTGATGATTCCCTTCTGTGATTTTATCTCTTAGTTTCTCGAATGCCACTGCTCAATCTTGACATTGTGCATTTAGGAACTGTAATATAATTTCCTGTTAAGCCATAGTTTTCCTCTTTTAAAAATCTCAACATTAAATAGTTTTTGCAATTTCCCCATTTTAGCAAATCATATTGCTTAGATTTTTCTTAATTTGATGATCTGAAGTGTATTTTATCAAAATTTCCTGTCATTAAGAACTATACAAAAGCCTGTTCAACCTACGTGATTTAGATAAATTTAATTTAAAACTCTCTCTCTCATTTAAGGGGGGGGGGGCAAACTTCATATAAGATAATTTTAATTATAGGATGTTATTTTTTTTAACTTACATATCATATTAGTAAAATGTTTTAGTTTATGACTTGAATTAAAATTTTTATTAAAAGAAATTGAGTTTTTAATTTTTTACTGTAAAATCAGTCTTATTCACTAAATATAATCAATCTACTTTTATTTTGAAAGAAATCTTTTTCTTTTTTCTCTAGAGACACTAAAAAACAGCTTTCTTGAAGATTTTTTTTTAAAAAAGGTCAA
This sequence comes from Parasteatoda lunata, assembly GCA_949128135.1. Taxonomy (NCBI): domain Eukaryota; kingdom Metazoa; phylum Arthropoda; class Arachnida; order Araneae; family Theridiidae; genus Parasteatoda; species Parasteatoda lunata. The sequence goes on from OX421970.1 coordinate 103,381,699, forward strand.
ATTTTAATGGATTACCCAAAGTACTTTTTAATCTTATAAATGTGTATTTTTTTTAAATATTTTTTTTTAATTTTGTTTAAATACTTCAAAAGGAGTTCTTTGATCTTAGTCGTATGATTGTAGAAAGTTTTCTCCTGAAGAAATTAGCATATGTTGGGCTTGATAACTTCAGTTTGTATCCAACTTAGATAAGAAATATCTAATAACATATATATCACTGATCGTACATATTTTTTTGTTATGCATGGTTATTATTATTATTATTTTCAAAATAAATTTTAACAAAGTGTTAGTTTTTTTTTTTTTATTTGTTTAACTTGTGCAATCTTAGAACATTTAAAAAAAAAATATTATTTTTAGGATGATATAAAATTATTGATTTAAAAATTTGTTGTAAGCATAGAGCAGGTTCCCAACATTATATGCAATTGATGCAAAATAGTTGAAAATATTTACTCCTAATTGATAAATATAAATCATGCAATTATAAAAAGAGTTATTTAAGTGGCAAAATATTTAAGAAAATTGCAGTTTCTTGTGCTAATAAATTACAAGTATTATTCACTATACAATATTTGGAAATTTTTAACATAAGAAGGTTAAAATTTTTATAAATATCTTTTTTTACATCTTTCAGAATGTGTGATAACAACACAACTTGCTAAACCCTCTATTACGGCATTTCACAAAAAGAATAAATGCCTATTTTAAATAAGTGAATTATGAATGATGAATTCATTACTTTTGAAATAAGACTTACAGATGTAAATGAAAGCATACAGAAGGCTTTAATTTCCACGTGAGGATGCAATGTGCACTTTGACTGTCAAAAATGAAAAATAACTGTAATTTCACTTTGTTTTTTACCACATATAATACCTAGGGAAAAAACAAAGGAGTCTTTTTCACTCTTTCTTCATTCATAGATAATTCATGAGTTTTCATGTTTATTTAGCATTAACATCAAAGGAAATAGTGGTTTAAATTAGTCATGATTAATAGTGCTCTTGCTTAATTATATCCATATGGTTATTATTAAATATTTGTAATTACTAGAACAGCTTTACATTTGAAGTGCATTTTATTAGGTAAAATGCAAAATATTTTTGGCATCTAGATTTTGTTTTCTTTTTTAAATTTTAAAAAGTTTATAGTTTTAATGAAGATTTTATAACTAAGTTATTTGATACATTTTTCAGCTTGTGGCAGCATCAGCTATAGCATTAAGTGCTAAAACTAATGAAGAGACTTTAGATCTTCAAAATATAGTTATTGTGTTCTGGGAGTAAGTTCATTTTTCTTTCTTAAGATATAGAATATTTATTAGTTACAATTTAATTAAGTTATTTTCCTTTGGTTTTTATTTATTTATTTTTAATATTTCCTTTCAAAATCAGTAAAATTTGTGAGAATAAAAATGATTTTAGTGTTACATAGAAGCAAAATAATTTTTTTTTAAATCTATTACTGAAATACCATATTATGGTTTGAGAGTTTGTGATCACCCATTTTCACTTTTTGACATGCTTTATTTATGCTGATTTCGTTGCTAATCTAAGTTATATTTCAATCAATTATTCGGCAGTTCTTCCTCTTATTTGGGTAGGTTAGCATTTTCATGTAGTTTTGAATATCCCCATATTTTTTAACACTATTATTGCAACATCCGAATTGTGCATTTAAATGTGTGCTTTATTTGTGCGAATCTCCTTTTTGTTTGGCAAATATTGCTAGGCTTTTTCATGTGGTTGTAAAAATTGAATACAATATTAAAATGTTTTAATGTAAATGTTAAAATGTATATTTTTAATACAATATTAAAATGTTTTTTTTTCTGGTTTTGAATCACACATTTATATAATCATTTTATGATGTGCTTATCTGGGATGTGCTTTATTTTTCAACTGATTTTGCTACATATTTCCATGTGGTACTAAAAAAACTATTTTAATATAATATTATTACAACTCTTAAAATTTAGGGAGAATTTGGGAATTTTTAACTGTTTGCTGTATGTTTTATTTTTTAATTTTTTGGAGCTTAAAAAGCTGAAAGATGAACATAAAAGCTCTCACTAAATATAGATGCTTTAAAGTTGTATATATATTCCTCACTAAATGTTGAATCTTTTGAATTATGTTTTTTGCCCCTCAATTTAAGTAATCTTAAACCATGATTTTTATTGTCAATTTATTTTAAACTGAAGTTTTACATTATGTAAATTTAAACCATTACTTTACCCTGTTTTTATATTTATTTTAATAAATCTATTTTTTAATGAATAGAAAAAATGAACATCAATTTGGCATTTTTTAAAAATGAATTCTAATATTCGAAAGCATTTAATTTTATGCAAATGTGTCACTGATATTTTTTATTTATTTTATAACCGTCATTGAACAGCTGACCCAATAGACAGGGACAGTGATGACGTATTTCATGACGTCAAACCCCGCCTCCTTTCATTCTCGTTCCAAAAATTTTTTCGAACGAACCATATACATGGTATTTCCTATTTGAATTTCAGACATCATGATTTTTAGTTTATTATTAAAATAAATAAATTTATATAGCGCTTCTAAGGGACATATTCCTAATTTAAGTAGTTTTCTTTTTACGGGGTAGCAGTAGATTTTACGAGTTAAGTGCATTAAATGCTATTAGCGTCAATATTTGCTTTAACCCACTGAAGGTTCTGCACGTAGAAAGTCGTATTTTAACCTGCAGTCTTCACTGCATAGCAAAACCGGTTTTCCAATGTTACTAGATAGGGGAACTGTGTGTAGGGGAGAAACTTTCTCCCAATTTCGCCTATTTCCTTAACCGCCAGTGGGTTAAGCGTCAATATTTTTAACTCTTGTTTCATGTTTATAATGTCTTATTTTATTTAGAATTTGCTACTTATTCTATACCTACATCTAATTTTTTTCTTTAGTTTCGGAAAGGCATGCATTGTTTTACAACGTTCTAAAATTAATTTTTAATCTATAATTAGATTATATTTATTAATACTAATGTCTGTTTATTTAATTATGTCTGATGATTAAATTTGTAGTTATTGTAAACTTTGTTTGCTTAAGATTTTCTGATCATTGCTGCTAATTCTCATAGGCTTTAGTTTTTAACTACTAAATAGGAATAAATTATGTAACTAACTTGTTTAATACGCATACATATGGTTAAATCTGCACAGAGTTTTAGTTTAAACTCAGATTTATTTTGACTTGACATTTTTTCTTGTTTATATTTGCCAACATCATTAATTAGTTTTTAACAGTAGTTTTATGCATTAATTTTTTGAGAAAATTCGGATACCTTATTATTAGATAATTAATATTAGATTATTTCTTAACGTAACTAGTGTAGTGCTATGTTAATGTGTAGTGTTATGATAGTGCAGTGTATGATAGTGCAGGGTCAATACTATGTTTAGTTTCCAGAATTTTAATATATAGAATAGCTAAATTAAAGCAAATGTAAGAATTTATGAGAATTTATTTTATTTAATTAAGATTTTTAATTAAAGAAAAGCATTAGAAAGCTTTAAATTTCCTATATTTTTGTTTTAATTTCAAGTTCTATATTTTGTTTAGACGACAAGATAGGGAGCCATCAATAAAGCTCATTTATCATCAATTTGTCTTAAAATCTCAGATTCCTATTTTATTCGATAAGTAAGTGAAACATGAATAATTTTAGAATTCTTTAAAACATACTTATCCCATACATAAACTTTTATTTAACATTCATATTTATTAATCTGTGTATTCAGATAGGTGTTTAAATTTTACTTATTTAATAATATTAATTTCAAATAAATATAATTCAAATTTTTTTATTTAGCAACTTAACTCTTTTTTAATTAATGTATGTATACATATTTAGTTATACAGCTTTTATATTTGGCAAATGTTACTGTTATCACTTTTTATGGAATAAAATTTGAATTTGACAGTCTAAATCAAAAATTTTTAAACTACCTTCATAGTAATATTTTATTTGTTACAGTGCTTATGTTGAACGTAACATTCAAGTCACCATTATCCAAATTTATTTTTAATTTCATAATAACTACAGTTTAATTGGTTGTAAATATATTTTAAGAACTGTCAACTCTCAAACTTTTGTTGAAGTTTTATATAATTTTTTTTTTTACTTCCTATCATTTTAGTAAATTTACCAATAAATTTGAGCTTTTTTAAAAACGTGTATCTTAAATGTTTTATAATTTTCACTAATTTATCTAACTTTAATCATGCTCCTTACATAACTTTTTAATTTGTTTTAAAATTTTCATAATTATTTACAATTAATAAGTTGTCTCAATGTTATAAAAAAAATTTATTTAATATAATATACATATTTTAAGAAAAATTAAACATAAATTAGAAATAACATTTTCCAAATAATAAAATTCACAAATTTCCGATTTCCAGATTATAAATAGAATTTATATGGTAAATATTAAATACAAATTTTCTCAATCATATATACAAAAAGTTAGCTTCTACAGCATTCTCTCCTCTTTCAATCAATTTAGGTTCATCAGAGAAAACTTTACGATATGGAAGAGCTTAATTACACTTTTTCTTGCCATTTCAGTGGTTAAATTCGACTCTATATTAATATATTCAAAGATATAGTTGACCCACTTTTAACTACATGAGAAACGCCATAGTGTTTGCTCCCTTCAGAACAATGTTTGGAACGAGGAGAGCAAGTGACGTCGTTGATGACGTGGGACTAACCCTGTCTATTGTTTGGGTTTTTGGCCACTATTGTTCAACTACATAACCTTGTAATTTTGAACACAATCCAGAAGACAAGGGAACTCCTGGATCAAGTATTGGAAGAAATTAACCTTCGTGGAATACTTTTTGATGGAACTAACCCGCACATGCTTTACGTGGAGAGGAAAACCTTGAAAACATCCCATGGTCAACCTGACTGTAAGGGGGTCCAAACCCATGATCAGTCTACCACTGAGGATATTTTTATGGCAACACTGGTCGGTGCAAGCCAGGTGCGGAATTCGTATCGACTAGCCATAGCTGGGATTTAAATCCGGTTCACCTCATTGGAAGGCGAATACTCTATCCCCTAAGCCAGTGTTTCCCAAAGTGTGGTACGCGTACCCCCAGGGGTACGGGAACAGTTTAGCGGGGGTACTCGTTCTTATGCGAAATATCTTGCAACAAACGAACATTTCAAAAAATTTTATTTAAAAACAAATCCAGCCATGAAAATTTATGATTGCGTATTTTTCTATTGGCTATTTTTTCAAAGTTAACAGTTAGTGGTGTCAAAAGCCAGTTGTGATTTTTAACTTTTGTACAATTTTTTATAGTAAAGGTTTGTAATAAATTCTACTTATTTTGATTATTTTTGTAAAATATAATTTTTATCCCTAACATAGAATATTAATCACTGGTTAGTATCTGTAAAACTTTGTACCAAAAAAGAAAAAGAAACATGTTTCTTAAAAAATACATAAATTTTTTTTTTTATTAGTGGTACACAGCGTTACGAAAAATTTAGAAAGGGTACACAAAAGCAAAAAGTTTGGGAAACACTGCCCTAAGCCATCATGACTCATATGTCACTAATAAAAAACAGATTTTGTTTCTAGAACATTTCTATTTATATAAAAATTACCATAATTGCAGACAACATATCTAAATACTTAGGCATTCTGCCCTTTAATTGCATTGGTTAACCCCCAGTGAAAGTTGTCCTTAACTCACATAGGTTGTGTACCCTTAATTTAAAGGATAATCAGGATCTTACTTGATGCAGTCATTTCGAAGATCACACAGGGTTCCCACGGGTCAGGGAAAACCTGGAATTGTCAGGGAATTTTATTTCAACTCCAAAAATCAGGGAATAGTTGGGGAAAGTTGCAATTTTCTTACAAAAACGTGGAAAATTCCTTCATTATTCCTGGAAAAATATCAGTCTTAAAATTGTCAGTAACAATACTCAGTTATTGAGATTCAAGTTAAATAATGCCAACATCTATTACAATTATTTATTGTAAAAATTTTACATATAGACATACTGAAATGCTTCCTTCCTAATATAATGATATTTATTTTACACAAAAAAATCTAATACTTGGCATAACAAATAAAAAAATCCAAATTTTCTGATAAAAAATGTCGTAGTATAGATAAAATATGGTATGGAATTTCATTGAAATTTCTCTGGAATACTTGGAAAAGTCAGGGAATTTTTTTTCTGAAATTGAGTGGGAACCCTGTCACAAAAGTTTGTATCACTCAAGAAATAGGTGAATTTATAAGGGTGAATATGTTAAAAACAAAGCCCTTTAAGACTTTCACACGAAATAAAAATAGCAACCACAAGCAAAATTTAATTAACTTCAGGGGTCTGTCCAGGCCAAATTTACTACCGTTTAGCGGTACCTTCACAAATTCAACTTTAACAAAAGCGGTATTTTCACAAATTCAACTTCAGGAAAAACAGTAGTTTCACAAAATACTTTTTCTTAAAATTTTATTTTTGTATCCCTTAAGAAATGATAAATCCATATTTTTTTGTATTTTTTAATATAATTTTTAATTTTTCACAAATTATGTCTACATTTTCACAAAATAGGTACCTCTCAGAAAAACCTAGACAGACCCCTGCCCTGAACTTTTTAACTTTAAAAGGAGGGTATGAAGATGCCCATTCAATGATTGATGAAAGCAGTGTCTTGTAACTGAAATAAAACTAAAATGCATGGAAGTAATAGAAGCAGCTCAGGTCCTGATAGATGTGAGTCACAAAAACTTTAAAAAGAGATTTAATTATATTGTTTTCATGTATATAATTAGTTTTAGTTCAGGAAATGAAAAAATAAAATATATTATTTTGATATTAGTAATCTATAATTAAGATCTTGGTAATTTTGTTGATAAATTAATATTTGAAGTAAGTTTTTAATTATTAAATGATTATGATTTTATTAAAAATATGCATAAAGCAATATTTTTAATTGTCTTATATATTTTCTAAAATAAAATCCTATATCTTTTTAAATTGTTACTTCTATCCTTGCATGCATAAAATCTGATCAAAAGACACAGTGTCAGAAAGGCATATTTAAGAATAATTAAATCAATTATTTTCCGCTTGTTTTAATGTCTACATTTCGAATATCAATATAACAATTTAAACATTACAATTTGAGTAAGTAAGCTTTTACATTCGACATTTTCTCCCTCAACCGCAGTTCAGATTTGTGTATCGATTATAAACATGAATCACGCTAATTATTCACCATGAATTTTAATGAAACTTTTAAAGCCCCATTTAATATGTAATGAATGTTAAATTATTTGCGACTCCATTTCTGAATTTGTAACTAAGTCATTTAACAGAGTCTGTACTAATATATACGGAAAAATTTATAAAATATTTGGAGGCAGTGATCAATATTTTAATTATTAATTAATTCATTTGAAAAATGTCTTTTGTATGGATTGGGTGGTAAAATATTTAACACTCAATCTGCTTTTGAGTCATTGTGATTCATAAATCTCTCGTTTCCCAATGGAGGTAACTCAGGTTTGAATCCCAGCGATGGCTTGTCGATATGAATTCTGCCCCCAGCTCGTACCAACCATATTGCTGGCATAAATATTCTTAGTGGCAGACAAATCATGGATTAGAGTCCCCTAGGAGGTTTTACTCTCCATGTAATGCAAATGTGGGTTGGTTAAAGTCCTCCACCTAAGCAAATTTCATCCAATATTTGATTCAGTAGTTCCCTTGTCTTCTGGGTCGGGTTTAATATTACAAAGGTACAAAGTTTAATATTCATAGTCGTGAACTCAGAATTGGATGAGCTGTTAAATGCCATTTATAAAATCAATCTGCTATTAAACCCATCATTGCAAAAATGAAAACCGCAAGTATTTTCCTGTATTTCATATCATAAGATTATTATCAGAAAAGTACTTTTGTAAATATTAGATTTCTTTCTTCTCACAAAAGCAATAGTCCACTTAGTGAGCTAAAAGTGGGAAGGCTTTCGATGTTCGCTGGTATTCTAGCACTTTTAAAATGAATTTATTGTCTATATAAAGTTTAGTTTGTAAGTTTCTCCCTTGCATTGAATATTTTTATTTTGCAAGTAAATTTTTAGACAAAAAAAAAAAACTAATGAGGACGACATTTGAGGGGAAGACGAGAAGGTTTATATTTTTCGAATGAGGAGTAGGACCTCTTGAAACTATCTGGGGCAACTTTTAAGTTATCAATACTCTGTCACAGTGCTTATAATTTACTTTTTTTTAAAACTGATTTATGTAAATCAACCGAGTCCAAAGATGTAACTTTTCATTATTTCTTATTTTAAAAAATGTTACAGGGTTCTTGACTCTAATTTGTGTTTGCTTAGTTTATTATATGTGGCTCCAATCTTAAATAAAATTTTATGGTTGATTTATTCTAGACTGTTTAATCTTTTTAGGTGTGAATCTTATTAAAATTATTCAGTCACTGTTTGTTTTTCCATTAAATTATCTTGATCTGTCATTTTGTTAAATGAAGTTTAGTGTTTTTTTTCTTTCTAAAATCGATTATTGTATTATTTTGCATTTATAGTAATGTGCATTCCTAACGTTTTGTGTAGCATGCTTAATAAAGACAGAGTAAGCCTACCTAAACTAAACTCAGAAGAATTCCGAGAGCTGACCAACAGTTTAACCAAAGTGCAGTATTTAATTTGTCGAGCATTAAAGTTTGAATTGAATCATTTGTTGGCTCATCAGGTATTTATTAATGTCATTATCCTATTTTTTAAAAAAAATTCTTTTATAATTTTTTGTTTTTTCCTTTAAAAAATTTAACATGTCATAAATTGTTACATTTTCCAGCTTTATTCTTACAAACTTATTATAGTTTTTAATCTGAAATTTCTAGACCTAACTATGGAGTATGGTTAGTTTAATGTTAAAAAGCTTATGAAACAATGTCGGGGGCTGATGGCTCTTGAACGTTCTTGAATTTTGTTTTTTAAAATTGGGTCTCAAAAATTTTGTAAAATGAAAAGTTAGAATAGTCTACTGTAATAAAAAAGCAAGATTAAAGAGTATATTAAATTTCTTTGCTTACAATCATAAAAAACTTGCTTCAGAAAATAATGTTAATTCCAAGGTATAGAGATAATTGTTAAATTTTAAATGATAAAATCCAAAATTTTAAACAGAACTTTTGAAATAATTTTTTAGAATGAGTGAAACGATCTGACTTATTTTTGAAATTTTTAGTATTCAAGACAGAAACTCTTTACCTGATTATTTATAATTTTGCCATTTATTAATATGTAAATTAAAGGCAATAATTTAAATACAGTAGACGCCGCTTAATGTGATCACATCGGGACAAACGTGATTTGATAACAATAACCGATTGATTACAATACAGTAAACGAAAAAAAATTTAAGCTAAAAAATGCTTTTTTTTACATACGTATTAAAATATAAATTATTTTAAATTAGGAGTTGTTGCTGTAAAACTTTAAATTGTTGCTGTAAAACTAGAAATTAATGTACACTAAAGAAAAAGAATTAGTTAGTATACTTACATATTTAATGATGAACTGCAGAAAACAATACAAAATACAAAAGGTTAATTATTAACTGAAAAAGAAATCATCAATTGTCGATTGTTTAGCATTCTTTCGAAGCAAGTCATTTACGAATCGCTCATAATCATAGTGTTTATAAAAGTGTTCCACGTCTGACGTTGGCTTTGTTTTGAACACCTAGACATAAAATTCGAAGTGCCTCCCTCATCTGATCAAGCGTCGAAATTTTGTCCTCGATAGCACTTTCGGGTTCATCATCAGCATCAGAATCTTGTGACGAAGCTTGATCTTTGACACATGCGGCTTCGCAAATGTCCTCATCAGTTAATGAAGTAGAAGTCTCAACCTTCTCGTCGATCTCCATCCATGCTTCATAATCCTCCGCATTCATATCGGGCGGGGCATTGAAAACGTCTTCCATTTCTTTCATCACAGCAGCATTGTTGTCCTCTGGTTGACAAAATCCTCCATGACTAAAACAATTTCGAATTGTTTTTTCCGAGACATTCCATGACATTGTTAACAAATGTATGGCATCCAAAACATTTGTTTTTTTGGCTGGAGCGTTCGCATTAAGATTTTCAGCATCTTGGTCTTTCATATTTTCTAAGATCCTTGAACACATTTCCTTTCTGTAATATGCCTTCAAGGTGCGGATAATTCCTTGGTCACACGGTTGAATTAAAGAAGTGGTGTTTGGTGGTAAGAACACGATATTTATCTTCTTTAATGAAACAGATACATCATGCACAGTGCAGATGCCTATGAGCAGGAGTATGTTCCGTTTTAGTCGCTTGCTCCATTTCAACAGCCATTCGCTAAAGATGGTGGTAGTCATCCAAGCCGTTTTGTTGGCAAAATAATCAACGGGCAGATTTTTCACACCTTTGAAACAGCGGGGCTTATTACTTTTTCCAATCACTAAAAGTTTCTTTAGTGCCGGTCATACTAGCGCAACATAGCACAGTTAGGCGTTCCTTGGAGGTTTTACTCCCTTGCGTACTTTCCTTCTGAAACATGTAGGTGTGTTCAGGCAACGCACGAAAATATAGGCCAGTTTCATCAGCGTTATATACATCTTCAAGTGAATATGTGGCAATAAGTTTAGGCCATTCTTCTTTAATCCATTGATCTGCGGCTACATTATCGAGATCTTTTTGTTCACCACGTGTCCTTCGGAAGAGTATGTTCTGCCTCTCTTTTCCAGCGGTGGAACCATTTTCTGTGGCTACGAAGTTTCCTTTACCCAATTTTGCACCTAAATCTTCAGCTTTTTGGCGCAAAATTGGACCATTAACATGAGCGTCCCTTTCACGAACGTTTGTGAACCAGAGTTTTAATGCAGATTCAACCTCTTTGTCTTTTCCATTTCGATTTCTTTTACAATTCAGATTTTTGTTCAAAGTGCACTTTTTTCGATATCTTCACGATTTTTAAAAATTTTTTCACAAAAGCGGCTGCGAAACTTTCAATTGAACAGCAGCATTCCTTTGGCTCATTTTCGGAAATTTATCATAACAATTTAAAATGTCAATCTTTTCTGTCACAGTAAGATCTCTCCGTTCCTTTCCATTTAAAAAAACAAATCAGGTTACTAACCGTATGAACTATGGTAAAGTGAAAACTTCTTCTTCTGCATGCGTCTTTTAAACACTTAGATGCGGCAGTTCCACTATCACCCCCCCCCCCCCCAATTTTATTGTTTGACCAATAGCGACTCGGTAAGCGACCTGCCAAGATCAAGTGGCATACCCGAAACAATGTTCTCTTTTGAAGTTCACCCCTTAAACCCTTCTCATAGTGGCTGGGACACATCATCTGTCACATTGTTTAGTTCTTCTAAAAAGGGGCTCGTGACAAACATTGACTCGTTACTGGCAGGTTTTCTTTTCTCTTTATTTAGGATTTCGGGAAATTTGAAATCGCACAGTGCTACGGAATTTTACAATGCTTGACCGAAAATGGCAAAATACCCCCCTAATAAGACGTGTTTAAAAGATAATATACGAGCCCCGTTTGGACTTTTGGTAAGTTTCAGGAAACACTTTAAACAAAAACAAAAAAGTCTTCCTTGTTTTTTTTGATTTCAGGAAAATAAAATTTACATATAAACTGATAACAATAAACGATGATTTTTCAATGTATTTTGATATAAGCGGACAGGACTAAGCGATTTTGATAACTTTAACCGTGATCACATTAAGCGGCGTCTACTGTATCTTGAATTTGAATGCAAGGAAAAAAATATTTTGAAAATTATTCATTTAAATTATAAACTGTAATCAAAGAATTGAAAAGCTTTGCAATCATATTTTAAAATTATACATATCAATAAAGAAAACATGACCTTGAGAAATCTTGACTTTTCATTTTTTTTCCTAGTATGTTATGCCTTTTCTAAGGAGTCTTCATGAAATAGCTGAATTTCAACAGAAATGGGATGTTTTTGTGAACATTCTATTGAAAGTAGTAAGCACCGCATATATGTCTAAAAAGTGCTTGAACTATGATGCATGTGAAATAGCAGTTGCTAGTATTTATATTACTTGTCAGTTTTGCCGCATTAAAACTGATGTTATTACTAATTGGCCAGAGGTAAATATTCTAAATTACTTTGATTTATTAATAGTTTTTTATTAAAATATGTTAAATGCTCTTTACATGGTGCGTAGTATTTTTAAAAAGTGCTTAAAAGTACTTATTTCTGATTTTCGTTTTTCAAAAGCCCTTAAAAATGCTATTTTTTTATTTGGTGTTTTTAAAAAGTGCTTAATTTTCCCTTTTCAAAAATGAGAATTTTTTCTTTATCATGTCGATTTTCGCCACGTATTATGCAAAAGCGTTCTTTTCACATTGTTCTATTCCACGTTTTAACAATTCATTCTACTACAATCCATTTTGGCTTATACTCTGTCCTTAGCGTTTAAAAGCGCCAATCATTTTACATGTTTGATAAAATACTTTGGATTCTGTAGATGCATCTGCTGAGCTGGGTTTGGTGAGATTATTGCATCATTTTCCACCCTCTGATATTGAACCGAAAAATGTCTTGATCATTTTATAATGGCTAATATAATCAGAAAAAGAGTTCTTAGTCAGAAACTAGTTATTTTATCGTGATCATGCAAAGTCTTTGAAAATTGTTTTGCATTTTGTTTATGTATATAGTTAATATTTTTTGAGTGCTTAAAAGGTGCTTATTTTTTGTTGAAAGATTTGGCTAGAAAGGTTTTCAAATCTTAATTTTTCCGGAACAATCCGGTGTAAAATTGAATATTTTTTTACTGAAATGGGTTTTTTATAAACGTATAATCAAAATAGATTAATAAAGAATAAGATAAAAGAGAAGTAGATCTAAGGGATTTCATACTTAACTTAAATATATTGATTCTAGAATTTTCAAATCAAAACTAACTAGAAATACATAGTTTACAGAGTAATTCCTGAAACTAAAAAGAAAATTGTTAAATAAATAATAGTTACGTAGTTAGTTGGCCTGCAAAAGGCTTACTTAATAACTAAAAAATGAAACTCTTATGAATGTTTAATAATAAATAAATAAAACAGAAACCAGCCTATTTCTCTAATCCCAATATTATGATTTTATTTTTACTCAAGGAAAGAATTAATTTAGAGTCTTTTATTAATGCATAGCATGAAAAGATGGTACTACAATAAAATTAAAACATTTTTATTTTAAAAATTCATAACCTGATTATTATTTTCAGATAAGTATTTTTTTATTAAAATTTTTCTTGCTTGAATTAAAAATTAAATCTTCAAGAACCCACAAAAGCCCAATAAAACCCACCCGTTTTCACCTAAAGTTCTCAAGATCTTTCGTTCAAATATAAATCTATTTTTTTCTGATTTCATCGTCCAGCACTCCCATATATATCTATTTGTTTTACTACCGTCTTTTTTAGTTGTATTTCTGTTTCCCTACTTAAATCTTTTGATTTCAACTGTCCTTTTAATCTAAAATTACGCCTATTATTATAATCTATTATTAATCCAAAATAACATTCTGTTTTAATGTTGTTAAAAGGTTTTTATTTACAATCGTTTTTAACTATTTAAACTGATAAGACTTCTACAAAAACATATTTATTATCAGTGCTGATGAATCTGGCATTTTACTTGTTACTGCCATGGATATATTCTTTTCTTCATGGAAAACTGAGCCAAGATTTTTAGCTGCAAAAGCTTAAATATATCAGCAAATACTATTAACTGTACTAACTTTTGGAAAATAGTTTTTTGTGTTAGTATATTCTTTTTTTCATTTCGTATGAAGGAGTAGAATTCAGTTAGTAGCAATAATAATGCACTGAAAAAGCTGAGTAAGCATAAATTAATATTTATTTTCAACTAGCTTGGCTAAGAAAAAATTAAACTCATTGACAAGGCAATGTACCTGAAATGAAAAGTATCTGGAACCAGAAATAATAGAATTTTATGTTGAAGCCATATAGATTTTTTCTTTTAACCCCTTACATCCGAAGAGTCATGAAAAGACATTTACAAGCAAACTACGGCAAGTGTCGTTTCGTGACGGTCTGGCTTTCTTGGGGTAGGGAGAGTAGAAAAAGAGATTCTTGGGTAGGGAAAGAAATGGGGGGTCATTTAAGGGGAGGACGAACAAAGAGAAGCTTTGGCAGTTTACATCAATTACTCAAACTATTATCCTTCCCCCAAGTTTCTTCTGAATGGGTTGCTTTTTCCTTTGTAATTTGGCTCTCAAGAAAAACACCAATACTATCATTTCAACTTACTACTATAATTTGGACTTTACTTTTTTTTAGTATATATTCTATCTATTTTGAATTGCACAGTTTAGAGGCTTTTTCTTAAGCAACGTTTTTTTTTTAATTAACATTCATAATAATATGTACATTTTTTTCTAAAATTACTTTAATAAAAATATGTAATTTAAAGTTATGATGTTTCGATAATAATCTAACTTCAAATAACCTTTTATTTTTTATCCACATTTTTTTAACATTAAAAATAAATAAATAAGAAAAAAGTAAAAAATGATAATATAAAAGATAAATTAATACAATTTCTCATTGCTTTTATATTTTTTTAGTTATCTACATTTTTACAGATTTCAATTGTTTAAAAACTGTTTATCATTTTTTCGTAAAGAATATAATAAAGATTCTTTGAAGAAAAAAAATTTTTCTTCATTATCTTTCTATTTATACATTTTATCAGAGAAGTGATTTTTTAAATTTTCACTAGTCGAGGATTCATTAATCAAAATATTAAAAAAAAAATTGATTATAAGAACTTTACTCAATTTTATAATTTTCCAGATTTTTCTGTTTAGTAAAAATACAAAAATAGTGATTAATAAAAAATAGTGACAGATATTAAGGAAAGTTTTATTTTATTTATATTTATTTAGTTTTTTAACTTTAATAAATTTATTAATATATATTTACTTAAATACTGAAAGCAAAATTTTTTAAAGGAACAAGGGATGTTATTTTTTAAAATATTTTACCTGCCTTTTTTCAAACGAACCCTCAACGAAGATTTAATAAAAAGTTATTTAAAATCGGAATCAAATAAAAGTCATTTAAAACCAGAATAGTTAATATCCAGGAATATTTTATACGAAAAACCTTTTCGACTAATCTTTATTTATCACTATAGAAGAAAAGAGAAACTTGTTCTTTAACTATAAGTTAGATGTTTTTGACATGAAATTTTAAAATTATAGGCTTGCTGAATCAGATTTATCGGTAAGCATGTAAGGATACCAGAAAAAGTATAAATAACTTGATATAATCATATAATAAATGGCTTAATCATGCAATTTAATATGATTTATTATTTATTATATAATATTATCATATTACACAATTAAAAGTTAGCCTTTCGTAAATTATTTAAAATCGGAATCAAATAAAAGTCATTTAAAACCAGAATAGTTAATATCCAGGAATATTTTATACGAAAAACCTTTTCGACTAATCTTTATTTATCACTATAGAAGAAAAGAGAAACTTGTTCTTTAACTATAAGTTAGATGTTTTTGACATGAAATTTTAAAATTATAGGCTTGCTGAATCAGATTTATCGGTAAGCATGTAAGGATACCAGAAAAAGTATAAATAACTTGATATAATCATATAATAAATGGCTTAATCATGCAATTTAATATGATTTATTATTTATTATATAATATTATCATATTACACAATTAAAAGTTAGCCTTTCGTAAATTTGATCTTTTTATAGATAATTTTATGTGATTTAAAAATTATTCTGGTCCAGTTAAATAGATTTAAATCCAATTAAATAGATCAAGTCATTTTAATGTTATTCAAACTGCTGACAATTAATTTAAATATATTATTAACATTTAATAATAGATATTATAATCAGTTGAAACTGACAATGTAAATTTAAAAAATCATTTTATATCTACGGCATTCTGTGCTCTATTTCTAATAAATGAATAAATTATTCAAGAATATTTAATTTTCATGATACAAAGTTCGAAAAACAGAAATTCTAACTTCAAAAGAAGGATTGTTTGCAAATGAAAGTTGTGAGAAATTATCTATACATTAGGGTTGGGTCCCATTTGATGAGCAAAGAAAGATTTTAGAAAGCTGTTTGACTTCCCTTCACCACAGGCTGTCTGTACATCCTACTAACCTTTTGTTACCCCAAACAGTGGTCTTTTCAAAATTTGTTCTCTTCATTTTCTGGGGATTATATTTATGGAAGTTGTATTGTGAAGTTTTGCACACCTTTAACATCACAGAAAGAAAGGGGAAAAGATAACTCAACATCCAATGCTTTTTTTTTTCTATCATTGATTTGCAAAACAATAATACAAAACTGATTGTAATTCAATACTTTAAAAAACCAGTCTCAGATGATTGATGTTTTTGATAAGTTCATACAATTTTTAATTACAAAAATGGTTATGAAACAGAAGGAACATAATAAAGTTATTTTTTAATTAAAGAAAAATTGTAATACAATTATTAGAAGATGAATTAAGGAGTATAGTAAAAAATCAGAAAAAGACAAAAAAAAGAAAAAAAAAAAAAAAAAAAACTTAAAAATAAAAGAAAGAAAAGAAGATGAAAGAAAACTGGTACTGGAAATAATTTAAGAAATTATATTCATTCTTAAAAATAAAGCCTCTATAGGTTTATAAAAAAATGTTAGTAAAGTTATGTTGATTCCACTTCATTGATAAAATTCGCTGTTTTCCTACCCTTTGATATTGTTTACTTACATATTTCGTTTTCGTTTATCTTTTAATAAATAATATCTTTTTTCGTTTTTAGTTTAACACACACACAAATATATATATTGTATTTTTGTGTTGCCATTTTTAAACAATATTGCGAGAAAGATCAGTTTCATCAAATTGAAAGTTAATAACAAATAAAATATCTCGATGCACTAAATGGAAGTTTCTTATACACACTCGTTGATTTCCTCGATA
Source organism: Parasteatoda lunata (assembly GCA_949128135.1). NCBI lineage: Eukaryota > Metazoa > Arthropoda > Arachnida > Araneae > Theridiidae > Parasteatoda > Parasteatoda lunata. The sequence continues at coordinate 103,398,777 of OX421970.1, forward strand.
CTCACTAACGTTCACTGTTACTAAAAGATTACTTTGCTATGTGATATGGTTCGAATGGCAAGTTCGAATGAAGTAAGCTCTATTAACTACAATATTTTGTGCTATTTTAGCTCGAAAACTGATAACAATGAAGGAGTTGAGGAAAAAAATATTTTGCTTTTTTTTCTGCAGTGAAACAAAAAATAGCAATGGTAGTTGGATATTACATGGATAATTTTCCTACTTGCAGCTTGAATTCCTGATTTGTCACCTTTTGAAAGCACTGTGAAAATTATTTAGTTCTTGAAAAACATGTATCAATGGTAACAAAACCGAATGTACAGGAATCATAATTTGAATTCAGATTCACCATCAACTACTAACGCGATTATAACTCCTGAGTGTATACTAAGAACATGGCTGAGATCTAGAAATATTTTGTTACAGGAACAATAACAGTACTATTATTTATGCTACTACCGTACAATTTTTGCACTAAAAGTAAGCAGTGAAAAGTAACTTCCATGTTATTCTGGGATTATTATTAAAATTTTTGGTAAAAAAATAAATAAATAAATAAAAGCATATTCATTTACATCAGTACTATATAAAGAAATATGTTTAAAATTTATTACCAGTATAATATAACTTGAACAGATTTTATCATCTTTAAATTTAGTTTTTAAAAGAAAGCCGGACATGGATTGCACAAATTTTTAGGAAATTTTTTTTTCGTTTTTTATTTAATTATTAGTTATTTATTTAATTATTCTTCTTATTTTTTGGGAAAAAACATCCAACTGTAAGAACAGTTTAATTCTATATGTAAAATCATTCGTTAAAACCCCAATACATGAATTAAAAACGATTTTTTTAAAGGAAAAAACTTTTTGCAACTAATTACATTAATCACCGAAACTGACTTTGAAGTTAGCAATCAGTGATGTTACAAATGGGTAGATAAATATAGAACCTTTTTTGTCTTGATCAAAGCATAATATTTATAACGATTACGGAATAACTTTAAATAAAAACATAAAACTAGGAGAGAGACTGTTTTGCTTAATTATTTATCCTCACTATCCATATTATTAGGTGTAAGCATAATATTTAAAAACAAACGTTATTTCTTCTTTTTTTCAATGAATGAATTTTTATATCTTAGAACCAAGATATAATAAATAGAAACAGACATAAAAATAAATTCATTAATTTTATAATTTTCCTAAATATTTTTAAAACAAAGCTCATTAATTATTTGTTACATCTCACTTCCCTGTTTCTGTAAAAATAAATATTTTTTGCAATTACATTGAATTTGAAAATGAATTAATAAATAGAATTAAAAATAAATTATCTACTATTATTGAGTTTTTGTAGTAAGCATTTCAAGAGAATATTTCTAGAAAGAAAAAGCATCCACGCATGGAAGAGCGTAACAAATTCCTCACAATACGAAAGCATTTCCTGTATCATATTTATAAAATTCACCGGAATCATTATTTTTAAACAAGTTGTCAACAAGTAAATAAATATTGTAAAAACTCCACAATAAGGGTACTGCCATGTTCATGAAAAGATAATAATATACAACAAAATATAGCTCTTGACACTTATTACTAACTGAGTTATACCTTCTTCCACTCCGCTTTGTGTGCTATGGGCGTCATAGAAAGTGAAATATTTCTGCATTTTCAGAGAAAACGTGTGCTAACACATTAAGTGTTGTTAAGTATTACACGACCTGATTATAATATATGGTACGGTTTGGGTTTGAAATGAATAAATAAATTTATGATTTAGTATTTTACTTGATATATATATATATAATATAGTGTTCTATTTATAAATCAGCTCTAAAAAGGTTCAGTGCCTAATGAATCCTTCAGGAATCATAATAAATATTTATAAAAAAAATACTATTGAATCTAGCAAAGAACATTATTTGTACAAAGATGATTTCTTTTTCTGCCTGATGTCTTTTTTTATAAATTGAAATAAAATAATTACCAACAGTAAAATCTTAAACATTTGGAATGAATCCACATATACAAATTGACCAAAAAAACGTATCACACCATATTCTTCTTAATCATAAAATGATTCTTAAAATGTAAGTAGTAAGTTCAGGTAATTTTCTTCCGCTTTTTGAAAACTCCTAGTAAAAAAGAATTTCTATTTTACCCGGACTGTAGAATCTGTAGTAAATAAGAAATAATTAATCAATACAGACAGGGACCAATACGAACCCCCTAAATTTTCTCAGCACCTCAGTAAGCATTTTAAATTTACTGTAGCAATAAATAACAGTTCTAATACTAGGGAACTTTATGTAATAAATTTAACCAGCTTTATGTAATAAATTTTTGCTATAATAAAAGGGAAATGCTTTATTATCTAAAAATGGAAAATTTTCAGCAAATAAAAGGTTTTCTTTTTTTCAGATTTGAAAAAAAAAAAATAATAATAATAATATTTTTGATGATAGTAATATTATTGATCAGCAGTGGTGGCTGGAAAACCACCTAGTTTTGGAAGGATGAGTATCAAGTACCAACTTGTCTGTATGAAGTAAAGGTGGTTTGTGCGCAATGCTGACCATATTGCCACGATCATACCATTGCTGACAAAACTCTGCTCATGAGCCTCATTAACTAGGCATTTGATCCTAAAATACGTATTTGTTTATTTTATTTATTTATTTTTTTTTTTGTTTACTTCATCTGTCTCGATGCCCCATTTGCAAATGTATGCAGGACGTACTGCCTAATGTATGCATTTACCTAGAAAAGATAAACGCAAACATATTTTTTTTCTTCATCACCGAGAGTAATATTAATCTTCTTAGTGATAAAAGTAATAAAATTTCCTCCACCAAAATTAAAAATAAAAGAAAAAAATTCGCAAAAAAAAAAAATTAAAAAAGAAAGTAAGAAAAGTTTAACATAAAAAAAATAAAAAATTACGCGAGAATTGAAGAAATTGCTTTTCGAGTATTGAAAAGGAATATCGTTTAACATTGTTCACCGTTTTTATTATACAGGGTGTTTATAAAGTCCCGGACCCATTTTGATGTTTAATAACTCATAAAATAATGAAGATATAAACAAACTTATGACATTTATTGATGGAATAACTCATATATTTTCCTTTTCAGGTTTTAATATCTTTACTTTTGTAAATATCGTCTGCGCGTGTGGTTAATTTTAGATAATTTCATTTTCAAGTCTAAATATCGTCTGCTTATTAATTGCATTTTTCTCTCTTTTGTTTTTGGCAACTATTGCAATGTTATGTTTACAGGATCACCTGATATAACGCCGCTGGACTTTTTTCTTTGGGTATTTATATAGGACAATGATTACAGGAGGATCGTGTAGAACATTGATAACCTAAAAGCCAGAATTACAACCGCAATAGTCTCATGCCGACATGCTTGCTGCTACCTGGCGTGAAATTTACTATCAACTTGATATTCTCCTTGCGACGAAGGGATCACACGTGGAAGTTCATTGACAAGGGTCATGAAACTTTTTGAGTCTATCTAACCATTTATGTTATTAATTTTAACCTATCTTTATTATTTTATGAGTTATTAAACATCAAAATGGGTCCGGGACTTTATAAACACCCTGTATATTGTTATTATAAATTGTTATTAGTGTTGTTATTATATATAATTTCTATTCTCTTTTAGTTCTCTTCTAATCTCTCTCTTTTTCCATTACTTTTTGATTTATTCATACAGTTACAATAAAAAAAATCATACAATTAATCTTCATTGAATTTGTGTTAAACAAATATTTTGGTATTTGCTAACAATTTTTCTTTTCTTACTCTCAATTTATAAAGTTTTTCTGTAAGTTCGATCTCGATCATTTTGCCATAAATCACTGTCTTGAACGTTTCTTGGACCTGCCGCAAAAAGACAGGGTTTCTGCTTTCGCTATCCGCCAAATCAGCACATCATAGACGCCGCTTTCCAGCTGCAAATTTTTTTAGTCTTTTTTCAAGCATTGACATAGCGGAAACTAATTCTCACTTAAAAATATTACTAAGTTTGTTTCAACCCTTTTCTTTTCTAGATAAATAGGTGAAAATATTACTGTCACATTTCTTCCTAAGGCAATTCTCACGTTTCGCAGAATTTCATTTACCCTCTTCTTGCACATAGTGTAAGCGAAAATAACAATGCCATTCGTTTGTGTTTAAGTAAAATCATGCAAACAAGTATATAAAGAAACCTAGATCTAGGTAAAAAGATAAATGCAGGCGGCAAAATATAAAAAACACAAAACTTTAGAATTGACAACAGAAACTATTGTAAACTTCAAAACCAATAACGTAGTATTAGAAGAAAATGTATTAGCCATTCAAAACTGCTCTAGCAGTAGTAAGAGTCAACTGTTTTTTTACTTTTAGTTGCCATGCGTTATATTTAGAGTCGTCGATACTATTTGCTAAGATATTTCTATTCAAATTTTCTTTACAGTTATTTTTCTATTCAATATTTTTCTTAAAGTTATTATTTCTTTTAATTTTTTTTAAGTTTGTTTTTATATTAAGTTTAAGTAATTTTTAAGTTTTTTTGGTTCTAAAGTTTGTAAAAAAATGAGCAAGCGTAAGAGAGGTTTGGCGCAAGAGGAAATAAATGAACTACTCTTTGCGTCTGATACCAGTGATGAAGAATTATTAAGCGAGGATGATGGTTGGCCTCTGCAATCTCCATCAGAAGAAGTTGAAGAAGACTTAGGAAATTCAGATAATAAAACAGATGACCATCTTAGTGAGGATGACGAAATTAACTTAGCGGACATGACGTGGTCTGAAGATGTGTCCAATGATTTGTTTAAAAACATTGAAAGCACATTTGAAGGCGGACCTGTTCACAATTTGGACCATTCTTCTGATCCCTCAGCATACTTCAAGCTGCTATTTTCCGATGACATGTGTCAAACCATCATGGAAAATACCAACAAATATGCCGACTATGTTCACAGGGGAAAAAATCTGCTGAAGACGAAATGGGTGCCTATAACTGATATCGCTGAGATATGGGCGTTTATATCATGCCTCTTTGTGATAAGTGTTTGCCGCATTCCGCAAATTGCGGATTATTGGTCGAGCAATCCGATTTTCACAAATTTGAAAGTGAAGTCAACAATGACCCGAGACAGATTTTTTGATATCTGGAGATTTTTACATCTGTCAGACCGGGAAAAAGAGAAGCAAATATCAGATCCCGAATTCTACTACATGCAGAAGGTCGATCCTTTCCTCACTGGCATGAGGAAGAATTTCCAGAAACACTTCGCACCTCACAAGAATTTGTCAGTTGATGAAGCTTTGATAAAGTACAAAGGAAGGCTTGGTATTGTGCAATACATGCCTCAGAAACCTGCCAAGAGAGGTTTAAAAGTGTGGATGATGTGCACTTCCTCTCTTGGCTATGTTTTAAACTTCGAGGTTTATTGCGGAAAACACGATAGCATTAAAAGAAGTGGTAAAGGAATTGGGTATGATGTAGTGACTCAGCTCAGCAGCATTTTGACTCCTGGAAAAAACTACCATATCTATTTTGATAGATATTTCACCTGTATTCCTCTGATGATGGACCTTATGAAAAAGAATTTTGGTTCTTGTGGAACTTTGAACACTTGTAGAAAATTTTTACCGAAGGAGTTAAAAAGCTGTAAGCTGGATGATGCTGGACAGTTCAAAGTATTCCAGTGCTCCGAATTCCCCAATCTTTTATGTACTGTCTGGAAAGATAAAAAGGAAATTTTTATGTTATCTACAACTAAACCCGCAACTACCACGTCTGTAAATCGAAGAATTGGTGGAACCGTCAAGACACTAGATTGCCCAACAGTATTTTCAGACTACAATAAGTTCATGGGTGGTGTAGATCTGGCAGATCAAAAGCGGAAGTACTATGAATCAGCTCGAAAATCAAGAAAGTGGTGGCTATATGTGTTTTGGTTTTTGTTGGACACAGCTGTGCACAATTCTTTTATAATTTATTCACTTTCACAGCCACCAAATAATAAAAAACCAAAAAGATTGTTGGACTTTAAAGTTAGTCTGATTGAAGAATTGTCCAAAGGAATTCTATCTCCCATAGCCCGAGCCCATCTGCATCTACCAATTCAAACCCAAATCATCTTCATAAAAGATGCTAAACATCAACTCCTAGAAGATGCCGCAGATGTTCGAAGCTGAAAATTAAAACATTTGGCAACAATGCCGTTAGAAGCTCGTGGATGTGCCAGGCATGCAATGTATGCCTTTGCATGGATTGTTTCGGTCCATATCATGACGAATTAAAAACTTAAGCGCTACCGGGTAAAATTATTTGATACTTTTTTTAAACTTAAAATCCCTTTCTATACTTTCAAATATTAACGTTTTCCCTTAACGTAAATTAAGTATATATTTCAATTAATGGTGAGCTAATAATCTTTATAACCACTTACTTTCTCCTCAAAAATTTAATTAAACCATTTTTAAAATAAAAAAATAAATTTATCTCTAAATCTTAAATTTTTATGAACTTTTCTTTAGAGTAGAGTAATTTTTTTTAAGCGTGACTATGTTAGATGATTCATCCACGAGCTTCAAAACTGCCTAGTTTTGCATTTCGGTGTTTTCCTTTCGTGTTAATACTAACAATTTTTTAATAATTTATTAATTTTACTCGTGTTAATACTAACATTATTTTTTATAGATGCATTATATGTCTTGTGTATATTATATTTCTTTTCATTCTCTACCAACAGATTAATTTTATTTATTTTAAAAAATAATTTCGCAGCATTTATATTCATGTTTACCCCTTGTTTTAATTTATTTTTTATGATTGCTTCACAGTTTCACTCACAATAAACAATGAATAATTTTTTATAAATTATTCATATCCGATAATGATTTTTTTTTTATCTGATAATGATTCTTCCAAATATGCATTTTAAAAATATACTTTTAAAATTATTATTATATATTTTTTTTCATTGTTAATGTTTTATTTTCAAAAGCTATTTGGCGTATGATTATTTAATTTTATGAAGAAAGTCTCCTCAAAATCTCTTTACCTTGATAATTTTAATGTTTTTAAAACTCATTCCATGTGAAATTTAATATATTCTTAGCGTGCATTTATTTAATTGATGTCTTCTCATGTATTTTATGATTGCTTTATGTACATTAAAATTCCGTTGTGATGGAAAGTTTTCTTGCCTCAAACAGAGTATGAAAAAAAATATTTGTAATATGATATCATATAATAATTGCTCTGAATTTCTTTTTGTGATACCCTCTTTAAAAATGCATTATTTAGGCCATTTTTATTATTTTACTTTTCAGTAGTATATTTAAATGTATTTAATTATTGCAAATTATTTTTAATTGAAATATATGGAAAAAATCTCACAATTTAAAACTGTTATTACAATTTTAAATATTATTGTGTGTACTACACGTCTCTCTTTACTTTGAGCATTTTTTTTATAGAAAAAAATTTACATTTATTTTTCTCCTTTGTAGACATTTTCGAATAATTTTAATCTTTTTTATAGTTCATTCCTTGTAAAATTTAATGTAAACTTAGTGCAGTTTTATTTATTCGAGGTCTTTGGAATTTTATGACTGCTTCATGTTGTGATCAAAATTTTTCTTGTGTCAGTAGAGTAGGGAATTTATTTTTATAAAATAACTATCTAATAATGATTGTATCAAATTTATCTGCACTTTCAATCAAATTTATCTGTCATCTGCACTTAAATTAAGCACCTTTTATGTTATTTTTAATATTTTATTTTTTAATATTTCATTTTATAATATTATAAATGAATGGTTTCACAAGTAAAAGTTACTTAAAATGTTAACTTAAAAATATTTTGTTTAGGTAATTAAATTTCCCCTTTTGTAGGTCTTGTCTTGCAATTAATTATTTTTTACTAATTAATCAAATCAGGATGATAATAGAAAGTGTAATTAAATTTTGCAAGTGAGATCAAATATGATTTAGTCATTTAAAAATGCAACTTAAAAATCAAATTAAATCAATGTACTTTTGTAATTATTTTCAATTGCTATCTGAACAGCTGTTTTTTTACCAATGTGTGAAAGAATATTTTCAGAATCTCTTTGACATTAAAGGATGTTAAAAATTATTAATCTTTTATTGAGTTTTGAAATAATTTGTGTTTATTATGTTACACATGGGCATATTACATCAAGTTACTCGTTTTTATTTTATCATTTGAATTATATTGAAACAAAATAAAATTACATTAGACATAGTTTGAATTATTGCAGCTTTTCTTTCTTTCTTTTATGGTATACTCAAATGTGTTTGCTTTTAAATGTTTCGGCTTTGAAAAAATATTTCAAAATAATTTTTACTTAGAAAATATTTTTTGTAAAAAAAAAAAAAATATATATAGCATCCTATAATTTGTTGAAATACCATGAGTGTTTTTAAAATTTTAAATATTTATTTCAGAAATAAAAATAAATGTAAATAAACAGCCACAAGAGAGGATATTTAATGTTTTATATAATAAATATAATATAATAAAATCTGTATAAATCAATATAATAAAATTTGAATTTGTAAACATAATATAATGAAATTCAAATTTATAAGCATAATATTTTATTTTTAATAGTAACATCGCAAATCTTGGCAAAAAGTGGTTCCCTACGACTTCGACTTTTAGATTATTTTACTTTTAAAATTAGTTATTATTTCTTTTCATTTTAAATTCTAATTCTTTATAAACTATTTATATATTCTATGATCATATATATAAAGAGAAGTTACTCCTCATATATGTTTCAATTGTCAAATTTCCACCCGATCTTAAAAACATTTTATGTTTATGGGAAAATGTTAGAAGCTTTCCTTTTCAAAAAATATTGAAAAATGTGAATAATAAATAAAATAAAATGAACATGACTTTTATGTTTTATATAGACTTGTCTGTGTCCCCCTTATGGTCAGACCCTCCAAGGCAAATAAATTTTTTCCTAATGGCACTTATTTTTCTCATGATGGTATCATAATATAGGAAATTGAATATTAGATTTAATAAATTTATTTCGTATTTTAAAAATTAGCGTTAAAGTTTATTGAAAGTGTATTAAAAAAAGCGTTAAAGTTTATTGAAGAAATTTAACACTGAAACGATTTTTTTTTTACTCCTTTCCATCCTTCCTATTTTAGGAAAATTGCTAAAATATCAATTCTTGTTTTTTATTCTCCCAGTCGTCTTTCTATTTTTTCATTTATATTTATATTATTTAAATTTTTTTACCTATCATATTATCTCTGTTTCGGTAAGAACCTTATAATTCTAAAACGCAGTTGCTCTAGACGAAATGACAAGAGAGAGAGAGACAGATGGAAGGAAGAGCCCATTCAACTTTTCTGAGAACAGAAGCAGGGATTATATAGCGGTTCACTTTTACCGAAGCTAAACCGTGAATTCCAGCCGTGTTCCTGAAAAGGCTGCTCTATAACAAGACACCTTTTGTCACACTCTATTTTAGAAAAACACGTTACACATTTCCTGCATACTTAAAGATTTATTAGAAAATCAGCTTGTAACTGAACACGGCTTTTTTTGTTAATCAAAATTGAATCTTAGATTATAAATCAACCGCTAATGTAACTTAGCCTTAAATGTAACGACATTTAAGGCTAAATATTCTGCGCTACAAATGACAATTGGCAAAATAGAAAAATAATTACTAAACTAAATATATATATAACTAAACTATATATATATATATATATATTATGTGTGTGGGCATAATAAATAGTGCACAAATAAAAACACTTGCTACGTGAAAATTTGACCATAAATTAACACTCCAAGTTTTTGCCAGAATCACCACAAAAGCGGACGGATGAAAGAGAGTGGGAAAGAGGAGAGAGGAAAAAGAAAATCGATTATATTTAATCGAACACAAATGTAAAAACAATTTCTTATGTAAGTAAGAATTTATAAAACAAATGTTGATAAGTTTTTTATATCCATAGCCATTCTTAATTTTATTGAAATTAAAAGAAACAAAATTATAATCTCAATGATAATGATACATAAAATGTATAAAATGCAAAGTGAAGCTAAAGCGTCATTTTATAACTTTTATTTAACATCTGTATGAAATATTTAATGAAATTTGAGAAATTCAAAGGGACAGTTTAAGTATTACGTAAGCACTTGAAAGGGAGAAGTTAGTTTGAAATTTTATTTTTTTTAACAAAAGGGGTGAGGTCAGTGAGAAATGTTTACGAAAGATATTTTAGACACATTATTTTAAATTTTTTTGAAATAAAAAAAACGAAAAATTGGGAAAAATTTAATTTTCTAAATGAAAGTTCAGTTTGCTGAAAGAAAATACTAGAATTTTTTTTTTTTTCAAGTTCTTCCTGAAACAATATTCAAAGTTTTTGTTTTCTTAAAAAACGAAAAATATGATTTATTATAACATTTCTATATAAATTAATTATTATTGTGTTATAAAAGCTATTAACGTCTCTGCATTTCGCTTTCTCTGCATATATATTATATATGTACACTCGCTGAATATCCGTTCCTTGTACGGCCTGAAATGGAAGAAAAAGGTGTAAATGAACAATAAATCAGTATTGAATGCTGTTGTTCGAGGCCAATTTATTATGATAGTTAAAATAAAATTTAACGCAATCAGCAAAACATGCTCATTCCTTTCAAGAGACCATAAAAACTATTCCTATCATTAATAGATTAGCAGTGTATCAATTGCATAATTTGATTAGGGCATATTACTAGAAGGAATTAAGCGTAATTGGTTCATACCAAAATTATTTAAGCGCCATGCGGTTCGCCTAAATAGCAGAACCTTTTCTCCATTTATTGTACTTTTTAATACATAGCTTATTCATTTTTATTTCAATGAGTATCTACTAATAACGTTGACTAATTATCATTGACATCAATAATATTAAGGCGATTTTTCACGTTTCCCCTAAACATACTAGTTTTCTTCATTTATTCTGACTTGCAGACATAATCTTCTTTTTGTTCCACTTACATTGATTTTAAATAATTTAGTTTTATAGAAAAATATTTTAAACGGACAATTTTGAACAAAATAAACATGCGATTTCGGGTAACTTACTAATTCTGAGACGTAGTCAATCAATGTTGCTCAACCGTAGTTTCGTTCATCTTTGGGTTCATCCGACATTAAGAAATTACAATTGAAGAAAATAAAGGCATTAAACTCTTTTTGTAATTAAAATGAGCTATGAGGTAGCTTATGTTTTATCCTTAAAATATATATATTATAAAAACACTCATATTTAAAATTGTTGAATTATTGTTCAATTTATAGTAAAGGTTTCTGTAATACCAATGAGTAAATTCTATTTTTCAAACATCTCTCTCGAACGATGTTGTTCAATTTTTTTAAAGAATTTTAAAGATGAGTGACAGAGTTAGTTTCTTTCATCTTCTGTCCAATTTTTATAATGCACTAACAGTCCTAAGTAATACGAAACACAAACTTTAAAAATTGATAGTTATAGATGTATATGAATATAGATGCATATAAATATAGATTTAGGAGAGAAAAAAATTACACAATAAATATGCTTAAAATTTTTTATATTTTGATATAACTTTCTGCCGAAAGTATAAAAAAAAAATTTTTTTAAATTAAGTAAGTAGATTTTACTCATTATAATTATGGCAATCTATAAAAATAATTGATTTTAAAGAAATTCTTTTAATTATATCAATCCCACTACTTATGAATGACTGATTTATAAACATGCACGAATAATTATAACTATTATAATTTTTATATATTTTTTTCAACTGTACTCTTGCGTAATGTTATTACAAAGTAAATTTGAATGTAAAACCTGCCATCTTGAACACTGTTGATCTGAATTAAGAAGAAAAACGTGAACAATTATATAGCAGGCATCTTAATTTTTTTCTGGCCAGGATACATAATGAAATGAAAAATATGTTTCTGAAGCCGTTTCTTATTATTGATTTATAACATTATTAAATTTACTAAAATATAACTCAGAACCTTTTATTATCCATTTCTTTAATTAAGAAAGAAATTTAAATGTAACACGATCATAATATCAGATTTCATAAGCCACGTTACATTGAATAAATTTAATAAATCGTCGTATTAAAACAAAAATTAAAAGGATGATATAATTTGAATATTCGCAACCTATCAAAAGAGTCTTACTCTCTTATTTAAAATTTTGAAAGATTAGAAAAAAAGGAAAGAAGAACGAAATAAAAATTAAAGTATAATTTATTACTCCTCTATTTGAAAGTCGCCAAAAAGGTGCTTAACTTTTATTCTCGGAAAACTAATATTTCGAGTAAATGTTCTAATTTGTTAACAAGTCCCCTCCTTTGCCGCATGAGTGATTTTGAATACTCAACTGGGGGAAAACCATGACCCCTTCTCAACCCCTCACGGGAAGATAGCTTTGGAAGAGTTCAATCATAGAAACTGCTTTCAGAAAACTCACATAATGAAAGGACACAAATTCTAAGATTCGGTCGGAATCAGAGGGTTAAATTATTGATTTGTAAAAGAATCTACATTTCTCGTGAATGCATGGAAGATTCTGTTTCAAGTTTTCCAGTTTTTCTAAAAAGTAAATGAAAGAACAATTTGTCAATAGGGTAATTTTTCTTTTTCTTGGAAACAATATTTCAATTTTAAGAAATGTACGTTTCTGCTTTATTTAAAAATCTTCTACTAAACAAATCTTACTTAGAGCAATAGAAAGATTTGTTTTTTTTGGGGGGGGGGGGAAGAAGGGATTTAGTAAAATGACTGTTTTGCAACATTTCGATACTCTAGGAATTGATTTTTTGAGCCTTAGGCACGACTAAATCTTTTATAAAGTCTTTAATGTTTTAATTGTCATAATGTTTAATGTTTTAATAATCATAATTACATTTTTGATTGATATTAGAGAGACGTTTTGTAACATTGAAGATAATTTTTATAATTTTAAGCTTATGAAAGCTTCTTTCACTAGATGTGACAGACACTGGTAAAATTGAATGAATCCTTAATAATATGGATGTGTGAATTTGTTTATTTTGGTACTTTTCCATTTTGCTGGTACAAGTAATTTCAGTATTTTAACTATTTTTTTTTTAGCAAAAAGGTCGCTAAAATTTTTTTTTAAAAAAAGAAAGAAAAGTTGAATTTGTTGCATTGGCCACATTTATCGCCTCCGTCGAAATGGAAAAGTACTTTTAATCTTAAATGATATAAAATCCATATTGTTTTAATAATGTGTCATCACTCCAGCTTTTTAATTCGATGATGTTGCAAATCAGTTTAAATTCTTCGTTGTATTTTTTATTATTTTTTTTAAAGGAAGCCTTTCAGTTAAAGATGCTGTACTAGTGTCTAAAATTACAAAAAAACAAACAAAAACAAAAAAAAAAAAAACAGTTTACTCTAAAGTTTTGTATTGATTTGAGTATCTCGTCAAAAGCTTTATAATCAAATATTCTCCATTGTACCCCATTTCTCACTACAAAAAATACAGGCTCAATTTGTGCGAAGGTCTGTAGCTAATCGAATAACTCTCTTAAAAATTGCTCCGGATCCTTGTTCTTTAATATCATTTGTTATAGTCTATAACAATTGATTTAGTATTTGGATGCTATTTTCCTGGCTTTGCACTATTATATTTAAAATGTTGATTGGGCTTAAAATGTTAAACATAATAAAAATTGAGCATGTAAATTTAAACAAGATATTTTTTGAAAAAGAAAATTAACTAGCACTCTTGTTTCGATGTCCTTCATATCATCACCTATTTTCCTGACTTTGCACTATTATATTTAAAATGTTGATTGGGCTTAAAATGTTAAACATAATAAAAATAGAGCATGTAAATTTAAACAAGATATTTTTTGAAAAAGAAAATTAGTTCTAAAAGAGGAACTATTAGTTCTAAAAGAGGAACATAAATGTCCTTAAAATTTCTTTTAAAAGATATTCACAAAAGATATTTCGACAGCTATGTTAATACTTAAATTTAAGCTGTGTGCTGCACAAGGATGAAAATTGCTTTTGAGTTAATATCTAGTATATTTTGCTGTAGTTCATTATGCTTACCACAAATGAATTATAATGAAATTTTGTTTAATTGTTTATACTTCTATAGGCATTATCAGCAACAATGAAAAAAGTAAAACTGTATGCAGCCATTGTGGAATTTCTTGCTGTATGTGGTGTAATATCTGTGCCGGATGAAATGTGATTTACTAAAAAAATTAAGTTTTCATTCCATAATGTTCTCATTACCAGATATAGTCTCATATTCATACTTCACTACTATTTTGTTTAGCTTGTGCAAATTTTTTTTTATTCTAAGGTACAGGAAGTATCTTTATAATCCAGGGGTGATTGTGCTCCGGAAAAATTCCGGATTTTTCACTAACAGTGATCCAGAGATCGAAGGTTCTGACGTTTCAAAAAATCAATGATCACAGAAGTTTCCGAAAATCAAATTTTCAAAGGTGGAACTCAAAAACACAGTTTAATTTATTTGTAAGGGAGAGCCTGCAAGATACTTTATAAGCTTATATTCATGATTAATATTCATTTTTTTATCAGTAAATAGTTATTATAATCATAAACTCAAGAAAGAAAGACATATTTGTAAATTTCAATTACTTCTGCAGGTCATCATAGGTATGTGTAAAATTTTAAATATATTTTAAGTAAACTAAGAAATATTGAGAAACGGGGAAAAAACCTTGTTTTAATTTTTTTTCAATTGAAACTGTTTTTTTTTTTTTTTTTTTTTTTTTTTTTTTTTTTAACTCAAGAAATTTTCCAGAATTTTGACTTGGGCTCACAATCACCCCTGATAATCACTCAATTGTTGAATGCAATAATACATTAACATACAATCTCTAATAAATCACATAAGTAATCTTTATATAAGGTAATTTAAAGAATATATTTATAAAAAGGTCAAAATCCAAGTTTTTCCATTCTATTAGTTATCAAAGTCAATGGTGCAACAGTTTTTATTGTATAACAAAATTATGCAATTCCATGTTTAAATATTTTCATTGTCCGGTACTATAAAAAAATATTTACATAAGTGCTTTATTTTATAGAATTGAAACTTTTTTGAACTGAAAATGAAACTGGTAACTTTTTTGTTCGTTCGAAAATTTTCTTAAAAGATTATCATAGAATTATTTTTATATAATATTTAAGAGTTGTACAAATCATTGTTAAAAATTGTTTTTTCTCAATATTTTTTTATAAAAAAAAAAAAAAAAAACAATTAATTACAGCATTAATAATTATGTTTTTAATTTTATCTACCAAAATTATTTTTTTGCTAAGGCATCTATATTAAGTTTTATTATTTTAATTAAACTATTTGTAAATACATTTACTGTTTAAAGAATAATTTCTATTTAGAAATATTTTTGTATAAAGTGTACAAATGTATACTAGAATTAAAAGGCTTTGTTACAGAATATTTATATATATGTATATAATATTCAGCAGTATGATTACATAACTGTGTTATATTTTCAAAATTACTGTAATTGTGCATTATTTAAGCAATACTCACTTTCTTGAAAAATTCCAAACAAACCAAATCTCCTACATGCTTGTAATTATTAATTATTTTGTTTTATGTTTAAATTTTTTTGATTGTAGTTATATTATTTAAATAATGTATATATATAATTTTAATATTATGTTAGTATATAATTGTACATTAATCAGGCATGTGATTCTTCTAATTCACTGAATTCTGTGAATCTCGAGACCTTTGTTTCGCGGACTTCCGCAAATCAATCATTTGTATTCCTACGAAACTTTAAGTTCTTCACACACAATGACTTTTTTTACACAGATTTGTTAGATAGAAACGCAACTTCAGATAAACTTTAAGAAAAAAAATTCTATAATAACTAGAATTAATGAACTACTGAGACAAACACAAGAGTATAAAAATGGTAATATTAAAAATAATTCCAAAATAGCAAACATTTAAAAGATTGTTAGCTTGAAAAAACTGTGTTTTTCTCATTTTTTTTTAATGAGTATCAATTTTGTTGAAATTTTTGATTTGTAGCACAGGAATTATTTTGTAAATGTATACAAATGTATTTTTAAATTTCTTGAAAAATACTCAGATGATTATTTTGTAACTTTAGAGTTGTTTAGTGCATGAGATTTTTCAAAGTTAGCTGTAAGATTAAGATTTCGGATGTTTCAGAGACCGGCGATAAATAATGAAAGAAAACAAATTTTTTTGAACACCCTATCCCAGAAAATCAAGCAATAAACTTGTAACTTGTATCTATTACTTAAGTTGTTATTTTTAATAACAGCATAAAATTTCTTAAACCTAGCATTGTTAAGTTTTTTTTTTTTTTTTTTCAAATTTTGAAACAAGATTTTTATTATGTGATTTTATATTTCTCCAAAAAAAGTTTCTAATTTTACTGAATATTTTTAAAGTTGTAGCAAAACGTGGGGAACAACAAAAAAAAAAAAGTTTTTTTTTTTATTTTTTTTTTCAAATTTTGAAACAAGATTTTTATTATGTGATTTTATATTTCTCCAAAAAAAAGTTTCTAATTTTACTGAATATTTTTAAAGTTGTAGCAAAACGTGGGGAACAACAAAAAAAAAAAGTTTTTTTTTTTTTTTCTTTAAATAAAAATGTCTATATCTCCATTAATATTTAAACAAAAATTATGAAGTTTTATTGCAAATAACAATTAAAGTAATCGGTACAAGCTTATTGCTTGATTTTCCGGCATAGGGTACTTGGAAATACTAGTTTTCTTTCATAATTTATTGTCGGCCCCTCAAACCTCTGAAATCTCTAAACCTTATTACAAAGTATGAAAAATAGCACAAACTAAGCAACTCTAAAGTTACAAAATAATCCTCTGAATATTTCTTGAGAAATTTTAAAAATTGTCAAATAGTGAAAGTGTCTCTTCCATTATTGTAGGGTAGTGTATCTGCCCCCTTTTTTATTTGGCTACAATTAGATTGAAATTATTTTTAATATGATATTACGGCATGGAAATCTTAATCACTTTTCAATGCACTTAATACCGTAGTAAATTTGTGCTTTGATCTTATTATTAGATTTAAGAAATTGTTTCTTCTCTCTTTAAATTTTGTAATTGTTACACGCATTAAAATGGGTCTTTTAAATATCTTTTAGATTCAAGAGAAACAGAAATTAAGTACTAAAAAAGAAAGTTACACATTGAGAAAAAAATTTAAGATTATTTCTTCTTCCAGCACTCACATGTCTGATATAATGCTTATTTAAAGAACATTATTGCTTGCAATTGTAATTTCATTGCATTTGTAAATCATTCCAGACCATTCTCCACCCATTTGTCAAGACTTCATGTTTATTTTCTGAGTTATAATTTTACTCTTTTGATAAAATATGTATTTTTAAAAGAAATATTTATGACTATTTTCTTTTATAAAAGATATAAATAAATTTTCTTTAACAATGTTTTATTAATTTATTTTGTGTCAATGTGTTTGTAAGTAATTAAGCTTTAAAATAAATGCAGCTAACCAAGTGAAAGATTTTAAATTGCCTTTTTATATTTAGCAATTAGAAGTAATTTTGAGATTTCATTTTGATTAATTTTTTTTTTTTTATTCATAAAGATTCTGTTTACTTAAGGCCTGCCAACTCTCAGGCTTTTTTCTAATTAACTGAATGAATTGGAGGGCTTTTTTTTTTTTGGCTGGGACATAAATTGTTTGTTTGAGATTGTTTTTTTCTATAAAAAAAAATTTTTTTTTCAATTTAACTTTCAACTCTAAAACTAAATCATTGATTGCATCGTCTTTAATGCACTGTGACTGCAAAATGAGATTGTCAAAAGGAACTCTCTAGATAACACTCACAAATATTTTCAATATATTTGAACTTATTTATTTTTTTTGTTAATATTTTTTGTTTTGATATTTTTTCGGGTTTGGTGTGGAGGTTTGCCCTATCACTGTAAAAGGTTTTGATGGTTTCTCCTAAAGGTTTTCAGCAAAAAAAAAAAAAAAATTCTGAGCCTCTCTAAAGTGGTTGCACATAGAGGTGGTCTTTCCTGGAGGTATCACTGTATTTAAAAATAAAAAAAATTATTTTCTGCCTCATATGAAATTGACAAACTAAAAAAAATTTTGTTCCTCCTTAAATTCAGATTCTTATTTCATCTGTTGAAAATGGAAATGGTATAAATTGTTCTTTCAATCGGCACCCAAGCACAGTTCTGTTTTAGTTTAAACAAGCTGTGGGGAAGAATGATTCACGTTTAACCTATGCTACTTTTTGATTTTTCAGTGTTCTTAAATATCTCATAACTGTGACGCAGGCCTTTTTTTTTTTTTAAATATATTTCTGTTAGTCATAATTTACTTATTGATTTCGAGCATTTTTGAATATCATGTAAATGGGACTAACATGGTAACTGTAACTTGTTCTGATAGGCATCTGACTTTATCTTATTTCCTCAAGGGCACACTCGTGTGTGACGGGTATGGCGCACCCGAGGTTCCCTAGCCAGATTTTGACGTTTTTCTACTTCTTTTTTCTCAATGGATCAAGTACATATTGTATGTGGCGGAATACATTGATTTAATTAATTGGATTATGAAAGAAATTCAGTAGTATTCCACCTTCAGATAGGCCCACTATTTTGTGATTGTGGTATCAGCAACTAGCCAATTAAACACTAGTCTCAATAACCATAACATGGCCAATTGATTTAATCTTTTTGGTGTAAATTAGTTTCAAGCTCTATTTGGTTACAGTTCTCAAGGATATCCAATATTACTAAATATTTAAATTTGGTGCAGTGTAGTCTAACCAAGCTGTGCACTTAAAATCTATCCTGTCTTCAGAAAGCATTCCCCTTACATTAATCCAGGACCTTTTATTTCTTGAAATGTATTGCTAATATATTAGTGAACTTAGATCTTAGTTTAAGGTGTAGTTAGATGTATATAACCAAGAATAAGGAAATAGAATAAGAAGAATATAACTAAAGTTTGAAGTGTTTTTTCATAAAAAAGACAGATTTCTAGAGGGTTTGCTTTTTTCAGGTAGGCACGGGTCTTACGACCCTAAGGTGCCCCTATGTGTTTTTTTTATTATTAGATTTAAATTATGGTTTGAATATTTTGCCATGATAAAGCACTGCTGCTAACGTCCAACTCTACTAACAAGAAAGTCATTTAAATGATTCCAGCTATAAATCTTTTTGTAAATCTTAAATGTCGGTTACTTTCTAATTTTTTCCCCCTCGCGAACAGCAGTTATCTTTGTTTGGGAAGTTGGATGTAGTTGTTTCAAACGTAATAAGAAAGAAATTAAACTTGTATAATAAATAGAATTTTTTATCATTAGGGATAACAAGTAGGTAAATTAATATCACCAAAAACATTAAATTCAAACAAACAAGCTAATAGTACAAATGCTGCATAAATTAACAAGCAAATGTATCCTACCCTGCGGTTCAGTCGCCATTTTGAAAGCTTAAAAACCAAATAAAATATTAAAAGAGTTATGAATAATGTTGCTGTTGCATAAGCCAGTGCAACACTCTGTATTCGTAAATAGCCACCTTCAGACATCAGTGCCTTAACCAGCCAAGGTATTCCCAAACATATTGAGATGTCAAAAGTATTGCTACCAACGAGGTTGCTAATGGCCATGTTTCCTTCACCTGAAAAACAAATGAATAACTAACATTAAAATAAAGCAAGAATCTAAAAACTTTTACAGAAATTGCTGAACTTGTTTATCCAAATATAACTACTGAATTCTTAGCAGTAAGTCTAAATCATTGCCAGAAATGTAAATTTTGAAGACATTATTTTGGCTGCCATTTTCTTACATTAGCTTTACTATTTGATGATAAACCCTTTAAAAGCAGTACTAGCTTCAAAAATTATGCAAATTAAGTATGATCAGGGGTAGCTAGCGGTAGTGTTTAAAAATTTTAGGAACATATTCCAGAAATTTTAAAAGTTCTTCAAAAAAATTCATTAGGCTAAATACAGGTTATACTATAGTTCATTACAACTGACTTACAGGACCCAAAATAGCATACTAATCAATATTTAATCTAATTATAAGCTCATTATTCATACTTCTCAATACATAATTCATATATAAAACAAATTGTATGACTTAATAAACTCCACAGCCACACTGATCAGAATTGCTCGTCTCAAGTTCCCCGTGATTCGATCACGCGTAAACTCTTCCAGGTGTCGTCTTTTGTGTTGTCTCTTGACCATATCACACCGTGACAACAAAATCTCTTCGTTTAAACTTCTGTAAACTGTGCAATGCCATTCAAATCCTTGCTGTGTTTTAAAAACCAAGCTGTAGATGCGATATAACCACTACAGGCTCTTACGCCAACAACTCCTAACTAGCAAACCATTCACATAAATACTCAGCTTCCACCGGTAGCTCGTTTTATTTCCTTGATGTGACACGCCCCTTGTGCGTCATGATGCATATATGCAAATTTCTACTTTAACTTACCGAGATTGATATTCTCTCCCTTGTAACTGCCTGATTTGTTGTGCTAGTTTTTCCATTTCTTGAGTCCAACAGTCACCATTATGACTTCTCGATGATGTAAAAAGTTTTATTAAATGCTAATATGATTTTTTGTATTATTTATTTACAAAAGTTTTCCTCTATAAATGCTGCATGATTTTTTATAATATTTAGATACATAAAATTAAGATTTATTCAAACTTGTTTGAATTTTTGTTATTAATTACTTTTAATGCTTCGCTGGTTTTGTATCCTGGAATCCTTTATTTCGTTGTGAAAAAAATTATACTTTATTGACCAAGACTTAAGGGAATACTCTGCAATTAATTCAATAACCTAATAATTAACCTACCACTTTTTGCTACGAGGACACTGGAAACAAGATCTGGAACACTGGCGCCAACTGCTAAAAGAGTGAGTCCGGAAACAGAATCTGGTATCAAGAGAGTATAGCCTGAAAAAGTTTTAGTTTTTAAATTTATTATAAACAAAGTATGAAAAATTTTTAATTTCGGTACAGACTGTATGATATAAGATGATTAGTGGCTGGCACAGTCTGGCTCTTAGGCCAATAAACTTTAATCAACCAACCATATAAGATGAGAGGCATAAATGGAGCTTAGGCAAAATGAGGCTTAAATTAGAAAGCAAAGTTCATATCTGGTACATGCGTTCCCTAAGTTGGGCGGTGTATTTTACTTCATTTCTACTTAAAATAAGAGAAAATTAGTTTTTGTTAATGTGCTGAACGGCCGAGCAAAATTTGTCGAATAGAAAAAATGTTTTTTTCAGGAAGGGGGGGGGGTTACTACGACCACATATGACCTTCCATCATGGCGCTCTTCAAACTGAATAAAAAACTACTGATGAATTAAAAATTTTAAATCGCACAAAATCACGATCTGGTAAACTTAATATCGACCAGAAGCGCGCCCAGACATTTTTATAATGGTGTGCCAGTGGAGTAATAAACGTTTTACTAAAGTTAAAACTTTTCGATAAAAAAATATGATATTATGGCATGCTGCCCCTCCCCCAATAAAAAGTCTTAAGAAATATTATCCACTGTGTTCTTTATTTTTAAAATTATCCTTGGATTTTGACCTGTTTTGTTTTTACGGTTTCATTAATTTTGTTGTACGCTTTTATTTTAAGAATATTATTCCTGGCCAAATCGAGTTATCAAATACAACATCTGGTATTAATCCTAACAACATTGGTTTTTGCTGACCAGCATGTTTGCCGTGTGCTGCGTCTTATAAGGGGCTGTAGTTACCGGTTAGATTCTCGTACGAGTGTGGTACTTGGCTCGATATTTTACTAGGCAGTCGTGAAACATTTTTAAAAAATGTACTTTTTGAATTTAAAGCTGTGTTGGAACGTGACAGTCTACTGCAGAATATGAGGCTCTCCAGAGCAAACATCAACGATCTGAAATATTAATCTTACTAGAAGTAGTCTTTAACTTTTTTCCACGTCACCAGAACGTTTGGTCAAATTAAGGCTCCTCTATGGTATAGTTAATTCAGGGGCTCTAGGTAAGGAGAATAAATTTCTCGTTCATGATGTTATGCAAGGATATAGCAGAAGAGAAAAAATGAAAAATTATAATCGTCCTTTTCATAGCGCGCTCAAAACAAACAAAAAAAACGAGTATTTTTCTTTTCTTTTAGTAACTAATTGATAAAAAAAAGGTCACCGCGTTTTCAAAAATTTTCGTCATTGCCATGATTTCTGAAGGAATAGGCGTCTTATCATCCATTTATTCGCCAAGGGCCGCTCTGTCCTGATTCTGGTTACATTTTACCGAAAGTTAATTAGATTTTCCGTTAATTTAAAAATTCTCTTTCAAACCAAACTGAGTGCTGTATTTTAAGCCAGAAGTCTGTAAAAAGTATTTAAAGATGTGTTTTCGAACCATTGGCAATCAATTAAATGTACGAGTGATCTAGCCATCACACTTGCTGCACCAAACGTTGATGTCTGAATATTTTGACAATTATGTATTGTTACTTACCAATAATTGTTACCATCCATACAGCTAAATACGACAAAGCTCCTAACCATGCCACAGATATCAGGAATGTAATTGGATATAGTTTTTTGAATTTGTGATTTGTAGGGTTTGGGATTGTCAAGAACAACAATACAGATGCTGGCAACATAAACAGCCACCAAATAAAACTGCAAATCGAATGAGGTGGAGAACACAAAGGTTCTTGTTCTTCCAGCTCTACTGATTTGTCACCTGAAATAAATAGTTTTAGAAAAGTTAAAACGCATATTGTCGCTTGTTTAATGTGACTTCGTAAAAATAATGTAAGTATCCTTTTATATAAACATTTTATTGAACGTTATAATAAATTACTGACGAAGGAATTTTCTAGAATCGAGCTGCAAAAATTAAAGTAACATGAACTAAATTTATATGAAGATCAGAAATCGTAATTGAAATTATGTCGTAAAGGTTTCAGTATAAGTAATAGCCAACTGGCTGAGTTTAATTCTTTCTTTATTTCCAAGGCACAGGGATGAGATTCTTCCGCGGATTTCCGCTTTTTTTTCAGATTTTTCCCGCTAATTTCCGCGGAATTTTTTTTTTTTTTTTTTTTTGCACAAGTTAAAATATTTTATGAAGAATCTAATTTTCCGCCGAGCGAAAGTATTGAAGTCCTCATTCCTCCCTTTGAAGTTTCTCTGAAAATCACTTCTTTGGGGTGAAACTGTTTGACCTTCATAAAACACCCCCATAGTATCCTCAGTATTTTTTTATCTTCTGATGACTCATTACGGGAGATGTCGTCTGCTTTTTTTTTTTTTTTTTTTTCGTCGTCGTCGTCAATATTTGATTGACCAATACCATTGCAAATCTGTTCTGTTCCCTCACCTTTTTCAATTCCAGCTGCACTTGTTCTTTAGTTCGTTTTTTTTGTTAAGAGATCGTTTTTTTTTTTATCTGTTCTTATAATAATGGCCAGCGTTCGTAGGGATATCGTATCTCGTTCTTCTTCTTTTAACGTTCGGAAAATAGATAAAAAAGCTAAAGATCCATGGAGATGGGAATGGCTGGAAAAACAAATGGTATATATTTTCGCGAGTGTTTTAGAAAATTGGATAAATGCGGTGTGTGCTATTGTACCGTCTGCGGCAAGGAGTTGGCATACGGATCCAGAGGATTTGTTACACTTACGGACCATGTTAAATCCTCAAAGCACAAGTCATTTCTTCAGATACGGAAGGAGCATTTTTCACTACCTGGTGAGTTGATTTAATACTTTTTTTCTTCATTTTCTTTAATTAGCTTATTTAGTTTTACATTTTATAAGTATTTAGATTTAATTATCAACTTTTAAGTATTATAAATTGGTTCTGTAAATCCTGGTGATCGAAATCAGAATATGATGACATAATCACCAGAAACAAAACTCGTTTGCAGAAAGTTTTTCTACTGTGGTGCATTGAAATATTTCTAGAAAAGGGTGCTGCCTCTTAAAAATATTTTTTTTTTCAGCGCGGTATTATCTTTATCTTGGCTTTGAACAATCGCGGAAATTATATTAACTGCGGACAAGAGATATCTTTTATAAATTGTGTTCTATTATGTAGAACTACATTGTCTCGAATATTTTTCTTCAGAAAAAAAAAAAATCAAAGACTTATTCAGGAAATTTTTTTTCTCATTCTTAGAAACAAAACCTCATCGCCAGAAACAAAACTTTCGTTTGCAGAAAAAATTTCAACAATGATGGCATGGAAATATTTTATTATAATAGAAAAAAAGTGCAGCTTTATAAAATGTTATTTATTTCTTGCATGGTCTAATGAAATGGCTTTGAACATCGTGTTCAAGTGGAAAGTTACACATTAACTACGGACAGTCTTAGGGCAGCGGCTCGCAAATGGGGTTCCGATTACTCTTAGGGTTCCATGAAAGATGTTCCGCGGGTTAGTACTTTTTATAACAAATAATGAGTTTTGAAACCTCTGATTATATTTAGATACCTCTGATTATACAATCTCAAATTCTCAATTATTTAATATTTCGGTTGCCTTTATTAAGTAAGATGCCAATAAAATGGAAATTGCAATTTTTAAAAGATAATATAATTCTTATAACAATATATTGAACAAATTATGAATAAGAACAAACATTTATAAAATATTACATTAGCACTTCCTATCGTGCTTTTCAAAACAAAATGAAATTATATTTTAATAAAGAAATAAGGTTTCCCTAATAGCCATTTTCCACAGCAGTTTTCATATCAAATTAAATCATAATTCAACTTATTTTATTCATTCATGTATACACACCAAAAGCAAATTCATAACTAGACTCGTTATAGAACAAAGACTGCAAATTTAATTGTCGAAAATAAAATCTAATAAGAATAAGATTATTAATGATAGATACAACGATGAAAAATCTTCATTCCTCTAATTAAATATTTTAAACGTAGTTTTTTAAGGGTTATAACGTTCACAATTATCTTAATAAAAATAAACTGTATTTATATAGCCGGTGTTCCGCCGGAAGAAGGGTGATTATTTATGTGCAAAACACTTTTTAAATAATTGGAGAGAAAAAAAAATACCTGAAATTTTGGCAAGAAAAAAGTATGTAGGTATCATTTATCCACAGAATGGCATCAGCGTTTTAATAAAAATATCGATGCAATATTTTATTTGTTTTTATGTAGAAGAAAATGTGGGAGTGGTGGTATATTTCTCCTTGTTTATGGAGATAAAACTAATTTCTTCCTTGACCTTAAAGATCATTAGGTAAAGGGGGGAAGGGAAGGAAGGACTCTTTTATTTTCACTTGTTTTTCTGATAAGCTGCCGTCAGTCAAACATGAAGGAGTGGCATGCTGAATTCGTTTTCTTTTTGATTTACAAGGGGGTGGGGAAAATATATTGCACATGCATATCAGTGAACAGAAGATGAAAGAGAAATATAAAAAAAAAGTATCCTAATACTTTACTAAGAAAACGCTAAATGGAAATCAAAATATTAATTGGAATACAAAAACGAATTAAATATGGCTATTTTTTATTCAATAATACAGTAGGAATAATAGTTAAGATAAATTTAATCACCTAAAAAATAATCACCAGAATTTAATAAATTTACTCAAAACGTAATTGGCTGTGCTAGTGGGGAGGGGGGGATTGTTTATCTTTACTACTATTATAATTCATCCAAATAAAATGAATAAATTTTTATTGTTGGTACAGATTAAATTATTCTGAAGAGAGCTATAAAACATCTGTTAAGAGTCCAAATTTGAGTAGTAGTTTTTTTTAACGCATTATTTAAAAAAGCGGATTAAACTTGATTTTTTATTATTGCAAATTTTTTTATAATTTCGGATAATACATTATTATTACGATTAATTATTCGGAACAAAACGTTTTTCTATCGTCTGTTATATTTATCTATTTGACACCGATAATGAAAACAATATTTTTTTCAATTGAATAAATTCAGATTTTTTAGAAGTGCGGTATCATTTGCGAGTTTTATTTGATGTGGAATCACATCTGCTTTCGTTAAAAATCGCCTGCTTTTATAAAAAATAAAAGAGGATTGTTTATTAATCTAAACATATAACTATTTATTAATAATGGCAGATGATTATTTTACAGTTTTTTTTTTAAAGAGATACATTTCTGATTTCACTGCATATTGAGTTTTTTTTTTTATTTTTTTTTTTAACCTTTCGCTCGCAATGAATTAGTTCTTTTTATTCATAAAGTTTAGAACTAAGCCTTTTTTTTTGTAATCAGTTGATTTTATAATATTTTGTATTAATATTTATTTATGTTAGCGCTTTTTTTTACTATTCGCGATCGCAACGAACTATAGGGGCGTTGTTGTATGTGCCGAATCCCTGCGATTTCCATATAAACAATCATTCAGTTACACTGGAGACGTCTTTAATGTAGCATGTAGCATTGTAACGTTCCATCTTTATTGTGGCTGATTAAATTTAAAAAAGAAAAATGTTTGTTTTCTTTCTTATGCAAACGAAAAAAAAATGGTATCTCTTTTTTTTAGAGAAGGAACATCCAGAACACATCTGAAAAATATTTGTAAATAAAGAGAAAAAAATAGGTATATTCTTATAAGAGTTCAAACCTAATGCCTGATAAATAGTTTTACTAAATTTAATGGTATAACATGAAAGGCCCATTTAAATTTTAACGTAAAATAAAGAATGCTTACGAAACAAAGAGAAAAAAAAAAAGAACTATTCTTTTTTTTGTCGCCATTTTTAGTGTTACGAAAATGCGTCTTTGGGACTTGCCAAAAACAAAACAAGATGCAATTTTATTTTTTTAAGAGCGAAATATTTTATGGAGTGAAATATAACGAAAATGTACCAATGTCCATAACACGAAACTTTATCTTAGTTAACGTCCGTTTTGGAAATGTTATTTCATTTTTAATCTTATTTATTAGAGTTCATTATGGCTATAGAATCAGGTGAGAGAAA
Source organism: Parasteatoda lunata (assembly GCA_949128135.1). Classification (NCBI taxonomy): domain Eukaryota; kingdom Metazoa; phylum Arthropoda; class Arachnida; order Araneae; family Theridiidae; genus Parasteatoda; species Parasteatoda lunata. The sequence goes on from OX421970.1 coordinate 103,425,902, forward strand.
AGTTTGTTTTGAATCTATGCTAAACTCTATATCGGCCCATTTTCCACCGAAATCCGATTGACTACTTTGATTTTAAACAAAGTGTTTCATTTTAAGATTTTTTCAAAAATTTTAAATGTAGATTGGCGGCACTAAAAATCTGCCAAATCTGTAGCTGTGGTTAATACGTAAGTACCGAATTTTTCTTCCATACTTTTCTGAATCATATTACTTCAAATATTAGAATATACAAGAAGTATACATAAACACATAATTTAATACCATTTAATTTTTCAAAAAAAGTATTTTGACAACAATTTTATCAAAAAATTATAAACTAAAAAGCGTAAAATAAAGAATTCTTAGGATAAAAATGATTTTAAAAATTCCTCATTTTTCAATAAAAACTTTCGTATTGTTTTTTTTTTTAATTCTTATAGTATTTAATCAGACGTAAAAAAAACATTTTGTAGAGAACGATCATTAAGTAAGAAAAAAAATTATTTACAAGCAAATTTTTTATTATAAAAATCATAACACTTACCAGATTTATAAGTCCGGAGAATTCCAAAATGATATGTTCTTTGTTTGAAAACTTTATTCTCAAATAATATATACATAGTTTATCCGTTCATTACTTTTAGGTAACATACCACACATCAAAATTTTATAATTGTAAGATCTCGATATGAATTTTAATATGTAGCTTAAAAACAGAATAGCTGAATTCTAGTTGAAATTCTTTCAAAACTAAAAAACACTTACCAAGAAAACGATAAAAATTTTATTTATAATCAGCACAAAAGATACTTTTTCAAGTAATTCGGATTATTCTTTATTGCTGTTTTCTGAATTATGTAGATACAGAAATATATACAATTCTATGGAGAAGAAGAATATTCTATAACTATTACAGTTCTGTATGGAATTCATTGGAAGACATTTATTCATTGGAATGACGAAAGCAATGTTGACTTCATTTTAACTTGTAATGAGTTGAAGACAGAAAAATTATTTTACCGCAATACACACATCTGTAACAGCAAGTGATCATGAAAACATTTTATGTTGTTGGTAATAGAAGGGTAAAAATTATTGAGAAGTTGTTATTCAAATGCTTGGCGTGTTCTGCTTCAATGTTTGGCATGTTCTGATTAGTTTTTTCAAGAAGTTTTACCTTTTCTTTAGCGAAATTTTGCTTCCTATTTGCTGCTAAGAAAATGGCGTCCGTCATTGCCAATGGTTATGTGGGAACTAATGCCCGATATTTACAGTCTCCCGCTAGATGGCGTATCGAGTGTTGCGATCGCGAATCCTTCCGTTTGGTAATTTTCAAGAGTTCTTTTTTGATTAATAAGTTTTCCTTTTTCATCGTTTTCTTTTTTCCTTATAATTAGATATGAAATATATTGCGTATTTTTAATCGTATGTTTTGTGTTATATTAGTCAACTAGCTGAATACGGGGTGAATAAAAAATTAGTAGAGAATGAATAAATCAAAATAGAGATGCACTATTATGCTCAGAACTGAAAAGCATATACTGACACAATTAAAGATGGAAGAACCAGATAAGTGACATATTTAGGGAATTATTGAATCACTGCTTGTTTCTTCTTTTAAATCTTAACAGAACTAATGATATAAATTTTTAGTAAAGCACGTAGTATCAAATAAAGCATAAATTTAGTGACATAGACCACGCACGCTACCATGTAATGTTTATTAAATTTATTTGACATAGCGAATATAAAATAATTAAATATTTTTAAATACGTAATTAAATATTTAAGAGAGCTTTTTTTTTTCTTTTTTTAAAATGTGTTACTTTTGTTCATTATAATTTGGGTGTGGTAAAACATCGATTAACAACACTTTTTGGCCAATCCAGTAAACCGGGAAATTCAGACATCCGGGATAGCAATGGTTCTCTACGGTATAAATAAATTTAATGCTCTATTATTTATTTTACGTTTCAATCTTTTAGGAAGTGGGGATTCCAGAGCCAAAGGAACTGAAGTTCTATATGGTTTACATCCAATGTTCGCGGCTTCTCAAGCAGTTGCTGAAGTAAGTTTGCCTCAAACATCAACACCACTCAGTGACAGAATTATAAATTCTGAAGCAATGCTCCTTGGATTTCTGGCCGAAAAATCTCTGGCAACAGACCTTCTCCAACTGGTAAAAGAAATGGCAAAAGATGGAAAAGCACTTAGTCAGGTTAAGATGCATCGAACTGCTGCGTCTTATAAGATGAGATTTGGTGTTTCTAAAACTATAAAGGATGAACTTCTTGAAGATTTACGGCGACAATTCTTCTCTTTGAATGTAGACGAGAGTACAAGTAGCAATGATCACAGAATCGTAACTGTGCTAGTAAATTATTTGAACAAAGAAAAGAAAATTGTGACTAAGCATTTGTCTTCATTCTCAGTTGATAAGGTTAATAGTGAATCTATTTTTCAAGGTATTGTTACGATATTTGTTGAACATGATATTCCTTGGAAAAATTTAATGTCAGTATTACTAGACTCATGTAATGTGATGAGAGGAAAGAGTGCAGGCCTTGAAGTAAAGATGCGTGCCCAGTGTCCTCATCTTCTTGATATTGATGGAGATAATTGCCATCATGTTCATAATGCAGCAAAGAAATTTTCAAAACCATTTGAGATGCATGTTGAGAGTTTGTGTATGGATATTCATAATGATTTAAAGTGGTCGCCAGATATGCGTGCAATATTTTCAGAAATCTGCAGTGTTTTGAAAGTAAAGTATACAATGCCTCAAACATTCATTTCATTTAGATGGCTTTCTGTATATGATGCAGCTGATGATTTATTAAGGCTGTTGGGTGCTTTGACTGTGTTTTACTATTCGTTTTTGTGCACTACAAAAAAGAGTCAGTTTCTTCACATTCTTGTTAGCATCTACAAAGCAAATGATATTGGTAATGAAACTAGAGAGCACATCAGACATTTACAGCGAACACTTTCGCACAAAGTCCTTACACAAGCAGGCCAAGATCGTAAAAACAGAATTATTAAAAAATTGTTTGAATGCCGTTTAGAAACACAATTAATTTTAAATTTGTTTGTGTCTGTGTTGTCATTCTTTAAAGAATATGTAAACCTGTTTCAAAGTAGTGCTCCACTTATACATATTTTACACGACAAACAGTTCTTGTTAGTAAAAAACTTTTTGGCATGCTTCATAAAATCTGAAAAATTAGCAGCTCTCAAAGATTCTTGTAAAAAATTCAAACTTTTTAACGTGGAAGATAGAGTTAATCACTTGCCTACAAAATATATATTTGTGGGGGGAAATGTACAAAAGCTGTGCACTTTAGCTCCAAGGTCTCAGTTGGAAACTACAGATAAATTCGAAAGGAATGTTTTAAAAGCATATCTGTCTTGTTCAAAGACGTTACAACAAAAGATGCCATTAGATAACTTGCTATTAAATGCAGTTTCAGCCATTGATCCTTCTTGTAGGCAACACTCTCTTTCTTTAAAATTCATGAAAGATCTACCTCATCTGGCAACTAATGTTATTAGTGTAGAGAAAAAGGAGGCATATGACCTGGAAGCCCAATGCTATCATGTTGCTAAGCTACGTCAGCCTGAAGAAAATGAGTCTATAGATAACTGGTGGATAGAAATTGAAAATTCTACAAAATTTCCACTTCTGTCAAAAATAGCATGTGCTCTACTCACCTGCTTTCATGGACCCAAAGTGGAGTCCAGTTTTAGCATTATGAATTCTATTTTAACACCAGGGTCCAGTAGGTTGAATGTAGAATCGTTCGACGCTATTCAAACTGTCAAGTATGCATTTACAGCTGAGAAAAAACGGCAGTTGAGTTTTTTCGCAAGGACAATTTCCTGCATGAGCCAATCAATAGAAATCTGTGTAAAAATATGAAATCAGCATACTTAAATTACAAGAATACCAGTAATTAAAAGAAAGGAGAAATGCGTCAAACAACCACATGCCTCAAATCAAAAATTGATTTCAAAAGAAGTTGCCTGCAAAAGCCACTAAATTGCAAAGAAATATTCATTTAAAGAAAATGCACAAGATTTGTTTAGAGAAAAATGTTTCTTCTCTTTCAACTGAAGTGAATGTCAATGAAAAGTCAGTGAAGGAACAAAGTACAGTACCTGTAAAGAGTATAAATTCTTCTCCTTCAAATAAGCATATACTTAATGAGAATGCAGCTGAAAAATCAGTGAAAAAACAAGACAAACCACCCTTCTACAAAACAAAATAAAGGAATGTTTCAAATGACAATCAAAGAAATGTTTACTAAAAAATAATTGTAATATTAAACTACTGGTTTTAGACTTATTAAATAAGTTTATTTTATTTGTATATTATTTGGTAATTTTTATAGCTGAAATTTAATCAATACTAGAAAATGTATTGATACCAATGTATTTGTAATAATATTTCTAAATAATTTAAGTGTAATTTGTCTCTCGTGGGAAATATTTGATTCTATTTTTATAATGAATAAATGACCCCTTTTATGTGAATTTTTGAATATCGTATCTTTTACATGTAATTTTTTTCTTTTGAAAAAAATTTGGATTTTCCTCTTTTTTGCTTTCTGTCCACTCTCATCCCTGAAGGCAGACTATATCCCGGCCGAGTGCTTATTCTCTTCTTTTGCCATAAGATAAACTGTTTTTTTCTTCTGATTATTTATTTCTTGACATGTTTTACGTAGTCTATGATGCATGTAATGACATGCGATATGACATATTTTGCTAAATAATACCAATAAGTGCGGTAGCATAACGCAACACAGTATATAAATCTATTGACAATTTGAAATTATGAATGTTTGTAATTAAGGATATTTCTTGCAATATTTTCAATATTGCTTTTTTAAAAAAGAAGCATGTGGAAAATTTTAAAAACTCTTTGTATATTTAAAGATTAAACTAGTTTACTTACCGTGTGTTTCAATTGCACCCTTTTCTATTTGAGGTGGGGTTTTTTTAGCATCAGTATTACCGAAACTTGTAGTAACGTACGCTGTTACATCGGATTTTATGGCTGATTTTGATTCTGACAATGAAGATCTTTTTGTCAATAAGGGTGAACTTTCTTGATTATTATAACAGATGCAGCATTTACTCTCCTCGACCTGAAATAATTTTTTTTGCATACATTTGTTTAATGTTATTTAAACTGTCGCTGAACTGAAAACCAGTGATTATTATAAATGAATTGGGCACATACGTTCTACTTATAAACTTACCTAATGAGTCTGCTTTCTTGCGTTCAGGGTGCAGAGAGCCCTTGACGGAGAAACACAACCAATGCAAACCATACTTTAATCGTGAATTCCCCACTTTACAGCATTATATCTAACACCAGCCTGTTATTTTAATTTCCGGAGATCCAGTGATTTTAATTCTATATTTATTGTTGTGTGTTATGTTGCCATAATATGGAGAGTCCAGAGCACTGTGTTGTTTTTGCTTAAATTTTATTGTTCGGCGTGCTGGATAATATTCGCGGGATTATATGCCTTCATTTGACAGATGTTGGACTGAGGAATATTGTTTATAAACGTGTAAGTCTCAGCTCTTTAATCCTGTAACGCCTTATGCGCTCTGGGATATTTACAGTTATTTCCAGTAACGGGCTCAGCAGCCAAAGGCCAGCAATGGCTGTTCTTTAGGTACCCTAATTTATTTGTTAGTTTAACATTAATGAAGTGCTCTATTTTCCTGCTACACTGCGGAAGTAAAAAAGATAATGTACGAAATTAGTAAAATTACCAGATTCTTGGAGCATTTTTCTACTTTTTCATTAAAGTACATAAGGATTATATAAAGTACAAAAAGGCCAAGTAGAATAGCAGCTTCCCACCTAAATAAAACATGATTGTTACCATTAAAGCTTATAAATCTTCAACTATAAAAAATATGCCATTATATTCACCAGATAACTTTGCTGTCAGAAATGATCCACGTCAGGCATAAAACCGTGATACCATAACAAATACAATCTCTTGCTATCGGATACCAATCTACATGAAGAACCTGAGGAGAATAAAAATAAGAAATTAGTTTCCTCCCAAAAGCTAGAAGAAAAACCAGAAATTATAGTGTATGACCTACATCATTCCATAGATAAATTCCTGCAACTCCAGTGATACCAAGAATATTGAATACTGCTGAACCGATCACAGCTCCCACGCCTATATCGCCTTCTGTCACAAAAGATCCTAAAATAATATTTAATAGCATGCAGTTCAGTAGTCTATGTTATTGAATTCATTGCTATCTGAATGCTAAAAGGAAGTCATTACTGCAAGTTTTCTGTAGTTAAATTCTACATTCAATTCAAACTGAAAATATCTAGAAATCTGTTTTAAGATCTTTTTAACGGAAAAGTTGATTCTCTGAACGTTCCCTTATCGTTTTTCATTCCTCAGCAAATTTGTGTGAACGTGATAAACCAAGGTATTCTGTTGAACATAGTTGCAAAATTCTAAGCTTTTAAGGATTTCTAAAACTTTTTATGAGCTAACTTATTATTGTATTAAAAGTTGGTTCATTAAAACTAATGAGTAAAATGTAACAGAAAATATAAGTAAACTAATAACTAAAGAAATTGTGTTTCTATACTTTTCTTTAGGGTTAGGCTCAAGGTAATTAAAAAAAAAAATTCTGTTTGAAGAAACACTCTTAGTTAAGCCAGGTCAAATTTTAACATCATTTTTATCCCCGGTTTTAAGTTCCGTAAGTAAATAAGATAAGTTATTAGTAAATTTGTAACGTTTTATAAAATTATCATATTTTATGGTTAAAAATGAATATTTAAAAAATTTACTCACCCAAAATAGAAGAAAACAATTCTGGTGAAGAAGCGCCTATTGCCATGAAAGTTGCTCCCGCAACGTCTGGAGGCAATTTCAGTTCTGAAAGAATTGAGCAAGATATAAACACATTCAAAATCTGTGTCACTAGAAAAAGACTTTTGAGACTATTAATTGAGTAGTTTACATAAGATTAGATTCGTCATTTTAATCTTGCTATCGTCTAGAAACAGAAATAATTCTGAAGCAAGCTAGAGGGTGGCAAAGGGAAAAAAACTTATTGTATTGAACTGAATAACTGCACCGCTATTCTTATTTGCTGTGAAAAAATAAAGTGAATAAGAGGATCTGAAGTAAATGTAAGACCCACTTACTGTCAGATACAATCTCCAAAGACGGTATGAAATATATGTCGCACACTTTGGCAATCATGGCGCATACGTAAAGCGTGATTAACACATGGATTATTACACCTCCCTTCTGCCTTTGTTCCTGTGTAAAGAAATCTCCCGGAAAAGAATGTATTCCTGACTCAATGCACGTAACTTCCTCCTCACTCACAAGCTCCAAAAGCTTTCTATCTGGAAAATAAACATAAATGTATTTAAGTTTGCATACTTAGACATTTATTACTTAACATTTATATTACTTAAATTAAGTTTTTTTTTATTTGCACAAAAAAAAACAATGAGCTGAACATTAATTTACTTTTTGCTCCTAAACTCTACTCAACTCTCTCTGCTTTAACTCGTAGCAGAATGAACTTTATAAAACAAGTTGTAGGTGTGGCATAGCAACAAATGGCTTTTGCTTAAATGGCTTAATTTATTCTTAATTAACTAACTAAGTACTAACAATCTTTTTTATAACTTTTAATTCTTTGTTTTAACTGACATCGTCTAAACTTATTTTGTTTGGTACAGGATTTGTAAAATGAAATCCACATATTTGCACTCATACGCGCGATTAGTACATTAAATGTACTCCACTTTACATTGCTGATACACCTCGTGTCAATATTTTCTTTTACTTGAAGGACATTGGATTTTATAATTTGATATAGTGTAGACGATTTGAAATAATGTAAACCAAAGTACGTAATTTTATTTTATAACCGTCGTAGAACAGCCGACCCAATTTCATGGGTTTACGACTACTAATGTTCAACTCCGTAGCCTTGTAATTTTGAACCAATCCAGAAGACAAGGAAACTCCTGGATCAGTACCCCCAGAGGTATTGATTTGTTATGGGAACATGGAGGACTTTGAGACTCGACAGATTTAACGTGCATCAGTCACCATTTACTACACGGGGAGTCTTCGGCCGGCGAGGATCGAACCCACGACCTTAGAAATCAGTAAATCATACTAGGTAAATGGTGTGGTATAGCCATTTTTGGTTCTGGCACCAGAATTCTAAATTACGCCTGGCCTCATCTCCCTTCAGGTTCCCTAATTTCGTGTTTATCTATTATTTTACAATTATTTAGAGAAACAGATAATTTCAGACATTGTGTAACTATTTTAGAACATTGACTATTGACATTTAAGACCCATGGGGGTTGAGCGTCAAAAATAGTAACCAAAAAGAAGAAGCGTGGCTGAACATTACATATTATGAAAACACATCTGAATAAGCAAATACATTACATGAGATAATGTAGGAAAAACACTAATATGATACAAGGAAAAAAATGGAAAGTAAGAAAATTATATACAGGGGATTTATATTTGGAACTCAATATGGAATTGTTAGTATCAATTATATATTTTTTCCATAACAGTTGTCAAAAATGACTTCATCAAAAATTTGTAGTGATTGTGCATATGCACATAAGCTTGATGTTAAATGATGGTGGGCTATAATCAGAATATGCCAATTTGTTCAAGTAGAGGCAATCAATTAAATATGGTTTGCTAGTAGATATATACATAAAAGATTATTAAGGCATTATATAAAAACATTTCATAAAAACTTGATATAACTTAATACAAATGGTAATAAGTTCTTCCACTGTACGATTCGACACTATGCTTAAGCTTATAGTCAAAATCATTACATGAAAATAAGTTTGTTAATTGTTGTGCACTATACAAAAAAAAAACTGAGATATGTTAGTATTTGTGAATTACTATTGTTTGATAAGATATAAAAAATAACTAGGGAATTTACTGCAATAAGAATTGAGAAATTATACGGGTTAAATAATATGAAAACCTGGTTAGCATATGGATTTTACACCATGGTAATGGATTACATTGTAAGTGGATGTATTTCAATATTGATTATTAGTTTGAGAGTTGTAAATTTTAGCTTGGCGTTAGAAATTGTTCATAATTCTGTAAGAAGTTAACTAGTTTATTTAAAAGAGTTTTATTACTAATAATTTGTTTCTTCTATGCTATGATATTTTGTTCCATAGGAATTTTAAAGTGATAAGATTCTGTTAACAGGCATTTTGTAGCGTAGTGTAGTGGTGAGCCAATTTCTCCTTAACTGCAAAGTTTATGTCTTGACAACTAAAAGCGTTTCAAGTATGGCCTAAAGGGGCCATGCTCAGTTATGAGCATTATTAATTGTTTTGGCGGCTTTTGTTCCTGCCGCCATCTGTGTATATATTAATTCTTCTATTTTGATCATTTTTTTGTTTCGTGTAAATATTGCCTGTTGTGTTTATGTTGAAGTCTGCAGGATGAATTGTCTGGAGGTTAATCTTTGTATCTACTTTTTCATTACTTATAATTAAATCGTCTATCAGAATTGTGTAAAAGGAATCTTTTAATAAGTTAATTCTTGTTGCAATATTAGATGAAGAGGAGGTAGAGTCGGGATCACTTGTACTTTTGTAGGCGTTGCCCTATATGCGCCTGTTATATTTAGTAAGAACTTCCTCTGTACTGAGACGATTTTGTCTTTTATGTATTGTTGTGGTTGTGAGCACCAGATTACTGCACCGTGTGCTAACATTCTGACACTACACATGCTTTATATAAAATTAGTCTATGGCCTCTTTTAATTCCCCAAGATCCTCCTGCTATTCTATGAATTGCTTGAAGTTTTGCTGATGCTTTATTTCCTTGTGTTGTTATATGTTCTGTCCAGTTAATCTGTTCATCAATTAGAAGGCCTAAATGACTTACTGATGTGGATCTTTTTATTTTCGTGTTAAGCTTTATTACAGGCCTGTTTGCTTTTAATCAGAATGTATGTAGTTTTCTCTTTTGAGATTTCTAGACCATGCATAGTGGCCCAGCCTTTTAGGATATTTAATGTATTTGTTGTTATAATACCAAGATCTGATTCTGTCTTAGCTGTAATGGTAAAGCTGAAGTCATCTGCAAAAACAAATTGTTGGACGTCTGATTCTGTAGGACGTTTTAGATTTTGCATAGAATCCGTCCAATTGAATTTTAATTGTTCATCAGCAGAGATTGTCCGAGAGGTAGGACCACTGCACGAGCTCTGAGGAGTTCCTATGGTTTGTGTTATTGGAGCTATACTTTAATCTATATTAAGCATAATTAGCCTATCCGTTAATAAGCTTTTAGAAATGTTAAAGTTATTACTTAGACAATTTTTATTATTAAGGCTAAGTATATCATTTTGCCTTAGATGGTCAAAGGCTCCTTTAATGTCCTCTGAGAGTAGCAGCATATATTTTTATGTATCTAAATAGTTGAATAGAAGGTCGTCCACTGATTTACCTTTTCTGAAACTAAATTGTCGGTCACTTAGTAAGTTGTTTGCCTCTAGGTGAAACATTAGTCTTTATGTCACTAATTTTTCTATTTTCATAATCGTAGGGATAAGCGTAATAGGCTTATAATTCAATATGTTATGTTTGTCCTTCCTTTTTTAAGGAAAAGAATCAGATTCCTTACTTTTAAGAGCTTTGAGAAAATATCCTATACGCAGACACGAATTGGCCAGGCACAGGGAAAGTTCTTTGTTTGGTGAAACTGTTAAAATTTCATTGTCGATTCCATCCACTGCAGGAGCTTTCTTTTTCGGTAGAGTTGGTACTGTCTAGTTTTTGGGTGAAAACTTTATTTTTGTTTGAGTTATTGATGTTTTGATTAGTTGTTATATAAATTTTCTGTAGGATATTTAGAGCATTGTCTTTAGATGTTGCAATTTCATCTTGCTCAATTAGGTTAGTTGGATATTCCCCATTTTTAAATGTTATTTTGTATGCCCTATCGATTGGTTTGGTCATGTTTGTGCATCTTCTGTTTCATGCGTTCTTTGTAATCTTTTTCTAATTGCTCTTTATTTGTAAGCTTCGAGTCCACAATGATAATTTGGGTTCAAACGTATGGTTTTTTGTTTTAAACGATTTATTGCAGGCAACAATGATTGTGTTGATTAGGCTATCCGTTGAAGTATCAAGAATATCTTTATTTTGGGATAAAAATATGCTGTTTTTTAAATTTAGTAAAAATTCCATAATTGGTTTTATAACGCTTTAAGGTCATGTATTATGTTGAGCGATGATCACTTAAAGTTTAATTTTCAAGTACAGTTCTGTTTGAAATGTTCGCCAGATGTTTTGAAGAGGGGATCATTACATTGGCCCATCCTATGTAGGTTCCGTTTTCAAATGTTTCCCAGTGGGTGTATCAATTTCCTTGCGTTCTGCCCATTCCAGACATTAAAATTGCTGTAATTTCTGAGCTGTTTAAAAACTTTTATTTTAAGATAATTGCAAAGTTTTAGGTTTTAATACCTAAAGTTTGATAAATAATACCTAAAGTTTGGGAATAAAAAAAAAATTGAAATGGCGTTCAGATTTTTCAACCCACAATTGTCACAATATTTGAAAAACATCATGATATCGTATTTTGGAGGATTGTTTATCCCTTTTTTAAACAAATGTTGCAGAAATTTTAATTTTAGAATGTCTTAATTTAGTCTATTGACGTACAGGCATATCTTCTGATAATATAATTAACGTCAAACATCTGGTTTACACATGCCAAGCTTGTTTTTGTATTTTATTATTATTCTCTGAATTATCTGTTTTATGCGTCAGAATCTAATCATGTGTCTTAATCAATATTGATTATCTGATTTTACACTTTCACTTTTCTGTACGTAATTTTTTATTATCAATATAGTATCATTACTCTGTTTATGACAAGATAACTTACAAGTAAATAGCTATTTTTTTTTAAATGATTTTTTTGTAAACAGCAAATTAATTAATAATAATAAATATTATTAAACGAATGTATTCTTTGATAAAATAATTGCCCTGCATCAGCTGCCAAATTCTCAATTTTAACTTAGTTTTAAACTCGATATGAGGCAAAACATAGTTTTGCGACAAAAATGTACAATTTAAAGGGGGTTAAACTGTACAATTTATTACTCAATTTATAGGATGTTAACACGCTGAAATATTCTTCGGGGGGAAACTTAGACACAAATCTATATTATACGTAACACTGAACTATTATTATAATAGTATAACTATTATTATAATAGTATAAACTCAACTATTAAAAAATATATATATAAATGTCTATTACCCAGGTAGATCGTATATGGGATAATGGCTAAATTTCTTTTGGCAGTAATGAGTTAGCACAATGCTTGAACTCAGTGTTTCATAATCTTCAACGAGACCAGTGAAAGTGACAATGATAGCACTAATACTATAAAATGAAGTATGGCTGCATTTGTGCCAAGCTCCACCTTGAGATACAGTGGTATACTACGTAACTGTGACATTACGTCGAATATCCATATGGGGTTAATGAACTGCCTCTCTTGCAATTTGAAACCTTAGTTTTATATTCATTATTCATAGTTTTATAATCATTATTCATTAGTTTTATATTCATTATCCTTACCCAAAATATTATTGAAAACTTTTATTAACTTATTACTTTACATCAAAAGTTTCTCTGCTGTTGGTTAATGAAAATTTAGAACTTTTCTTAAAGGCAAAAGTAATCTCAATTTTGTTGAAAATCTCATCATGGTATGATTTGAAATCACCAATGATTTCTTTAAATAATCATCACACGCGATTTTAAATATCACATGGGACTCAACTCTAAATATTATCATTAATTTTAGCATAGCTTGCATTTGGCAATACTTCAAAAGGATCCAGTTCAGTAACATTCATATCCCCATCACAAACAGAACTTTAATCAGCCTTTGAGCTATTCGAATACAGGTAAAAAAAAGGTCGCAAAAAAAAAGTTATCAGTGTAAGGAAAAATATCTTAAATGAGAAGATGGGTTAGAAGCTCTTATTTACCGTTCTATTTAAGATCGAGTTTCTATTGTTGCATTAACTCAATGGGTAATTTTTTTTTTTCTAATTTTATGTTTCCTATTTATGACATTTATACCTTAAAAAATTATTAAATTTAAATGTAAAAATATTTATAAAATTTATTTTTAATATAAATAATAAAAAAAATTTGAAAATGACATGTCTTTAATAAATAAACAATAATAATAACTTTTACCTCATTTCGCTAATCTAAATATAAACTCCTCCTACAAAAAAGTATTTAAAATAAAAAATGACATGTCTTCAATTAACTAACAAAATGGAGTGTAAACTTCAGGACCTTTAAGGGTTAGTTATTACACATTTATTTCACTTTTTAACTTTTATTTGGCATATTTAGTGGATCATAATGTGTACAATTGTATTATTTTAGAATTTGGGACATAGTTTTTTTTTTTAAATCAAATTTTTAATACTTTCAATCATATTCTATTGCAACTTTTTATTATTTTATGCATTTGTCGCAATCTCTTAATAGAATTTTTTTTCCTTCCAAATCCTACCATTAATTCACAAAAGTTATTTTGAAAAAGTTATTATTTTAAGAAAGTATTCTAACATAATATCTTAGAAAAGATTTATTCAGACATATCAAAATTTTACGCAACACAATTAATTAGCTATTTTAACACACTATTTTAAAATTAAATACATCTCTAGCATTAATTGGGTATTTGTAACTTGAGAAAAAGACGATCCTGATAAACAGACACATGGCCTCAGCGCCAGCTGATCGTTTTATAGTCGTCGTTGAACAGCCGGCCCAATTTTGAGTTAACGACTACAAGATGGCGTGTTGAAGTCAAGTAAAGTTTCTCCACATAAGTTATAATGTTAATTAACGTGATGTTAATTAAATACCAAGCCGTATCGCACATCAAATTTGTTAAGATATAATTCTTTCTCGTCTACATTTTTTACTTAGGTTTATGTATTTTATTGTAAGCGTGATATATTTTTGTTCTGTGTACCTTCGTTTGTTTTGTTTGCAACTTCGGTGAATAATTAGTTTTTATATGTTCTGCATGGCTTCTTCGTGCCTTCCTTTGTGTTGAGTGCCTATAGTGAAAGAATATAGAATCGAAAGAACGGTTGCGAACGTAAACAAATGCCACGTTTCAAAAACCAGTCAGGATGGAGATACCCCACTACGTAACTTGCAGGTATCACATTATAGTATAGGTGTTTTAAGATTGCGCGATTTCCCAATTTTTTTTCTCTCTGTTTCCAAGGTATCCACTATTAACTGACTGCAGACGATTCAAATATTTGAGGAAGAAACTTTTTGGCAGATTTAATCCCGATCTTTCATCCCTACTTAGTGACCCTATACATCAAAATCTCATCAAGTTTATCAAAACAATAGGAGTGTATTCATTTATATAAGTAAAAGTGCAATTCTTTTACCTAGTGACTGGCGCAGTATAGCCACTTCTGGCTCTTGTGCCATTAAACTCTAACCAACCAACCAAGGTATCCACAAATCTTGCTTTTTTCCCTACACCCGTACGTTGTTATTAAGGTATTATAATATACAGTTATGAGTTATAGATATTCTTTAACTGCGGTTTGAATAAAAAAGAATTGTGTTACATTGCGACGAAGGCAGAAATTGTGACCTTGAAACGACAATTTAAATCACAAGTATAGTTTGTATAAGCTAAGAACTCCTCCCACCACAAAGTCTGAGGCCGTCTGGTGCTATGGAAACAAGAATGGCGTATTTTTGGGAGGGTGTCTTCACTCTTGGACTAACACAATAGACCGGAAAAAAAGTTCTCTCGCCGAAACCCCCCCCCCCCATAGCAGTGACCCCGCACCTCGACTTGAAATAGTCATACCTCGTTACCATAGTCACCACCGCAGGGGGAGGGGGGTTCTTATTTTGGACAAACTATAGTATAGTTTAATTAATCGCAGAAATTAAATATTAAACGTACAACAAATCAAAACATTAATTTAAAAAAAAAAAATTTACTTTGAAATTCGCCAGGCTTTGAATTTCTGGTACTATTTTAACACTTTGTCATGCTCATAAAACTTAAGCTTTAAAGAAAGTATCTATAAAAATTATTATTCTGCGTTTATAAACGAATTATTATAGTTTTAAAATTAAGAAATGCTTATCAACTGCACTAAATATTCTTTTAAATTAATAATAGTACTTATTTTTTGTTGCATGGTTACATTACATTGGTAACAAATTTAAAATAAATAAAAAAAAACCTATTGCTCTTAAGATAACTCACATTAAAATTTTCACGTTATATATATTTTTTTAAAGATTCTTTTGTTCTGGAGAAGCTTCTCCTCAAGTTGTGTGTTCTGGCTTGTGCTAATCAACTCCAAACAACCAACCTCATGTTTTGTAAAGTGATTATTATTTTATTTTGTTAAATTTTTTAGATTGTAAAAATTATAACGAAAGAATAGCTTTTTAGGGATTTAAGCAAAAAAATAATAAATAAGGCCTGGCACTTTTAAAAATGAATACAATCAGACTTTTATTATTAACCTAATTGGCAGGCGTAGTATAGCTTTTTTATTGAAATCGCATGAAAATGCAAAAACAACGCCACAATTATTGCAAGTTAAAATTTATTAAGCGTTAAAAAAAAGCAAAGATATTTCAATTATCTGTTTCAACCGATAAATCCTGTATATATAAAGTAGAACTGTCGGAAAAAAGTAGTCACTTAAAACAAGGGCTAAGTCTTAAAATGTATTTGCGTTACAAGTATTACACAGTGGAGAAGGTCCCTTTAAATAAATTATTTTGTGGATTATAATACGATCAGCAAATCAAAACTAAAAATGATCTTCTTTAGTTAATTTGAATGTAAAACATGATTATTTACAACTAAAAATATAACTTATCAGACTATTAAAACTACGGCTATTATTAGATAAGGAATAATAAATATCTACTTACTTTGCTGTCGATCTTTTCCCTTCTGGTGATGTGTATTTAAATGATATGATATTAAAAACAAAACCGATGAGAAAATGAAAAAACATGGCAATAAATACGTGAATCTAAAATTTCGAAGTTTTAACCGAGTGCTACTCATTTATATGAATTATGATTAAGAACTAAAGTGCTTATGAAAATGAAATGCGCAATTCATGTAAAAGTCGTCTAAATGTTTCATTAAAAATAAATATAACCCGGTTATATATAAATATAAAGAATTTTTCGTTAGATTGCCTTTTCATTTATCGTCTAAAACAAAGCGTTTTTTTTATCTGTTATGTTTGCACACATTGAACTGATAATACCGCGCAATCGTTACCTTCGCCTTTGTTTTATCTGAACTGATTAAACATGCATTAGACTGTTTGACTTATGGCTAATGTCCTCTAATTTCAAAAGCACCTCTGCATTTATATTTTCTAAGTAGAAATATGATATAACTGTAATCAATTTTTCAAAATATTACTCGAGTATTTCAATTAAATTCATTAAAAAAAACATTTGTATCTAACTATATATATAAATCTAATGATGGTGTCACAGTTTTCCATTGTATTTATTTTTTTAACGGCAGGCACGGAACTTTTCGTTCTTCGCCATACTATGCCGGAATTGTTGCTCATTTCGCGTTACCCAGTGGGCACCTGTGAACCAAAGTCACGGAGGCGAGCAACATTGCCCACGCCACACTGCCACAAACCCGTTTATAGGGTGGGCCACATTCACACATCATACACACACAACAGAGGACAGCACAAAGAGAGAGAGAGAGAAACATCCATGCCCAGAGCGGGATTCGAACCCGCAGCCTATGGCTTCGCAGTCAGGGTTTTCCATTGTTGTTGGTGCATTTTTACTGACCGAAAAAAACAAACATGGTGGGATCCAGTTTTCCCACATTAATTTTCATATCGGTTTGGTTGTCATCAGTATATAAGTCATAAAGGTATTGTTTACCTATAAATATTTTTGTATCCCTAGTTTAACCTGCACTGTTATTACGTTTTGATTTATCATTATTCTAACGTAATTCTACGTTACATTTTAAGATAAAGTTATTTAAATTGTAGTCTAATCTTATTAACCGTTTTACAATTATTACTTTTGGTGTAAATTACATTAATATACTATTATGATTTACGGTTAAAGAGATTCGTTAAATGATTGAGAACTTAACTTTCAGGTCCTTGCACAAAATGATTAATGCAAAAATTGTATTTACAAAACATCCGTCCGCTTGACAAGCAGAAATATTAAATTACAGTTGTGAACTAACCAAATTTGTTATAAAAATATACTTATAATTTTAAATGTTACTTCAAAAAAATAATTACTTAGAAAAATGTTCACTAATAGATCTTAATAGTATCATAAGGTAGATTATTCGACGTTAGAAGTGGCGGCTCAAGCTTTCAGATAGCTAGAAAAGTTCACTTTTTTTGTATTCCTCTGAACTCTCTTATGATTTTCCCTTGAGTTTTAATATCGAAGTATTATCTTTTCTAGCTTTTTCGGAATATGGTCTAAGATAGACAGGTTGCACTGAAGATTTGATGTTGTACAGTAATGCGTCTGAACAATTTTAAAGTTGTTTTGGAACGAAAACTGTTCTTTTACTGTGTTGTGGTAGAGATCAGTTTCATCTGCTCTATAATTCTTAGTAAATTTTGAGAAAATTCAGACTGTGTCATATCAGGAATTTTTTTAAGACACTATTGTTTTTTTTCAACAGAATCATTGGCACCTGGAAAAAAAATAGTTTGTTAATTTAATAGAAATAAATGAGCAGTTAAAATTAAATATCAAATCTGGCGTTTTAGGATGTTTGCTATATCAGATCATCAATAATTATAGGAATTTAAAGGTAAAAAGAGAAAAACTGGTGCTCTCTATAAATTATTATACAGGTTTAAGATTTTCAGAGCGAAGGAAATGCGTTTTTTCCTGAATATTTCTAGAATTTTTGTGCAGAAATTGAATTTCTGAAGAATTTTGGATTTTTCCTATTCACACTGATTCATGAGCCTGTTTAATTAAAGATTATAAAAACTGCATAATTTCGTGTTGAAACCAAAAAAAAAAAACATGTACTAAATTCGTAGTACGGAAATTGCTTTTCAGAAACACTGATGAACTTTTAAATTCATTTTTATCTTAAATATAAAATATCTTATAACATTCAATTTTATATTTTTATAATATTTATATAATGTAACATTCATATTATATAAAATATCTCTTAAAACATGCCAATATTGTCCAATTTTTTAAATTGATTAAATTAAATTTATTTTTATCTTCTAAATATGTTTCTTTCCTTAAAGAATACTTATATATAAATAATATTTAAATTTTACTTTTAAGTGTCTAATATTAAAAATTCTAAAGATTGCAGTTGCATAATTCACGTAAATATATTTTGTAAATACTGTTGCAAATACAATAGATTTGAAAATCAGAAATTTTTTAAGTATAAGCTTTAGTACAAACAATCTTTGTCTTAGAAGTATATTTTGAGCTGCCACCAAGTAAAGCTGCTCCAGTAGCTCTCTCCACTTTCTTTTCTCTGCAACACAGGTATTATTTAGTCTTAATCATCGATGATTACTTAGGGTGGTGCTTTCTTAACAGTTATGAAAATAACTAATTCTTCAATATTGAAATTTATCAGTGTACATAATATAGGTAATCAAAATCATTGAGTTGTACATAATCGTTTCATACTTCTACCATGAAGTTTACCTAGTGACTGGCGCAGTATAGCCACTTCTGGCTCTTGTGCCAATAAACTTTAACCAACCAACCAACCATGAAGTTTATTACTATGAAGTTTTATCCATTTTAATGTATGTAACTTTACAACATTGTTTTAGAATTTTCACTATCTCATCTGATTTTATACACGTGCTTTACTTTACCTTTTAATCTGGTTTTAAAAGCATGTGTTTGGCGCAGCAAGTCCTTTTTTGGACGTTGTGCCATTAAACCATACATTCAATTCAAAATCACTGAGAATTTCTGAACAACTTGAGTAAATCATCAGAAAATCCTATGAAGGCCAAACATTTTGTGTTCATCATTTTTATATAAGTTTTAATTAGGCAGGGTCTTATTCTGATAGAATTGTTTCTAAGTATTATTGATCGTTGTAAGTCATTTATATAAGACTGTGGCGAATAAAATCATCGCCAAGCCGACAACAATGATAATAGGAGCAGAACGTCTTGAGCACAGTGGCAGGGTACTGGTATAAGAATATGAATAAAAAGTTTGTTTTCATCTATGAATGTGATATTTTCCTTTTAAGAGCAAATGCTCATTTCATTAAACCTTTGGACGATCTAATATGGATAATCAACTAATTATTCCGTAAGACTACATAACACCTTATTTGAAGATAGAGTTTCATTTAAAACACAAATTACTATTCAACCAAACACCGAATCACATTTCAGAAGTTTATCATTAACACTAAATGTATTGTGTTTTAAAAAATTTGTAAAAGGTTGTGAAAGGTTGGGTCTTGGTTTGTGAAAGGTTGGGTCAGCAAGCTCAGTAAAGTTAGGCAAAATGATTGATGAAATGTCTGAACGAGAAGCTGGTGTCAAATCTAATTTTTGGCATTATAAAAAAAGTCCGCAAAACTTTCTTCTGAATTTGAAATAACTGTATTTATATTTGATCCAGAAACAAAAGCACAAATTATTTTCTATTTAATTTCCAACATATCAGCGCTTTCATTTGTTAAACAGTTAATATTCGAAACAGAGTCCAATATGTATCGTACCCGAATCTTCTTTTTAAATTTTTCTTCAATTAAAATACTGTGCTCAGCAAAACAGATTTTTCTTTTTTTGGAGTATTTGAAGGAAGCAGGCTCATTTTTTATTAATTAGATCATTCTTAGGCGCCGATGATTCAGCCTGACTAAAGAATATTTCGTTTTTTCTTCAAATGCCAAGCCTTCGGCGATGTCATTTTTAACCTCATTTTTCATTTTTGTCATTTTTAACCTTAGATCACATTGAGCAAGATGTTTTAGAATCGCAAGAACTAACAGCATGATTTGTATTAAAACAGTTAGTACAAAGTTTTTGTTTTTCTCTTTTACTGTTTCATACCTTTTGTTAACATCAAAGTTTTGAAAATTTAGACATTCATTCAAAGAATGATCACGATCACACAATGCACAACAGTGTTTCGATTTGGGTTTATCGTTACTGTTAATCTTCAAATTATTTCTTTTATTAAATAGGGGTGAAAAGTTATTTTTAGTTTTCGGAAGAGGGTTACGATTTACGCTTTCAAGAATTGAACTTCTTTTTTCCAAGAAGGAAATTAATGTTTCGTACTCAGGAACTTGTCACAACTTTAGTGTATACTCAAATTGTTTATGAAATGTAAATCAAAGAAACATTCATCCGATTTTAATTTTTGTGAATTCTTATAGTAAATGACAAAAGGGTGAATAGATTGAAAATTATTCCAGTGGTATCCTTGGATTGCAATATAAAAAGATTAATTTTTATCAAGATCATGTCACCATGCACTCAATATCATCAAGGATTTCTTTCAGATTCGACAAAAAGCATGGCTGCTGATTAGCAATGAAAGATTGTGGTAAAGACAATCTATTTTTGCTTCAGAGGTTTCAAGGAAATCTTCTATAGTGCTGCTAGCTATCGTACACGTAAGTGTTGTGTGCAGTCAGTTGTAGCACCCAGTTTATATATAATTTCATCTGTTCCTTGCAGGAAAAATGCTTTATTTGCTTTAGTGTACGTGCTATTCAAGGGCAATAATCACTATTGAAAAGAAAGCATTCTTTATGAAGATTACAAACTATTTTTTGATAGGCTAGACAATCTTTATAAATGTTCTAAAAGGTAATTCTTAATTACGGGTTAATTGTTGTAGTTTGCAGTCAGCTTAGCATATGAGCTTTACATTTTCATGAACCAAACAGAAAGGGACAATGTACCACCCGTCTCCCAATGTTTTGGACGTAAATGAAAACTCGGAGAATCCTACTCTGGCATTGGGATTTTCATCTTCAAACCCTTGATATATTTCTCTCAGATTTCCTAGACCCAGGTGCTCCTATATCTGTATCTTCAATCTTGATTCAATCATAATGACAAAATCATTTCCCCCACAAGCAATGGCTTACTTCATCATTGTTGTAGTGTGCAATAATGTTTTCAATTGTATTGTCATGAATGATTGAAGTGGTTAGTCATTTGAATAAATGTTTTGATTTTATCCAAATATTTTTTAGTTCTTATGGTTCTGGGGAGTTCGCTCTATCGCTTTACCCAATTCAATTTTCAAGATTGACATCTAATTTTAATGCATCAACATTCTCAATTTTTCTTTTTAAAGATGTGATGAACAGTGAAGAAGTGAACATTCTTTTCATCGTCTTTGATTAAGTGTGATTTATTTTTAGCAGTTATCAAATTATCTTCAATTGCGGATTCAATATTGTTGTCTACTGATACAGAGCAAACTGTGGCTTGATTAATTTTTCCGGAAAAATAATAATAATAATATGAATGCGAAAACCACATTCTTTACATAATAAAGGACATTCTTTACTACATTCATCAGCTTTATGAATGTAATACGATTCCCCAATTCTTGTTTAAGAATGTATCCATTCATTTTAATTTTGAGGATATACATCAGATGCTAGAGTTTTACTTGCATTATGTCTGTTGCGTAACTTTGACATCTTGCATTTCTCTAACGCAATGAATCTGTCAAACAACTTTTCTCTGACAAAATTGCATGAGGCAATAAATTGTTTTGTCCAAGCATTTGACTTTTTTCCCTTCTAAGTAAATTTATTTAATTGTCCGATGTACATGTTTGTATTCACGCCGTGTAGGAATTTGTATGAATGTATAGGTTTTGTATGAATAAGCCCAAACTTCAGCTCGTCGTAAATAGTTTATTTCAAAATAAACTTCAAAACTCTTTGAAAATTCATTTTCTTGAAACAATTTTACAGCTGCTAACCCTATAAAAGTGTTAAGATCTGGTTCCAATAACAGACGTCGTACGATTTTATTATTTGGAACCAATTCTGAGAGTTTCTTACGTCAACTTCGATCAACGTGCCAAGAGCATAGGAGACGTTTCTGTGGCTCTCCGAATATATCTTTCCAAGCTTTGTAGAATGACTCAGTGTCACCCATCATAAGAACCTTTGGAGAGATATTCTCATAAATACGTTTAATGGCATTAAAAGCTACAAAAAGAGCAATGCTATCCTGTCCCTCCTTTGTCCTTTTTGTTAATATAAGTAGCTACTCCTTAAAAAAATCTGTCTCTAATATTCATAGTTCATTAATAAAGAAAATTAATTCAATGTTCAAATAATAATTACTCACTGGTAAAATTATCTGCGTTTATAGGCTTCATTCTGATTACCATTAAAAATATTTATTTTGTTAGTATTTTAAACTGACTAAATTTTTACACAAGTTTCTCTTTTCTCGGGGAGAAGAGGTATATTAATACATTTTAAAACCTAAGTTGCCAAAATAAACTATTTATGAAAAACTTTAAAATAAAAACAGACCTAGAACATACTTAGACTTCCAAAAGTACTGGGAAAAGGAACTATGCGCCCTGAAGCTCGCATAAAAGCTAAAGTCATACAAATAAAATAAAAACCTTGAAGAATTCAACGATTGAATTGTAAGGTAAACACGCTATACGAAATCGCTAATCCAACTGACAAGCAGACAAAATATTCCAGTTAACAAGAGTTTCAGAGCGCATGTGTTACAAAGCAGCAAATAACAAAAGATTTCTTCTTACAAGTTATTGTTAAATTATTCATCTACGGCTGAACATTATTCCAAAATTTGCAGGATAATAAAAAATATTAATCCTGTTTTTTACCATATACTTCTGCAAAATTTTCAGCTCTCGCCTTTGGATTGACTTTCGCAAAAACATATAAAATGAGCACTTGTACAATTTTGTTATCGGGGTAGCAGCTTTCATTGCTCTGGTTTTTAATGTTTTAAATTTCCGGGTTGCCAATTTCCCTCCACTTGACTAATGTTATGGCACTCAGCTCGTGCTTTGAACGTGTCATTTTTTAACGTGCAGCACATGTACATTTCCAAAATTGTGAACGCCTGTGTGAAGGGTCGCCTACTTATTTCATTACATTAAAAATCTCTTCGCACTCATCCTCCTCTTTTTGACGGCATAACAAAAAACTTGTTCATTTGAATACAAAATAGAACTAATTAAAAACAGAATTGAACTAGGACTAGTGGACTGAGTTCTTGGGTTGGGTCAAGAAGAGGATCTTTGCTCTTCGCTTTTATCCTCTGTGCTGTAAGGGAGAGTTCGGTAGAAGATGATAAGTTGAGTTGATGATGATGGAAAAGTGAAGATACGAGATGATCATGGTGAAGAAATTTTAAACTAATTCGATGCAAAGTTTTCAGTTTTCTGAGAATTCAAAATATGATAGTTCCAACACTTTTAGAGAACGAATATTCCTCAGTGGACACTCTTAACGGAAACTCTTTTCCCCAGGCGGTCAGGGATGAAAAGATTTTCGTGTTGATCATAGCTCAGTGGATTGTGAGAGGAAAGTGGAAATACTCTGAGGCGGGCAATGCTTGTCTATGAAGTTCGAAACTTTTGCACTAAAAGAGAACAGATTCTGGAGACTTAACAATGTTCACACGAAGGGGAAGTCATGAGGCCCCACCTGAATAAACGGAAAAAAATGCAATTTAATAAGTTTCATTAGAAAACATTCATAAAATAATTAATGGAATAAAAAAATATATTTATAAAATATTTAGTGAAATAAAAAATAGATAAATTTAAAAAAAAAATGGTGCTTACCAGAAACAAAAGTCTGAATGGTGTTTCCGTCTAATTCATCCGTGAGTTCTCCTAGGAAATTTCCAGTGGGAGGATCATTAAATCCTGTTGGGCCGTAAATGATGCTATCAGTGTCGTGACAGAGGACATCTCTCCCAAGTTTGTTCAATTTTTTATATCACTTCAAACGGTCCCATGCGGTAGTGAAAGCAGCCAGGAAAATGTATGTTGAAGTGTCTTGTGAGGCGAATTCCTTCTCTACTTCTCAATGCATAGCAACCACTTCTGAATTGGGAGGAAAATACATCCTTGATCTACAAATAATTAAAAAAATAAACATAAGCAAATAAATACAAACAAAAAAAAAAAAAAATTTTTTTTTTAACATGAATTAACTATTATAAGTAAAGAGCTTACAACATTCGTCCGCTAATAATATATTGAACTGTGGAATAAAAAGTACCTAGCTCATTTGTTTTTTGTTCGTATTCATACCCCAGCTGGAAAAAAAAATTATCACTTTAAGTAAATATAATTGGAAAAAATTAAGGGTAAAGAGCTTTAAAAAACGGAAGAAATGAACATCTTACCTCCCTTATAAACAATATAAGCCACTTGTTTTCGTCATGGATTAAATTCAATTCAGTCAGGGTCAAGTTTAATATTCTCTGATGTATTCAGCCCTTTGTTCCTCCGTCTCACACCCAAGAGGCCATCCACTGCTTTCTTGTTAGATTTTTAAAAACATGTTGATTTAAGTTTTAATCAATTCCTTCTAGAACTTTTCATTCTATTGATCTAGTCATTTGTTCTCCTCATATATACCCGCTTTTAGAGCTTTTTGTTGACAACTACCTTCACCACAGTGATCACTTTCCTATCATTATAGAAATGTCTGTACCATCTCAAAATAGTATCTATCGATTACCTAGACTCTGCATCGCGGCAGCAGATTGGACAATGTTTTATAAATCTCTTACATTCAATGAACATATAATAGAAACAGGAACTATTGATGAAGCCACAACTGAAATAACTAATGCCCTCATATCAGCAGCTGAACAGTCAATGCCTTACACTTCTCCTAACTGCCCTAAATATACAAAACCCTGGTGGAACAAGGAATGTGGCCAAACTCACAAATTCCAAAAACAGGCTTGGAGAAATTTCCGTAAATATCCCACGCAAGAAAACTTGATTGCATTCAAACGGGCCCGAGCAATAGCAAGAAAAACTCGAAGACAAAGCCAAAAGAAATCTTGGATTGAATACGTCAATGGAATAAACAGTAATAATACATCTAAAGAAGTTTGGAAAAAGATTAAAACAATATCTGGTCATTATGCAACTTCACCTGTTACTCATCTTGAACTAAATAACCGCAAAATAACTGATAAAAAAGAAATAGTTAACACTCTTGCTGAAAGCTTTTCTCAGAATTCCAGCCACACAAATTATCCAATCTCCTTTCAAAGATATAAAGCAAAAACTGAAAAAACAATACTTAAATGTCCATCCGAACCAATCAATGATTATAATTCAAAAATTACTTTAACAGAACTTAAAATGGCAATTAAGCGTTGTAAACCCACTTCTCCTGGCCCTGATAATATACACAGTAATATGTTTAAGCACCTTTCAGATACACATCTACAAATAATTTTAAATTTTTTTCAATAGAATTTGGATCGAGAGAAGATTTCCCTCTAACTGGCGCAAATCATACGTAATAGCTGTCCCCAAACCAGGAAAAGACCACAAAAATCCTAATAACTGTCGGTCCATAGCTCTTACTAGCTGTTTATGCAAACTATTAGAACGGATTTTAAATGCTAGGCTTACCTATTTACTAGAATCTCGAAATATTTTATCTTACAAACAGACAGGTTTTAGGAAAGGCAGTTCTACTACTGATAATGCCATTTAGAAACTGAGATAAGAGAAGCATTCTTGAAAAGACAGCATCTGGTAGCAGTATTTTTTGATATCGAAAAAGCATACGACCGAACGTGGCGGTATGGTATTCTGCGAGATCTTCTAGATTATGATATAACAGGGAATTTATTTTATTTTATTCAAAATTTTTTAGCAGAAAGAACTTCTCAAGTGTTTTTAAATCCTATATTTTCAGACATTTACACTCAAGAAGAGGGTGTTCCTCAGGGTAGTGTTCTTAGCGTCACTTTATTTCTAATCAAAATAAATAAAATTTTATCCCTTTTACCCCCCTTCTGTGGACGGTAGACTCTTTGTCAATGATTTTCGGATTTCGTGCAAAGCAACTCATATGCACACAATAGAAAGACAGCTTCAGTATGCAATTAATAAAGTATTACAGTGGGCAGACAGTAATGGTTTTACTTTTTCATCTAACAAAACTTCTTGCATTCACTTTTGTCGTAAACGAGGTCTTCATCCTGATCCTGAATTATTTCTCAATAGCTACCGTATACCAGTTTTACCTGAAGTAAAATTTCTGGGCATTATTTTTGACTCAAAATTAACTTTTAAATCTCACATTAACTATCTGCGACAAAATTGTGAAAGGAAATTAAACATACTCAAAGTTTTAACGAACTGCTCTTGGGGTGCAGATACCAAATCAATGATTAAAATTTATCGCAGTATCATTCGCTCAAAAATTGACTATGCATCTATTATATATGGATCTGCTAGAAAATCTGTTTTAAGATACCTAGACACAGTTCACCACGAAGGAATTCGCATTGCTACAGGGGCTTTTCGTACCTCGCCAATTCAAAGCTTGTTAGCTCTAAATCATGAACCATCCCTCATTTTACGCCGAGCAAAACTTGCTCTAAATTATTATTTTCATGTCAAGAGTCACCCTAATCATCCCATGTTTCCTAAGATTTTAACGCCAGCCTACGAAACTCTTTTTAATCATAGACCATCCTGCGTTCCAACTTTTGGACTTAGGATGAAAAAACTTTACCATCGAGGATTTTGATATTTTACCAGTATGTGAACCGCATCCTCCCTGGATTGGTATAAATTTCCCTTTCATCGACATTTTTAAAGGAAAGACTAAAGAACAAACATTATCCATTATTTATCAACAAATTTTTAATTACCACCGAGAGCAATACGCAGATTTTAATCCGGTCTTTACTGATGGCTCAAAAACTAATGGTCACACGGCATCAGCTGTTGTGGCTAATGGATCCATTGTTTCAGAAAAACTTCACCCATCCTGTTCAATATTTACAAGTGAGGCACACGCAATATTCTTGGCTTTACAGTTTGTTTCATCTCAACCATTAAAGAAATGGTATATATATAGCGATTCGAAAAGCTGTATTGAAACATTGTTAAATTGTAATCATAAACCTCATTCCATTATCAATTGTATTTTTCATCTCTACAACGCTCTAAACTTTCTGGGTACAACGTGATTTTTTCATGGATACCTGGACATACTGGCATTCTAGGAAATAAATTAGCAGACTGGGCGGCAAATTCTACAAATAACCTAACTAATCACAAATCAACGTTATCAGATGTTAAAAATATTATCAAATGTACTTTGTATTCAGAATGGCAAAAAAAATGGAATAATGAGACAAATAATAAACTACATAGTATCTATTATAAACTACAACCTTATACACATCTTAATCTACCTCGAAAGCTAGAAGTTGTTTTAAACCGTTTACGTATCGGTCATACTGGTATTACTCACAGACATCTCCTACTAAATGAGCCTGCTCCTGAGTGTTCCCATTGTAAGGAACCGCTCACTGTGAAACATATTTTAACCAAATGTGGCAAATTTAAAATTCAGAGACAACGCCAATTCGGTTGCTTTAATCCATCATTGATTTTATTAATTGGTAACAGTCCCCACGACAACATTTTCTCATACCTTAAAGCCATTGGTTTTGATATATCAATATAGATATTTAATAAAAACCAAGTTGTAGGTGCGATATAGCCACAACTGGCTCTTGCGCCAATAACTAATAACTAACTAACCAATTTAATTCTCCATTGAGTTTCATCAAGCTTTGCAAAAACTCTACACCCAAAACCATCAAGTGGTCAGTTTTAAATAGCTTCTTAGTCCATAGGTTTTCTGGTATCTGTCCCTGTAAGGCTTTAAATGGACATTTGTTGCTTAAATAGCAGGCAGTGGTTATAGCGTATGCCCACAAATCATTTTGAATGCCAGTATCAATCAAAAGACATCTAGTCATGTCAAACAAACTGTGATTCATTTTTTTCTGCTATGCCATTTTGCTTCGAAGTTTGAGGAACAGTCATCTGCCTCACAATTCCATTTTCAGTTAGAAAATCATCAAATGCTTTACTTAAACATTCTCCTCCATTGTCACTTCGTAAGGTAGAGATCTTTAGTCAATGAAAATTTTCAACGCTGCTTTTATACTCAATGAATTTCTCATAAACGCGGTCTTTTGATTTCATTGGCTTGGCAACAGTATATCTGGAAAAATCATTTATAGAGGTGGCAATGTACTTAGAACCTCCTCTGGAAGTAGGTGTAATTGGTCCAGACACATCACTATGTACTAACTGTAGTGGTCTAGAAGCTCTTTCAGATTCTTCTTTTAGAAATGGAATTTTTTTCATTTTTCCCAAAACACAAGTACAACAAATATCACTCTCGATAGCTGCTTCTTCAGTTCTCATGTGCTTTTCTTCAGATCCATCACTATTCACTAGTTTCTTGACTGCATTAATGTGCAAATGTCCTAGTCGTTTATGCATAAGCTCTTCATGTTTCGATATAAATGCTATACCTGTTTGTTTTTCTTCACTTCACTGGCTCGATACTTCGATTACGGATCATCCTCATGTATGTTTCCCAGACCGTCGCCAATAGCCCGTTGTACAGCTCTTGTGCGACGTAAATGAACTGCAACAACAACTTAAGTTACGAAGAGTTTCGTACTGATAACGTGATGGAAAAAAATTTATAGTCATTGATTCTTAAAGAAGGGAAAGAAATTAACACTGAGTGAAAAAACACGTTACAAGTTTACATCTTTATTTTGATCTGGTATGTTGCCAACAAGAAAAAGAATATAAGGAAAAATGAGCTTTTGTAAACTATAAATAAAGGGAGAAGCTTATAGCTTACATGCTCGGGTATTGATTTCTAACAAGGTTAAATAATTTATCTAAGTAAAAAGAAATTTAAAGTGTGCAACTTACCAAAAAGTGGTTGCTAAATTTGTTTATAATAAAGTTAGCCTCTTTAAGTTGTGTTGACAATGACTCCTCCATGATCCAATATATGAAAGACTTTTAATTTCATTTGACTTTATATTAAGTGGGACTTACAAGTCCCGTCGAGACATATTTTATTTCATTTCATTCAAAACCACTGTTTATCATTTACAGATTATAGATCTTCAGATTTTTGTTTGTGTTTTACTGTTTTTGTCGGATTTCCTGATTTATCATGTTTCACCTATTTATTTTAAATAATAAACTTTCCCATAAAGCTTACAGACTAACAACGTTAGCTTTTGCTGACCAGCACGTTTGCCGCGTCTCGTAAGGTGGAAAACGGGAGCCTGGAGCTACCTGTCTATTCTCTCATACGAGTGTGGCGCCCAAGGGGGCATTTTCATCTCGGAGTTGGTAGACTGTGTACTCTTTGGCCCGAGCTTCACTGTGGACGAGTGGAAGGAGGTTAGGTCCCCCTCACTTTCAATCGGCTGGTAGGGGCATTTCGTACCTTGCTCGGGACTAGTGCTGCAGCAGGGGAGTGCCCCTGAGCTCTGATAGCTTTGGCGGATCCACACTCCCTTGGTGTAGTGCTATATCTGGAGCTACTCTGAACAAGAACACTGAGGCTGGTGTAATCAGAGCCGGTGTTTCTGTTCCCCTTGTTGGGCTCGGTGGTGGGCATGAGAGTGTCCACCAAAAAGTGGTTGCTAAATTTGTTTATAATAAAGTTAGCCTCTTTAAGTTGTGTTGACAATGACTTCTCCATGATCCAATATATGAAAGACTTTTAATTTCATTTGACTTTATATTAAGTGGGACTTACAAGTCCCGTCGAGACATATTTTATTTCATTTCATTCAAAACCACTGTTTATCATTTACAGATTATAGATCTTCAGATTTTTGTTTGTGTTTTACTGTTTTTGTCGGATTTCCTGATTTATCATGTTTCACCTATTTATTTTAAATAATAAACTTTCCCATAAAGCTTACAGACTAACAACGTTAGCTTTTGCTGACCAGCACGTTTGCCGCGTCTCGTAAGGTGGAAAACGGGAGCCTGGAGCTACCTGTCTATTCTCTCATACGAGTGTGGCGCCCAAGGGGGCATTTTCATCTCGGAGTTGGTAGACTGTGTACTCTTTGGCCCGAGCTTCACTGTGGACGAGTGGAAGGAGGTTAGGTCCCCCTCACTTTCAATCGGCTGGTAGGGGCATTTCGTACCTTGCTCGGGACTAGTGCTGCAGCAGGGGAGTGCCCCTGAGCTCTGATAGCTTTGGCGGATCCACACTCCCTTGGTGTAGTGCTATATCTGGAGCTACTCTGAACAAGAACACTGAGGCTGGTGTAATCAGAGCCGGTGTTTCTGTTCCCCTTGTTGGGCTCGGTGGTGGGCATGAGAGTGTCCACCAAAAAGTGGTTGCTAAATTTGTTTATAATAAAGTTAGCCTCTTTAAGTTGTGTTGACAATGACTTCTCCATGATCCAATATATGAAAGACTTTTAATTTCATTTGACTTTATATTAAGTGGGACTTACAAGTCCCGTCGAGACATATTTTATTTCATTTCATTCAAAACCACTGTTTATCATTTACAGATTATAGATCTTCAGATTTTTGTTTGTGTTTTACTGTTTTTGTCGGATTTCCTGATTTATCATGTTTCACCTATTTATTTTAAATAATAAACTTTCCCATAAAGCTTACAGACTAACAACGTTAGCTTTTGCTGACCAGCACGTTTGCCGCGTCTCGTAAGGTGGAAAACGGGAGCCTGGAGCTACCTGTCTATTCTCTCATACGAGTGTGGCGCCCAAGGGGGCATTTTCATCTCGGAGTTGGTAGACTGTGTACTCTTTGGCCCGAGCTTCACTGTGGACGAGTGGAAGGAGGTTAGGTCCCCCTCACTTTCAATCGGCTGGTAGGGGCATTTCGTACCTTGCTCGGGACTAGTGCTGCAGCAGGGGAGTGCCCCTGAGCTCTGATAGCTTTGGCGGATCCACACTCCCTTGGTGTAGTGCTATATCTGGAGCTACTCTGAACAAGAACACTGAGGCTGGTGTAATCAGAGCCGGTGTTTCTGTTCCCCTTGTTGGGCTCGGTGGTGGGCATGAGAGTGTCCACCAAAAAGTGGTTGCTAAATTTGTTTATAATAAAGTTAGCCTCTTTAAGTTGTGTTGACAATGACTTCTCCATGATCCAATATATGAAAGACTTTTAATTTCATTTGACTTTATATTAAGTGGGACTTACAAGTCCCGTCGAGACATATTTTATTTCATTTCATTCAAAACCACTGTTTATCATTTACAGATTATAGATCTTCAGATTTTTGTTTGTGTTTTACTGTTTTTGTCGGATTTCCTGATTTATCATGTTTCACCTATTTATTTTAAATAATAAACTTTCCCATAAAGCTTACAGACTAACAACGTTAGCTTTTGCTGACCAGCACGTTTGCCGCGTCTCGTAAGGTGGAAAACGGGAGCCTGGAGCTACCTGTCTATTCTCTCATACGAGTGTGGCGCCCAAGGGGGCATTTTCATCTCGGAGTTGGTAGACTGTGTACTCTTTGGCCCGAGCTTCACTGTGGACGAGTGGAAGGAGGTTAGGTCCCCCTCACTTTCAATCGGCTGGTAGGGGCATTTCGTACCTTGCTCGGGACTAGTGCTGCAGCAGGGGAGTGCCCCTGAGCTCTGATAGCTTTGGCGGATCCACACTCCCTTGGTGTAGTGCTATATCTGGAGCTACTCTGAACAAGAACACTGAGGCTGGTGTAATCAGAGCCGGTGTTTCTGTTCCCCTTGTTGGGCTCGGTGGTGGGCATGAGAGTGTCCACCAAAAAGTGGTTGCTAAATTTGTTTATAATAAAGTTAGCCTCTTTAAGTTGTGTTGACAATGACTTCTCCATGATCCAATATATGAAAGACTTTTAATTTCATTTGACTTTATATTAAGTGGGACTTACAAGTCCCGTCGAGACATAAAGGGTTAAAGTGTGTAGCTTACCAAAAAGTGGTTGCTAAATTTGTTTATAATAAAGTTAGCCTCTTTAAGTTGTGTTGACAATGACTCCTCCATGATCCAATATAATCCTAAATAAAAATATGCTTGGAAATTTAGCATAAAAGCAATATATATAACAAATTATGTCTAAATTTTTAGAAAATAGGTACCTCTCAAAAATACCTAGACAGACCCCTGCAAATGTTAAAAAGCATAATAGGAATAGCTTAAATTTGAAAACATTAATATAACACTCAAAAGTTAAAAGTTTTTTTTTATACATGTACTTCAAACCTTGACGGTAAATTACAACGCAAACAAATTTTTTAAAATTATTCAGTGAGAAAATATTTTTCTACTGCTGACTCTTCCATTCTGGTTTCAACTTTAAAAAGTCTATAGTGAAAAGAAAATAAAACTTTTGCAATAACTATATAACATTTAAAATGCAGAGGATTTTATAAATGCAACAGTAGCATTTCAATGTGCCAAATAGTAAGTATTAGTCATTAAAAAAAATTCTTTTTTTTTTCCTCTTATAAACGTAAGATTTGAGGCTTGATTAATTATAAATGATGATTACTATGATGGTAACGTGTAGTTTTCATCCTCGCACCTGTTTGACACCCCCCTCTACCAATTGCTCAAAGGGAGTGGCTGGGTAGGGCATCAGGGTTTGTCCGGAAAGTAATAGGACTGAGTTGATTTTAAAAAAATTATTGAGCCAATCGTTACAATTCTTTAAAAACTTTCAAAATAGGCTCCTTCTGCATCGATGCAGCGCGATTTCCAAGCATTGAAGGCGTCACGTAAGGCATTCTCCGGAATAGCCTTGAGAGCCGCGGTGCATGCTGCTTGGATCCCCTCTGTCGTCTCAAAATGTCATCGCTGATGATACTTATAGCTACAAGATCCCAGATATTTGTTCCGTCTTCACTGCGGAAGCTGTTGCCATCCTTTTGGCATTGCGGCTAATTTCTTCACGCTCCGAAGGAAAGTATTTTATATACTCTGACAGTATGAGCGTCTTGCGCCAATTATAAAATTCTCATCCATTCTTATGCTTCATTAATCATTTATTAATCGCTCTTCACAAGAAGGGATTTGATATTTCATGTGCTGATTTGTTTCACAAGGAAATAAATTAAATTGACCGAAACCTTCAATAGCTAAAGTTTTTAAAAATTATAAAATCATGGCACTCTTAACTCATTCGATATATTTCAATGAAATGAAAAACTCCATTGATATTTTAAAATTAGGTAAAAAAAAAAAAGATAAACCAAAACATCTACCAGCCATGTTTCATAATCAAAACTTACAGACTTTGCATTTTAATTTATAAGTTAGAGTTACTTCCTTTTTACATTTTAAATTAATAACTAAACTTGCAATTTTTGAAAATTACTTTACATATTATTCCCAGAGCATCAGTATATTTTCAGAACATTAATTTTGAACACAAATGTTATAACTCAAAATTATAAAATAATACTTACTTTCTAAATCCATAAAATCACAGTCATATCTTGATTACAGCGGATGGGTGAGTAGTGGTAATGTCAGATATCTTTCATCCGTTTCGGTTAACTGAGGACATGAATTTTCCCCTCCCCCAGTTAACCTCAAATGCTGCCTAGCTTTCGCAGATTTTTTGTTCAGTTTTTTTTTTTTTTTTTTTTTTATGTTTAGATAACATTGCCGCAATTGCAAGGTAGTTTTCGGATTCACTCCAGCAGTTTTATTAAACTGCCCTGCAATCTCCACGAAAGCTTCGGCTTTCTTTGCTGATGCAACTTTGTTTCTTTATTTTCAATTATTATGAGCTTAGGCTCCACCAGCTGCATTAGCAATTCTTTTTCTGTCTCTGTGAAATAAAGCTTTTGAGACATTATAATGAAATAAATAACGAGTCGAGAAAAAAACACACAGCAGGGGAATCATGCAAACAACGCGGTTATCACGGGTTTTTTCTTATCCAATAGGAAAATGCCTGTAACTGCCGGTCAAGTAACCTGCAGTTAAGTATCCGACGGTCAAAAAATAATGCTGAAATCGCTTTTGAACTCTCGGTCCAAGTTTCCAAACCTGGGAGTTTCGCGCTGGGTCAGAGTTAACGGTGAATTCGGGGGTGAATGATGGAGAAAAAAAACGAAAAATAAAATTAAATATTGCCCTCTCCCCCAAATTTTTAACTTATATTCGCCACTTATATGTGTTAAATACATTTAAATAATCAGGTTATCAGGCATTCTTCAAATTAACCCCAATATATGACACTATCTCGCCAAGACAACTTATTTTTCGTGAAACAGTCTTCCAATCCCTCGCGGATATCACGGGCTTTATTTGCATAGCTGTTGGTAGATATACTACCAACAGCATCCCAAGCGCCAGTAACACACTCTTTCCTCCACTTTCCTGGAATTATATTGCCTTCAGTGTCGGCAAAGTTAGCAGGCACATAATATTTTTGAAAAACAGTGGAGTTCCTTTCATTCCTGCTCTATGCAGACACACAATGGCTTTTACGATATTTTCCACTGTTTTAGTCCCAGCAAGAATCGTTTCACGTAAAATTTTCCAGCGACTGCTGGTAATCCCGAATGTATTTTCTATCATTCGACGTGCCCTGCTCAATCTATAGTTAAATGCTGCCCTTAATGGAGTAAGACCTTTTCCTGGAAAAGGCCTCATAATGTGTTTTTTCAAAGGAAAAGCCTCATCAGCCACAAAAACAAAGGCATTGGAGTCGTTCCACCATTTAGACATTTATCTGCTGGGAGGTTTAAACTTCCATCAAGGACAGCTTTTTCAAATGCCGAATTGCTGAATCACCCTGCTTTCCGTAAGCTCCAATATCAAAATACGTATAGCAGTATGTCGCATCACATACTGCCATTAACACCATACTATAACTCCCTTTGTGCTTTGTGATTATAGTAAAACGAGCCGGAGTTAGCAGGAGCAACCACGTGCTTCCCATCCAAAGCACCAACACAATTGGGAAAGTCTGTGAGTTTCTCAAAGCCTTTGGCTATTTTCGCACATGTCTCTTCATTAGGCGGTGACAAATACAGTGGACTCAGACAAGTCCAGGAGGCTTGACAAGTGACTGCGACAACTTTTGACACTGTACTTACGCCAACTTTATGGTTCAAGACCATACTCTTCATAGAGTCACCACTTGCAAGAAATCTGTAAAAAAGAGATAATAATGCATAAAATATATTTCAGTTTCAGAATATATAAATACATACACATTCACCCATATATGTCTGAGTGTAAATATAGATATGTATGTTTATGTATAGTATGTATGTAAATATATATATGCATAATCCAATGTCAATGTGTGTGTATATATGTGTGTGTGCATTACAACTAAAGCCCGAATTCTGGCCGCTTATTGCTTTTAGTAAATTATTAAAAATGTTGAAGTTTTTAACATAGTAAGAAACTATAAAGGGAGCTGGGCTCTTCATAAAAATTAATGCATATGCTTAATCGAACGACAGTTTCATAGAATCAGAGCTTAAGAAAAGTTAATTTTTTATATCAGTTGTTTTAATCTATTATTATTCAAAATATAAAATTTATTGAATTAAATATAGTCCCATTCTTGTCTGAGGGCTTTCGTATAACTACACGTTTTGAATGCAACTTTCGACTGAAAAATGTTTCATTCATTATAATATATACAAAATAATATTAATTTTATAATGGTAATTAATAACTCTTTAAAGACCCAAGCAGTGGAAATTTTACCACCGTTAACATCCGCAGTTTTTCAGAAGAGAAAATCCACAAATGAACTCACCCTCTTTGTTGGGGTTCTCTTTAGTCATTTGCTCCCCCACGTCACTAATAAATCAAAGGCGTGCTCTACTTGTCAGTGAAACTTCATGGCATTCAAACTGACAATCCGCTTTTGAACATTGCTTATTTTTTCCCCTTGGAACGTTTTTCTGGTTAAATATTCAAAAGCAGGAATTAAGTAAATAATCAGATTTTTTTTCCGTATATTCCTTTTATTTATACATAAATTTTTTGTTATTTTATTTATTTTTTAAATTTGGGGTTATTTTTTCTTAAAACAGATAATCTTCAAATGCCTATATCATGCAAAAAAAGAAGAAAAAAATTATCTTGAAAATGTGTCGAAAATTCAGCTTTCTCAAAGTAACAAAAACAAATTTTTCAGTTATTTTTTGTTTCAGTTAATATTAACTAAAACCACGCTTTTTTTTTTAAAACTTTATGAGTCAAATAAAGTTCAAATAATATTGAAGTTTGATCATGGAAATGTTTTTGCATTAAATATTAGAGAAATATTTCCTTGAGCTATTTTTCTGATTTAATTGAATACTTGAAAAAATAACAGAAATAACTTTCAAATGCTGCTTTCAAAACGTTATTTGGGTGTAACTGCAAGAAAAGAAGCTGGAACTGGTATTTAAAATACTGTTAAAAACTTGCAAATTGAAGAATTTGAGTTTTAAGAAAAAGTTTATTTTTTTAAGGTAAGTTTTAAGGTAAAAAAGCAGATGCTTATGGGATATGGTAAAAAATTAATTCATTTCTTTTCAATTTATTGTAAAGAAATTTTTTTAGTATACATAGAAATGTGTTTTCTTTAGTAACAACGGAAATTACATCTTATGTCTGACTTATCGGATATCTTTTTTTTAATTTTATTTATTTAACTTCATCTGTTTTCTCCAACATCAAGTCAGTTGTTTTTGATACAAGTTTCTACAATTTATCTGTACCTGTCTTCATTCAGTAATTATTTATTTTCGTTTGAACGTACACTTTAGTGGTCTTGCTATTAAAAAAAAGGCTAACATAAGTTTGAATTAAGAAATGATGCATAATCCCTTTACTGTGTACTAGAATCAGGGAAATAACGATCCCGATGAAAACCCTTATATAAATGCAACGAAAAAGAATTTATACATAAACATATAATCAAGGAAAAAGAATTAAAAGGATAAATCGGCTATTTATCGAAGAAAATATTTTTTTTTTGTTTTTTTATCAGCTTTATCTAGAATAATTAACAACATATTTAAAATGAAGATTTTATTTTCCGATGATAAAAAAATTACCTAATAACCAAAAACTTTCATCTAAAATTTCAGCTTATTTGCGCGAATTTTAAGTGTACCAGGCGAGAAAGAGCCATGCGAAACTTATCTATAATCTTTATAAATAAAGAATAATTATAGAGTTAGTACAGTCAATAACTAAACTATGTGGAAGAGATGCAAGTTAAAAGAAATAGAAAAAATATTGGAGACACAATTAAATCATCGGTAAGGCACAATCAATTCATAAAAGAGAGGCACAATTTATTCCTAATTTTTAATAGACACAAAATATAAAAAATAAATGCTGTCAAAAAAATGCAAAACAGTCAACAACTAAACATCAAACAGTTACATTTTGTGGACGAAGTACATACTAAGAAAAACATTATGAACACTTGTGAGGAACAATAGAAAATATTGATGAGGAAATAATTATAACTATTTACAATATCTCAGCTGAAAAAGCTTTAAGCATGGCAGCTTAGAAAGAAAAAAAAACATACGTAATTCATTCGTTATATTGATAAGTGAAAAATTTGTAAAAAATAAATGCTTTTGACCACTAAACTATATGCATGAGGTACATGCCACGAAAACCCTTATAAAAATTCGTGAAGCAGAGTCAAAAATGTTGGTAAAGTACAATTAAAAGTATTTACAAGTTCTCATGTCAGTTGGGAAAATGCAACAATATTGGTAAATGAAAAATAGATAAAATTAATTAAATAAATAAATAAATGCTTTTGACAACTAAAATATGTAAATTAGGAGCAGATTAAAAAAAATGAAGCAAATGTTACTGAGGTACTATTTAAAATATTAGTAAAGTACAATCAGCTCCAAAAGGACAAGCGTAATTCATTTCTAGTATTATTAAACAAAAATATGTAAAAATAAACGCTCTCTAAAACGCAAACTCAGTCAATAACTAAACATCAAACAGTTACATTTTGTGGATGAAGTACACTTGTGAGGTACAATAAAAAATGTTGATGAGGATATAGTTATAACTATTTACAATATCTCAGCTGAAAAAATTTAAGCTTGGCAGTTTAGAAAGAAAAAAAAACATACGTAATTCATTCGTTATATTGATAAGTAAAAAATAAATGCTTTTGACCACTAAACTACATACATGAGTTACATGCTGAGAAAAACATTATAAAAATTTACAAGGCACAGCTGAAAATATTACTGAGGCTCAATTAAAAATAATCACAATTTTCTCATGGACTTTAGGCATGTAATTTCAGAAAGTATCCATGCATTTCATTCTTAATATTAATAAATGAAAAATATGTAATATAGATAAATACTTCTGACAACTAAAATATGTGGATGAGGTACATAATAAAAATGAATTATGGACACTTGGGAACACTAATTCAAATATTAGTGAGGCAAAATAAGAAACATTAAAAAATAAATAAATTTGCGGGTGAGATAAGTACTCAAAATTTGTCAATTATAATAAAAATATTTTTATGCCTGAAAATTCATAAAACCAATTCGATGCTTTTTTTCTCCAGAAACTATATTGTTTCATTAAATGTAATTTCATAAATATAAAATGTTTAAATTGTTTATTAATGCATAATGAGTCATTTTAAAGCTTAAATATTGTTGTTTTATTTAAATTATTTTTAATGTATCTACAAATATATAATATTTTTAACAAGATGATTAGAAACTGTCCTCGCATCAGAAAATGGAGATGAACATTACATTAGACTTTTCATTCTGTAAAGAGCCTTCAACTGAGATTTCAAATGAATGGTTTAAAAAAATATATAGTTTTTACGATCTTTTTTATCCTATTACGATTTATTGTCAAAGAAGACGAGCAGAAAAAGTAGAAATGGTACGTATTCTTTACACTTTGCTAAAAACAAATTTAATTCAGTATAGATGTTGTTATTTTGTAAATGCGTTTCGATAACTGATTTTAATTGTCATTAATTCTCTTATTAAAAATAATATCTTATAGAAGAATTTATTTACAATGAAATGAAAGTTTGCAACATAAAATTATGCTTTATATTTGTGTTAGACAATGCAATTACATACCTTCTATTATAGATTACTAAAAAAACTATATTTGAATGATTATATTTTACGTAAATATATGACTTCTTTATATGCAATACATATTTAAAGTTCCTAAATAAATTTAACTACCTGTTTTCTAGTTTTTCATCTCATCGTGATATTTTCCAAAGCAATCAATGCAGAGGCTTACTTGACATGCCTGGCATATCCAAGTAGTTTTCACAAAATTACCACTAACAGTTTTAACTTTCAGCTTCGCGCAGCGTCTACAGCATTTTTTTTTCCCATTTTACTCTTACGTGGTCAGCAATTTGAGCTAAATTTGTGGGGGTTAATGGGGCCATCTTAATTGGCTTAGCCATTGTTTTGATTAATAACATTTTATAGTCTAACAATTTCATGTGTTTCTTTTCTTCGGAATTGGATAATGAGTATAATATGAATGAGTTATTTACAGCAGTGTCCAACAGGAACCAGAATATATATTGCCACCACTTTCGACTCTTTCTTGAAGTATTGTAATACTTTCTGTTTTGATCTGCTAGATCAACACCTCCCATGTTAGAGTTGTACTTCAGAAATGCAATCGGACATTTAACCTCTTGTCTGTCCCCTCCAATTCTTCTTTTCGTGACACTTTCTTCAAAATGTGAATTTGAAGAAAGAAGAGCAATCTCCTTTTTATCTTTCCAAAGAGTGCAGATAGTGTTCGGAGATTCTACACACTGGAATGATTTTGACATTCCAGTTGTAGGGAGCTTTATTGATTTTATGTTTTGTGGTAAAGATTTCCGGGCAAGATTTAAAGTGCCGCAACAATATGTGTTTTTTTTTCAACAAATCATTCACCAGTGGAACACTGGTGAAAAATCTATCAAAGTAAATATTGTGGCCAGGATTTTTCAGACATTCGCACAGATGTTGTACGACGTCATATCCTAGCCCCTTTCCACTTCTTGGCACCTTGTCGTTCTTTCCACAATAGACTTCAAAATTTAGAACATAGCCGAAACGACATGTGCAAAGCATCCAAACTTTTATACCGCGCTTTCCCGGCTTCAGAGGCCCAGTCTCCCCTTATATTTAATTAGGGCTTCATCTACCGAGACATCTTTGTAAGGATTCATGCATTTTTGATTCTAATGTCTGCCATAAAAGGATAAAGTTTCTGCATTTTATGATAGTTTTCGTTGTTTGCGGGTACTTCTGATTCTCTGTCGGAGAGATGCAGACACCTCAAAATTTTTAAAAATCTTATTTCTCGGCATAGTGGATTTTATAAATGCGTTTGACATTAGAGGATCTTTTGACCAATAATATGTCAATCGAGGGAGTTTATTGATGCTCATAGCGAAAAGACACGCAATAAAGTTCCATAGCTCCTGCTTGTCTGTGATGGGAGGAAAGTCTTTGGAATCATTCTCATCTGTATCTTCAAAGTCTTTGCTATCTAAGCTTATGTCTCTTGAAGTTTTCTGTAGTGTCAACTTAGCATATTTGTTCGTATTTATCCTAATTTGCTCCATCATATCGGGAGTGAATAGCAGTTTAAAAAAATCAAATGGATTTGATTCTTTAGGCAAATCGGCCCTCCACCACTGTGGGAAATAGGAGGCGGAATCAAGTTATTATCAACGGTGTCCTTCCATGTAAAAATATCATTATTTTCTCCAACTTTTTCGGCTTCTTTAAAATCTGCAGTGGGTTGGTCTAATTCCTCATCTAATTCTTCGATTTCAAGGAAGTATGAGCGATCATTCTCATTCACCTCTTTAGGCCAACCGTCATCTTCACTGGATAAGTCTCTCAACTCAGAATCAGATTCGAGCATCAATTTTTGAATCTCTTCTTCATCCAATGCCTTTTTACGTTTCGGCATTATGCTGAAACTATATACTTTTAAATTAAAAAAGAAAGCAAAGAAAATGAAAGCCTTTAAAAATAAACGTTGCACTTCTTCACTTTCGAAATTTTCAAGAGAAGTGGTCAAAACCGCAGAAGCTATTGTATTTGAGACTTAGAAAAGCTTTTTTTCCCCACTACAAGGAATGGTTAGCTATTTCTTTAACACCTCCCTGTACAAAACAATTTAAAATTCTGGTGTTTTCAAAAGAAGAATGAAAAGTAAAACATCCTTTCTATGCATTGCACCTGTTTAGCTGAAAGCATTTCTTTGAAAGGGACAAAGGAAGCCTTAGTAACCCACCAACTTAAGTCCTAATTATCGAGTGCTATGCAAAGATAATCTATCCTTGATTACTTAGCAAATGTGTTATATAATGACTTACAAAAATAATTATTGACTAAATTTTCTTCCAGTTTTTAAGAACTATATAAATTCCCGTCAAATTGATTTTGTTTACAAATATTGATATTTCATAGTAAATAAATTTTTCAAAATCTTCTTGATGCACCTATTTTGTATTGTACTATTATATCAATAACTATGTATTTTAGTTAGAGAAATTTGTAGCGCGCATTTTACCTGTTGATTTGTTTTAAAACCGTTTGTTAGGCGCAGCATGTCTTTTCTCTGAACTTGTGTCAGTAAACCCTGCATTAAATTCGACTCAAAATCTCCTCGTTTCAACACGAAATATTCAATTATCTTTTAGCGAGCCGCGATGGCTCAGGGGATAGAGCGTTCGCCTTCCAATGAGGCGAACCGGGTTCGAATCCCAGTCGATACGAATTCCGCATCCGGCTTGCACTGACCACAGTGCTGACGTGAAATATCCTCAGTGGTAGACGGATCATGGGTTAGAGTCCCCTTGCCGTCAGGCTAACCGTGGGAGGTTCTCGTGGTCTTCCTCTCCATGTAACGCAAATGCGGGTTAGCTCCATCAAAAAGTCCTCCACGAAGGCAAATTTCTCCCAATACTCGATCCAGGAGTTCCCTTGTCTTCTGGATTGGGTTCAAAATTACAAGGCTACGGAGTTGAACATTAGTAGCCGTAAACCCATTAAGTTGGGTCGGCTGTTCAACGACGGTTATAAAATTATCTTTTAGCACCATTGTGTAAACAAAATTAAGAAAATAGTATAAAATAACTAAGCAAAACAATGAACGAGGAAAAATGTACAAGTTAAGTTAGTCACCAGTTTTAAGTAATTTTTAATGAAACTTTAATATTTACTTCCATAGTTCAATATTTAATAAAGGTAAATAACAAATTTCTCTTACAAATAATTTAAAACAAATATTAGCACAAAGACTTTGCATTCAGTTCTTTTCCCATAAGTTTTTTAAATTTAATATTTTAACTTGCACGTCATGTTATTTTCTTACCGTCGTTGAACCTCCGACCAATTTTGGGCTTACGACAAGTAATTTTCAGCTCCGTAGCCTTGTAATTTTATATCCAATCCAGAAGACAAGGGAACTCCTGGATCAAGTTTGCCTTTGTGGAGAACTATTTGAAGGGAACTGATCCCCATGTGCGTTAGATGGTAAGGGAAACCACGAAAACACCCTAAGGTTAGCCTGATGGCAGGGGAACTCTAATTCATGATCCGTTTACCACTGTGGATATTTAAGGTTAGCCCTGTGATCAATGCGAGCCGGATGCGAAATTCGCGTCGACTAGTCATCGCTATAGAATTCGAACTTGGTATACCTCATTGGAAGGCGAATGATCCTTAACCTGGGCCACAACGGCTCTACATCGTATTATTAGAGCTAATGAAATTATGACAGCAATTTTGAATGAGGAACATTATAACGTTAACCAAGTATTGTGTAGTAATTTAAATTTTTATCGATTGTTTGAAATAGTAAGAAATTAACTAAAAAAGATGGAACTTGTATTACTTTTCAAATTAATTTTTTTTATTAATTACAGATTTTTGTGTCATTCTGTACAGAGTTAGTACTATTTAAATGAAATATTTTAATTCATTGATCAAGCAAACTAAGCCTGCAGCGGAAACAAATATTGTTAAACAAAAAAAATTACTTAAATAGAATAATTTCTTTTCACAATTATTTTAATATAAGCATTTAATTTAAAAAAGAATGAGTTCCTCCATTTATATTCTTTAGAAGTTTATCTGTTTCGCGTAATGAAAATGGAAGTATGTTAGCTATTTCTCTTTATATCATACTCATCAAAGGGGTAAAAATCTATATATTTTTAAATAATTAAGAAGCCTAGATTTCTCTTAGGTATTAATAGATGGTATCTTTGGTATTATTTAATAGTATGTATAAAATATTTTCTTTGAAATGCATATAAATGAAATGTTAAAATCTGAACCAGTCTGAACTATTTTGAATGATGTCTAGTTTTATCAATAAATATGCTACGCCTTCAAAGCTATATTTTGCTCACCATAAAATGTCTGAAACATATTAAAACAAGAAAAAAATAATACTTAAACTGTTCTTTATAGTATGAAATTCATATGTAGCTACAAAACTTCCTTTATAAACTTTTATTTTATAAACAAATTCCTTTTATAAACAAATAAATGTCGATTTATTCAACAATAATAATACTGCTTTCAGAAGAGTATCAAATCAAACACAAAAATTAACGTTTAAAATAAAGTATGGTTCTTTTTAGCTGGTGGGTTAATTTTTATTTTCTTTAAATAGAGATTAACTTTTAAAATTACTATTAAATTAAATAATTTATTTATTTGAATAAACTATTGATTGGGATAGATTACAAATGAGCGTATTGTCAATTCTATTTAATCACCTGCACTCATTTTTCAGACTTTACCTACTAATCATCTGAGAGTACTACCAAATGGTACAGCAAATAATTGTGGCGTTTAGTGAATGGAAATAGATTCCAAGTATTTTTCAAACAAGATAAGTTGCTTTTGTCAATGCCTATCTATTTACTTCACTTTTCGGCTTAGTCACAAAAGAACACAAATATACCATCCTTTCGCCGTTCAGTGACCAAGGAAAATCGCTTTCTTCACTTCTCCTGACTGATGGTTTTTCTTTTAGAAATCTTCTATTTGTTGCATTCAAACTCGTTTTTAACAGCTAA
Source organism: Parasteatoda lunata (assembly GCA_949128135.1). Lineage (NCBI taxonomy): Eukaryota > Metazoa > Arthropoda > Arachnida > Araneae > Theridiidae > Parasteatoda > Parasteatoda lunata. Next base: position 103,470,230 of record OX421970.1, read on the forward strand.
TGATTTAAGAGGCTCACTATCACCTAATTCTTTTTTCTAATAAATCAGTTAATTTTGAAATTTTCCATATATATATATATTGAAATAATTTTGTTAAATTTGTTCAATTTTTAAGTCAACTAAAGTATCTAGCAATTTGACTTAAGTAATCAAAAGAGTGACTAACAATTAAAATTACACCATTCAGAAAACTCCAGATAATAGATATTTACTATTATGTATCGTGATTTGAAGATAATTTTTTTACCTGGATGCTTTTTGCTGCTATCTGATCCAGGACTCAAATTTATTATATACAAAATTTATTTATTTATTACATAACTTACTATAAGATTATTCAATTAAATTAAATTCTTATCAGCAATGTCGATAAACAAAGCAATAAACTTATTTTTAAGCTGATTTGGAAATTGTAATTTGTAGTAAAAAAGTAAATTATAATTAACAGGCTCTGGTTTACAATTAGAATATATAACTTGTTTCCTAAAGAAAATGTATTCGAATTTAATAAACTATTTTAATAACAATTAAATATTTACAAACATTACAGGTGAAATCTGAAAAACCATTTCATTCAGGAAGATCTACGATATTGTTTGACCATACCTAGTGAATTACTGATATACAATAACTGCATTATCAAAAATGCTTACATAAAAGTGAGATAACATTTAAAAAATTCCCTTACATGAAAGTAATTTCCTGTAAACAATAATTTTATATAATTTATTATCCTTAATAAATAATTCATTTTATTTTGAAAGCATTTTAAGTATAAAATCACTGAAATTTAAGACTCGAAAGTAATAGGAAATCAATACCAAAAAGAACGAAATTACTACAACACAACGATGCAAATATAATAGAATAAAACGAAATTGAAAAAAAAAAAAAAGAAAAAATAAAAAAAGAAAAAAATTTTTTTTTTTTTTTTAAATATTTGTATAGTATTTAAAATTATATAAAAAGGCATTTTAATGTATGCATTATATTACGTTAATCATAAATTTAGATAGAATTGAATTCAGTTTTCCTTAATTGAGCATAAAATGGAAATTTTTATAGGAATTTTAAGATTTAAAATTTTTTTCGCTGCAGTAAAACAAAGTCTAAAACAACTTTCCTCGTTCAAGTTTAAAAGATACATTATTAATAAAATGTATTTTAAATTATTTTATCTATTCTCTAAAATTCACTAATAAAAAGCACACTGTAATAAAATTGATTACTGAGAAACACCAAACAGCATAATAGAGAACAAAACGGAAATAAATAAAATATTTAAAAAGAAAAACCTATTAAAAGTTTATTAAATGATAGAAATATTAATCTTTTTTTTTTTTTTTTTTATTCAAGAATCAAAATTTCTATGAACTAATGATAACATTATCATTAAAATATCAGTGATTAACAGAAAGCATTATACAACGTTGGCTTTATCCAAATTTTTTTCAGTAATTTCGGTATTTATGATGGTGCACTTTTAATTATATAACAAATTTGCGTTTGGTAGTCAACAGTTAACACATTGCAATTTTATTAAAAAGATATTTGTTTTAGTGGACGCGGGGATTTCAAAAATAAATTCCCAAAAGCCCGCCATTCCCGAATTTTTAATAAATAAATGAAAAGGTCCATCTCAACAAATCTGTTACAAATTAAGAGGATTTTGTGTTTCTCTAAAACCACAGGGGGAAATGTTTCTAAATAAAGCGTGAAGTTCGCACACCTCTTTCCTTTTGACTGTCACTTTCGAATACTCTTGGTATGATGTGTAAAAATCTAGTAAGAAAAATAGTAGGATGAGTTTACCTTCGATTCGGTTTAAAATCGCATGTTTGGCGCAGCATGTCCTTTTGTGGACCTTGTGCCAGTAAACCCTACATTCAATCAATCCTTTTGACTGTCAATGAGTTCTAGGTCGCAAAAACTCCCTCAATGAAATAGATATCCAACAAAAACAAATTGAAAGAAATGTTATATTCCACAAGAACAAATTGTCTAGATAAGGCGTTCTACATTCTAATTCCTCTTAAATCTATCACTCCTTATCTCCCCTTCTGCTGACCAGACGAGTGGTCCTCTCGCCGTTCAAACCCCCGTCCTCTAGCGTCCACCATGTAAAAGGGGGTGACCACAAACAATTTGTAGTTTACAAATTATCAATTTGTAATTGTGGGATATCTATTTCACTGAGGAAAGCAAAAGCAGCTCACCCTCTCCCAATCACTACTACCCATTCACCCTTCAGAGTTCCCCACTGACCCCAGACGGTCGTTAAGTAGTCCAGACTTCTTCAGGCCACTTGGTCTTTAAAGAGGGTAATTAATAATGATGTCGGAAAAAAAGGAAATGAGGACACAAATAAATAAATGTTTGCATGCATTTATATAAATATATATGTATGTAGTTTGTCTAAAGTAAGAACTCCCTTAGCCATTTGTCTTGACCCGTAGCAATGACTATGGTAACGGGTTATAACTACTTCAAATAGGAGTGTGGGGATTATTGTTTAGGACAGGTTTTAGCTTGGGTCGGCAAATGAAAGGGAATCGTTTTGTGTTAGCCATAGAGTGAAGAGAAGCATGCTACCCTCCCAGAAATGCGCTATTCTTGTTTCCATAGAAGCATACGGCCTCAGAATTTGTGGCGGGGGAGTTCTTACCGTAGACAAAGTATATATATATATGTGTGTGTTTGCATGTCAGTATATGTATGTATATATAAATTTATACATCTTTATTAAAGATAACCTCTTTTTTATACAAATCTTCATAATTTTTTCGTCAATACTAATTGATAGAAATAATTTTTATATAGTTTGATTCTTCATTAAACAATTTTTCTTCTATGTATATCCAAACAGTCAAATGTATATCCAGTTTAAAACAAACTACACAACCAACTACTGATTGGTTGTATAGGGAAAAAAAAACATACATTTGGAGTTAACAATTCTAATGAGCAAAACTACATTATTTAAAATAATTTGTTATCAAGAATAAAATCAGAGAATAGTACTCACCGGAGAGTAATAGAGAGACTTTCAGATACTGATATAGCTTCTCGGTAGTTTGTGTCACTTTTCGTCATGCTTGGTCCAGCAATTGATAACAAAACATCAAATATTTTGGGATGCATCCTGAAATATTTGATGACACCTCGAGAGGTGTTAAGAGTCTTATGTTGTGATACTGTAACATTGAAGGATGTTGGTACAATTAGATAGAATAGTAACCTGTTTTTTGGAGACCTCAACTAAGAGGTCACCTGTACGTAAATTTTTTACAGAGGCTACTTCTCCCAGTACAGAGAGAAAAGCCTTGTGAATCAAAATCGGAGAGACTCTGGAAAATATAGTGCTAGGTAGTTTTGGGTTCGTGAGAGTATTAATGTAGAAACGAGAGTAATCAAACGGTGAGGAGGTTGTTCCGCTGTAATTGTATTGGTGTGCGGAACTGAACACCTTTCTATTGTCAGCCATAGAAATTATTAAAAACTTCAACTATCGGCGGCATCACCCACCATGGAGTCCAAATTTGGGGATGCAAATAACAGATAGGTACAGAGACCATTCTGTTACTTGAACATCGATGCTGACTAATAGCAATACGTCCGTGAGTCACCTCTGAAGCAGGCTGTCTTACCTAAACTTGTCTTGTAAGCATAGTTCTTAGGTCCAGCAGACACAAACTCTGTAATATAGTCCCCTGCAGGCATTTGTAAATTCACCCAAATAATTTCCAAAGGTTGAATCATTTGTTCCATTGGAAACATAAATTATTGAGTCTGTATCGTAGTTCTCACCTAGCATTTCCAGTTCGCTGTATAATTTCAATCGGGCATGTGACGCTGTGAAGGCGGCTATAAAAATATTGGTTTTAGGGGTGGAAACCAAATACTCTTTTCTAACTTTATATTGCATCAGGACAATTTCGTCCGTTGTAAAGGCCACGTTATGAATCTGAAAAAAATAATATACAATTGTACACTTATAAAAATGTCAGTTTAACTCTTATTATATATAATAAAATATAAACCTTACATCATTTTTCTTGTCAGCAAAGTAATAATTATATTCGCTGAGTGAACTAACGAACACTGTAATTAGTTTGCCAAGGTCTTGACCAAATTTTCCCCACTAGGAGTTTAACATCAACTTGGCAAGTGAACGCTGTCCGGGGTTTAAACCTATCTTATTAAAATCTAATCTAATTCCTTCGGCACTGAAGTAATTCTCAATATATTTAAACTTTTTTTCATCGGTATCACAATCATCTGGCCAACCTGAGGCTTCCTGCTTCAACTTTAAAAATGTGTCGATGTAGGATTTAAAAAGATGTGTTGATTTTTCTTGAAAATGATATATTTCGATTATTTCAGCCATCTCATTGCCAACTTCAAGAGCTTTGCACCCATCTTGACTTCTATTGGATATGCATTTTGAGCATAAACCAAAAATTAGCTTTCCATCTGATTTAACAGGCAAGACAGGATGGAATAACCTTCTTGCAGGTAAAATCCTGCAATATATCAGACCAAAATAATTTTCGATTGAATTGAAGAAAATTTCTTGAATAATTTCAGGATGCCCTGATATGCGCAATATTTATTCACATAAGTATATAAAGAAGTAAAATCAATATACTTTATCTGCTCTCCTCCCCCTACTTTGTGATAAAGCTTTGAAGGTCCAGTCATTCCTCCATAGAAAGCATCTCTAGGGTTAAGGCGAGGCCGTGTCTAAAATTAAAATAAAATTATTGGTATTTTAAAACTCATTATATATGAATGCATGTTTATATGTAAGGTTATTTTATTGTCAAATACTTACTTTATATGTTAAAAGAAACTCTTAAGTCGGGATTATTTTTCGTCATGGTGATAAAATCATGTTCCCAAACCGAAACGACGTTGTAGCCTGCGTTACGTAATTCGCGTTCTTTCTTAAGCGTATCTCGCTTTAAATCCCACGTTGGTCTACTGTGGATGAAGTGTATTGATGATTCGTTGAAACATTTGTCGCAACCATGGTAGAAACATCCATTGAATTCGTAAACTGTCATCTCCGGCTCGTAACCATCAACAAAATAATTTAAAATCTTAGATTCCCCTCTGCCTCTTTGAGAGCAGAATTTTTTTCCCTAAACAATGCAGAAAAATCAAACATAAGCGAAATTCTAACACATGTCGAAAAAGTAAAGCTTAACAAATATTACATGTCTTCATTTCCATATAAGCTAACCATTTGCAATTTCACTCGAATTTACACTGTTCACATAACCATTCGGAGGCATCACAGCAATTGTTTCATCCTTTAGATGCAAATCTGTATAAACACCCATACATGCTACAGTTACGTAAGAAAGAGGATTTAAGCCGTTGGTAGCGATGAATTCTTCTCTAAAACGCAAACAGCATCTTTTCAAAATGTCGACATCAGATCTAGTAAATCAAAGATTAAAAATTAGATAAAAAAAACTAGAATGCACCAAAAATTTTATGATACATCAAAAATTAGATAAAAACATAACATTAGGATCAGCCAAATCAATATCTTTACATGAGTAATATATTACCTGCAATAGTCATATATTTCTTTATGAAAGTCGAAAATGTCTCATTTGTGAATCTCATACCACGATCCAAATTTTTTTTTATCCTCTGTACTCATTTGAGTGGGGGTGTACATGCCAGGAGGCGGCATTGGTCCAACGTAGAACTGATTCTCCCTGAAAAGATCATTGATGTAAATCACATATATCCTCCTATTAATATACATTAAAAATAAACTAAATTAAACTTATTTACCTAGTGTTAAAAAGATGAGGAAAATAACCCTTCCTTAATTCTGATTGACCAAATCTTTTGGGGAACTTCGAAAGACTCTTTGGCAGGAAACTCAATGAACAATCATTCTAATGTTCAGCGATTGTATTGTGATACATAAAATCTCATTGACTGTTTCACAAGATAATTAATCAAAAACATTCCATCCTAACCCTGCATGTTATGAGCTATGACGGTGTGATTTTTGTGAACAGGGGAAAACAGGAACTCTCCGAACTTATTATTGAGAGAGTTATAACACTTAAACACAACTTCCCTGCCATCAAAATATTGCATTACGATATAATTAGCGACATGCTCTCCGGAAGACTGGTCTGCCTCTATATCGAAAAAAACATAGTTTTCATAATGAGGGGATATCTAGTCTTTTTTTTTTTTTTTCATGAAACATTTGTGATCTGCTAAATCACATTTTTTTTTTTTTTTTTTTTTTTTTTTTTTTTTTTTTTTGCAATTCTCGGAAAAAACTTGGCCGCAAACATGAGGGGTCTTCTTTTTGTAGACTCTATAGCAGTCTCGGCATAACCCAAATTGGGAACAAAAAGATTTTTGTTTTCTTCCAATCACCTTATGTCTTTCGAAGCAATCCTCGGATTTACAAATTTTATTATAATCAGGGCAAGAAATTCGTAGGTTGCCTGAACAGGTGTCGCTAAAACAAGTGTGACACCGATTTTTGCATCGGTGTGCGGCAGCAACTTTGTATCCCAGATCGCAGATGTAACAGTAGTAGGATTTTCCTAAGAAACCTGTCATCGATGTTATGGCGTCAAAGTGTTCCCCCCACTTTCCATAGAAAGATCTTCCTATCACGGTACTGTCCTCTGTATACAATCTAAAAACATTTTTTTAATATAATACCGGTTTGAAATCGTCACTAAACAGTCGCACGTTTATAAGCTTATAAAAAGTATACATTGACAGACATAATCACCTCATTAAATCCTTCAGCATCCACGACGTGAATTTGAGCAAATCCACATCTATTTCAGCAAATCCACAGGGTCCCAATGGCACACTTACTTGTTCATGAAGTTGTAACGCTAGATTTTTTTGAAGGGGTTTGTTGCATTTGCGTATATTTGGGGTCGTGATTGAGATGGGCAACAGCAACAACAATAGCTCGAGCGCAACAGAGTTGATCGTCGTTTGTTATGGTGACAACAGATTTTTTATGAATTGCGCTCATTGCGAGATTCGTAACAGCAGTCCGAAAAGAACATTAAAAAAAAATTTACTATAAGCCACTATCCGTGAGATATCTCAACTTCAAATGAACAAACATATTGGCCTTTATATGGTCTTCAATTGCTTGTACAAATTTGTTTTACAGAATGAATCAGGATTTAGAGATATTTTAAAATTTACTATTTTTTAAAACAAGTAAAACTTAATTTTTTTAAATGTTTCAAATATTTTCAAACGTTTTTCTAAAAAACAATTAACTAAATAAAGTTAGTTCCACTTAATATTAATTCATTCTATAGATTTTACTTAAATAAGTGTTGTATAGCTTTCGGTGATGGGAAGTAAGACGTCAAATGAAACAATATGGCAATGAAGCATCCTCTTTAATAGTAAAAGATGACAAACCATCAAGAAACTCACAAACTCCAATAACAGGTTATTCGTTAAAAACATTTAAAAGTTGCAGGGGTAGCAACAAAGTTTTTTAAAATTTTAGGAGCTTTTTCAAAAAATTTTAGGGGTAATATATGATTTTGCTAGGATAAAAACAGGTCATACCGTAATTTATTACATAACAGAAAATTATCCTTATTCATCTATACATATCATAAATAAATTTCTGAAATTAAGTCAAGAATGAAATCTCTAAAGTGTAAAAATGTTTCAACTTTACATATTACTTATCAAAAATTAAGTGCATTATTCAGGAACAGGCAAAAGTGAGAATAAATCAAGAGAAAAAATAAATTAACACCAACTTGGAAAAATTAAATATACTTTATTGAATCCGAAACAATTTGTAAACTAAAATGTAACGCCAAATAAAAAATTAAGGAATATTTGATAAAGCATTACGAACTTAAAATTATTATTAGCGTGTATTATAATAATTTTGTATAAAATTATTATTATATATGTATATATATATATTAAAAAATTCACAATTTCATTTCTTTCCTATCCTTATCAGATCAGATTAAGTATACAGAAAATGATTTAATCATTTATGAAGTAAAAATATGCCAGATAAAAACTGTATCAACTTAAATATTAACAAAATTAATACTGTCTTAAATTGTATATACTTTAAACAATTCAAATTCTCATATCTCTGATATTTATAAGTACAATTAAAGAACACAGAAAAGTTTCCAAAATCATTTATAAAAAAAATTAATTTAATGTCAGATAAAATTGAAGGAAATCATGACAAAAATATTGCTAACTAAAGTTACATACACTGTAAACAATTCAATTTCTCATCCTCTGCAATGTTTATATAAACAATAAAAGTATTAAAAAAAAATCAGAACAAATAATCTGCATACCTTAATTAAAATTCTATTTCGATTCTATAACAATTATAAAAAAAAGAACCTTCCTCTCTGAAATAGAATACTCTTTTATTTGATAAAGATGAGCTTTAATTTTTTACCTTCTACCTAATTTAATTTTTACCTTCTTAATCAAAACTTTATAATTACCCTTTACCTTATTACGAAAAACTAGTGTTTGATATTATTAGATTTCAAATCAACAATTTTAGAAGTTACAGAAAAACAAATTAGAATGATCATTTAATTTTGAGTCTCTTTGACAGTTGGTCTCTTCCAGTTTCAAAAAAAGTCAACTCTGATTCTAATTTTGTTAGCTGATCAGTTCCTTCAGATATCAAATTTTGTGCAACAGTCATTTCCACAATGTTTTGCACTGCTGTAGCTTTTTTTAACCTTTCTGTTTCTTCTTTTATGAGACCTAAAGCCAAATTTTTATTTTATTTTTTTCAATTCATTGATTTTTTGATTATTTTCGCTAATCTGCAAATCAAAATCATTTTTTCTTTTTCTATTTTCTTCCTTCTCCAGTTTTTCCTTTACAATTTTTTCATTTTCTTTTTTATGCTTATCTTCTGTTTCTTTTAATTTGCTAATATATTCTTGATATGATTTGGGAGATTTTTTTACTGCCCTCAATAGTGTTGTTGTGATAGGCACTTTCAACACTCCTCCATAATTTCGTATGGTATCTTTGATTAGTCTAAGAGACACAATAGTATTCTCATGGTGACTCACATTAAGCATTGCTTTATTTATCGAAAAACCTCTCTCAGGATCAAAATTCCCATGAGGCAAAATTAAAACAGTTTTGATTAATGTAGTTAAATTTTTATATTTTAGATATTTGCTTTTGTCTTTCAAAAGAAACAATTCTCTCCAATATTCATCTACTGGCTTTATTTCAGATAAATCCGATAATTTTTCACGGGCAGACACGTCAAAAATAAGAAGTTTCCATTCTTCCCTGACATTATCAATAAATTCATTGGAGAAGGTTAAATAACGAGCTATTCTTGTAATTGCATGGAAACTTTTTGAGTTATCATTTGATTCAATTCTTGGCTGAAAAATTTCTAAGTCTTCAAAAAAACTGGTCAAAAAAAGGTAAATTTGATTTCCAATAATTAACTGTTTTAATCAATGCAGAACGAGCATTCAGGAGAAAATTATTCTTTTCACTTTGTGCTAATTTAATTAAAAAGCTTTTTGCTGACATACCTATTTCGATTGAGAAGACGATTTCTTCCAATTTTTACCATTAATTTCAATGTCCCTTAAATCTGTGCCTTCCTTAGCTGCAACAATATCATCTTTTATGAATTGCATCATAACTTGTCTGATTAGCTTATTCATTTCACTAAACAGCAAGTGTACGCCTGTTTTAACACAAGATTTAGTGGCCTTCACAAGTTAAAACATAAATAATGATGGCTGATTTGAATTTATTATTTAAATTAAGGTAAAAGGTACAAAATAAAGACAAATGTTGCAACGATACGTTTCTCGAAACACATTTTTCACTGTACACGAAAACCTTTGCATTAAAATTAATTCACGGATGGTGTTGTGTCTCCCTACATAGGTCATAATAATATTCAATAATCTTTACACTAAATTCTAGTACTATATATGTTTACAAACAGTTTAAAAAAAAGTACATCACTTAACATTAGATAAAATATCACTAAGAGGATTCACAACATTAAGTAATAAAAACTTTTTCAAATAATATAGGTACAAAAGGTATATTTCAAACATCGAGTAAAGTAATTCAGATAATGGGTACATTTAAAATATCTAATGACAACCAGGGTCATAAATATTTCCTTCTTTTTTTTTTGAGAAGCTCATTTTTCAGCTTATTACTCTGCTTTCTTGCTCGCCGTGACTCTTAGAATGTTTCTTATTTCTATATTTTTGATTAAAAATGATTTTCTATTTCTTGTTGGAATGTTTTAAAATAAAAGAGTGTCCTTCATATATAAATTTCCTAATGTAGGTTCATTTTTTTTTTACATTATGGGAATTTCTGAATTCTCTCCCTTTATTTTCTCTTGAACCATAGATTTTTATTATCATTGTTATTTATTTATTTATTTATTATTAGATTGAAAGAAAATTAAATTTCAATAAATCTCCTAATTTTGTTCGAAATGTTATTAATCCTAAGAAACACATTGTCAAAGATGTAATAATATTGTGAATAAATTTTGCAATCTAAATTTGAAGTTTATTTTAATCAACTTTATTTCTCTGATCTTTTACTCTGATTTAACTAGCCTCTTAAAATCATCGATATTTTCCCAAAAAGATTGTTTTATTTGAAATATTGAAAATTGTAATATCTGATATGGTTGAATATTTTAAATTATCAATAAAAGAGGTTTGTGTAAAAAGAATTCTAAATTTTTATATTTTGGTGAGGCGTCAGTAACATTTTACAGTCAGAACCGCTTAGATAAATTAAAATTTTGTGTTCAAAAGCTATTTAAATCAAACAGATAAGCAAATTTGACTGTAACATGCTTCCAGCGCAAGGGACGAGGACCCCCCTCACCTGTTGCGCCAAAAAAGTCTTTTTTTTTTTTCGTGAAGTGGCGTCTGCTCCACCACTGTCACTTTCTTTATGTGTAGTGGCGTCTGCCCCACCACTAACACACTTTTTTTTTTTTACTTACGTACTTTCTGATTGCTTCTTCTGCTATTTCCCTGTAAATAAGCTGAAAGTAACAATTTTAATTTTACACGAAATCTAGAACAAAAAAATATGGTAAGGTTAATCGTAATAATTACATTAAATCTCACCAATCAGCTTTTGTCCAGGGTCGTCTACAAATGGAACATCGTCGTCGTCGTCACTCAATTCGATGACTTGAGGCTTCTTGGGTTTGGGCATAAGTGCTTCAATCCCTTCGGATTCAAGTGTGGGGACTTGGAGTTTCAATTCATCGACGCGGCACCCGTCCTTGTACCCCGGGCAGACGAGGGCGATGTCGCGTAGGAACCGGTCTATTCTTTCCCCTAAAGTTTCAACGTCGTCGAGTCTGATCATCTGGTAAAAATGAAGAGCCATGTATTGTCGTAGTAATTTGTCTAAAATAAATTTAAAAAAAGAAAAAAGAACTTTGAGTTTTAAATAATATAATTACCTGCTGCACTTTGTTAACGAATATTACGGAGGGAAAAGGAGTACCCGACTGTCGGCTTACAATGCTTCTCTTCAGTTGCCTGTTCTCTTTTTTTAAAGGGTTGATAGTGTTAGCCTTGTCCTTCCTATCAACAAACTCTCCTTTTGAGTGGTTTGTGGTGTTATGGCATGCGTCATTAAACAGTACCGACACTCCAGAGTACTGTCTAGCCTGGTCAGTATAAATGACCTCAGTATCAGGGTGGCAGTACTTGCTTATCAATGGACACAAATCCCTTTTACATTTGCCGTTGGTCATAAAGAAAAGCCCTTCCTTTGTTTCTCAACAAAATATTCCTGTGAAATAAAGGCAGAAAAGTAATAATATTTCTATAAGATAAATTTGTTTTCTTAATAAAATTTTATTTTCGGTTGCAGCTTTCATCTTGATGAACTAAAATGAAAAATAAACTAACTGATATTATTTTATCATTCAATCCTGTAACATTTCACAATTAAATTGACTGTTTCAACTATTTTATACTTACCGAACCGAACCTATTAAATTATCACTAAAGAATTACATTATACTTACCGAAAACAGTTTGAGTATGATTGTTTGTTCGTCGACCTCTATGATACTTCCTCTTTGTTAAAAAAATTCTCGTCTAGCATCACACTTTTGCCTTAAAAAAAAAATTATATATATATATATATTACTGAAGTAATAGTATGGCACGTCCTATCAACTACATTGTATTTTAAATTATAATCGCGTAATTGTTAAATGCTAGCAATCGGGTAATTATAAAATGAGATCTTACCCTCTCCACCTAGTTGATGATAATTGTGAGAGGCTATCACTTCAGCTACTTCTCTTAAATAACTGAAATAATCGACCACGGTTGTGTTCGACACGTACGTAGTTGGTTTTCTAATAGGGCCTCCTAATCTTTTCCCTTCCGTCGATCATCTAAATAAAGTTAGATGCTCTAAAACTGAAGTTATTCGTTCCTTGCAAACGAATTCGACTATTATGATGAAAATGTCTTAGATTGGTAACCGACATCCTTGGAAGAAGGTGTTATCCGTTGGATTAACTTTGCCGTTGCATGGGTCCACTTTTCTTCCTCTTTTCGAACACTGAAATGTGTATCCAACTTTGCTTCTCGAGTCTTTAACAACTCGAGTCAAACAGCCTCATTTTGGACAAAAAGGTTTATCCTCTGGTTTGATAATTAAGCAGTAAAACTGCAAAATCTCTATTAACACAGCGAAATCGCTTAAAATCGAAGCAAAACCGCTGTAGCGGTTGAAATTAACAAGCGCTGGATGCATGACGGGATTAAGCAAAAAAATTTAGCTGTAAAACTAAACTAATGTAACAACTCAGAAAAATCTCAGGGCAGAGCTCAAGAGTTATTTGGTGATAAATGACGTGATGTCCAATTGAAAACTCCTCTTTACTTTTAACCCAATGAAATTCGAGTTCTAGAAAGGGACAAAGAAGGGGGAGTGTTAAAGGGGTCTAGGCTTGCACAGAATTTTCGGGTCGGCCTGAACTGCGTTTCTCTACCCCCTTCAAGCAGTGACATCAATTATCGAACTCTCCTCTTTACCAAAATTCGTCACGGGAGGGGAAAGAGAGCAGGAAGTACATTTCAAAGGGAGTAGTTAAGGGTAGCTACAAAATTGGCTGTTTTTCGCTAAAAAAAATTCTTTCTCAATATTCTCTCCTTCCTTTCCATTTTTTTTTTTAAATTCTTCCGATTGTTTACATAAGTATGATATTGATAGAATCTTATTTTTATAATTTAGAATCAAAGTTTTTTTTTTCCAAGCACATATAATAAATAAATAAATAATAAGTAAAGAAATAAATGTGAGAATAGCTGATAAGTTTTGGTTTAATTAGAAGACAAATTAAAAAGGTGAACCTCAATCTTATTTTTCAATTTTGAGGATTTTCCCAAAGTGCGAATCAAATACTGTTTGCGCCTATTTACTCTAAAATAAGTTTATGGTGAAAGTATTTTTAACAGTTTTTCTTTGTAAAGCATATATTTTAGAATGTATAAAAATTTGTAATTTTTAATGGTCAAATACTGAGATTGATATTATTTAAATGGTATCTTTGCCACATACGATATTATCATTTTATTTAAATTGAAAAAATGTTAAAAATATGAAAAAACTGTTATTAATTTTTATTTATTTTATTTGTTTATTTATTATTATTTTTTTTTTAAGATTTAATCCTCGAATGAGTAAATTTTATTAATAAATGCAGAGAATTTTTGGTTTATAATAATTTGTTCTAAAAGCGAGATAAAACATATTAAAATAGTACTAAAATTGTTAAAAAAAAGGTTCAAAATTTATCGTACTTGTCATGTTTGTGCACTGTTTTGAAACTTAAATTATCATCTTCACTGTTATATAGAATATCTTTCGTTATGTTAGGAATATTGCACCTTAGTTCAGAATTTTTCGAATTTAGGATCAAAAGTTATTCAGAATAAAACATTCAGTATATCTTTTTATTTTATAGACTTATTTCTGGGCTAAGATAATGGAATTTTTAAATGAAAAGACATTAAAGAATAATAGCCAAAGCAGCTACGAAATTTAATTCAAAAAAAGTCTTTGGTATTTATTTATGACGCTTTCTTTCTTCTATTTTAAATTCTTAAGAATCAAATGAAATGTTTAATACTGAAATTAAAATAAAAATTTAAATTATATATATATAATTTATAAATGAAAAGGCAAAATGAAAATTACTTTTGGTGGTTAAAATTACTTACACACAAGCAAAATGTATTTTAAGAGAATTAACTAGATTAATAAAGAAGAAAATAAAATTATTTTCAGTCAAAATTTTAAGTGATATTAAATAAAATTTGTATTTAATTACAGTTAAGTATTTTTGATGAAAATTCTGATTCTGAAAACTAATGAGTAACTTTGATGATTTTGAAAATGAATACTAAATAATATCCAAATAACATTTATTAAGAAAAAAAAAGAGACAGATAATAAGAGATAACAAATATATATACAAAATGAATACAGACATGTAAAAACAAAAATATTTATATGATAATATATACAAATACTAGTAAAAATGTAAAAACAAACATATTTGTATTCGTGATTATTTTGACAAAGTTGTTTTTTTTATATAACTATTCTTACTTTTTGGAGAAAAAAAAACGAACAAATAATATTTTTAAAAAATTACAAAATATATATTAGTTTTCAAGTTACAATTATAATATGAAATAGCAATGGCATTATAGAAATTGAATAAAGTTTTTTTACTCAATGAACATTTTTTTACGTTTACTTAATTATTGAACATAAAAATATTGAATAAGTTTAAATATTATAATTTTTTATGCTTGAAATTGAGATAGGGTTAGAAATTTTACAGTAAAAAGTAAATGTCATTTATTTCATCTAAAGTTGAAAACAAAAATTCTTTTTTTTAAATATTTAAAAATAGCTAATTTCAAAACAATATGCTTTTTAAATATTCGTTAATTGCAATAAAAAGTTATCCTGTATTTTTGATCTTATATTATGATTGTACAGCATGTCTCAATTATTAACAAAAACAAAATTAAATTAATTTATTAACAAAATTTGAATTCCTTTATTTCAAACTTTTTTATTGAATTATTCCATTATTTTTTACGTTTTCCTCCCTAACTTAATTTTTCCACTCCTTCGAATTTTTCCATTTTCTAATTTTTTCATCATTTTTAGAACATTTATTTTGTTTTTTATATAAGTTTAATAAGTAAAAGTAGAAACTGGTTTTAAAATAATTTACAGAATGGTATTAAAAAATTGTGAAAACTTTATCTTCTTCAAAAAATTAAAATTATTAATATTTATTAAAAAAATATCTATTTTGTTTCTAAGGCAAAAGCTTCAATTCAAGTAGAATCAATAGAACCTTAGTTTCGTTCTTTAATATATTTCAACTATTTTTGTTCAAATTTCTTTTTAACTTTAATTTATTTTAACTATTTTTGTTAAAATTTTTCTTTCAATTGTTTTTGTTTTACATGACACTACATTTAAAAAGTCAAATATCCAATTTTTCCGCTTTTAAACTCTTTTATTTTTTCGATAATAAATAGTTCCTTTTTTTTTTTTTTTTTGTTGCTATTTTTCGAGGTCCACTAGCCTCTGCAGTGTTTATTCTAATGTAGGTAGCACTTTGTATTAAATTAAGGTTTTTGACAAAAAGAAAGATGTTTGTTGCTCCAAAAAATGAACTAAACCTGCTGTGAAAACTCTCACAGGAATTAGTTGTTCGCCACAGATCAGAAGAGTCAGCTGCCGACATGTTATTTCTTATTAATTTGACATCAGCTCTTGTTAAGACAGACGTCACCAGCACTTGACAATGTCTCCATGACCGAAAAAATAACTTGGCAGGCTTTTTGTGAAGCTTTTGACTTTCCATTTTTATATGATTTGACATAATCTTCCTCTTCAACACACGCTCAGTCAGAGGATCATGATTATGATCAGTTCGCATTCTCGAAAAAGTTGCTCCATTTTCGAAAGCATATATCTTCGCGTTACAATTCTTATTTAAGCAACGCCAGAGTTATTCTCCTGAAGATTTATGTGTATAGGCGAACCTATAACGATAATTATCGTGCAGAATGAGCGCTTTACCATTTTCACTAAATATTTTTTCCATATCAGACTGTATTCGTAAAAAGGTGCTCAACAAAAATAAATATCAACCACCAAAACCATAGAAATGTCATAAATAGGTTGTTTTCTTTTTGGCCCCGTTCCAAATTTAGGGAATGTTAATTGGACCCCTTTACTATGTCTTGGACAATGCTTGACCTTCAGAGAACATTGCCTGCAGCAGTAAAACTGGCAACTAAAGGTCAAGCAATATCCTTTAAAAAAAGACACGGGATATCGAAGTGATAGCAAAGGCAGCAAAATTTAAAACACGCCAAAAAAAAAGACGGAAAAAAAATTACATATATATATA
Source organism: Parasteatoda lunata (assembly GCA_949128135.1). NCBI lineage: Eukaryota > Metazoa > Arthropoda > Arachnida > Araneae > Theridiidae > Parasteatoda > Parasteatoda lunata. The sequence goes on from OX421970.1 coordinate 103,486,764, forward strand.
TATATATATATATATATATATATATATATATATATATTATTATTATTATTTTTAAGCGGGAAGATACTATTTAAATTTTTCAATAATGTTTTACTTTTTTTTTTTTTTTTTTGTAATTTTTTTTAAGTGAAAAATGTGTTATTTTCTATTTTAAATTATATTTTGTGAAGAAGTTGCTAATGTGAGGCTAAAGTAGCCAATCGGGGAAGTTGGGAGGATTTATGTGTTGGATGTTTATTCGTGATTGGAGGTGAAAGTATTGGTCCTTTTTAATTAGAGTCGCGGTATTTCTTTTCTTAAGAGCTGGGTGTATTTAATTTCTTTATTGCTTTTATTTTTCTAAGGGGAAGATTTAATATAAAATATGCTATCTTTTATTTTTAATGATATTCCCTAATATGACTTGGATTATAAGTAATTTAAAATAAATGTCAACTTAACAGGATACCAAGATTATCCACTTTAGCCCTGTGTAGTGGGGCTAGTGTGTGCGAAAACAACATTAAAAAAAAAAAAAAAAAAAAAAAAAAACTTTACACCTTTTTATGTTCAAATATTAACCAGAATTTAGTAATGCTTCCAAGTCATTGTTAAGAAAATACTTCATGAGTAAAAAATTATATTTAATAAGCGCTTTTGACAAATTTGTATAAAATGTCCCCCTTTCCTCTAACGTAATTAATTTATTCATAAATTATATTATGTTTTCTCTGTTTAAAATCTCTTATAAATAACGAACTGTTTTTCAAATAATTAAAATAATTATTAAAAAAATTCTTTTAATATGAGCAGGAAAAATATTTTTTTTAGAATGTGTAATTGAATTGCTACATGCTAGACATTATAATCTCACCTTGAACTTGTTATGCACCTTAAACTTTTCTTTTATATAAATATGAATAAACCAATTACTCTTCTTTGATGCCGAAAATAATTCTGAACAAGTAAACTTTTACTTATTGTTGGTTTTTATAAAAAATTTAATAAATTTGCTTGAGAAACAAGAGGTGTATCTGAAATTAATCATGGGCAATTTTCCTTATGACCCAGATAATATTTCTGCTTTGCTAATATTGCATTATATATATATAATACTTTTATAGCGAAGAGATAAATATTTTAGGTAGGTATTTAATGAAAACGAGAAAATGCTGTTTATAATTAGAATTGAAAGAATATTTAATTTTTTATTGAATTTAAAATCTGTCAAAATATAAATTCTAAACTTTGTTCTTTTTCTAGTTAATTTAACATAAACATGAATTTAAAGTTTAATTTCATTATAAAAGACATTTAATTAAATTAAAACTTACTCATATAAACGTTTCACTGGAACTGTGTTTTTCTCCGAAGCTTGTTGTTCCATATCTCTGGCAAATAACATGGACTGAATTTTTATGGAATCGTCCTCGTGGTTATGCACTCCTTCTTTTAAAATTATTATCTCTTCTTTAGTTTGAAGCCTTGCTGAACAATGCGGCTTGAGATGCCTGCACCGCCAGAACTTTGCTTTCTCTTTTAAGAGTGTAACTATAATTGTCGTTAATTAAAATTTTGCCTTCTCTTTGGGCATTTAAATTCGCGATCGCAACACTCGATACGCCATCTAGTGGGAGACTGTAAATATCGGGCATTAGTTCCCACATAACCATTGGCAATGACGGACGCCATTTTCTTAGCAGCAAATAGGAAGCAAAATTTCCCTAAAGAAAAGGTAAAACTTCTTGAAAAAACTAATCAGAACATGCCAAGCTTTTGAAGAACAACTTCTCAATAATTTTTACCTTTCTATTACCAACAACATAACATGATTTCATGATCACTTGCTGTTACAGATGTGTGTATTGCGGCAAAATAATTTTTCTGTCTTCAATTCATTACAAGTTAAAATGAAGTCAACATTGCTTTCGTCATTCCAATGAATAAATGTGTTCCAATGAATTCCATACAGAACTGTAATAGTTATAGAATATCCTTCTTCTTCATAGAAATGTATATATTTCTGTATCTACATAATTCAGAAAACAACAATAAAGAGTGATCCGAATTACTTGAAAAAATATCTTTTGTGCTGATTATAAATACATTTTTTATCGTTTTCTTGGTAAGTGTTTTTTAGTTTTGAAAGAATTTCAACTAGAATTCAGCTATTCTGTTTTTAAGCTACATATTAAAATTCATATCGAGATCTTACAATTATAAAATTTTGATGTGTGGTATGTTACCTAAAAGTAATGAAGGGATAAACTAAGTATATGTTATTTGAGAATAAAGTTTTCAAACAAAGAACATATCATTTTGGAATTCTCCGGACTTATAAATCAGGTAAGTGTTATGATTTTTATAATAAAAAATTTGCTTGTAAATAATTTTTTTTCGTACTTGATGATCGTTCTCTACAAAATGTTTTTTTTACGTCTGATTAAATACTATAAGAATTAAAAAAAACAAAAACAATACGAAAGTTTTTATTGAAAAATGAGGAATTTTTAAAATCGTTTTTATCCTAAGAATTCTTTATTTTACGCTTTTTAGTTTATAATTTTTTGATAAAATTGTTGTAAAAATACTTTTTTTGAAAAATTAAATGGTATTAAATTATGTGTTTATGTATACTTCTTGCATATTCTAATATTTGAAGTAATATGATTCAGAAAAGTATGGAAGAAAAATTCGGTGCTTACGTATTAACCACAGCTACAGATTTGGCAGATTTTTAGTGCCGCCAATCTACACTTAAAATTTTTGGAAAAAATCTTAAAATGAAACACTTTGTTTAAAATCAAAGTAGTCAATCGGATTTCCATGGAAAATGGGCCGATATAGAGTTTAGCATAGATTCAAAACAAACTTTTCTCTCACCTGATTCTATAGCCATTATGAACTCTAATAAATAAGAATCAAAATGAAATAACATTTCCAAAACGGACTTTTACTAAGATAAAGTTTCATGTTTGGTACATTTTCGTTATATTTCACTCTATAAAATATTTCGCTCTTAAAAAAATAAAATTGCATCTTGTTTTGTTTTTGGCAAGTCCCAAAGACGCATTTTCGTAACACTAAAAATGGCGACAAAAAAAGAATAGTTCTCTTTTTGTTTCGTAAGCATTCTTTATTTTACGTTAAAATTTAAATGGGCCTTTCATGTTATACCATTAAATTTAGTAAAACTATTTCTCAGGCATTAGGTTTGAACTCTTATAAGAATATACCTATTTTTTTCTCTTTATTTACAAATATTTTTCCGATGTGTTCTGGGTGTACCTTCTCTAAAAAAAAAAGAGATACCATTTTGTTTTCGTTTGCATAAGAAATAAAACAAACATTTTTCTTTTTTAAATTTAATCAGCCACAATAAAGATGGAACGTTACAATGCTACATTAAAGACGTCTCCAGTGTAACTGAATGACTGTTCATATGGAAATCGCAGGGATTCGGCACATACAACAACGCCCCCTATAGTTCGTTGCGATCGCGAATAATAAAAATCTGCAATTGCGACACGTGGATCTCGATAATTGTGAAAATGATTTGCGGTTGTCGTACGATGTGCTATGTTAATTTCTGTCGCCAAATTACGATGCTAATACCATTGCAATATTCACAAACATGCTAAAATATTATTAACCTCTTTGGCTGTTTATACGGAAGAGATACAACATTTATGGCTTATTTGCAAACGCGCCAAAGCATACACTTAAAAAAATAACCCTATAGTATCTTTAACTTTCCCCAACTTGACCATAATTAGTAACAGGTGTGCCTCTCAAAACCCCTAACAATGGCTTTTGTTCGCTGGAGGGGTGGAGATCTGGGTATGATCATCGATTTAGATGTTGATTTACTAGTAGTTTGAAGGGGAGAGGGTAGAGCTGACCATTCATTTCATATCTTGAAGGCAATAGTTTCGTTATTTTAATATAATAATAATTATTTTAATATAATAAGTTATTTTCTTATAACAAAAAAAAAAAAAAAAAAAATTGCATCCGAACTATTTCATCACCAATTTTTATTAGATGCCGGGATAAAATTCTTTGCTTTATTTTATTTACTTGTGCCATATTTGAAATGAAAATCTTGTAAGCATACTAAAAACTTATGTGGTTGAGTGATGCGAAGATTAAAATAAAAGTTTAAAAAAATTGATTGATGATTAAAAGGAATCCTTTAAGTAACCACTATTCATATTGACGCAACCTCTTTTTGTTACTTTTTCTCATTCATTATTTTCTCCTAAAAATGTCACTTACCTGGTTCTTCCATTAAGCTATTTAAATGTGTCGATATATGTTTTCCAGTTCTGAGCATGATTTCGTAGTGTTTCTCAGTAGTGATTTATTGATTCTTTACCTACTTTTTATTTACCTAGTAGCAGTAATTGGTCATGACTATTCGTTTTGAGCTCTTTTGGATAATTTATTATATCGTGAGAATTTTATTTTATTGATTGTTCAGATTGTTTACAGTCAGAAACTAGCAGAAATTAATTATTTTTTATTAAATATCAGCTTTCTTTAATTTTTAATAAGGAATAATATTTATTTCTAAATCGACAAATTGTTCTTTCCATGAAACTTAGAGCAAGATTTTCATGTGTGGAAAACTTTAAATTGCAACTATGAATAATTAAATCAGTTTTCCATAATTCCTCCTTCACTTCCTTGACCATTTTAACATAGTTAAATCAATTTCCTTTTTGAGTTTTCTGAAGTGAAAGTATTAGAGTCTGAAAAAAGTTTTTTGTAATTATTTTATATTTCTAACAATAATCAACTGCGACATTAAATACGCTTATAAGCAATATTATTCAAATAATATTGCTTTTAATTAATATTGCTTAAAATTGTTATAATTTCAAACAAGTCTATTTTTGATGCTTTTTTTTTTTAAAGACAAGATGTTTACGCACATTAAATAATGTTTCTATTTAGAATCTTATAAAAATAAATCGAATAAAAAATACAGAATACTTTATTTCACAAAGTGTGCTAATTCGGGATAGGAAGCTCATTACCGGCACAAAATGAAACAGGAGAATAATTATAGTTCTTCAGGATCAAAGATGTCTGCAAAGAAGTTATAAAGTAAGTAGTTTTAACTTTAAAAAAAGAAAGGAAAAAAAAAAAATTAAGTGTCAAGAAACAAAAATCAATCAAATCGGGTGGTTAGGAGGACCCTTGATCAGCGTAATATCTTGTTTTTAGGATATAACCTTTTTTAGTGTCATTTTAGAAATAAAATCTTGTTTTTTTAAGTAACAAACAAAGAAAACTAAGTATAATAAAATAAATTATTTAAAAAAATAAATTAATAAAAAGGTAAAAGGGGGCTCATGATACAAACTTTAAAAGAAAGTTTTCATATTTAGTTTTAGTTTCTTTTTTTGTTTTAACCATTAAAATTATCAGCGAATGCATTAATAAAGCAATCGTCAGAATATGAGAGTTCTCGAGAATCATATATACATTCTCTACTTCGACAGCAGACGACTACAAGCGAATATACCGGTTGTGTTTTACAAAAGAGCCATTCCTTCCTATATGAACTTTCCCCTTTGGGGATCATCATTTGGCATATACTGGGGCGAAAAAACGGACGTCACGCTGAACGTTGACATCACTGGTTTAGGAACTAGTTTGTACTCTATATCCACGCCCTCTAGTGAACTGCGGTGTTTGTTTATTGCAGCTGTACATAATTTGTTCTTTTTTTATTTGATTTTTATAAGTTGTAATGATTTATAATAATTGATAACATTCAGTCTCTTTGCCAGAAAAATCTGAAATTCGCAAATTTTATGATACATTTTTTTCAGATTTTTTTAGAGATTTATAATTTGCAAATTTTAAAATTACAAAAAAAAAAAAAAAAAAAAAAAAAACTAATATGTTCTTAAAATTTAATTCTTTATATCATTCTAAAATTCAAATATTTGAAATAAAATAAAACACAATTTATGTACTTACAAAAAAATAAATAAAATAAAGAACATTTTAGTAAACATTCCAAGCTAGTCAAAACATTAAATTTCATATAAAGCACAAGAAATTGGAAAATGATAATAATTGTATAGTCTCATTATTGCCTGTTAGCGTTCAATTAGTTTGCTAGCAAAACGTTTTCTTGGTTTTCATTTGTGTGTAATGGAAATTCTAATTATTTTCATTCAAAAAATCTTTCAAATCTCGTGGTTTTCCTTTGCATTTAACGCAACATTTTATTTGTCTAAATTTAAATTTAATTTTAAATAATATATAGGTTACTACAAAAGCTTTTATAAACATGATTTTACTGTGATATATATATTGCAAGTTACTTTGATTTCTGGGTCCTGTTAAAAGTTAAAAATATAAGAAAAGTATTTCACAACATCCACTAAGATGACAAATTCTCTGTCAACAATGATAAAAAAATTAATGGTTAAAAAAATAATTCATTGCGATAATGAACATTTAGCTGTAATCTTATTATTGTTTAGTTATCTAAAAGAATTTTTCGTGGTTTTCCTTTGTATTTAACGCAACATTTGATTATTTTAATTTCAACTTAATCTTGGTCAAAATAAGTTATTTTTATAACTTTTATAAACATTGTTTTACGCCGATATTTAAATTGCACGTTACTTTGATTTTTGGAATGAGTTTAAAATTACAAAAAATATGAAGAGCATCTCGCTATATTCACCGAAATAATTGACTGTCTGTCAAAGACGCTAAAAAAAATGATATATTATATAAAAAAAATTCATTGCGATAACTGAGCATTTCGCTGGAACTCTTTAAGCATCAAGCAATCTGAATGATATTTTCGTGGTTTTCTTTTACGTGTAACGCAAAATATGATTGATTTCTTTAAAAAAAAACATTCATAAAGGCAGCAATGTTTAAATATTTACATAAATTATGAGTTATTTTATCTTTATTCCTTGTTAAATCAAAACAAAATGAAGAGCATTTGATTTTGGGCAATTAATTAGCAAGGTAGATAGTCTTACGCGGACATTAAGATATGAATTGGGAGATTTTGATACGGATATATATATATACATATTATAATTTGAATAATTATTCGTGCAAAGGAATTAATAAAGATCGGAAATTGAAAGATAATACAATCGAATTCATAATAAATGCTATGAATAATTATTTTCATGAAAAAGATTTTTATTTTTAATTATCATCGGAAAATTTAACAAATGTACGGTTGCATAGCTTATATTTTGTTTAAAAAAATGTGTCATTAATGTGCATTTTTAATTATAAAAATTTTAAAACAATAATAGTAAACTTATAAAATTCAAAGAGTTTTAGTTTTGAACTCGTTCTATTAAATCAAATTTTTAAATATAAAAAAAATGCTAATATAAGCATCTATACTTCAGTTATAATAGAACCAGACGCTTCAAACTAATAACTATGGTTGAATAAGCAAATATCCTTCCTTCGGTTTTAATTAACCCAAGTTCTGAAAACCGAAACTATAGTATATGATTGCTCGTAATCTGAATGATCTCTGGTTTTAAAACTTCAATAAACAAACAAGTAAATTATGAGTAATGAATAGACATCTTTAAGCAATATACAAAATTATATACTGATTTACGGAAGTGAAAAAAATTTAGAATTTAAATTAAATTGCTTTTTAATGATCAACACTGATTACGCGCAATGCTAAGGTACGGCGGGGATATCAGAAAATAATCCCTAGGACGACATGAACGCCACTTTTTGTGCGTAAAACCGGTCTGTCGAAAGCGTGTTGCTTTTCTAAAAACCCCCGGGAAAAGTTAAATGTCCTTATCCCTATATATTAGTCCCTGCTATATAATTATCCTATATATTAGTTATATTAGTCCCTGCTAGTAGGTAATAAAACCTAGACTTGGTTGAGAGTATGGGGATTGATCATCCCCACGCCCATAAAAAGGGGAAAGCAGAGACATTCGGTGAAACACCCCTGACAGGATAGTTTCCTTCCAAGAATAGAACACACTGTCAATGTCACACTAAAGTCATATTTCCATTCATGAGGTTCAAATAATAATAAACGAATTTCTAAAAACTTGAAATACGGGTATCCAGTCACCTGGTGGTTTCTTTCAAGAATTAACAATTTGTAGCAATTGTAAACATAGTTCCAAATCGAAATTTCGAAGCGTGTTTAGCATTTCTTTTCCTTTGGAAATTTATTTACATAATGGCTACCACAAGCGTGGACGGACTATCGCGATTGGTAGTGCCTAGCAATAGGATGGGTGTGCTTCCTTAGGAAACAGGATGACCCTTCAAGGCATGTTTTCGAGCATGCGCAGTTTACTAATCATAATAAGTAATGCCTCCTTCTTGCAGACGACTACATAACAGAAAATAGCGCGCTGATTTCAAGAATGCGACAAATTAAAACTTATCAAGAAATAATAAAAGATTATTAAAATGGTATTTAATTATATTTTATTCAAAGTATTAATTTTCTGCCTTTTCATTTGAAATTTGTATTTTCGTAATAGTTGAATAATCATCTTTTTTAATTAATTGATGAACGTTGAATAAATAAAAAGCTTTGCGAGAATCAATGTTCAGTTTCTTTCCTATTATCTTTATTTGATGTTAAATATACTGTGACTGGTGACTAAAACGTTTAGGTGGAACAATTGTGAACAGAAATCAGAATAAATTATTTATAGTTGGTAAAGGCATATATATAAACAATCATTATTTAACGATCATTTAATGTTGAGAAAAGGCAGCATTTCATGTATTGAATAAAATATATTTACAAGAAGGTCGCTGTCATCTTGTAAATATAGTTTTTTCACTCGTTTTTCATTGATTCAATAAAGTCTTCACATGATTACTTAATAAAAAATACATAAGAAATATTTCACATACACAATAAAATGTGACCCAAGCATACATGTGATGCATTTGGTGTGACTAATATAAAGCATGTTACCCAATTAGTCTAAGCAATAATGTTAGATTTGAAGTACTTATTTATTGAGTGTAGGTAAATTTTTAGCCATATTTGAGGGAGGTATGAGTTCATGACAAAGTGATGAATTCAAAAGCTTAAAAAAATTTCAGGCCAATATTTTTAACTTCAATGCGAAAGAGATCTTGATTGAAATCATCGACAAAAAGAGAAAATTTTTGCATTAAATTGACTTACATAATTCGAATCAATTTAAACCTATCATTTTTGCATTCTTATCCCTAACTCAATGTATTTAATTACAAATTTACACAAAGAAAGTACATATCATTTTAAAAAATTCTTATATTTCAATAACGCTTCTGTAGATGGCACCACCACTATCTAAACTTTTCTTTTAACTGATGCTTCCTTTCCCAACTTTTGAGAAAGGATACGAATGAACAAAAAACTTAACAATTAGGCTCTTTTTTGTGTAGCAGTAAATTATATAAGATGATTGAGAGGATCCTAAATATTTCAGATAAGAGTTTTAAAAAAATTAAACTTATAAGCATTTAGAAATGAAAGTATTGTGGTGCACCTAAAAAAAGCAATCACAAGGCATAGCATAAATAATTTATGTAGTTTCATTATAAATATGCTTTGTGATAAAAAGTTTTTAAGATTTTTGCGCTATTGTTCAAGTAAACAGCTGAGTTTGAAAATTGAAATGAAATACATGAACAGTAAGAATAAGTTCGAAAATGGGTACAGAGTTACCGTTGAAATATCATTATTAAGTTTCTTGTGTTAATAATCTTGTTCGGCTTACACATTTATTCTTTAAACAAGATTGTATTTAATAGTTGTTTGCAATTTTTTCCACATTTTATTCACACATTATTGATTAATTCATACACAGTTAAAAATTCAGTTGCAACGTAATCTTTAAAATATTTTTTTTTTCCAATACAAATTTTACAATTTGTTTTCAACTTCATAAATTCCATTCACATCCATCCTGTACTAATGCCACATTTATATCAAAAATAAATTTTCCATTAAGTTTTAATTTTCAGATAAAAAAAATCCCTTTTGTCCATATTTTCTTGTTTTCAGTTATATTTTTTGATCATTATTTCAAAGTTTTGATGTGAAAAAAATTTAAAATTTATCTACTTTTCTAACAGGTATTTTTTTCATATATATTTATATCCAGGTATAAAGACTGAGGATTAATATTATTTGATTATGTTTTTCTTTTGCAGTGGTACGCATAGACTCACGTCATCCCACAAGAATTATAAATGCGCTCTATTTTAGACTAAACAAAGTTTTTTGAAAAATATTGCATAAGACAAGAACACTGTGAAGAGACAATCGGGAATTTATAATCATTCATTTCATTCTAATTTATATAAATTTATAGATTTTAATATAAATTATTTTAATATGAATTAGCAAAGAATTAATAATCGCGATGAAAAGGCGGAATTTAGAAAAGTGCATTGTTACTGAGTAACAGTATTGAATTCATTTAGTAGAGTGCACTACATTTCTGAATGAAGGAATATATATATATTTAGAGTATTTAGATATTATGACGGTAATTATTATAATTTTAATGTAAACATAAGTGTTTTGCTCATAGCTTTTTTTATCAGTCAACTTAGTGATAAATTTCCATTAAATTAAATTCTTTTAAAGAATTATAATTCTTTTTTTATAATCTTAATTCCTTCAACTAATTCTTTCTTTTTTATCAGTTACGTTTGTAATATATTTGTATAAAATTAAATTCTTTAAACATTAACGTTAACGTAAACCAAAATAATACTTTTCAAAGTAAAGACATTTTTTCTTTATCAAAAATAAATACATAAATAGATAGATTTATCGAAAAATATAAAGATCGGAAAAAAGTGACGGTTTTTAATCACATCAAGTAACATAAAAGTATAATTTAAAATCAATTAACTGTAATGTCTTGAATGAAAGAAAAAAATAAAGACATAAATATTATTTGAGAACATAACTGCAAATTAAATATTTTAATTAAAGAAATCGTATGGGGTCTAAATTGATTTAAAAAAAAAAAAAAAACCGCATTATAGCTCAAAATAAGATTCAATATTTATTTGAGATTAAGTTCTATATATTCTTAACCTTAGGACATTGCTAATTAGTGAATTATAAGAGATTTCTTGAAAGTTAAATCTTAAAAGCTATTTCTTATTATTTTTTAAAACTACCAAAAATTAGAAATTAAGCTCAACAAAAATCAAAAACGGATTAAACCTTATAGTCGAATTTCACGTTTTGTAATAATATTATATTAAAAAAAATCAAAATCAAGGTATAAAAGAAGAAGAAAAAGAGAAATAATGGCAATTTTAAAGGAAAAATAAGATTGTAAAACAACATGGATGGACGACAGAATTGGCAGTAATAAAGCACGTTAAAATTAATGATTAAAATGCCTCATTCGATCAAAAGTTGCAAGTCGTTTTAATGCGGGAATAAAAATATCAGGATTTTTGAAACCCCGTGGGGAAGCCTAGCAATAACTGTTGAAAGAACGATAAAAATCTCTTAGATTTTCGATAAAATCAAGGATGGCGCCTGACTCGGCCCGACGAGGGGTTAAAACAAATTAATTCAAAATATTTAAATTAAAACGAATTTTATACTTTATATTTTTTTCTCTCATCATTTTTCCAAGTGTGTTTCTAAGAATCTAAAATCACTAATATTGATACCATAATGTGCAGATTCCTTTTAATGTGTGTAAATTTAAATCTAATTTTTTTTTCTTCTGTTATCGATGTATTTTGTACTGTAAGGTGCAATTTACCATACATTGTAAGCGTAAAAATTACTTCTGTACTAAAGAAAAATAGTTGTAGCAGTAACCGCTATTTCAAAAAATTTCTACGCTTCTTACTCTCATAACGCAAAAGTTATTCCTTAATAAAAATTTGAAATTTCGTGCACATTTAACAAAACATTTTAAGAACATTTTGATATAAAATGTTATTTTTATATGCATCGATTGGCTTTTGAATCATTTAAATGTTTTGTAAATAAAGTTTTAAGTACATTTTTCGCATCCACGTATTCTATCTAAAGATATCATGCCCCGTTTTGAACGAACTTCGAAATGGTTATGCCCATAAAATTGTAAAATTCGAATTTTTTTTTAATTGTTACGTAGTATAATTTTACGGACAAAAAAAGGGGTATTTTAATCAGGGGACTCGATGTTAATATATATTGTAAATAAATACAAAGAGACTTTAAAAATTTCTCCTTGCGATTCCTTTTTCTTTTCAAAGATGCTTTTAAAGTGAACATCTATGTCCGGCAAAATGCTAATTTCTCGATTTGAAAAAAAGAGTAAGTCCATCGGCTTAAAATATAAGATTAAAAAATTATAGCATAAATTTGTAATTATTTTTCAATTTACAAATTTTAAATTTGCGTCCGAGAAACGAATATTAGCTAACTTGCATTTTTAAAAAAAAATTGCCACTCATGGCTGCTGTTTGTCTGCCTATGTTTTCGTTTCTCTGCAAAGCTGAAAGCGCACTTTCTACCAAGATTTCTGTTTCGCCCTGCAGAAGCTTTTTACATATTGACATACACCTGCAACGAATAACCTTTCACACAGTTAATTAATTATTGTTTACCATATAACAACGTGAAACATTCTTTCCTCTACGATTTAAATTTGCTTTTGATTTCATAGTTACGAATTTTAAGTCACAAAAAATGAACACTAAAAATTAAGAAGTTAGGGGACCAAATTTCGAAAAATAAGAGTTTCTTTTTTATTTCTCAAGACTTATTTGACCGATTTTGCTTAAATTTTGTATTTTGACATTTAAAATTGCAAATGATGAAAAAATTTTACAACTTACATTTCTTAAGTTTCTCGACTTCCCTTAAATAAAGTAATAATAAATGTTTACTGAAAGTTTTATTTTGCATGAAATTATCTTTAGAAAAACGAATAGGAATTGATTGATCTGATTGGAATTGTATGCAAAACTTTTTCAATTCGCTTAAAAAAAATTGGGATATAGTGAAATACGCAAAAACTAAAGTTAACGTTAAAGGGTCCTAACTTTCAAGCGCGTTCCTGAAAAAAACTATTAAAACAATATTTCTAGATTGAACTATATTTTGGAGGTCAGAAATCAGAATCCTTCGAAAAAAAAGTATGTTTAATCGGATAACGTTATTGTGTCTTATTTCCTAACTTAAAATATCGTTTGGACTAATTAATTAATATATTTGATGTCACCCTCTCGAACCATTAAGAATGAGTCCTAGAACATGAGGAGCTGAACTTAAGATTAAAATTTATTCCGGTGGGTCAATTTTACATTCATTTGAAGTATATGTCAATATTGCTGGTAATAGCAAAATAATTTTTCTTTTTTATAAAGAAAGGAAATTTAGCTGGTGGTTATCCATGTATATATGCTTTGATAATTTTAACGATTATGATTGAAAGAGGAAAATAAGGTGAAATGATGTTCCCTTTCAATATTAATATCAGATATAAATAAATAAAAGCGTCTTTCATTTTGGCCTCTTTTGTTAATTTCATAGTAATTGCATAGTAATATCTTCGAAATAATAGCTCATTGTTAATGAGGATAATATCTCAACCTCGTCATATTTCAAGAATGTTTTGCGTTTTGATTGAATCGAAAAAATTTTCATACAATTGCAAAAATTAGTTTTTCCAAAGGTAATGCCATGCAAAAAATATGGTTTTAAATAGTTATAAAATATTTAATATTTTTTATATTTATAATATGCGTTGGAAAAATTCTGAATCCCGATTTTAGAAATCCCCATGTAGTAAATGGTGACTGATGCACGTTAAATCTGTTAAGTCCTCCATGTTCCCATAACAAATTAATACCTCTGGGGGTACTTATCCAGGAGTTCCCTTGTCTTCTGGATTGGTTCAAAATTACAAGGCTACGGAGTTGAACATTAGTAGTCGTAAACCCGAATATTGGGTCGGTTGTTCAACGACGGATAAAATAAAATAGCAAGATATACAAACTTTTATATAATTTTATGGAAGGTAATTTTAAATTGTAAAATACAAAATTTAACTGAAATCGGTTGAATAATTCGAGATAAATAAAATTTTAAGCTGACTGACTTTTTTAAAATTTGATAACTCACAAACTAATAGATGGATTGCTGTGAAAGTTTGTATTTTGAAATTAAAAGGATGTCAAAATATTTAGAACATACAATTCAATATATTTTTAAATTATTTAATAAACTAATAAAAAATAATTATTTAAAATTATTTTTGCTTAAAAATTTATATATAAAATGTTTTTTGTAATTTTATGCAAACATTTTTCAATACACTAAAAAAGTTCTCGAGATACTGGGCTATAATCGAGGAGTTAAGTTAAAATTAAAGGACCCAAACTTTCCAACCCTCTCCTTGCCATATCTTCCTTCAGACCATATCTTCCAGATTGCGGCTATTTCCGCATTTTGAAAATTAAAAACCTAAAACTTTAGACAAACTTGGATGTTTATCCAGAGCAGAATGCGCTTTTCTGTTTATTTTCGTAACTTAAAATATGGTATTGACTCTTTGTACGTGAAAATATGATTAAATCAAAAGTTAATCAAGGTGTTCCCTTTTTCCATTTCATACACTGTACATAAAATAAGTCAATGAGAATCTGTTATGTTGATTAATATATATTTTAAGATATTGAATACGAACAATTTAAGTGTTTTTCTGAATCAATCAACAATCTTTCATTACTAAGAAAATGATTAAAAATAAAATTATTTGGTCACTGTTTTTCTTTTTTTCCGACTGCTTATATATTGCGTTGATTAAAATATTATAAACCTTGAATCCGAATAAGTAAATGATTTTCCTCATTTAAAAGAATTAAGAAAAAAAAAATGTAAAAATTAAATTTTTTATTTTTTTATTCTTATGCTTTCATTATGTGATCCCATAAACCATTGATGAACACATTACAGAAAAAAGAATTCGTAAAGAAGAGGACCTGCGTCACTTTCTATCCCTCAGGCTTTTGTCAGTTTTTCCCCCAGAAAAGAGGTGTGATTGTCCTTTTCTCAGTTCTCCAGAAGGAAGAAAAGCAGTTTGAAAGATAAGTTTCCAAGAAAATGAAGATGTGTCTGTGGGAAAGGATTAAGGGACTACGAAAAGTCGTCAATTTCAACCATGTCTAATCGCATCCGGTCTCTAGTTTAACAATGTATGGGCAAAGTTATGAGTAGTGCAGTGAAACTACAATTACATAGAATTTACAATATATTTTTGTAATTCTTAAGAATAAATAAATAAAAACTAAAAAGTCAACTACAAAAAATTTTATTAAGCATTTGCAAATGAATTTTTGACATAATTTAGAAAAAAATGTGACCAGACTATTTTCCCGACGAGACTTTTTTTTATTTTTTTTTTTATATATAACCGTCGTTGAACAGCCGACCCAATTTCATGGGTTTACGACTACTAATGTTCAACTCCGTAGCCTTGTAATTTTAAAAACAATCGTCACTTTTTCAAATTTTAAATAGTTTTTGCGATATAATTTATAATTTTTGTGCAGTTATATATCCGTTTTTCCTAAAGTTGAATTTATGAAGTACCGTTAAACAGTCGTATATTTGGCCATGTGATCATGTGATTCCTTCATGGCGTATAATCATGTGAGCTGATTAAGAGATCAGATATTTTCCTTTTTTTTTCCGGCTTTTTAATTAATTAATTTTTTTCTTAAATTATTTTATTTTATTTTAATAGTTTAGTAATTTAATGATTTAGCGCCAAAGCTCAGCAAATTATTTAATTACGATAAAGCAACCATTTCTAAGTCCATTTAAATTTTTGACAAAAATTATTAAAAGAGTGTAAAAGAAATTCAAATTTCTTAGATAAATAAAAGTACCGTTCAAAGTCAATCCCAACAATAAGCTCAGAATAGGAAAGCAACCCTAGCGGCGTGCTTTGATACTTCCGGGCAAGAGTTTCTATGCAATTCGTAATATTTATGAAGTGCCTTTAGAAATTTGTCTCTACATTTACGGGGTACCCTGTATAATGTATTAAAGGATGCAATTTAACGATAACACCATCAAAAACTATTCTCAATTTCAATACAATTCTTTTTGTGTGAGAATCATAATTGTTAGTGTAAACAAATAAGTTAAATCGAATTATTGTTTTTTTTCTTCCCACCACTATGATATAATTCTTACACATGCATTTGAAAATAGATTATTTGATTATTTAAAGTCTGTATGTTTTCTTACAGGTAAGGATAAACAAGTTAAGATAAGATCCTAAAAAAATCCCGGTCAAAGGAAAACCGAAAGGTTTCACAAAAACAGTTATAGGATTAAGTAAAAACAGGAAAAAACATAAGATCGCCTTCCTTAAAAAACCTAAAGCAGTACAAAAAAATATAATTTTATCATGGTTGGTCGACAAAGAGGTGGCAGAAAAAGCCACAACAGAAAAATAAATAATTCCGGAAGAAAAGTTGGAATGTTTCCCAGAAAGAGTAAATAATGCCATACTAGACTAAAATGTCGATTTGGACATAGTTAAAAAAAATTTTGAGAAGGCTTATTGTTGAGAACCTTGTTAAAGCCAAAACACTTTCCTGTTCGTGGAGCTGTGGCTTTTGCCAGATGGACATTAATTCACAATGTTCTCTACAATGTGATTCGTGTTTAGGATGGTATCACATTTTCTGTGCTGGTTTTAAGTCCACTCCTAGGAGCAAAGAGTGGTTTCGTCATAGTTGTTGTTATGATAAAATAAATGGTTAAAATTTTGTATTTCAATTTTGTTTTGTCATTACAAATTATGCCTCAAAATCCCTTTTTCTACTCTCTGCTTTCCCCTCTTTTTCTGAGGAAAACCGGATGATTAGAGGGGAGAATAAAATTTCTTCTTGATAGGCTAGTAAGGCATTTGTTTCCGATGCTTTTTTTTCACGCTAAATTGAATGAGACCAATCTCCAATATGATCGAACTAATACTCTTAAACTCAAAAGGGTTTCATGCACAAAAAGTACAATTCTGTACTTGTAGCGATTTAAGCAGTTGGCATAACTGTTTAAACAAGTGAGGTTTTGTTTCCTATCTATCTTTTTATGTTTAATCGAATGAAACTATTCAGGCAATAAAAAGAACAGTTCAAAAGTTGCAAGTATTTTCACGGATAAAAAGTATTACTTTTCATGTGTACTTATATGCCCTTTTTGTTGCGCTATGTAGGGGCCCATCTGAAAGTATAAGATACATTTTCTTATGTAATATCTCATCCTAAATTGAATGATATAGAATTTTGAGTCAATGGCATACTAAGTTTTAAAGGTTTCTTTTCATTATAAATACAATTACAAAATAGTACATTTTATACAAAAGGAAAAAAAGAAAAAAAACACATCGCAACTTTTAAAATACTAACCCCTTTGATTCTTTTTTGAGCTCATTCAAACAACCGAGAAAAAATACATAGAGAAAAATACTTGTCATTAAATACGATTAAGATTAAGCAATGTAAGATACATGAATAAAAATAAGTGCACAAAACCCTTATAACTTCTCTATTGGATTCCTGTTTTATCTCATTCTATTCAGCATAAAGAATATCAATGGGAATGTCAGGTGCGTAAATAGGTATAAATACAAAATTGTTCTTTTCGGGCATGAAACACTATCAACTAAACTGATTGGCAGATCGTCAGGGAAATGGTAATAAATTGGTCAAAAAAGAGAAAAATTGCACGTAGCTTGTCTAGAAGAAATTCAATTCATCCCTAAAAGTCACTTTCACTACATCTGCAATCCTGGATATTAATTTATTTTTGAGGAAAATGTCTAATTTTACTGGGCTCATTGTGCATTTTAGTCTTTAGTGTATTTAATTTAGAGATTTTTTCCAACAATTTGTGAACAAATTTTA
The DNA here is from genome assembly GCA_949128135.1 of Parasteatoda lunata. Lineage (NCBI taxonomy): Eukaryota > Metazoa > Arthropoda > Arachnida > Araneae > Theridiidae > Parasteatoda > Parasteatoda lunata. The sequence continues at coordinate 103,504,689 of OX421970.1, forward strand.
ATGAACTGAGTTTTTTTTTAAATCAATTTCAATTTATTGAATATAAAACAGAAATTTTTCTTTCAAAAATATAAGGCGCTTGCTATTGCTCGTAAAACCCTTTTAATTGCTCTCGCAGTTATTATTAGTCTTATTCAATACATAATTTTCTTATTCTTTAGACATAAGAGAAGGTTGTGATTGCAAAAATTATGGTTTTAACAAGATTAGCTTATTTCATGAGTCAAAAAAATTGAAAAAAAAAATGCCATAAGAGGAAATAAACCATTTAAAAATAATAATAGATTTGAAAATTGACTGATTTAAGCAAAGTTAGATATAATACATATCTTCAATAACTTGAATTCGTGGCTGTAAATATTCATGATTTTGCAGCTAATATTTTCACGTTTTAAAGTAAATAAAAAAATAAATTTTGAGTTAAAATAACTTTTATAAAACTTATTTCCGCTTCAATAACACTTTCAGAATATTCCTGAAATATTTCACTAAAATGTGCAAATTTTCCTATTTTACTATAACGCAGTTTCTTGCTTTCTGAGATGAAGAAAAGTTCGATATTCATTTTATAAGTACAATATATAACATATCATGTAGATAACAAAAAAAAAATAAGAAAAAAAAACAGGGAGCAATATTATTTTTTACCAGATTGAAATAAAGAAAATAAAAATGAAAATACTGGAGATAATAATCATGAGAGTAATGATTTCCTCACTGCATAAATTTAAAATTGGATAACCTTTAACTGAAAATGCCGTGGAATTACTCTCCCGCGAGCCTCTGTTGACAATACTGAAGAAAAACAATATCTTGTTATGTAATAAATATTTTGCTTAGTGCACTTATTTATTGTGCTTATTCACCTACATTAAAAAGGCTAAATAAATAGCTTTTTAAATACAGTTTCAATAAACGTTTTTCTATTATATAAACATTGCTGTTTTATATTTAAATTTGCAGATTTCATTTATAATAGTAATTGAACAAACATTTGAACAAACCAGTTATTAAAGAATAATAATGAAATTGAAAAAATATTTTTGGGAACTTTCCAAAGATATCATTAAATTTTAGATATTATTTAATTTTGTAAACAATACAAAATAGAGAACAAAAGAAACACAAAAGAAATAATATTCCACGGCAGATAACAATCAGGTGAATCGTAGAACCCTTTGACGCAGAATTTTCATTCAAGACATTTTTCATCATTTTGTAACAATTTAAGTCAAAATAAGTAAAAAACTTAATGCTATTTAGAATTATAATAATTTATGGTTATGAAAATAAATGTTGAAAAGGACACAAGTGTTCCTTGCCAAGTATAGACTGACGGCGCACTTCCAAACAATATTTTTCCAAATGTGCACTTATTTGTAATTATTTAAACATAAGGAAACATAAGTAATTTAGCATTTAAACTTCTTTAATTTCCAAAATTAATTATTGATCAAATTAATTATATATACATTTTTGAATATAAATAAAGAAAAAAAAAATTCAAACTTCTTTTCTTTTGGATTTTAATACAAATATAATTCCGATAATCTAACTGATTTTTTTAGTAACTATTAGACTGTTTCTTATTTAAAAAAAATACAAAACTATGTTTCTATTAGTAATTAGACTGTCAGAAAAAATATATATAAAAGGATGTCCCTGTTAAACAGTGTGCATCTTTCACGACCAATGAAGAATCATGATAACTTAAAAAGTATATTTAATAAACTAACAAAACATATTTATAACAAGATAACAGGCTAGCAATCAAGTAACAAAAGGTTAGCTGTAAACATCTATAAGTAAAGTCTTCATATACTCTCTGGATCAGTGAGGCAGCGCAGCTCTTCGACTGTCGTCATTGATTTGTTAATAATGACGGAAAGTGGCGTCGGCTGACATATATCACTGTTTCATATGCGCCAAAGGGTTAAGGATTCTCTCTCGATGGGGGATTAGGGAAACAGAAAGTATCTTTAAACTATCCATATTTCAAGCAAGATCAAAGTAAATTTCAATATTATATGTGCAGTTGATTTTTATCAAAAAATGAATAAATAAAACGTTATAATATCAATATTTTTATTTTTAACAGCTTGAAATACATTTTGCTGTCAAAGTTACAAAGAGTACTCTAGTTTCAAAAAATTTATGAAGTTCCTGAATCTGATATTTTTTTTTTTTTTTTAGTTTGCATTATTATAATATATTATATTGTATTATAATATAAAAAGCAAAAATAAAATTATAGAAATAAAATCACTACAGACTATTTTAAGAAATTTTTTCGCGACTCATCGAATTTCAGTAGAAGAAAGAATGTAATAATAATAATAAAAATGAATAAATAATAAATGAAAGTATTACGTGCAATATCAAATGCTTTCAATTGGAGAAAATTGTGAAATATTTTCCTAAATAAAAAAAACCAAAGATTTTATCTCGAAGATGAATATTTAGGATATACTGATGTGAAACAAACATTTGCTGTGGGTGGACTAATTCTGATGTATGTTAATTAAAAATGTATAACAAACAAAGAATAATTAAATTAATATAGGGCTCATTTTCCAGATAATATGCAAGTGCTTTTATTAATGAAAAATAATAAAAAAAATCTAAGGACAGGAGCATGTAAAAAGAGACATCCTAAAAATTTAGATACAAATAGTAGGAGAAATCATTCTTATCCTTGCTGAGTCTTCAGAAAGGAGTAAGAAATGGGGGGAAACATTCCCTCCCCTCTCACTAGATGTGACAGTTTTAGACTAGACAAAACGTATAATTTCAATGTATCTCAGTGCCATCTTTTGACGATATACGTCTCCACTAACTAAAAAGAAACTATTATTATTTATTTTAAATAACTGGTACAGCCATCTATTAACAGAATAAAAAAATATAATACACACTAGCACATACTCTGTTTTATACGGTTTAACTCAAATAATCTTTATATTGTAACATATTTTGTTATTACCTGAATGAAAGAGTAAAATATATATATATATATATATATAAAATGAAATTGATAAATTCGAGTAAAAAACAAATGTATTATGAAGATTGAGCCATTTTTAAGTGCTTGAATTAAAGTTTCAAATTTTTCTTAAGAAGCTATATTTTAAGATTAAGGTAAAATTTAAAGGTATTTTTTTTCAATATTTATATTTTATTTGAATTTTTTGTTTGAATTTTTTGTTTATTTGTTTTTAGTAATAAGGAATAGGAACGTCGCGTTAATTATAATAGTAATAAAAATCAACGAATAGAAATTTTGACATATACATATATAGATATAAATCACTCGTATTAATTAATAAAATATGTTACTTTAACATGAAATTAATGTTGTAAATGCAAGTTTCATTTATGAAGTTTAAAGCAAAAATTTGAAAAAACATCAACTTGAATCATTTTTGCATATTTTAAAGTTTTATGAAGTAAAATTAATGAAAAAAAAAAAAAAAAACTCTTGAGGAGTAAACAAAAGGGAACACAATATTATGAGTAGTAAATATATTTTATTCGATATATTTATTGCTGCCTTTTCTATTTTATTAAATGCTCATCAAATACTATTACTATTGCACAAACATATTAGAATTTAAAAACCATTCTCTATTCGAGTTTCCTCTGGTAATCACCACATCAAATAAAGATTTTCGTTCGCCAAATAATTTAAAGAAATTATCATTAAATTCTTTAGGATATATAAATTTCTAGTGAAAAGGCAGATAATAAATATTTTGAATAAAGTATAGTTACATACCCTTTAAGTAATCTTTTATTAGTTTTTGATAAATGTGAAGTAATGTGCGCCATTCTTGAAATGAGCGCGTTATTTTCTATAGCATAGTCGTCTGCAAGAGGGACAGAGAGGAGGCGTTATTCATTATGATTAGTATACTGCGCATGCTTGAAAACATGCCTTGAAGGGTCATCCTGTTTCCTAAGGAAGCACACCCATCCTATTGCTAGACACTACCATCGCGATTTCTCGTTTGTTTTCAAAGCTTACCAACTGAAAGAAAAAAGCTCCAAATGGAATGATTTTGCCGTTGCGGGCTTGAAAAAGAGGATACCATTTTTTTTTAAAGATGAGGAGAGAGAGATTGAAAAATTTATTGATCATGCTAAAAGTATGGAATCGTTTATTGAGGATTCTTTTGAAATAGAAACTATAATGGTACCAACAAGCGATGAGGGGCCTCCCTGGCCGAGTGGTATCGCCGGTCAAAACGCTCTGTTAAGCGTGGAGGTAGCGGGTTCGAATCCCGCCGTAACCCTGGATGTATTGTTTGTGATGTCTTTCTCTGAATTGTTCTATCCGTATTTTCTACTTGACAATGACTTATAAGCCTATATTGAGCACAAAAGTCAGCAAATGTATGTAATTTCAATAAAACAATAAAAATAAAAAACAAGCGATGATGACATTTCATCAATTAAAAATATGAAAAATATTTTTCGTGATATGCCACTTTTCAAGAGATTGGTTTGGTGTGGCCGCCTTCTAATTAAATTCCACGAAGAAAACCAATGCTGCCGGTATTTATCATCTGCTCTGAAGTTTTATCTAAAAGTGATTGAAAACGTGAAAAACGTTCGCGGTGGTTAGCCTTCCTGTTGATCGTTATATTCAAAATATTTTAAGGCTTTTATCTAAATTTCGCGTTCACCAGAGTCTCGAACTTTGGAGAGTGTTTAGGAAACCCAAATATTTTTATACACAGATTCAGACGCTTTATTGTTAGAAGTGCTGCAAACAAATTTAAAACTGATATATTTGTATTATGGAAAAAAGTAGACGACGGATTTTACCATTTTTTTCATGAATTTATATATAGAAAAGTTGAAACTTTTATTCCATTAATCAAATTTGGAAAGACAGAGTGCCTATCAATAGAGAGTGGTAGACATATTATCTCATCATTCGAATTGTAAGTATTATTATTTTTCTATTTAATTATTTTCTGTTTGTTAAACTATTATTCTTTATCTCAAATTGTTGAGAGTATGAAATTGTGAAATATTCTATAGATAATTTTTAGTTATTTCTATCATTTTTTTTGTATCAAGTACAAAAGCCCTACAAATTGTCCAAAAATGTGCAAAACTGTTTAATTTACAGTTATCCACGTAATCACCGAATATCAGCATAATAGTATAATAAATAATAATAATAGTAGATTTACTAATAAATAAATTTAATTGATATTAAGTAACAAAATTTAAATATGATTAACAAAGCAGCAACCTTAAACAAAGGCGCAAATGTTCATTGAAAGCAGTGGGCCGGAAGTGTTTAATATCCATTCACGTTGAAGAAGCTTTAGGAACACCAAATGGTGTTTTGTGGAACCCGGGTGTTCTGAGGAAAGGTCACAGGGGTTGCGTGAGTTGGGCACTTTTTTTTTCGTTAATTAGAAATGATTTTTGAAACGTGTAATAGATTTGCATTCACCCAAGAATTTATTTATTTTATTAATTTAGTTATTATTATGAAATCATTTTGTTGGAGTGGTTTGTTACGCCTCTGAATACATTAAATTAATAGAATTAAGTTTCGGTCGTGTGTTGGCAACAGATCTTTTATTTTCAGATAACGTAAGTGACGTCATCCATGCATATCATTATAGAATCTGTATATATAAGACACGCATTGTTGTAAGCAAGTGTCTCTTCACTATGTCACTTCACTGTGTTGTTTTTTCCAGTGATGATGTACAATATTTTGTTAAGATGTATTTATAGTTACTATTTTTTGTTGGATGCTGTATCGAGATGGTATTGTATGTAATAAAGAGATATTTAAATCTTCAAGTTTCTATATATGAATTGACACTTTCACTCACTACTGTGCTTGCTCTGCTAATGCGTCAACACATTTAAATAATTCCTCAATAAAAAAAAGAAATAGAAAATTTTAAAATGTATTTTATGTTTTTTGCCGACCGGCCTGTGTAGGGGTCAGGGAACTGCCCTTGCATCAGAAAGGTTCTGGGTTCGAATCCCGGGCAGGACATGGATGCTCTTACTATGCTGGCCCACGTAATATGGTACCCTTCAAAAAGGGTGGTCAACAAATCTGCCATTCAGATGCCTGTTTGACCTAGGTCTTTCTCCAGATGGGCATTGGAAAAAAAATTCTATTTTTTTCCAATAACAATATACTGAATAAATTACTAAAAAGATTTGCATTTATATCAGCAATTCTCAGCGAACTTTAAAGTTCAAAATAAAGTTACCAAATTTAAGGATTACTAATTATTTTTTCTCTGATAACTTTGACATTTTATAATATTTCTTTTTCAAAAATCGTATTTTTCGGTTAATTTATTCAATTTGATTTATGCATACGCCAAGAAGTAATAGACTAAAACTTGCTGCAGACTTGCAAATTCAACTGCCTAACATATAATCTAACTTTAAGACTGGTATAGATGAAAGAATGAAAAAAAAATTATTTATCGCTGCTGCTAATTAGCTTTTTTTTTAAAAGACTGTGTTTCACCAAGCAAAGTTTAATCATGTAGGGCTGAAAAAAATTAAAAGCCGCTGCTTTAGAGAATTAAAACTTCAGTAAATTTTACTTAAAAAAAAAAAAAAAAAAAAAAAAAAAAAAAAAAAAAAAAACACCTTTAGAACTGGTGGTCGGATTTTCATTTTATAAAGTGCTTTGTTAAATTATAAATTTTTAGAAATATGTATGACAGTTTTTGAAATGGGTTTTATAACTGTAACCGTGCAAGAGAAAGACAAAGTTCTGAAAAGCTGGATTTTATTGTGTAACCGCTATAGCATTCCAAAAAATTTTTACCCTCTTGTGCGACTTTTCACATCTTATCTTTTGAGTCATTGGATAAAATGCAATAATATTTTCACAAAACTATTGAGCCCTTGGCCTAAAGACAAATCTGTAATATAGAGCCGTGATGGCTCAGAGGACAGAGCGTTCGCTTCCAATGAGGTGAACCTGGTTCGAATCCCAGCGATGGTTGGTCGATACGAATTCTGATTTCTGCTTGCATTAACCACTGTGCTGACGAGAAATATCCTCGGTGGTAGACGGATCATGGGTTAGAGTCCACTTATCGTCAGACTAACCGTGGGTGGTATCGCGGCTTAGTTCCATCAAATTTTTCGAATATAAATTTTCGTGCCATTTGATCAATAAAAAAGTGTTTAAAAACTAAATATTCATATTTTATGTTATGCAAGTAAACCAACAAATAAAAGACAATGAACAACCTGCCTGGCAACACTAATTCAGAATATTACAAACCACTAGAAATGCATAACTAATTGCTTTTTAAACGTTTATCTATGAATTTTCATGGAAAAAGAATTGTCATATGTCAGTGATGTAGAAAGTGTTATTATAAGTGGAATGACAGTAATTTAATTTGTATATTAAGTAAACCTTTATTATGTTTGTTATTTAACATTTGTATCTCGATCCAAATCTGTGGCTTAAAATTAATCGTGATGGTCACTCCCATTTTGTTTTAACGAGATAAAAACAATCTTGAAATAGTGCTGCACGTGTTTCTTCCTCTCTTTATTTATTTTTTGAATGAGAGTGAGCTTTTGATTATCTATAGAAAAAACTTCCTTCGCCAGGAAGTCTAAGACCGTCTGCTGCTATGGAAACAAGGAATACCGCATTTTAAAGAGGGGAGCTTCTTTCACCTCTGATTTCCTTCTTCTCGACGCCCCGAATGCCCCAATGCCTTTAGAATGCCGTATCTCCATGTCCGATCGTAAGCCTTCTCAATATCGAAGAAGATAGAGATAAAATGGTTACGTCAGACAAGAGCATTACGAATACGCGATTCTAAAGCAACAATGTTATCCATAGTCGACCTGCCCTTTCGAAAACCACTTTGAAAGTCGGGGATGAGTTTTTTCTTCTCTAGAAAATAAACTAAGCGTGAGTTGACCATACGTTCGAATACCTTGCTGAAGCAGCTAGTCAGAGCTATTGGGCGGTAGTTTATTGGTTCCGTCGGATCCTTACCTGGCTTTAAAATTGGTATCACAAGAGCCAGCCGCCAACTAGATGGGTATATCTGCTCCGTCCATAATCTGTTAAAAAGTAACAGGATATTCTGCAAAGATGCAGAAGTCAAATGACGAAGCATGTGATATGATACACCATCAAAGCCGGGGCTCGTATTGGGTGCTTTTGACAGCGCTCGCTGCAATTCATTAAAAGTGAACTTACAATTGTACTGAAATTGCCGTCGAGTCGCAAACTGCAGCGTCTGGGCTTCAACTCTATGCTTGTGAGCTTGGAAAGCTGAGCTGTAACTGTCAATGCTAGATACAGCAGCAAACGTTTCACCCAAGATGTTACTCACATCTACTGGGTCAGAGTGCGTGATACCGTTTATATCAAATACCGGAAGATGGAATTCACGGTAGATACCATTCGCTCTCCTGACCCTCGACCAGACTTGTCTGGGAGATGTTGTAGATGTGATGGATGAAACATAGCGTGACCAAGATTCTCTCTGGCTTTGGCGCCGAATCCTGCGTGCAATCGCTTTAGCTCGTTTGAAATCGAGAAGATGGTCTGTTGTAGGATACCGACGGAAGATGTTCCATAGCCTCTGCTTCTCTTTGTGAGCTGCGGAGCATTCAGCTGTCCACCATGGCTTACGATGACGAGAAGTTGATGTTTGTGGTATGCTACTTTGTGCAGCATTGATGATCACAGAAGTCACCGTTTCAACAGCAGCTTCAAGATTTTCATCTGATACCATATCTTCCGTAATGTCAGCAAGATGTGAGAAAAGCCTCCAATCAGCACGATGGTAAATAAATGTAGAGGGTCTTGTAGTGATAGAAGCAGTAGATGTATATGAAACAATGATTGGAAAATGATCGCTATTATGAAGATCATTATCAACCGAAAATTCTGAAAAGGGTAAAAGCGCAGGTGAACATAAAGCAAGATCAATGCAGTGAAAACTTCGTGTAGGTTCATGAAAATAAGTATCTTCACCTTGATTCAGTAAGCAGAGATTATGATCAAGGATGAGAGTTTCAACTTGATGCCCTCGGGCATTTGTGTCGGAACTACCCCATAAATCACTGTGGCCATTAAAATCTCCAAGCAAAATAAAAGGCGTCGGTAACTGATGAATTAATGAGTTTAAATCATATTGTGAAACAGAAGCATGTGGAGGTATGTAAATGGAACAGACTGTAATGATAATGTTTAGATGAACCTTAACTGCAATAGCCTGTAATGACGTTGACAATAAAAGGCGAGTTGATGGAATACTTGTTGATGTTAAAATAGCGACACCACCATTAGGTCTGCTACCTTCGTCATGATCGTTTCGGTAACAAATATAGCTACGTACATTAAAATTATCAGACGATGTTAAATGAGTTTCTTGGATTGCAAAACATGATGGGTGATATTTAAAAATTAAATCTCTGATGTCAGAGATTTTGTTTCGCACACTGCGACAATTCCAAGATATAATGGAATTTGCCATTACCTTTTGGATTTAAAATTTGATTTAGACGCAACATCCATCGGTGGGTCGTCGAAAATCGATTCGTCATCCGATGGATGTAGTGTTATTTCTGTATCCATCTTTTGCAAGATATCTGAAGTGGACCTTATAAATTTTGGGTCTTTATTCTTTTTAGGAATACCTGGCTTTTCACTAGGTGGCAACTTTACATTCGGGCGCTGCCTTAAGGCAGGACGAGGCTTTTCTGGGGATTTCAATCGAGATGTTTTTGGAGGTGGAGATTTGGATACAGATCTGAGAGATGGTCCAGTGAAATTAAATCGTGTTTTTTGTTTTGTTTGCTGCGAGGTAAATGATGTTGAGGCATCTGTTTGCGTACTGACTGAACAATATGAAATCTTTGCTGCCATGGAATAGGACATACCCGGACGAGGAGTGCGGGCAGTAACTATCCGGCGAGCTTCTTGAAACGTCAGATTTTCCGAGACTTTAACAGATTGTATTTCTTTCTCCTGCGACCATCTTGGACAATTTCTGGAGTAAGCCGCATGATCACCCTTGCAGTTAATGCAATGGGGCGGTAACTCACAGGAAGTATCAGAGTGGCCGGGAGAAAAGCAGCGAGCGCAAACAGATGTACCTCGACAGGATGCTTTTGAATGTCCAAACCTTTGGCACTGAAAGCATCTCAAAGGATTTGGAACATAGGGTCGGACAGGACAGTTAAACCATGCAATTTTGACATCAGATGGTAACGTTGGAGTGTCAAACGTGAGGATAAGATGTTTCGTGGGTATGAGTTTCTCATCCCTGCGAATCCTTATCCTACGGACCTCTACAACATGCTGATCTTGCAGACTTTCTCTTATCATGGCTTCTTCATCGTGCAGAAGTTCAAATTCTGATATAACACCCCGAGAAGTGTTAAGTGATTTATGCGGAGTAATAGTTACGTCGAAGGAACAGATTTTTGTGCATGTGTTTAGTGTGATTGCTTGCCTTTCAGAAGTAATCTGAATTAACAGATCACCTGAACGCAGTTTTTTTATCATGGCTACTTCTCCCAACACTGAAAGAAGTGCTTTGTGTATCAGTATAGGCGATATCTTACTGAAAGATGAATTTGGTATCGAAGGATTGTTTAATGTCATCATGAAATAACGAGCATAAGCATACGGTGAAGGGGTTGTTCCATTGTTTTTGTTTTGGTGTGCGGAACTGAACACCTGGTTATTTTCAGCCATAGAAAAATAAACAAATTTCTGCTACCAGCGGCACCACCCACCACGGAGTCCTACTAAGGGGATGCAAGTAACAATAATTTGCCACTTAACACCGATGCTAACCAACAGCTATACGTCCGCGAGTCACCCCTGAAGCAGCCTCCACCCTTAACGAGGTGCCCAGTAAGTGACCCCGGACTTGACCCTAGCCAACAGATGACGTTCGTGGCAAGCCGGTTGATGCATACAGGCCAATATGCACCTCCCGTTTACCTGAAGCACGGGCCAAAGCAATGTATTGGGGTACCAGGATGCCCCTCAACTGCCAGGATCCCCTTTTCCAGGGACACGGGTCTCCACGCACGGCAAACACGTGGGTGGTCTCTTCCCATCTATGTCCAACACAACAGAGTGGTAATCAAACACAGATGACATGCCCTCACCAGTAAATTTGGCAACCACGACAAGGGGGAAGAGAAAGGGGAAAGCAGGAGTAAAGGGAGAGGAAAATGAAGGGAGGACAGATCACTAGGGTACCCCGGGGCGTGACTCCCTGTGTTTACCTAAAGAAGGTAAACCCCCTCAGGGGGAGACGGAGAAGGTGATAATTTACCATTTTCTATTATATGTCCTAGAAATTCAATCTTATTGTGTAAAAATTTGCATTTTTGAAAATTTATTTCGAGTCCATAATCACGAGCTACCTTAAGAACAATTTTTAAATATTCAAGAGCTTCAGACTCATTAGCAGCAGGGATAACAATATCATCCATATATGGCAAAACAATATCTTTAGCAATTAGGTCTCGAACAATAGCATTTATGTAACGCATAAAAGTTGAAGGACTGTTACTAAGACCGAAGGGCATACGTCTGAATTGATATTGACCATTATACGTAACAAAACTAGTGTATTTACGACTTCTTTCGTTAACCGGAACGTGTAGGAACCCATTTATTAGATCAAGAGTAATAAAAATTTTAGAATTTTGAAGACAATCTAAAATATCATCAATTAAAGGAAGAGGGTAGTTATCTTTAATTAACTTTCGATTTAAACGTCTATAGTCAATACAAACTCGAGATTTACCATCTTTTTTACGAACTACCACAACTTGACTAGCGTACGGAGATGAACATGGTTCAATAATTCCATTTTTAACCCATTCGTTAATTTGTTCGTCTACAATACCACGCTCAGCAAATGGCAAACGTCGGGGTTTACGAAAAATTGGCTCGTCGTCAGTTAGCACGATATCAAGTTCAATATTAGCAGTTTTCGTTTTCTCTGGCGAATACGCCATCAAAAGTCTCTCAACTTCTGTACGAGTTTGTTTCGAAACGTTAGGACCGATATCAAAAGAGGGAGAATCGTCAGAAATTATCATAACGAAATTTTCAACTACATTATCACAGGGTTTAGAAATGTTTGAAAATTGAACTCCGGCAGGTGAAATAGAGAGATTTGCTTGGTGAATTACGTCACAACCTATTATTAAATCATAATTTGTACAATTATTCGGCACAACAGAAATAGTTACAGGGAAATTTTGTTCATCAATAATAATTTCGGAATCAAAAGAACCGATGATGTTTGTTTGTGAAAAACCAAAACCAGTTAAAAATTTATTGTTTCTTTTTAATGGTGGCGCGCCTAAGTTTGTATGTGCCGCTTTTCTTAGCAATGTCAAATTGCTACCTGTATCTACTAAACCGTTAAGTTTTTGATCAGATATTATTACTTCTTTACACATATTAATATGAGAAGGAGATTCGTGAACTGTATTTACATTGGCATGTGGCGCAGAATTATCATTACGATTGTTTCGCCTACATTCTGTGGATTTATGACCAAACAGATTGCATGCTATACATTTGGGGCCACGTGAACGATTAGGACACGATTTCGATAAATGACCTTTATCATTACAGTTAAAACAACGTTGAGGAGCTTTAGCTGATTCTGAAACATTCAGTTTTGAATGTTTTCTATAGTTGTTTTGTTTAAGGCTATCATGTGTATGGGGAAAATTTGATGAATTTGGAATAGTGATCCTATTGTTTACAACAGATTCATACGTACGTAATTTTTGTTTAAATTCCGAAAAAGAATTCCATCCATAAAGAATAATTTTTTCAGAATGTTTTCCGTAAATTCCATTTATAACATACTGAATGACAGATGATTCATCAATAGTAGAATCACATTTATTAGCCAATTCACGCATTGAATTAAAATATTGTATGTAAGTTTCGGATTTCAACATTTTGCGTTTTTAAAGTTCTCGATGAATTTCTATTGAAGTAAACAGTATCTGAACTAACAGTATCTGAAAATTCTTTAATTAATTCCTCTTTGAACGCGTCATACGTATTTAAATTTCTCACAATGAAGTCACCATGAAGATTGCAATTGCTCAAAAAAATGATGAACAAATTAACACAATAAATGTGATGACAATATACATTTCATTCGAAATAACATTCTTTATCGCTATGACGATGGTCATGATCTCTTAGTTGTACCCAAAGTTATGCAAATTGATATAATTAAGGAAATCCATGGTAAAGGACACTATGCTTTAGCAAAAACTGAAGAAGCTGTGAAACGAGATTTTTATATTCCAGGACTTCGGAAAAAAGTTGAAAACGTCTTAGCCAACTGTGTTGATTGCATTTTATGTAATCGAAAACGCGGAAAAAAAGAAGGGTTTTAAATCCAATACCCAAAGAAGATGTACCCCTCAGTACATATCATATTGACTTTATAGGTCCCCTCCCCTCTACTAAGAAAAATTATCAACATATTTTCTCTGTAATTGATGTTTTTTCAAAATTTTTGTGGCTCTACCCTGTTAAGACCAACAGCTCACAAGCCGCGTTAGACAAATTATGCTTTCAGCAATCAATATTTGGAAATCCTTCTAGAATAGTGACAGATATAGGAGGTGCATTTGTATCGAATGAATTTAAAGATTCCATCGATAACCCTCTAGAGTGGTACAAACATGTTTCACATGTTCAGCGTTTTATAAACAGTACAATTTCTTCTAGTACAACGTATACACCATTTCAGTTAATGATAGGAACTCCTATGAAGAACAAAGAGGATTTAAAACTCAAAGAAATATTGACTGAAGTATATGAACATTTCTTTATGAAAAAACGAGAACACCTGAGAAGTGATGCGAAAAAGCGGATCCTAGAAATTCAAGAACAGAATAAAAATTTGCACAATAAGGAATGCAAACAAGCTCACACGTATGGAAAAGATGACCTCGATGCTATTCAGCGTACACAATATGGAACTGGATTAAAATTGAGACCCAAATTTTACGGACCTTAGAAAGTAATAAAAAAAAAAAAGAACAATCGATATGATGTGGAAAAAATTGGAATTCACGAAGGACCGAACTTGACTTCATCCGCAGCGAGCTATATGAAGCCATGGTCTAATTAAAAATGTAAACTTTTTGTATTTGCTTTGTAATACCTTGTATACTCTTGGTTTTTTTTTTTTTCTTTTTTGTATATTTCAGATGATTTCTTTTTTCTCGTGTGACGAGGACGCCACTACACAGTGGGCCAGAAGACCTTGAATTTTGGTCAAAAGTCAAAAATTAAATTTCAACTAAAACATGTTTAGTCAGCTTTAATATCGCCCAAATTAAGTATTCATAATCATTCCAAACATTTTAGTTTACTTTTTGGACCGACGAGAGTGCAATGTAGTGAAAAATATGTTAAAAATTTTTTTTTTAATATAACTTTTAAATTTATATTTCAGAAATATATATATAAATTTCACCTTTCTGTTACATTTTTATCAGAGTAATTAGTCTGAAAATATAGTACAATTTTTCAATTTGTTGAATTAGTTAATACTCTTGACAAACTTAGAGTTTATATTTTATTATTTGACATTTTACAATGTTTGACTCACTTTCGAAACTTATCTCCAACCAAAAAGTTCCACGAGGTAATTAGCTAAACTTTTTTTTGTTGTCTTCTTTGATGTTTCTTCTTTCGAAAAAACCTGCCCCATTTTGGGGGATATTTCCGTATCGTGATCTGTGACGCCAACAATATTCGCCAAGGCGCGATTCAACCAAGGTGATGCAGGAGGCACATAGAAAAACAAATTTGTCTACAGGGATGGGGCGGAGCTTCACTAAAGAGGCAGATCGCGAGTCCCGTGATTATACTTTAAATTCTGATGTCCTTGCTCAAGCGTCATATATCACGTGATTCTTAACACTTTACAATGGATTAAACTTATTTCATTACTTATTTATTTATTTTTCTTAGTAATATTTTCTTTTTAAATCGCTCTTATAAATAATACATTTAATAATTATATTCAAATAAATTTTTAATTTACTTACAAAAAATATTTAAATTCATAATTAAATTAATTATAAATAGCTTAATGATGTTCCATTAAATTTTTCAATTTCTTAAAAACAAAAATAAAAAAATAATAAAACTATTTATATATATATATAGATATTGGTGAAATAAAGAGAGAATTTGAATATTTTATGAAATTTGCGTTACATGGAGAGGAAGACCACGAAAACCTCCACTGTTAGCCTAGCGGTGCATATATATATATTATATATGTACTTACATTATATATACATATATTATATATATATATATATACATATTGGTGAAATAAAGAAAGAATTTGAATATTTTATGAAATTTGCGTTACATGGAGAGGAAGACCACGAAAACCTCCACTGTTAGCCTAGCGGTGGATATATATATACTTAGATTATATATATATATATGCAAATTTCACATATATACTTACATTATATATATATATATATATACATATATTATATATATACATACATTATGTATATACATATATTATATATATACATATATGATATATATACATACATTATATATATATATATATACATATATTATATATATACATACATTATATATATATACATATATTATATATATATATATACATATTGGTGAAATAAAGAAAGAATTTGAATATTTTATGAAAGTTGCGTTACATGGAGAGGAAGACCACGAAAACCTCCACTGTTAGCCTAGCGGTGCATATATATATACTTAGATTATATATATATATATATGCAAATATTATATATATACTTAGATTATATATATATATATGCAAATATTATATATATACTTACATTATATATATATATACATATATTATATATATACATACATTATGTATATACATATATTATATATATACATATATGATATATATACATACATTATGTATATACATATATTATATATATACATATATGATATATATACATATTGGTGAAATAAACAGAGCATTTGACTATTTTATGAAATTTGTGTTACATGGGGAGGAAGACCACGAAAACCTCCACTGTTAGCCTAGCGGTGTATATACATATATATACATACATTATATATATATATACATATATTATATATATACATACATTATATATATATATATATATACATATATTATATATATACATACATTATGTATATACATACATTATGTATATACATATATTATATATATATACATATATGATATATATATATATACATACATTATGTATATACATACATTATGTATATACATATATTATATATATATACATATATGATATATATATATATATACATACATATTGGTGAAATAAAGAAAGAATTTCAATATTTTATGAAATTTGCGTTACATGGAGAGGAAGACCACGAAAACCACCACTGTTAGCCTAGCGGTGCATATATATATATACTTAGATTATATATATATGCAAATATTATATATATACTTACATTATATATATATATATACATATATTATATATATACATACATTATGTATATACATATATTATATATATATACATATATGATATATATACATATTGGTGAAATAAACAGAGCATTTGACTATTTTATGAAATTTGTGTTACATGGGGAGGAAGACGACGAAAACCTCCACTGTTAGCCTAGCGGTGTATATACATATATCATATACATACATACATTATATATATATATATGTCAGGTATATATGCCGAGCTACTTCAAACTACACCATAGTGTGATGATGTTAGTTACCATATTAATTCAATCAACCATGTGATTAATAACAATAACAATAATATTTATTCTTCAATATTAACAAGAGTCACGTAGACACTAACCACTTAGGTTTGAATCACAAAGATTCCAAGTTTTACCTCAAGACAAACAGTTAGTTTCACGGAGAAACAACTTCAACTAACTACTCTTCATTTACATCTAGAATGTTCAAATACACTTTGTTAAGGCAAGCGCCATCTGGCGTGATAACTCAGAGGCTGTTATCTCACTTCTTACAGTCTCGGCCATTCGACAAGTGGCGTCCTCGCCACCTGAGAGAAAAGAAATCTGCAAAGAGAAAAAAAAAGCAGTATACAAAACATGAAAAAAAATTTGAAAGAAAAAACAAAGCTGCATCGTTCCATCAGTAAATCTGCACTAATTTGTCCATGGCTTCATATAGTCTACAGCAGTGGTTGTAAAGTTAGGACCTTCATGTTGCCCAACTTTTTCTACTTGATATCTGTCATTGCATTTTACTTTAACAATCTTGTAAGGACCATGAAACTTTGGACGCAACTTTAAACCAGTTCCAAATTGCGTTCTTTGAATCGCCACTAAGTCATCTTTTCTGTACTTGTGGGGTTGTTTGCACTTTCTGTTGTGAGTTGATTTATTCTGCTCTTGAATTTCCATAATTCGTTGCTGTGCATCACTTCTCAGGTGTTCTCGTTTTTTCATGAAGAAATGTTCATATTCTTCAGTCAATATTTCTTTGAGCTTTAAATCCTCTTTGTTCTTCATAGGAGTTCCTATCAGTAACTGAAATGGTGTATACGTTGTACTGGAAGAAATTGTACTGTTTATAAAACGCTGAACATGTGAAACATGTTTGTACCACTCTAGAGGATTATCGATGGATAGTTTTGTCAAAATCGGTATTAGTGTTTCGTGAATACGTTCAACCTGTCCATTACCGCGTGGTACACCTGCTGTTATTAGAACATGCTGTATTTCTTCTTCTTGGCAATAATCTTTAAATTCGTTCGATACAAATGCACCTCCACGATCTGTCACGATTCTAGAAGGATTTCCAAATATTGATTGCTGAAAGCGTAATTTGTCTAACGCGGCTTGTGAGCTGTTGGTCTTAACAGGGTAGAGCCACACAAATTTTGAAAAACCATCAATTACAGAGAAAATATGTTGATAATTTTTCTTAGTAGAGGGGAGGGGACCTATAAAGTCAATATGATATGTACTGAGGGGTACATCTTCTTTGGGTATTGGATTTAAGAACCCTTCTTTTTTTCCGCGTTTTCGATTACATAAAATGCAATCAACACAGTTGGCTAAGACGTTTTCAACTTTTTTCCGAAGTCCTGGAATATAAAAATCTCGTTTCACAGCTTCTTCAGTTTTTGCTAAAGCATAGTGTCCTTTACCATGGATTTCTTTAATTATATCCGTTTGCATAACTTCGGGTACAACTAAGAGATCACGACCATTGTCATAGCGATAAAGAATGTTATTTCGAATGAAATGTATATTGTCATCACCTTTCGCAAGTAAAGATTTAATTGTGTTAATTTGTTCATCATTTTTTTGAGCAACTGCAATTTTCATGGTGACTTCATCGTGCGAAATTGTGATACACGCATTTCTACTTAAGGCATCTACATGTTTCATCTGTGTAGCAGGCCGGTGCACTATATCATATTGAAATTCCTCAAGGTACAAAGCCCAACGTGCAATTCTAGGGACAATTTCTTTTTTATTCATTGTGTTTTGGAGAGCTGCGCAATCAGTAACAATTTTAAATTTTGTACCTAATAAATAACAACGAAATTTCTTCAATGCTTTAACTATCGCGAGGGTTTCTAACTCGTAACTACTATATTTTTCTTGTTGTGGATTAGTTTTTTTACTAAAGTAATGAATAGGATAAAATTTTTCATGATCAGCCTTTTGTAAGAGTACTGCACCAAACCCAAAACTACTAGCGTCAGTATGAAGTTCTAACTCCGAATTTTGTCTGTATAAGTGAAGAACTGGGTTATCAGTTAAAGCTAACTTAAGTTTTTGAAAAGCTTCTTTTTGATCATTATCAAATTTAAATTCAGTATTATTTCTCAATAAATCAGTAAGGGGTTTAGCTATTTTACTGTAATTAGGAATAAATTTACGAAAATATCCAGTTAAACCGAGAAAACTCATAAGTTGTTTATGTGTTTTAGGTAGGGGAAAATTCTGAACTGCTAAAGTTTTAGAGTGTGAAGGGCGAATCTTGCCATTTTCAATTATGTAACCGAGACATTCTATGGAACGTTTTAAAAATTGACATTTATTAAAATTTAATTCCAATCCGTTATCAGCAGCTGTTTTTAAAACACGTTTTAATTTTTCAAAACCTTCCTCATCATTTTTTGCTGGAATGAAAATGTCATCTAAATAAATAACTAAAGTTTTATCTTTAATTAATTCTCTAAAAACATGTAAAATATATCTCTGAAAAACAGTAGGACTGTTAGCCAAACCAAATGGTACCCGTAAAAATTCGTATTGGCCATTATGCGTAATAAAGGATGTGTATTTGCGACTATTTTCTTCGATTTCACAATGGTGAAAGGCTGATTTTAAATCAATAGAAGAAATTACCTGCGCATCGCCTAATTGGTCTAATATGTCCTCCATAAGGGGTAAGGGGAATCTATCGCGAACAATTTTTTTATTTAATTTCCTATAATCGATGCAAACTCGCGTGGAATTATCTTTCTTTTTACAAAGAACTATAGGCGCGCTAAATTCTGAACAACTTTCACGAATAACACCATCTTTTAACCAGGTGTCTATTTGTTTTTCAACTATTTCTTGCTCTTTAAATGACAAACGACGAGCATGTTGAGAAATGGGAATTTCATCTGTTAATATTATATTCATCTTAATATTTGTTGTTTTAATTTGCGATGGCTTATAATTATTAATCAAAAGAGTTAAATCTTGCTTTAATTTCTGATTCAGAATATGCGATAAATCAAATTCATTATGATCAATGACATTTGAGATCTGAGTTAAAAAAGAAAAAACTTCTAAATTATTTGAATATTCATTTGACTGAAAAGTATCCGAAGAATAAAAACAATTCGAAAGAGGAACGGTTTGTTGATCATAAATTAAGGAATCGCAACTAGGCATTACAGTAGCCTTGAAGGGAGACGCTCTGACTGAGTTTGTAAAAGTTTCGGTTCCACTTCCGAAGGGTGAATATTTCGCGTGAGAAATGATTGTATTTACGTTTACTGTTTTTGGGGTAGATGTATTTTTAACAAATAATTTGCCTTTAGCAAAATTGATATCTAAACAATTAAGCACATCCATTCCGATTATAAAATCGAATTGCATTTTATCAATAACATAAATATTAGCATTAATCGTAAAATTATCTATACCTATGTTTGTATTAAACCAACCTAATGGAGAATAGGCTCTTTACTTATTCCAGATAAAATAATATTAGACAATTGGAGGGGAATATGAGGAAATTTTTGATATAATACATCACTACACATGGTTATCTCACTGCCTGTATCTATAATTGCGTTAATTTTACTGTTAAATATTACAATATTTTTATCAATACGAGTTGGTTGAAATATATGTACGTTTCTTTCGGTACATTCATGAGTGGAATGACCTGATTTATTACAGTTTCTACACTTTTGAATTAATTGATCACATTTTGCACTTATATGCCCATAATTGTGGCAGTTATAGCATTTTATATGAGCCATATCTTTATTTTGATTCGGATTATTAAAACCAGGAGAAAAGGAAGAGATGGGTGTGTTTCGTTTTTGTTGAATTGGAAATGTTTTGGTTTTAAAGATTGAATTCTTATTAGGGGTGTCTACTTTTTTTGTTATTATTCGCGCGTTTTCGTATGTTTCTAGCTTATCAATCAATACGCTTAATTCGGTTAATTGATGTAAATCATCCAATAAATGTTCGCGGATATCTGACGGTAATTTTCTTCTTATTTGGTCAACGACCATATATTCTTTTAGCTTGTCAAAGTCTGTTATTTTCAAACCGCTAATCCACTCGTCGAAATAGTGGTTTAATTGATATGCGAAATCTCGCCAAGAAACATTTACTTCTTTTCTATGGAAAGAAAATTTCTGACGGAATTGTTCCGGGGAAAGTTTAAAGCGTTTCAGAAGCAAAGTTTTAACAAAATTATAGTCTGCAGTTAATTGTTCTGGCTCTTGAGCAATTATTTGAACAATGCTTAGAGGGAGAAGTCCCATTAAATATGTGACGAATTCAGTTTTATTTATATTTATTCTGTTCGCCTGTCTCTCAAATAACTGTAAATAGGTACTGATATCGGTTTCGTTGGCATCAAAACTTTTAATTAGTTTATACAAGTCACTTGTTTTTAATGTTTCTGTTGCTGGAATTGGAGTTCCGTTTTGCCGATTTAAATTTTCCGCTTTAAGCTTTTCAAGCTCAATTTCCTGTGCTAATTTTTCTTTTTCGGCAGTCGCTTTTTCCAAGCGTTCCGAAACAATATTTTCTAACACATTTTTGGCAAATATTTCATCATATTTAGTATCGGAAGTAATTAGCTGTGTTATATTGATAATTTTAGGATTAGGTGGGAGTGTAATCCCTAATTCTTCTGCTAGTTTTAACAGATCTTCCTTTCTAGATCTGGACAAGAAGCTCATTGTTTTATATTTCTTTATAATTCACACAGATTGATTGAATGTAGGGTTTAGTGGCACAAGGTCCAAATGAGGACATGCTGCGCCAAACAATATGGTGAAACAGTTCAAACGTCTAAGTTCATATAAAATGTTAATTGCAGCACAATTAAAACTGATAAAACAGTACTAAGTGAATAAAACAAGATAAATTGTATGGTTAAAACCAGATAAAAAGTATGAATACAGTATAAAACGCGCGAAGTAAGTAAAATGTACAAAGGTGATAAGATTCTAAAAGTGTATAAAACAGTAGATGTGTTAAAACTTTTATATGCAGTTAAAAATACCAACGGCACGTAAAAATGCAAAAATGTTAGGATGGTGAATGTCATCCAACAAATCTTGCATGCATAAAACGGAACTCCCAAAAAACTTTAAACGATGTTGATTAAAACATGGACACGCTATTAAAATATGATGAATTGTGAGGGGAACGTTACAAGTGCTGCATTCAGGAGAAGGCTCTCCAAACAATAAATGGAGGTGAGTTAGCCGGGTGTGACCGATTCGGAGGCGGGTAAGCTTTACGTCAGCACTGGCAAACTGTCTAAATTAGATTTAATGCTATGCAATTTATTAAAAACTTTCAGGTCCCACAGAATAATAGTCAAAAAACATAGTACTCACAGGTTCGTAATTGTCCGTTATCCAATTTCAAGGACCACTTTTGACACCAAAATGTCAGGTATATATGCCGAGCTACTTCAAACTACACCATAGTGTGATGATGTTAGTTACCATATTAATTCAATCAACCATGTGATTAATAACAATAACAATAATATTTATTCTTCAATATTAACAAGAGTCACGTAGACACTAACCACTTAGGTTTGAATCACAAAGATTCCAAGTTTTACCTCAAGACAAACAGTTAGTTTCACGGAGAAACAACTTCAACTAACTACTCTTTAGAGATGTCCAATATTTTCTGGAACAGGTATTTGGAACCTGTTATTTAATCATACCTGTTATAAAAATAACAGGTTACTTCCAAAGGCCTGTTCCAAAATACTAGGCGAAAATTTTAATTCAATTATCTTGGCAAAAATTTATTTTTCTACTTTTTTTAAAATGTTAAACTGTTTTTTTTTTTTTTTTTTTTGGCAATCTTTGTACAGTTTATAATAATAAAAAAAAAATCACGTTTTATTTATTATTACAGGGCCGTAGCCAGACATTGCGAGGGTCTATAAAAATTATAATACTAGAAATACAAAACTTAAGTTTTGCATTTCTAGTATTATAATTTTTTTAGAGCTGTTTTAAATCTAATAATTTAACGAGTAACTTTGCTAAAATCAAATGAATTATTCTAAAAATGTTTATATATAGCTTATTTTCTCTAGTTCAATAGTTAATATTTCTATATATAGTTTTTTTTTTTTTTTTTTTTTCTTTTCATATTGCGTGGTGTCACTAGAAATCATGTCTAGGCAGTTTTGTATAGGTTTGGGAAAAAATTAACAAATACCGCCTATGAAATGTGAGCCACTCTATGAATCCCCCCCTCCCCACCCCTTCTCGTGTCTTGAAAACTTTGAACTCACCTTTTTTTGAAAGGGGAGAAGCACAACCTTTGCTGGGGAAGATTTTTATTTATTATTAGATATTTTATGCTGCTATCTATAATATATATATATATCTATATATATATATATATATATATATATATATATATATATATATATATATATATATATATATATATATATATTAAGGTTAACCCTAAATATGCTAATTAGCTAGCATTAAAAATTATACAGAGTCGAACCAGACACAAAAACTGTTTTACTTGAAAAACAAAATCTTTTATTCAACAAATTTTGATTTGGAGGGTGAATCGCTATCTGTAAAGTATGGTCTCGACAATTTAAGCAAAAAAGCGGTCGTTTAAATCCTAAGTTTAAGTACAATTAGTATTATTATTCACTTTTTTTTTCAGTTTATCGCCATATCTCAAGAAATTTTAAAGCTAGTTGGAAATATTGATCACATAATTATAAAATTTATTTATCCAAAGAAAATTGAATGTAAAAATTAATTTTAAATAATTATTTATTATTGTTTGTTATTTATAATTAGAAGAAAACTAAAATTTAAGCTATGTAAATTTTAGATCATTTTAACTGTGTAATTTTAAAATGCGAAATTTGAACATTATTGATCAAATCGTTTCTAAGTTAAAAAATTTCAAAAAGACTTGACTTCATTCGAATTTTGCATTGTGTCATTTAAAATTAATTAGTTTAAAATGATACATGAGTTAATGTGCATTGGTATTCAAAATTGTTTCAACCATTATTAAACAAATTAGTATAAATAAAGAAATAATTTCAAAAAGATTACATTGTATTTCCCTTAGTTAAACAAATTTTATAATAATGAATAAAAAATTTTTAATTCGTTTAATTTTTTTTTTTTTTTTTTTTTTTTGCTTTTTTTTTTTTTTTGCATGGAATACGTAAAAAGTAAAATTAACAAGCCCAAATAGAATTAAAAGGAAAAACAAATAACCCAAATTCATCGAACAAACGATCGGTTTAGTCAAAGAATGTATTTTATTATACGTACACTTAAAACGTGAAAATCCAATCAATAGAACAAAATTTTTTCAACAGTCTTTTTCCCCCCTCCCTGTAAGTGTAAACATGATATTTCTAAATTTAAAAGCAATTTATAGACTTTTAAAAACTGTTTACTTGTATCAGCAAGAATTAAAAACTTCTCGCGTGAGTAGCATACGTTGTAGTTCATTTATGTCGCAAAAAAGCTGCACAATGGGCTATTGGCGACGGTTTGGGAAGTATCCCTGAGGATGATCTGAAGACATGCCATCACAATTTTGATCCTCTGCAGAGGCGATGTCCTCCCCGCTTCGGTAGCCCGACGACCTGCGCGCGAATTGGAGCACTTTACGGTAAAACAGTTTAACGAGGCCCCGTACCGCACACCCTCGGTCTCTACGCAGACTGATCCAAGTGGTCACCCACCCCGCACACTGACGGCAGCCAGTGATGCTTGACTTCGGTGATCTGATGGGAACCGTGTAGCAGAATTGAACGATCAGTCCACTGCGGGACGTGAGTAGCATACGATAAGTTTTGTAACGTATATGTGAAATCATGGTAAATCTCAATTTCTGTGTTTTCATAGTTTAAAAAATAAAAGAGCTGTAATAGAAGTCATAAAATTTAGTTCTAATAAAACTAGATGTCGTTCTATAAACTTAAATATTAATTCCAATCATAAATTAATAATAGTACTTAAATTTCGTTTCGTTAAAATTATTTCGCGTCCGAAGTAAATCATTAAATGACTTTTTTTTTTTCACTCCTAAGAAAATGATTATTCTGCAATTATATTGTTAAAACACATTTAGGGTGTCTTAAATTTCTTAATAAAAAATAGCCTTTCTAAGGTTTAAATAAAAAAAAATAAATAAAACATTGAAAATTATTGATAGTCAACTGCTAGCCCCCCCCCCCCCTTGTGGTTCTACTTCTGTGTCTTAACAACCTATTATTAATATATTAATAAAACTACCACCTAATATTTTAAACATGCTATATCGGAACAGCCTGTTATTTTTATCACAGGCTAGTATTTTGGAACAGGCGATTTTGGAACAGGCGATATTTTTTCACAGCTAGTATTTTTGGAACAGGTGATATTTTGTCACAGGCTAGTATTTTGGAACAGGCGATATTTTTTAACACCTAGTATTTTGGAACAGGCGATATTTTTGTCACAGCTAGTATTTTGGAACAGGCGATATTTTTGTCACAGCTAGTATTTTGGAACAGGTGATATTTTGTCACAGCCTAGTATTTTGGAACAGATGGTATTTTGTCACAGCCTTTCCTACTATTTTGCAGTTTAAGCTAATTTGCAACAATGCCGGGCACGGTGACCTGTCTTCCATGCCCTTTGGGTTTTCGGGCATATGGGGGGGGGGGGGGGCAGGTTGTTTATAATTGCATTTTCCATATTTCCTATTTCCATGTTTCCTACAAGTTAAATAGAAAAAAAAAAATTCACGAAATTTTCCTAGAAAATATGAGTCTTATTGTTTAATTTCTTCTCTCCTAAGTCTTACACTCTCTCTTTCGCATTTTTTTTTGTTTTCAAGCAATAAATATTTTTACTTTTTATTTCAATATAAAAAGAAGTTGTTAAAATTATTAAAACTATATTTAGTATGTTCTAGATATCTTAGTATGTTTAGTATATTCTATTCAAGCTATATTTAAACACTATATTTTCTTTATATGCAAGCTATATTATCAAACACTATATTTTTCTCCCTATCTTTAATCCTTTTGCACTCCGTATACTTCAATATGGTGAACTTATGTATATATAAATACGAAATCATTTAAACTACATAGTACAATATTTTTATATAATTTCTGAAATTCCAAAAAAATCTAGTTATTAATTATTAAGATATAAAAATTTTAAGTTTTAGAGTTGTAACTTTCGATGTTTATGCAGATGACGAAGCATAAAGGGTAGTACAATAGTACAGAGAGAGGATGAAGAGTAGTAGAATAATATGTAAATATTTTTTTTCCGTGTTAATCTATCAAATGATATTTTGTGAATGATAAAATAACTATTATTTATTTTATCTACTGAAATAGAAACGTAAATGAAACTAATGAAAGGAAAAACAATGAGAAATAATTCCTAACCTTTAGCCAAAGGAAGCCTAAAGTTAGCGATTAAGGACTCTAAAACTAATTACATCGCTATTATTTTTATTAGAAACCTATTTTAGGAAGTTAAGTAATGAAGTTTTAGGCAATTAAATTTTTAAATTTTATACATTTAATAAAAAATTCAGAAATAGTGAATTGTTTACAATAGAGTAACTGTGGCCTGCATTTACTTGAAAGTGCTCCCCATTTTTTTTATTGGTTCTTTTTGCTGCCTACTGTGTTTTCTGCATTAATTACAATCGTCTTTTGGGGGACATCTAACCAAGGAGTTTTACTTGGAGAATCCAGACACCTCTTTACGCCATTGGCCCCCCACCTCCCTAGCTTTCGCTGTGGGTTCCTTTTTCGGCTTTCGTTTTCGAGGTCGACCGTGACCTTCGAGGTTGCGAATTGACTCTCATCAGTAGTTATTTGTTGTGGTAATTCAGTCAATGTTCTACGTGAAGAGTGATTTATTATTTCGCTGAATTTCGTCCACTCTTATACAAATAGATGTCTCACTGGCATTGTCTATTATTTTGTTGCTTAAAAGATTTATTCATTTTGAATTTTTGAAGAAAATAAATAATATATTTTTAAATGATAATATTCAGTAGGAAAGGGAAAAAAATCTATTACAGTTAATTGGGTGAATTTTCGTCCCTTAATAGTTTGAATTTTACTTGACATAAAAATTATCATTAGAGGCTACATAGTATGTAATATTTTTAAATTAATGTGCTAATTGTTTTAAAAGGAAAATATTAATCAAATAATCCAAGAAAAGTTTAGAATTGTTATAAAAAGGCTTGTTTCTTTAAAACTTATGCAATATTCGTATACTGGTGTTTATTTTGAATAGTTAATTTTTTTTTAGAAATGCTTAAAATAATATCGGATTATGCTCTAGTTGTATTTAATTTGTTAAATGTTTTAGCTCGTGCAAATTGGTAAAACTGAATCAATTACATTTTGGTAAACATGTATTTTTTTTTTAGTTCAAAACTATAAAATGATGTTATTCGAATTATTTAAAAAGTTGCATTCAACTAGGTTGCAATGCATGCACAGACTACTTTTAGGTATTTAAGTAAATGAAATTATAAATCACCTTCAGTAAAATTCACTAAATTTATTATGTCTGAAAATATAAATAATTTTACGAAAGTGGCATTAGAATGAAGTGATTAGTTAACTAAGGGATCGTAATAATAATCACAAAACAAATCTTTGGGGAATTGTAGTTAGGGGGTTAAACGAAGGAGAGAATATATTTAAATTAAGCGAGTACCTTCAGATCTGGAAAAACGATCTGTTTCGCAAAAAAAAACGACGATGGTTGCGAAGTAATCATGGGGGCTGGTGAGCGGCAGCAAATAGGGGCCCCTGCCAAAATTGTAGGAGTTAAAAAAAGAGTAATTTAAACACAACTTTGTTTACTAGATATTCGATTTCACAAATGATTTAAAATTAATCAGCTTTATTTATATATTTAAACTTACAAATTTTGTTACACAACTAAAACCTCTATATATTTTGATTTAACAATAATGTTATGCAATGTTGTGTTTTAAATTCAGAATTTAAATTTTTTGAATTTCTGATTTGTCTAAATCTATATTTTAAGTTCTATTAATTTTTTCGTTTTGTAAAATGAAAAAAAATGTTGGCTATATTTTCTCATATAGAAAATGTAATGTCTAATCTCTAAATTGTTTTGATTTAAAAATTATGATACGCAATGTTGTGTTTAAATTCAGTGATTAATTTTTTTAAAATTTCTAACTTGTCTATATCTGTATTTTAAGTTCTATTTATTTTTTCTTTTGTAAAATTTAAAAAAAAAAAAAAATGTTGGTTAAATTTTCTCATATAGAGAATGTAATGTCTGACTTTTAAATTGTTATGATTTAACAATAATGTTATGCAATGTTGCGTTTTAAATTCAGATATTAAATTTTTTTAATTTCAAATTTGTCTCAATATTTGTGAAGTATTTTATTCCATTTGGACAATTTTATTCCATTTTTTTCCTCTTGTGGAAATGAAAATATTCTAGTTATATCGTCAAAAGAATGTAATAGGGAACTCCTAAATTCTTTTTTATTTAGAAACAATAACTCTTGCAATAACTTTTGAACATTGCAATAACTTTTTTTAGTTCTCTAAGCTTTCTAAATTATTTAATGATTGTTAAAAAAGATGCAAATTTTGCAAAATAATTTTTTCGCTGTCACTTATTTCTCCTTACAATGCATTGGAAAAGGGCTATATTTCGTAAAGAAAACTATTGTTTCTATTATTATTCATTATATTTGATTACACTAACAAAAATGTTTTTGAAATGTTTTCGAATGTAAGAAATTAATTCTGAATGATATCTTTTGAACTGCCTGCTCTTCTAAAGTATAATCATAAAAAGAAAAACTATATATACATAAAAAAGGATGTAACATAGTTTTTTTTTTGAACTTAAACAATGGAGAATAAAAGAGAAATTAATATATAATTGCTTTCATATTGTTTAAAAATTAATTAGAAAAAACCTTCGCTATATTTTCTTACCCATAGAAAAAAAATACTTTTCCTAATAATATTGTCAAATTAATAGAAAAATATGTATCTGTTACAAAAATACTTGCCATTTTAAACTATCTTTCACGTATAAAAAAGTTGAATATTTTTTTCTAAGACCTGTTATTTTGGAACAGGTATTTGGAACAGGTATTATTTTGTTTTGTAACAGCTGGAACCTGTTATTTGAAAATACCTGTTATTGCCCATCACTACTACTCTTCATTTACATCTAGAATGTTCAAATACACTTTGTTAAGGCAAGCGCCATCTGGCGTGATAACTCAGAGGCTGTTATCTCACTTCTTACATATATATATATATATATATATATATATATATATATATATATATATGTACATGTATTATATGTATATATATACATATATGATATCTATTCATATTGGTGAAATAAACAGAGCATTTGAATATTTTATGAAATTTGTGTTACATGGAGAGGAAGACCACGAAAACCTCCACTGATAGCCTAGCGGTATATTTACATATATTATATATATAACCCGACGGTAATATCAATTTCATATGTATCGAATATTTTTTCAAGTCAATGGGCCATCGGACATTAATTGTTATATTAAAAAAAGATTATTTTCAAAGTTTCAAGTATTTATGGAGCTGGTAACATGGTAAACAATAGTTTTGAAAATATGTTGAATACAGTAGTCAAATTTTTTAAATTTCTAATTTTTTAAGTTAAACTATTCTTTTTTTGGTTTATTCTTTTTGCATTATTTAATTAGATGATAAAACAATAGAAACATACAAAAATATTGATTATTACTCAATATTATACAGAAATATAAGCAATAC
The DNA here is from genome assembly GCA_949128135.1 of Parasteatoda lunata. Lineage (NCBI taxonomy): Eukaryota > Metazoa > Arthropoda > Arachnida > Araneae > Theridiidae > Parasteatoda > Parasteatoda lunata. The sequence continues at coordinate 103,534,370 of OX421970.1, forward strand.
TCCTTAAGTGGGCGGACTACCCGACTCTCCCCTATATATATATATATATATATATATATATATATATATATATATATATATATATATATATATATATATATATACATATTGGTGAAATAAAGAGAGCGTTTGAATATTTTATGAAATTTGTGTAACATGGAGAGGAATACCACGAAAACCTCCACTGTTAGCCTAGCGGTGTATATATGTATACTTAGATTATACATATATATATACATATATTATATATATATATATATATATATATATATATATATATATATATATATATATATATATATATATATATATATATATATATATATAGTTAATTTTATTGACCATCATCCTCGAAACCATGAACTTCCCTGTTGAACGGTGCCAGACTGTCCACAAGGTAAATGTCCCGGAATCCATGGTGCCAGACTGTCCGAATGGGAAAAATCCCGGAATATTTAATTGACTTATTATTTTCTTTAGAACTATATAATTTTAGTTGTCATTCTTTGTTTTGAAATGCAGAGAGCAAGTTCATCCTTTAAGTTCCAGAGACATTATTTAAGAACCACAATATGCACGACCTTTTAAAAAATATAAACATTTTCAACATGCACAGGATTATAGAAACCGAAGAAACCGCTATTAAATTTGCGCAAGATGTTGGACTTTTACCCACATTTTCTAGTCCTGCACCGAAATGTCCAAAATGTATGTCGGATATGAAACCAACATACATGGAAACCTCTAAGATTAAATTTAGGTACACTTGTAAAAACAAGTACGTAAGTGGGTGCAACTCAACTGTGGCACCCACTGAAAATACTTTTTTCGAAGGATGCAAGGTATATTTCAATGACATTTTAGCGATATTATTTATGTTCATATCTAAGATGAAGGTAACTGAATTAATTTGTGAACTGAATTCGTGGAGAAGATCCAGAAATTTACCTTCTATATCGAGCGATACAGTTTCAGATTACTACTCGTACCTGAGAGAAATATGTGAAGTCATAGCTTCACATAATTATCACCAACTAGGAGGACCTGGTAAGTAATAATTTCCTTCTTTTTTTAAAATGATTATAAATGCTTTTGTTAATTTTTTTAAGTAGCCTCCAAGAATCCTAATAAATCTTAACTCATAAATTATCCATCATTTAAATTGCTTCATTGATTCTTTTATTATTAATAAAAGCATGTAAAAATGCTTTAATCTTTATCTTATCACTTTAGTTACCTAAAAATAGATTAAGTATGTGAAAGCGTAATTTATTTTAGGAATTATATTAGGACAATGAAAATAATGCATTGTTTTTCATTGTATTTTCAGCCGTTTCCTGCTACTTTTACATTATAGCCTATATGTAACCCCATAATGTTCAATATTCTGATACTTGCAAAAGATCAGGAGGCAATGTTATCTGTGATGGTATGGTAATAACGTTGCTTAAAAAAAAATAGGCGCTAATCAAAATAGCATAAATTACAATTCTAACTACCTTTGAATTGAAAATTTTCTATTTGTTTTATTGATTTTTACTTATTTTTATAAATTTTTTATTTCATTTTCTTCATTTCACTTAGTTTAAATTTCTATTATTCCTTCTCTTTGCAACATTTTAAACACTACTTCTCCTTTTAAGTTATCTTCTTAATTATTTTCCTCTAAAAATCGTAAAACTGAGATGGCAGAGCGCAACTATGAGCCAAAAGTAAAGAGTTTTTTTAACAAAAGTTTTGCAATCAAAAATGTTTTATAATCAAGCATTTTGTAATTAAAACAGATTTTTACTGTATAGAGTTTCATTTAATATTTAATAGGGTCCATATTTCCCAGATAGCGGGTACCCCCTATATTTTGGGGAACGGAAATCTAAATCTTTCGGGGAAAAAAGGTACTTTTATTTAGAGAAATACGTTTTTGTATCTGATTTCGTGACTTAAAACATCGTCTTCACTGACTAATTAGCATATTTGAGGTCAGACTCTCGGACCTTAAAGAATGAATCCAAGTACGTTATCCACTGGCAAGCAGGGTTCGTGTTTTTTTTTTTTGATTTAAATCAGATTTTTTTTTTTTTATTCAAACACATTGTAAGAACTTTAATTTATGATTAAAATTACTTTATAAATGTTTAATCAAAATAATATAAATATTAAAACAATATTATAAAAATATTTTAGAAGCTCTAACTTACTAATATAATTTTTCATTAGAATACATAGCTTTGAATGCATAGCAACCATTTTGAAACAAATGCACGATTGAAATTTGAAGACTAGAGGAAAAAGAGAATTTGGGGAGAATTTAATGAAAAGGGGTCTGTCTACGGTTTTCTGTTATTAAAGGTATTTATTTTGTAAAAATTTAGACACAATGTGTGAAAATTAAAAATAATATTAAAAAAAACAACACAAAAATATGGATTCTAATCGTTTCTTACGAAACACAAAAATAAAATTTTAAGAAAAAGTTTTTCTCCTAAAGTTGATTTTGGGTACCGCTAAGCGCTAATCATTTGATTTAAATCAAAGAACCCTGATGCGAAGCAGTCAAGAATTATTAAGTTTTTTCCCCTCTTTGTTTCATACTAATCATAGTTATTGTATAAAAAAAAGATTTTAATTATGTTAGCAACATATTTAAAATCAAATTATTTTGCAGGCAAAACAATTATGGTGGACGAAACATTTTTAGCCAAAAGAAAGTACAACAGAGGAAGAAAAACTTCGTCTCACACACAAACTGTGTTTGGTAAGCATTTACAAAATTAACAAAAATAGAAACAAAATAGATAAATTAGGTTATTTTGATCTTTATTACCGATTTAATACTCTTTTCAAATTTTTTCATAGTTACATTTATAAGACTATAATTATTATTAAATTTGCTTTCGTCTTTATTTTATAGTTTATCTTGGGATAATTTTTATTCGGTATACATTATCATTTCAGGCATGTACTGCAGAGAGACGAAAGAAGGGTTGTTTTTTTTAACTGCAGGAAAGAAAAAGAGGGATTTGTGGCCCATAATACACAGGTACTGCCATCCCGAAACTGGAATAATTTACAGTGACCAGGCTGCGCAGTATAAAGGCGTTCAGAAGCTATTAGAGAAAGTGGAACACAAAACAACCAATCACTCCAGAGGAGAATTTGTGAATAAATCGGATCCCCTGAATACAATAAATCCTCTGGAGAATGAAAATAAACATTTTAAAAAATCTTTGATAAGTCGACGTACAGGTAAATTATACTAAAAGTAAACAATTTTATTCAATTAATGATTTATTATATTATTTTATTATAATTTTTATTTTCATATTTTTTATTGACTTTTCATACGTATTTAATTTTTTATTTATATATATATATATGTAACTTTCACAGCAATAACGATAACCATTTGACCATATGAATGAATATTTATCTTATTACAGATAAACTACTACGACAGTACATGTCGCTGCATTTCTACCGGAGAACAAGGCTGAACGAACATGAAACTTTGGGTGGAAAAATCCAACAATTTATAGACGATGTGAAGTCGGTATATCCAGGTGTGCAAATTACCATTTAATAATTTTAATTTTTGCATTCATTTTTAGTTTTGGAAGTAAGATTTATGCTTTCAATTTCAAACATTTACTTAATTGGTAAATCTTTACCTATCAATGACTTAGGTATTTATTTTTGGAAACAATTATGCTTTAGTCATTCTAAAATAATATTTTTCAATACACACCGTTTTTTAATAAATAAAAAAAATTGGCTTTTTGTTCCATGAAAATGATAATTCTATTTTAAATAAATTTTTAAAGCAGCCTTTTAAACATTTTAATAATTTATTTAGATTTTAAACAATATGTATTTGACGCACTAAAACTAAGTATGCTAAGTATTAAAAAGAAAAAAATAAGGAAGCATTAATAACAAAAATTTCTAAAAAAAAAAAAAAAAAAAACTCTCCATGCCAAAAAGTCATAAGGGTTATTCTATTTCTGCTCAAAAACCATAAAACTTGAAATTACGAAATCAACATTCCTAAGTTTAAATATTTCTTTTAAATTCAATTGATTATTTTATGAATCCTAGAGATCGTTCACTTTGTTACAATTAACGTTTTAGCAAAATGTGTTTACATTAAATTATTATAATTATTTATTTTACAAACAAATTTATTATTTTTTTGTGAGAGGGAAGTATGAAATTTAAAAAGAAGAAAAGATATGAGAGGCCATCAAGGGGGTTAGCGAACGGAGTGAGAAGGGGATCATCACTCACTTAGTAAAAATAAATAAGTCTAAGCTCATTTTGTTTATTGCAGGGCCTGCTTCAGGTGAAGGCTTGAAGTTAGTAGAAATAACGACGCCAACGGCCGAAACAGAAAATATTGAACATCTGATGCCAAAGAAAAAAAAAAAAAAAAAAATGGAAGAGGTAGAATATGAATCATTAGAAGAAGATGAATTTGAAGATGATCCCGGAGATCCGGACTGGAATGAATGGATGGAATAATAAAATGTAAGCTATTTAATTATAATCACAAACATTCAAAATTTAAGCCAAACGCGAAACCCTCAGTGTTTAGTTCCCAAGCATGCTTGGTACTCATTTATCGACCCACTGAAGGGATGAAAGGCTGAGTGAACCTTGCCGTGACCCCCGAGAAGTAGGAGGCCAGCCGGCTTGCTCTCCCTCCAGTGTATGAGTCATTCTCTTTAGGTGGTGTGAGAAGACACTCCTTGAGAAGACGACAGTAGTAAAGGAATGGTGGATTGTTCTCTCGTTCAACTTTAAAACTATGCAATTAAAATTAACTACAGGAAAGTGAGCACGTACGATATCAATTCATTAAAGCATTAACGTTAAAAGGGTAAGTTTATTTATGTTCTTATAAGTAGATTAAGTAAAAATTAGTATAGATGTAATGTGTATGTGTTAGGCCTATTCTTGCTTTGTTTACATTTAGAACTATTTGAAAATTGCTTTTATTTAATTTATTTTCCAGTGTCTTGATTTTTCATTTAAAGTTATATTTCATTAGTTTATAAAGATATCAGTTATACATTTTAGATGGGAAAAAATTCTCTATTTGTGATAATGAACCAACTTTTTTAGTAGTTAAAATTATACTTTTGATATAATTTCTTTCTCAATCTTATTTATTTAATAAATTGTAATTATGGTTTTGAAAATAATTTTTTTCCCAGTCTAAAAATAATTGCAACAGATGTAAAATTAATTAATGCTATAATGATTTTTAATCTTTTAAATTTTGTTATTGACATTACTCGCAGTTTTAGCAAAGATTACGAGTTTAGCATAATTCTAAATATACAAATTCTATTTATTCTAGATTACTGTTTTCATAGAGATCTCTAATTTTTAAAGGTTTTTATTTTCTAATTAAATGTCAAACAGAGGACAAGGTTATTCTTATAATTGCTACTTTAATATTATTTCACAATATTATTTCATTGATGCTTATTATTTTAAGGAAGATATTCAATAGAGTGATTTATTAGTAAATATTTATTGTTTCTTTAATAGAAATTTGCTTTAATATATTTCTTTTCTTTTCTAGCTTATGTGCCATCTTGTTCTGATTCAGTGTTTTGATTCTCTGATTGCCTAAATTACTGAGGAATTCAAGGTTTGTTATATGTTCTATATTAAATGTAATTAAAAAGGTGTTTAAATGTATTTATGAAACATTTAAAAAATTTTAATATGACTACTAAATTAAATATTCAATATTTCCAGCCTTAATTTAGTTTCAGTTATTTTTTAAAGTGCGTATAACATTGACTGTGCATGATAGCTGTAGTATTTTTTCTCTATAAATTAATATAAAGATTAATATAATTAATGTTAATAGTCGTATTTAGCATTTTTTTAAAGTTAAAACTGCTTTATAATTAGTGTGATAAGTTTATAAAAATATCAGCTATACATTTAAGATGGGAAAAAATTCTCTATTTGTGGTTTGAACCAATTTTTTTAGTAGTTAAAATTATACTTTTTTCTTGCAGATGGTCTACACTTGTTCAGTTCCTGGTTGTCGTGGAAATTACGATAAAGAAAATAAAGTTCACGTTTTCAGTTTTCCTGCAGATGATAATCTTAAACAGAAATGGTTACGAGCGATTCCAAGAGAAAATTTCAATGTAACTAAGAATTCGAAGGTAAGCAAGATTAACTTTAAAATTTCCTAGAAGAAATAGAACCTAGAATATTCTTGAAACATTCAAAAGCAGTTATTATATTAATAGTATATTATATTAACAAGTATTGTATATTATATTATTAAGTATATTGTATTAACAATCATTTATACTTGGTTTTCTCTTACTTTCTTTAAAAAAATTTGTTTGAGAACAAAATGCCTGCAGTCATTTACAACATTATATTAGTTTTTATAATTAAAGAAACCTTTTGTATTTTTTAAAAAATTGTGTGAAGTAATTTGATTGCCTGTGATCATTTACATCAACATATTAGCAATGCTTATAAGCAAAATGAAATCTTTTCTATGTTAACTTTTTTTCTTTGAATGTCAATATGAAAAGTCTGAAAATAATACACATATAACTGAAATGCTGGTTTGTTTACTATTTTCAAAACATAATTCTACAACTGTAAACTTTTCCTATTAAAAAAATGATGTTTCTGCACATAGTACAGTTGCAGAATTTTAAAGTAAAACACCCATAGTTATTCACCCATGGTTACATCACAGAAAAAGAAATATAGTAAATAATTCTTCATTTTAGCAATAATTTATATGCTTACTTATGCACATGGTATGTTATACATATATATATCAGACTGATAATTTTTGAAAAAAAAAAATTTAGCAAATTATTAAACCTGTTCATGTTGTATGAAATTTTTCTAGCTAGTTTTTCAAGAAGTTTATTTCTTGTGTTGAGTGAAATACTTAACATTCAGAATATTAACAAACGTTTTATTTGTATTTTAGGTTTGTGAAAGGCATTTTAAGGAGGGGGAGGTGTTATTCAGAACATCATTTTATAATGAAAAAACTGGTGAAACCCTATCTGCACCATTAAAGAAGCCAAAGTTGAAAGAAAACACAGTACCTAGTATATTTATTGGCTGTCCTTCTTATCTGTCTTCATCATCAACCTCAATACGTGAAAGTCCTACCAAAAAAAGACAGCGAATAGAAAATGATCAAGTTGCACTTGCAGTGGCTGAAAGTCTTAATAGTCAAAATGAATATGATCGGAAATATAAGTTTACAAATTTTGATGAACTACAGAGCTGCCTTCAAAACCATAATATTTCCAAACATTGGACTGTTGTCGTAAAAGAAGGAGTTATGTTGTTCATTGATATTAATTTGCACAATGATATTCCCCAACTTCAGTATGCAGTATCAATCAATCTTGATTTAAACTTAAACGTATCTTTTAAAGGTGAAAAACTTTTAAAGCACAAAAGTAGTCTCTTACCTTTTAAAGTTGGTAGTATAAATGATATTCTAAAAGTCCTTGATTTCTATGAAAGTACAGATCCACTTAGTTCGGCTAATCCCTTAAATGCTAAAGTAAATATCATTGAGTCTATTCTTAAAGATTCAGAAAATTTATTCAGTGATTCAAACAAATTATTTTTTAAATTCTTCCTTGAGCAATTAAAACTTATTCCATGTAAACCTGAAAGATATAGGTACTCTCCTGATTTATTAATTTTTGCATCGCTTTTGTTTTATATTTCCCCTCAGGCATATAAGTTTATCCGTACCTCCCAATATTTGATTCTACCAGGTCCAAGTACAATAAGGAAAATTGGTGCAATGCTGCGAAATTCTCCACAAGAGGAAGAACATAAAAATTTTCTTTCTTATGCTAAGCATGCTTTTCTGAAGTTGGAAAATTATGATCATGATGTCTTCCTGATGATAGATGAAATTCACATTAAACCTTTTCTTGATTTTAAAGGGGGGAATATTGTAGGGACTGCTTATAATAGCACTGATTTAGCTACCAGTGTACACGTTTTTATGGTTGGAAGTTTATTTTCTCCTTATAAAGATGTTGTACACATTGTCCCAGTACATTCATTTGATGCATCCAAACTTTATAATTTACTCGATAAAGTTGTAATGGGTCTCGAAGATATAGGTTTCAAAGTGAATGGACTGGTTGCTGACAATAATTCCATCAATCGTAAAGCTGTAAGTTATTTTGCTGATCCTCCACAATTACTTGTAAAATATATACATCCAAAAGATAGTTCACGTCCTCTTTTTTTTGTTATAGATTCCGTCCACATCTTTAAATGTTTTAGAAATAATTGGATGAATAATCACAAAAATGGTTATTATTTTTATTTTCCATCTTTTACATCATCTGATGAAACCAACCCTCTAATAATGACAGCATCTTTAACTTCAGTACGAAAACTTTATGACTTAGAGTGCACAAATATTTTAAAATTTGGATATGGGTTAACACGTAAAGCCTTATGGCCTTCAAATTTAGAACGGCAAAATGTGAAGTTAGCTCAGAAACTTTTTAGCACCAATGTTGTAGTTGCTTTAAAAGAACTTGGTGAGAAATATAATCTTGAACATTACGAACAGACATCGGAATTTATAAATTTAATTTGTACATGGTGGGATGTGGTAAACGTTAAGACTCCCAACAAGGGTAAGGTTAAACGAAATTCAATGTGCGAGCCCATAACATCAAGCCCTTCTGACGAAAGATTATCGTTTTTAAAACAGTTTGTTTCTTGGTTGACACGATGGGAAAATTTAAAATCCAATAATGGCCGACTGTCTAAAGAAACCTTCCTTGCTGCTCGCCACACAACAGAGGCTTTTATCGAAATTGTTAGCTATTTTACAAAAAATTTCAATAAGTCTTATGTTCTTTTAGGAAAAATTCAGACAGACAAACTTGAATCCAGATTTGGTCAATACAGGAGTATGGCTGGAGATCAATATCATATTTCTGTTAGGCAAATTTACGAGACTGAAAGCAAGTTACGTTTATGCCATGAATTAAAACTTGCGTCACATACAAAAGGTGATATAAATGTTGATATCTTTCATTGCGATGAAACTATTATAGACGACGATAAGGAACTCCCAGTGGATTCAATTTTTTCTGGTGTTACAGTTGAAGATAACGACATTAAAGCAATCGAAGACAGTTTGCCAATAATAACTTACCTCGCAGGATATTGCTCTCATGCCGCATCAAAAAAAACGAAATGTGCAGAATGCCGGCAATTGTTATTTGTTGATAAAGACTTGGTCTCTGAAAATTATTTTAATTTAATTGAGGTGAAAGATAGGGGTGGTTTGATGTTTCCAAGTGAGGTAGTAATAAATGCAGTAATTCATACCTACATTGTGGTGCAAAAGTTAATTAGTAAAAAGTATGAGGAAACTTTCATGAAAGCCATAAGTCAGCGCAATGTAGTTACAAACATTGTTGAGGATATTTTAGTTGCAAAAGATTCATTTCTGTGTTTTGATACCTGCCTAAAGGGACATGATTTATTACCATTAATAAAAATAATTCTAAAAGCTGCTACTAACAGTTTACTAAATAATTATTGTAAGGTAAAAAACGATAATTTAAAAGTTAAGAAAATTCCAAACATTACTGTAGTTGCAAAAAATAAAAGGAAATTAGAAACTTATTCTAAGAGTTCAATAAAGAAAACACAAGATGAAGTTAATATGTAGCATATATAATTTTGTTTCAATTTTAATGGATATAATTCTAATATATCTGGATTTAATTTATTTATTGATCAGTTTTACCTTCCTTTTCTAAAAATTATAAATTAAATTTTATAATTTGTAAATTTTTTAGCATTGGCTACTTTAAGAGTCAATTTTTTGTTTTATGTTAAGGTTCATATGTAATATCTCGAAAATAATATCTGATGTTTATATGTAATTATGTATAATTCTTCATCTCAATACTTTAAATAGTTTTAGTTACTTTCTTTATATGTTTTAAAATTTGTATGCAATGTCAAAATCATTACTTTTTTTTTTGTTTTATTTGTATACTTGGAGATTTGCATTCATTATTAATCTCAATGCTTAAGCTCACTTTATTATTATATTTTGTGTAATTGAATAAATTTGTTGTTTTCAATCTGAATTGGTCTCTAAACTTTATGTAAAAACAAACCGTGTTACATAGAACAAGAATTTTCTAACATATAGAATAATAAATTAGTTCTAAAATTTTTACATATCTAGGTTTGTTTCATTTAAAGGCACTTGATTAATACAAAATTATAAATATGTAAAATATTATTGAAATAATGACATTCATGCTTCTTAAATGAAAGTAGTCTTTTGCATTCAGTAATTTTTTCAATTAAGCAATTACTTTTAGATTATTCAATTCAATTTTTAATGATTTTAATTGTGTTGTGTAAATTAATAACTTAAAGCTATTTTATAACAGTATTAAACTTATACTTTCAGTGAACTATTTTCAAAACATATCAATAAAAAATATTACAAGCATTTGTAACATTTATTATGACTTTAATTTTATAAAAGTATTTTTATGCATATCTTATATCACTTATCGCATATCTTATATCAAAGATACTGTTATGAGAGAAAAATACTTAAATGTTTACTTTAATCTGTACTTTCACTCTGCAGAATCGAAATATTTAAAAAAATGTAATTTCTAATGTGTTGAAATTTAAAACATACCAAGAAAGAAAGTTATTTCATTAGCTAAAATTTATTAATTCAGCAATAATAAATTTTAAAACTAAGAAAAGAAATGATAAAAGAACAATAATTTAAAACATTGTTTTTTTAATATTTAAATCAATATATATAGATATATATATAGATAGATATATAAATCAATTTATTTAAATCATCAAACCCTGATATAATCTAGAGTTTTTCTTCACTGACTTCAAAAAGAAAAAAAAAAAGGATTTCGTAAACACAATATTCCGCGACCGTCTTCTACCTACTACCACGACGAATACCCCTTCGCCTAGATGCGGTGACTCATTCCTCAAGCTAGTAGGCCTCTTACTTCTCGGGGGTCACGACCTTGCCCGGCCCGAGGATCGAACCTAGGACCTGTGGCACGAGAGCGCGAAGCGCTACCATTCAGCGACTGGGTGTCAAGTTCTTAATATTCTAAGTCATAAATTGTATTATATTTATTCTTCTTTTCCAGCTCTCCAAGTCCAGGTTCCAGTCTATGAAAGTGTTGGCAATTGATGTTTACTAAAACACAAATGTTGTAATGTATGTAAATTGTGCGTAAATTTAATATGTATGTAAAATAATGTATGTAAAATAAATATTTTGAATGTATGACTGTTTTCGTGTAATACAAATCTATAATCACAAGTTATCATAACAGACGATTGCAGGCGATCATCATTACATTTTAATCAGGTTTACAAGTAATTGCTTACTTCTTGACATCATATCTTCTTTGTATATTATTTGGCTAACTGAATGATGCTCATTTACGTGGCAGAAGAAAAACAGCTAGTGTTCGAGGTTGTTTCCAAAATCGACATGGTCGAAGCAATTTTACAGTGAATCGATTATAGAATTAAGGAATCACTGAACTAATCGATAAATGTTGAATCAACAAAGTGAAACAAAAAAAATCGACGAATCAGATAAATTAATATATCAGCGAAACAAGAATTCAAAATATCAGTGATCATTTCAACCAAAGAACAGCGAATTTATTAATTAGCCAAATGAGTTATTAAATTAATAAAAATTAAAGAATATTGGATTAATGAATCATGAGAGAATTGATGATATAGTTAATTAAAATAACCAGAAAACCCATCATTTACTCATTTATTGACTAACAAAATAATTTATAAAGAGAATAATTCTTTGATCTGGTTATTTAATTATTTTTATCAGTAATTTATCCTTGATTAAGTTAATTGCTTATTCATCTACCAGCTGATAATCATCGTGAAAACATACATAATAAGGGTGGTCATCACGAAACCCCTCTGTAATATTGTCAATTAATTTTTGTGATCTCAAGTTTCACTTTTTCCTCAGTACTATTTTCTTTTTTAATGCACACTTGTTTCAATAGGACGTTTTAAATATATAAATATTACATTTACAAATTATATTTTAATTCAATATTTAAATTAGTCCATAATGAAATTAAAAATTAATTATAAATACCCTTAATATAATTCGATTAAATTTTTAATAGCTTAAAAACAAAAAATAATAAATGTTTTAGTATTCAATTTATAAGTAACTTAATAAATGTAAGAGCGAAAGAATTTTTTTTATAAGAGAGATATCTAAAATAAATGAAAGGGAGGAAATATAATGGACTGGTTAATTGTTATAATTATGTATATATATATTTATAACAATTAGTCCTTATACTTAAATAATACTTGAATACTTACACATATACATACATGCACATATACATACATACACATACATGCATAAACATCTACATACATACATAAAAATATAAATACACACACACACATATATATAGGATAGATATATAATATATGTATATATATATATATATACCGCTAGGCTAACTGTGGAGGTTCCCGTGGTCTTCCTCTCCATGTAACGCAAATTCTCTCTATTTATTTCACCAGTATATATATAATATATGTATGTATATATATATAATATATGTATATATATATAATATATGTATATATACATAAATCTATATATAATGTGATATGTATATATGTTACGGCCAAAGTCCGAAGTCGGCCAATTCGCGAATTGGCCAAGGGCGCTGCAAATTAGCTGGCCAAAGTCCGAAATTTTTCTTGATTTCGGGAATTGGCCGCCCAAATCACGAATTGGCATGGGAAGATCAGCCAAAGTTGGAAGAAAAAATCATTATACCGGGCAGGGCATTTGACCTTAAAAAAACATCAATTTAGGATATACCGGGCAGTGGCACTTGATCTTAAAAAACATCAGTGTAGGATATACCGGGCAAATGTATACCGGACAGGGGCACTGAACCTTAAAAAAACATCAATGTAGGGCATACCGGGCAGTGGCACTTAACTAGACCTAGTATGACAAGACCTTTGGTGTATGCATGACAACTAAATCGACAACTTAATAATGATTATTTAATTAATGATTGTTTAATAGACAATTTAAAAACTTCTATTTTTTATATTTTTAAAGAAGAAGATTTATAAGAATTATTTATATAATTATAAAAGGCCGCCAAAGTAAAATATTCACTGATCGCTTCAATTATTTCGGACTTTGGCCAGCCATCCTCGGCCACTTCGCGATCCGGCCGTAACATATACATAATATGATATATATCTATAATATGATATATATATATATATAATATGATATATATATATATATATTTAATAATATGATATATATATATTTATTTTAATATATATGTGCATTTATTAATAGATATACATTCATATAAAAAATTAATATGCATATCTACAAAAAATTAAATTAAAAATACAGTTTTCTATGAAAACAAAGCATGCCCCCCTCCCTCACGCTACGCATATGGAGACACGTGAACGACCGTCATCTTGTTCAACAATTTGGCGGGCAATTCAGTTTTGCTTTAATGTTGACTTGGCATGTTCACTTTTCCCCATGTCATAACGTTTGGCATTTTTAAATACATTTTATTAATTCAATTTTCGAATTTTAACTTCGACAGTGCTAATAATTTTAATTTCATGTTTTAGAAATTACCCTACTGCTTAAACAAAAGCATAATTATTATTTTTTAAAATGAAATCAATACCGAGCAAAGGATTAACAGTTTTTTTAAAAACTGGATTCAGCAAATATTTTATAAATTATTTATAATCAACTTAATTTGTGATCCGATAATTGAAAATCAAGAATGCCTACTTCCCCCGAGACATTTTAATTTGTATTTCCTCCAGTTTCCGTGATTTATTTATATATCTAAGGATAATTTCATTGAAAGAGCTGGTAAGTAAATTTACAATAAGTTAGAACTGTATTTTGATGAAAGAAAAAACTTAGTTTACATTTTTATTAATGACACTAAGTATTTTTTAGTTCAATTAACTCGTGATTTGTTTTTTTCAATCGATTTCCTTTTTTAGAAAAAATTTCGGCAATTTAGAATAATATGTTACAAGAATTTATTTTAAAAATAATTACTTCTTCTTTAACGTTTAATTACAATACTTTTTTGTCAGAACAGTGTTGCATGAGTTAGAATAAATGTTTTGTTTTAAACGTATTTTGCTAATCAATAATTAACAACTTATATATTCATTTAAAAGATTGTTCTTTTCCTAAATTTAAACTAAGTCTCTTTGTTTTTATATTTGTATAGTTTCCACTTCCAGTAATTTCCACTTTCGTAATTCAAACAGCTCCTACATCATGAAGCCCATCCCACTCCCGACGATTTGCGAAAACGTCATTTTTTACGTTTTTGGCCACGCCCCCTCAAAAAACTCCCCGCAGGCACTCGTAGGGATCTCGCCAATTTTGGCGTAGATCACGATACGGAAATCATCCCCCATTTTGCCCATATTGCGAAGGTGGACTAAATATACCAAAAAAACAAAAATTTTCATTTTTTCGCGTTATTTTGTATAGATATTCATATAAAATATTATTATTGTTCTAAATGAAGTTTATTTATTGTGGAAATTGCATCCTACTGTATGAAATATTTGTTTTATACAATGGTTTCAAATTTTTTTTTATATAGATGGCGCTGTTTTTCAATTCCTTAATATCTTATGATAATGCAATGGAGGATTTTCGATTCTTCTAAACGAACTATGTTATGTTTATAGTGAAAATAACTCATTAAATTTCGGATTTAATTATTAATTTTCGGATTTAGCATCATTTATAATTTATCGTATATAAATGTATTGAATAAATACGTGTCACAGGTGAAATGCATAGAAATGATTCCATTGGTAGATCTAAACAAACATGAACTCGGACTTGGAGGTTATAATTTTAAAACAAGAATTGGTTGATTTAGTCCACGGTAGATTCAGTTATGTGTCACAATGCACAAATTTAGTATTGAACTATATTATGGAAAAAAGAAATGTAGATATCGTAGATTCTGATGACTTAAGTAGATTAACGAAGTCTGTGAATACATTGCTATGCAAATTCAAACAAAAATGGGATGCATCAAATCGGATGAAAGACAGATTTCTCAAACAAAATTCGAATTGGTTGCAATCTGCTTTTAAAGTTGGAAGCTTGAGAATCAAGATTAAAGATTTAACGTCTACTTCTGCCGAGAAAAACGTCCAGGAAGACCAAGTCTCGAATTTTATGAAAAATCGGAACGATCGAAGAGGCGAGAAATTGCTAAAGTAAGTTTAGAACTTAAATATGATCCAAATAAATTAAAAGATCCAGAACAGTCAGCAAAAACAAGGAAAATGCTTGATGAGCCCAGGAATTTAATAGTAAAAAAAACATTGAACAAGCTTTACTTTTTTTATTAAACAATTCACTTTCAAAAGCTCAGTATACAAATATGAGATTAGCCAGCATAAAAAGTGGGGCTGATATTTGGCCTGCTTATAATATTGTCAGAGAAACTAAAATTATTTGTAGACCACCATCAAGCTCAATTATTATAACTGAGACAGTTGCAGAAGTATCACTTCAAGGTTTATTAAACCACACCGTAAGCAGAATTTGTAGTTATCAGTCAGAAGTGATTCTTCAACTCATGAAAACAGCAGAAACAGAAGTTTTATTATTTTGCTCATGGGGTTTTGACGGAAGTAGTGGATATTCTTCATACAAGCAATTACATAAAGAAATTGATCACTTAGATGATGAGCACTTATTCGTAACTACTTTAATTCCTCTTCAACTATCAAACCAAAATGGTGAGATATTATGGTATAATAGAATACCTCAATCCACAAGATTTTGTCGTCCCATTAAGCTTCAGTTTATTAAAGAATCTAAAGAAGTTATTCTGTACCTATCTGTTATTTGCATCCCCAAATTTGGACTCCATGGTGGGTGATGCCGCCGATAGTTGAAATTTTTAATAATTTCTATAGCTGACAATAGAAAGGTGTTCAGTTCCGCACACCAATGCAAATACAGCACAACAACCTCCTCACCGTTTGATTACTCTCGTTTCTACATTAATACTCTCACGAACCCAAAACTACCTAGCACTTCATTTTCCAGAGTCTCTCCGATTTTGATTCACAAGGCTCTTCTCTCTGTCAAATTAAGAGTCTGATTTATTTAATATCACTTAAAATTTTGACTGAAAATAATTTTATTTTCTTCTTTATTAATCTAGTTAATTCTCTTAAAATACATTTTGCTTGTGTGTAAGTAATTTTAACCACCAAAAGTAATTTTCATTTTGCCTTTTCATTTATAAATTATATATATATATATATATAATTTAAATTTTTATTTTAATTTCAGTATTAAACATTTCATTTGATTCTTAATAATTTAAAATAGAAGAAAGAAAGCGTCATAAATAAATACCTAAGACTTTTTTTGAATTAAATTTCGTAGCTGCTTTGGCTATTCATTATGGCTATTATTCTTTAATGTCTTTTCATTTAAAAATTCCATTATCTTAGCCCAGAAATAAGTCTATAAAATAAAAAGATATACTGAACGTTTTAATCTGAATAACTTTTGATCCTAAATTCGAAAAATTCTGAACTAAGGTGCAATATTCCTAACATAACGAAAGATATTCTATATAACAGTGAAGATGATAATTTAAGTTTCAAAACCGCGCACAAACATGACAAGTACGATAAATTTTGAACCTTTTTTTTAACAATTTTAGTACTATTTTAATATGTTTTATCTCGCTTTTAGAACAAATTATTATAAACCAAAAATTCTCTGCATTTATTAATAAAATTTACTCATTCGAGGATTAAATCTTATAAAAAAATAATAATAATAAATAAACAAATAAAATAAATAAATAAAAATTAATAACAGTTTTTTCAATTTAAATAAAATGATAATATCGTATGTGGCAAAGATACCATTTAAATAATTTCAATCTTACTATTTGAGCATTTAAAAATTACACATTTTTATACATTCTAAAATATATGCTTTACAATGAAAATCTGTTAAAAATACTTTCACCATAAACTTATTTTAGAGTAAATAGGCGCAAACAGTATTTGATTCGCACTTTGGGGAAATCCTCAAAATTGAAAAATAAGATTCAGGTTCACCTTTTTAATTTGTCTTCTAATTAAACCAAAACTTATCAGCTATTCCCACATTTATTTCTTTTCTTATTAATTATTTATTATCTATTTATTATATGTGCTTGGAAAAAAAAACTTTGATTCTAAATTATAAAAATAAGATTCTATCAATATCATACTTATGTAAACAATCGGTAGAATTTAAAAAAAGTAAAAAAAAGGAAAGGAAGGAGAGAATATTGAGAAAGAATATCTTTTAGCGAAAAACAGCCAATTTTGTAGCTACACTTTTAAACTACTCCCTTTGAAATGTACTTCCTGCTCTCTTTCCCCACCTGTGACGAATTTTGGTAAGGAGGAGAGTTCGATAATTGATGTCACTGCTTGAAGGGGGTAGAAACGCAGTTCAGGCCGACCCGAAAATTTTGTGCAAGCCTAGACCCCTTTAACACTCCCCCTTCTTTGTCCCTTTCTAGAACTCGAATTTCATTGGGTTAAAAGTAAAGAGGAGTTTTCAATTGGACATCACGTCATTTATCACCAAATAACTCTTAAGCTCTGCCCTGAGATTTTTCTGAGTTGTTACATTAGTTTAGTTTTAAAGCTAAATTTTTTTGCTTAATCACGTCATGCATCCAGCGCTTGTTAATTTCAACCGCTACCGCGGTTTTGCTTCGATTTTAAGCGATTTCGCTGTGTTAATAGAGGTTTTGCAGTTTTACTGCTTAATTATCAAACCAGAGGATAAACCTTTTTGTCCAAAATGAGGCTGTTTGACTCGAGAAGCAAAGTTGGATACACATTTCAGTGTTCGAAAAGAGGACCCATGCAACGGCAAAGTTAATCCAGCGGATAACACCTTCTTCCAAGGATGTCGGTTACCAATCGAAGACATTTTCATCATAATAATCGAATTCGTTTGCAAGGAACGAATAACTTCAGTTTTAGAGCATCTAACTTTATTTAGATGATCGACGGAAGGGAAAAGATTAGGAGGCCCTATTAGAAAACCAACTACGTCCGTGTCGAACACAACCGTGGTCGATTATTTCAGTTATTTAAGAAAATGTAGCTGAAGTGATAGCCTCCCACAATTATCATCAACTAGGTGGAGAGGGTAAGATCTCATTTTATAATTACCCGATTGCTGGCATTTAACAATTATGCGATTATAATTTAAAATACAATGTAGTTGATAGGACGTGCCATACTATTACTTCAGTAATATATATATATATATATATATATATATATATATATATATATTATATATATAATTTTTTTTTTAAGGCAAAAGTGTGATGCTAGACGAGAATTTTTTAACAAAGAGGAAGTATCATAGAGGTCGACGAACAAACAATCATACTCAAACTGTTTTCGGTAAGTATAATGTAATTCTTTAGTGATAATTTAATAGGTTCGGTTCGGTAAGTATAAAATAGTTGAAACAGTAAATTTAATTGTGAAATGTTACAGGATTGAATGATAAAATAATATCAGTTAGTTTATTTTTCATTTTAGTTCATCAAGATGAAAGCTGCAACCGAAAATAAAATTTTATTAAGAAAACAAATCTATCTCATAGAAATATTATTACTTTTTTGCCTTTATTTCACAGGAATATTTTGTAGAGAAACAAAGGAAGGGCTTTTCTTTATGACCAACGGCAAAAATAAAAGGGATTTGTGTCCATTGATAAGCAAGTACTGCCACCCTGATACTGAGGTCATTTATACTGACCAGGCTAGACAGTACTCTGGAGTGTCGGTACCGTTTAATGACGCATGCCATAACACCACAAACCACTCAAAAGGAGAGTTTGTTGATAGGAAGGACAAGGCTAACTCTATCAACCTTTTAGAAAAAGAGAACAGGCAACTAAAGAGAAGCATTGTAAGCCGACAGTCAGGTACTCCTTTTCCCTCCGTAATATTCGTTAACAAAGTGCAGCAGGTAATTATATTATTTAAAACTCAAAGTTCTTTTTTTTAAAATTTATTTTAGACAAATTACTACGACAATACATGGCTCTTCATTTTTACCAGAGGATCAGACTCGACGACGTTGAAACTTTAGGGGAAAGAATTGGGTATACTATAGCCTACGTCACAGGTTGTGTTATTCCTACTAAATTTAACTAATGAACGGCATTTTCTGCGAGCCTTACTTCCAGCCACAAATAAACAAACGTAGTGTTTGATCATTTAAATAGCTGCTCGCCAGATAATATTGCATTATAAAGAAAAATTATTGATAATCGATTTTTGATTACTAATTGATTTTGTTGTTCCATCTAAGTAAGTTAATGTATTTAGTAAATATATTTAAAACTCAGTATATTAGTTAAATTAAAAGTTTTTTCTCTTCTGACAACGTGAGAAACTCGAGTGTTTTGTGGTTACTTTTCACTATTTTAATGAAAATTATTTCATTATGTAATTAATAAAGTGCGATAGGAATTTTCACTTATCTTATAAATGTGAATAACTAATTGTTTTATTAATTATACGCCCATTCAAGTTGCTGTTCGATGAGTTGGTGTGAACACAAACGACATTATCGAAATTCTTTCTCAGTAAAAGTTCGTGTATTTAGCGAATAAATTTGAAACTAATTGTCTTTATTTTAAACTATATTTTTTTAAATGCAAATGAGCAGTTGTGAAAGTTCAGTGTTTTATGGTCACTTATCACAATAATATGAAGTACTTACTGTTTCATTAATGCAGTACAAATTCTTTTTTATTTTATAATCTTTCCAGTTTAGAAGTTTGTTCGATGTGGTTCAATTATTTCAAAAGGATATTAAATAGATCCCTTTCAATACCTATATTAGTTCAAGTCATAGTATTGTTGGGTAGCTATCTGTTAACTTCTCTTTTATTATTACTTTAATGAAGAGTACTTTATTTTGATTTATTTCTATATGTTTGTATTAGCTAAACAGATAAATATTCTTGGATTGTGTTTTTAAGAATTATAATATTTATTAATACTTTAATGAAGAGTACTTTATTTTGACTTATTTCTATATGTTTAGCTAAACAGATATATATTCTTGGATTGTGTTTTTAAGAATTATAATATTGATGCTCTTTCAACAAAGAATATATGTTTACCTGTGTCTTTTAATCTAATTTTTTTATTAGAATTTGTATCTTTATTATTACTTTACTTATTTACTTTTTTTGTTTAAGTTATTGAGTATATTGCATCATAAATATTTACAAACTAGTAAACCCCTGGAATAATCAGTACAAGTAGTAAATTTTGTTACTGATTTGCGTTTATTAAATGTTGCACCTTTTTACTTGTATTTGTACTTTTATTCGTATATGATATATTGTTTTCATTGTTATTTCTAGCTCAGTATCCAAGATGCCATGTGCTTGTGTTGCGTATGGGTGCTCCAACAATTCCTATAATTGATTGTCGGATAACGAAAAACGTGCAAATAATTCATTAAAAAAAGTTTTAAAAATTTTTGACATAGTAAAAGCTGCGCTACAATATTTACTTTGCTACTCATTTCAATCTAAAGGAAAGTAATAAATGTAGATGAAAGTAATGTACAACATTTGTATTAAGTTAATCATTAATAATCTGTTCTTAATGTTATTAGCTGAAAAAATTCATTTATTTTATTGTTTATTTATAATTGATGTATTTTCTCATCTCATCTACTATTCAGCATAATTGTTACATCACTTAAATAATTTTCCTATATTTATGTTTAGGAAGAAGAGTAATAAAAAAAGACGCTGTACCAACCAAGTTCTGTTTCATTCCCAAAGCGTGACAGGAAACGAACATCATATCAGTTTCAGTGAGTAAAAACACCTGAATATTTATTTAATAAAATAATTTTAGTTTAGTATCAGTGTTGCAGTAATATAGGAATTTCCTCATTGGAAGTCGAACACTCTATCATACCTGCAAAGTCTCCTGTTTTATTATGACTATCTCTTGATTACCCGTATATTCACAAATTTCTCTGTAGTTGTTGAAGAAATACAAAAAAGAAAAATAATGTTGATAAAATATCCATTGATGGAAAAAATACTTCTCTTATTCCTCAACAAATATTGCTATTGCCAGTACTGCAGTATGTTGAGTGTTAATTGTTTCAGTTGAATGAATAACTTTAAGTGTGATGGCTCAGGGGATAGAGCATTCGCCTTTCAATGAGGTGACTGAGTTCAAATCCCAACGATGATTGGTCAATACGAATTCTGCAACCAGCTTGTACCGACCACAGTCCTGACATGAAATATTCTCAGTGGTAGATGGATCATAGGTTATAGGCCCCTTGCTGTCAGGCTAATTGTGTAAGGTTTTCCTCTTAGTGTAACTCAGATGCGGATTAGTTCCATAAAATTATCTATTACTCTATTGTCGGAACCATCACAGCTCTGATAGTGATGTATGCATTTAATTTTGAAATTATCATTTAATAAATGTTTTTTTTTTGGAATATAATATTCATTTGGTATAAGTATAAATATATTCATTTAAAAATTTGCCTTTAAAGCTGGATTTTTTTTTCTAATTTTTTTGATAAACCACATATCCACAATTGGATTCAATCGTGAATTCTTACTTTATCTTATTTTTTTATGTTGATATTATTAGTATATAATGGGAAATAGTTAGTGAGTATGGGTATATTATTATCACAAATGAGTAAAAAATTCTTAAAACTCAATTTAATTATATTGAAAAATTTTAATTTCTAAGTCTAAGATTCTTTAATTATATTTTTGATTCTTTTTGCATTATATAATAACGTATTTAGAACAGGATGTCACTTCTTTCAAGCTGTGGGTTGCCCTTTTAGAAAAAAAATTTTTAGCTTTCATTTAGTTTTATTTTTGGTATTCATATAATGCATATTTTTCTACCTATGCATTGTTTTTTTTATGTAACAGCAAAAATCTTCTTCCTTTTTCAATTCTAAAGAATTTTAGAAAGGGAACTAAGAAAATGGAAAAATATTGTGAATAATTTCTTTAAGATAAATATTACCAAATATTTCAAGTAGAATACAAGCATTGAAGATAAAGAATAACTGTGGCATAATAAAATATATATATATTTTTTTGTATTATGCCACACAGTCATTATTTATCTTAACAACACATTCTAGTTATAGTTGCTCTGTTTTCTACAGTCAGCCTGTGGACTGATCATAAAGACACTGTTCCCAGTAAAACACTGAAGTCAAGCATGACTGGCTCTGTATTACGCATGATGTATTTAATTTATCTTTATAAAAAAACTTATGATATTAAGCAGAATTCTGTGTGGGTTGAGCCAATAATTTCGTTGGTTACATAGTTTAAAATTTGTTTTCAAACTTCCTTGTTTGCCAGTCGCATCCTTGTTATCAAGATAAGTGTTAAGATTTGACATAAATGCAGTAGATAAGAGAATAGAAATTTATATTGCTGTAAACAAGAGTGACCACTTTTGTTTCAATAAAATTAATGTTTTTTTTTAATAGTTTTAATAAATTTAATCTTTGTCTCTCAAAAAGGTCTCCTTCTACAAGTGTGGACAACATAGATAACGGAGCCACAAGCAGTCATGAAGTTATTGATTTGCCACCAGCAAGAGAGATATCTACTCAGACTGAAGGTGATGTTGTGTCTGCCTTGTTGGCAATCAATACAGCTCTGGAAGAAGAATTAAAAACCTTAAAGATTAAAATCACATCAATCCTTTTCAGAGTTGATGCCATTCCAGATGATGTTCATATGAGAGCTGTCACCGGATTCTCTAGAAATATTTTTCACACTGTTTTTTCATTCCTTTGCCTAAATAACTGCACGAAATATGTTAATAACCTGTCTCCTATTAATCAGTTTTTTCTTTTTCTTGTTTATCTTCGCACTGGCGTATCCCAGAACTTTTTATCTATACTATTTCAGATTCACCAAACAACTGTTTCAAAAATTATTAACCATCAATCCCATATTATTTTCTCCAAATTAAAATCTGTTGATATCTGGCCTTCTCGTGAATCTGTCAATAAAAGCATGCCTTTAATTTTAAGAAGATTTCCCAAATGTCGCCTAATAATTGATTGCACGGAATTTCCTATCCAACAACCTTCTAGTCCTCTTCTTCAACAACAGACCTTTAGCCATTATAAAAATACTAACACTCTAAAAGCTCTAATTGGCATAACTCCTTCCGGTGCCATCTCCTTCATATCTGATCTCTGGGGTGGCTCAATTTCTGATAAGGAATTGTTTCTTAAATCTAAATTGTTAGAAAAAGATGATCAAACTTGGCAGATAAAGGGTTTAAAATAAGTAAAGAGTTGCAACAAAAAGGATGCACACTTGTTACTCCTCATTATTTAGTGGATAAAATTCAATTTTCTCCTGTTGAACTGGGCGAAAATAAGGTCTCAAACCACAGGATACACGTAGAAAGGGCTATAAGCCGAATAAAGATTTATAAAATCTTCGAAGGGTAAACTTTGGCCCGCCATTGGGACATTGTAAATGAGTTTTTCTTCATAGTTGCTTTTTTTGCCAACTTTGGCAATCCGTTAATAAATTTGCAAAATTATTAAATTTTATTGTATATATTTTGTTGTATTATTAATCTTTTTTATATTTTATCTGTATATATTGTATCATTCTTTATTAATTTTATTTTATCTGTAGATATTGTATTTCTTTGTATTGTATATATTAAAGTTATATTTGCATGAGATTTTTGAAATATTCCTTCATTAGTGTGTATGGTTTAATTAAAAGGAAAATATTAATAATTGACTGAATGTTACTAATGATCATTTAAAATAAGTACAAGTTATTAATAATTTATTTACATTAGAAACTAAAAATACATACAAGTATAATACAATTTAAAACATTATAAAATATTTAAAAGGCTAAGTTTCAATTTAGTTGATAATGGCTTTGTTTTCAAAAATAAAATGCTCTCAAAAAGAGAATGAATAAATTAAACAATTTTTGAAACTATTTCAAAACATAGTGATATTTGAAGCACAAGGTAACAAACAGGTGCATATGATTTTTCAGGATTATTAATTCGTATATAAGCAATACAATACAAATTGCTTACAATTAAAATAATTATAAAGTATATACAAGTTCACGTTTGATTTCAGTTGCCAATGGTTTTGCTTTTAAATGTACAATTCAACTTTCAAAATAAATTTTAAAAAAAAAGGAAAAATTTTGAAAATTTCAAGTTATACTATAATAAATCTATGCGATGAAATTTGAAATAGTTGAAGTGCCAGGTAAAAAAAATCACATATGTACCAAAACAGAAACTAAAAATATATACAAGTATAATACAATTTAAAACAACATAAAATATTTAAAAGTCTAAGTTTCAATTCAGTTGATAATGGCTTTGTTTTCTAAAATAAAATGCTCTCAAAAAAAAGAATGAATAAATTAAACAATTGTTTTCAAACTATTTCAAAACATAGTGATATTTGAAGCACTAGGTAACAAACAGGTGCATATGATTTTTCAGGATTATTAATTCGTATATAAGCAATACAATATAAATATAATAAAAAATTGCTTACAATTAAAATAATTATAAAGTATATACAAGTTCACGTTTGATTTCAGTTGCCAATGGTTTTGCTTTTAAATGTACAATTCAACTTTCAGAGTAAATTTATTTAAAAAAAAAAGGAAAAATTTTTAAATTATACCAATATAAATCTTTGCGATGAAACTTAAAATAGTAAGAAGAAGTGCTCAGTAATATAAATCACATATGTACAGAACAGAAACTCATAATATATACAGATATAATACAATTTAAAACAATATGAAATATATAAAAGGCTACGTTCAGCTAAATATTCATGAAAAATTTAATAATTTATAAATTAAAATATTCAACATAATGAGATTTTTAGAATGAGGAAGGAATATTTTTATTTTTTGGCATAAGGCTTTTGAGTAAAAGAAATGAGAATGATTAATATTTAATGATATGCTTTATATATTATTATGATAATTTTGAAAAATTAAAAAAGAACTTATATTCTAGCTTGAAAAAAATTATACAAAGATTTTGCCAAGCTAAAATATAGACTCTTTAATAGTTAATAAAGGCAAATAAAACTTAAAATAAAAATCTTTTAACTTTAAAAACATTCCTTCCCACATGGGTTTGTTGAAAACTATTCTCTCAACAAACACAGGCTCATTCTCTTTAAAATATAAAACAAAATAACATTCACTGATATTTGCCAATGCCATTTGTCCTTGAATCTGATACATGTAGGCATGATCATCACGGAGTTTAAAGCCTTTATTTACATCAACTTCAAGACAAAAATTCTTCCTTAACATCACTAAAAAATTCAAACTTAGCTTAGTGGGATTATAGACGCATTTAATTTCCACTAGAATGGGGTCTCCAGGAGCATACAAAAGGCCATCTGGAGAAGCACCCAAAAAGGGATAAAATGGATTCACAATAAGTCCCGTGTTTCTGAAAGTATAATCAGAAAACTTGTGAGCAATAATGGTTTTGACACCATTTTCACAGTCACGTCCATGGGCCACAGCAGGTATATGGGATAAATCCTTCGAATTACCTTCATATAACTGCTGGGCCAAAACATCATGAGCTGAAACACGGGTGCAAATCCTGTGGAAGTTCGAGGCAGTTAAACGAATTAAACGCTCAAACTTCCATGTATCACTCTGACTTTGTTTTACTGTTGACTTTTCAACAGCAATTGCTTCATCCAAAGTGACTATTACCTTATTGTGCATGAACAAGTTCTGTACAGGTTCAGCACAATCAGGTATAATAGTGTGCATACCCCCAATAACCAATGCAGGAAGAGGTAAGCTTTTGCTGTACGCTAAATCATCTTTGTCACATTGTGAAGGATTCACAACGTCAAAGATGGGAGCATTTAAACACATAGCATTTAGGGCACTAAAATTTAAATCCGCAGAAACATTTGAATTGAGAAACTCATTGGCAACGAAAAAATTTTTTGGCTCTCGCTTCACTGGCTTCTTCTGATGCCATCGCTGTAAAACCTCAGTAGGGGCAGCATATAACTTCTCAGCACTGTAGCTTTGGATTGCATAGAGCAATGCAAGAGAGTGCTTGCAAACAGCCAGCTCTACTCCTCCAGCACAATCACACTTTGCATTTATGACCTAAAGAAAAATTAAAGAGTAATAAATTTTAATAAGTAAATATATTATCAAATATTGCAAAGTTTTTTTTTTATTGACAATAATATAAAAAAAAAACAAGTTTATTAATCATTTTGTTTTCACGCACATTACTATATTTAGTAAGCATATATATATTACCTATTATAAATTTATAATCTGTAAAAACTGAAATTTCATCTGACTTTTAACTTTAATAAAATAAAACTGAAATATTTAATGGTCTTCCATGTTTTTATAATAAGATTAATAGAAAGTGAAATTAAAATGACATATTATTATAATGTGTACCAGCTACTTCTCCCATTTTTTCAAATATTTTATCTACGGAAAAAGGCTTTATTTTTAGATAAATAATTTTAACTTCGTATTTTTAATTTCAAAAAACAAATTAAACTAAAAATATGAAAAAAAAAAGCATAAAAAAAGTTTTATCTTTTTTTTAAACCAAGAAAATAAAACTTATTAAATTTGTTAATGTATTACTTAGTAAAAAAAATTCTAAATTAAATTGAAAACTTTATCACATAAAGCTCACAACTCTGACAAATTTATGCTGCACAATAAATTACATAAAATGAAATGTGCATCAATAAGTTTTAATGAAAACAGTTTCTTTTTAGAAAAACTCACTTGGGCCCACCCAAATAAACCTGGGGTTCAAAGTGAGCCTACTTGGCAAACCCTGGAAATAGCACATGTGAAATGCAAAACAAAATTTAAAATAATACATTACAACAAAATAATGAAACAAAGAAAATTCAAAGTAAGATTTTACAATAAATACTAAGTTAAAGTTTGACAGACACATATACCATAATTAAGGAGTGCTCAACCTATGTCGTGCGGGTCACACCGTTGATGTGCAGCCAGCAGAAATTTCTGAGCGCAGTCAAAATTAATTTTAATTTGGTTTTTGTTTGAACATTATAAATTTTATTTCATTAAATTATTATATTCAAATTTATATTACTCTATAAAATACATATTTTTTTCTTTGCACTTGCATTCTGTTAGCTTCTTTTAGGTTAGAATTTATATCACCCCTCCCAATATTTAGGTACATGTGTATTTTTATTGATAAATGAATTATTGGGAAAAAGTTTTTTAAATAAATATATCAGTGTTATTAGTCTTAAATAAATTCAAATAATCAAAAGCATTTAATTTTCTGCAAATATTCTATTAAGTTTACTGATGAAAATATCTGGTGCTTAGAACACAAATGTTTAGATAAAAATCATCATATTTGCTGCTAACATGACTAAATATGCATGGGGCCCTTCGCTACTCTACTTACTGTGGAAGTGGCCCTTCACTCAAAAAAATTTTACACCCAATCATAAATGATTAAGTATTTATTTATTAGAACAAAATCAAAACAAAGATATGCGGAGTGGAAAATCCTAAAAAATATAGTTAAGATTAACATCAATGAATATGAAGCACTCACCTTATTTGAGTCTCTCAAAATTTGGCATTCAACTTTATAGATCTTGTTCACTTTCATCTCTGCTTTGCATTTGGATTGAATGACGAAAAAATCCTCCTCTTCGCAAACTTCTATCTTAAAAATAAAATGCTCACGAAACATTTTCGAAGCTTTACTATGAAGGCTTAAAAAGTTTAAGGAAACATCAGGAGCAATCTGGCTGTTCACTAGCTCGCAATATTCCATGATGTTACCCACATCGAAGCCTATCAACCTCAGTGGACATCTCTCTATCGAATCCATTCTTTAAAAAAAATCACTGTTTTTCCACAAAAAATATCGTAATTATTTGCACATGTAAAATATGGAACAACAACAACCTACTTCCATTCGTTTTGCATTGCACGATGGTAAATGTTATTCCTACTAAAATTTTCGAAGTGGAAGTAGTTGTGTTTTTTTTATATTATACCCAATAGACCGGTTCCTACGCGACATCGCCCTCGTCTACCCGGGGTACAAGGACGGGTGCCGCGTCGATGCATTGAAACTCCTGGAGATGGAAGTCCCCACACCTGAATCCGAAGGGATTGAAGCACTTATGCCCAAACCCAAGAAGCCTAAAGTCATCGAATTGAGTGACGACGACGATGTTCCATTTGTAGACGACCCTGACGATACAACCTGGACAAAAGCTGATTGGTGATATTTAATGTAATTATTACGATTAACCTTACCATATTTTTTTGTTCTAGATTTCGTGTAAAATTAAAATTGTTCAAATTGTTACTTTCAGCTTATTTACAGGGAAATAGCAGAAGAAGCAATCAGAAAGTACGTAAGTAAAAAAAAAAAAGTGTGTTAGTGTGGGGCAGACGCCACTTCACGAAAAAAAAAAAAAAAAAGAAGACTTTTTTGGCGCAACAGGTGAGGGGGGTCCTCGTCCCTTGCGTTGGAAGCATGTTACAGTCAAATTTGCTTATCTGTTTGATTTAAATAGCTTTTGAACACAAAATTTTAATTTATCTAAGCGGTTCTGACTGTAAAATGTTACTGACGCCTCACCAAAATATAAAAATTTAGAATTCTTTTTACACAAACCTCTTTTATTGATAATTTAAAATATTCAACCATATCAGATATTACAATTTTAAATATTTCAAATAAAACAATTTTTCTGGGAAAATATCGATGATATGAAGAGGCTAGTTAAATCAGAGTAAAAGATCAGAAAAATAAAGTTGATTAAAATAAACTTCAAATTTAGATTGCAAAATTTATTCACAATATTATTACATCTTTGACAATGTGTTTCTTAGGATTCATAACATTTCGAACAAAATTAGGAGATTTATTGAAATTTAATTTTCTTTCAATCTAATAATAAATAAATAACAATGATAATAAAAATCTATGGTTCAAGAGAAAATAAAGGGAGAGGAGAATTCAGAAATTCCCATAATGTAAAAAAAAAAAATGAACCTACATTAGGAAATTTATATATGAAGGACACTCTTTTACTTTAAAACATTCCAACAAGAAATAGAAGATCATTTTTAATCAAAAATATAGAAATAAGAAACATTCTAAGAGTCACGGCGAGCAAGAAAGCAGAGTAATAAGCTGAAAAATGAGCTTCTCAAAAAAAAAAAAGGAAATATTTATGACCCTGGTTGTCATTAGATATTTTAAATGTACCCATTATCTGAATTACTTTACTCGATGTTTGAAATATACCTTTTGTACCTATATTATTTGAAAAAGTTTTTATTACTAAATGTTGTGAATCCTCTTAGTGATATTTTATCTAATGTTAAGTGATGTACTTTTTTTTAAACTGTTTGTAAACATATATAGTACTAGAATTTAGTGTAAAGATTATTGAATATTATTATCTGACCTATGTAGGGAGACACAACACCATCCGTGAATTAATTTTAATGCAAAGGTTTTCGTGTACAGTGAAAAATGTGTTTCGAGAAACGTATCGCTGCAACATTTGTCTTTATTTTGTACCTTTTACCTAAATTTTGCTAATAAATTCAAATCATCCATCATTATTTATGTTTTAACTTGTGAAGGCCACTAAATCTTGTGTTAAAACAGGCGTACACTTGCTGTTTAGTGAAATGAATAATCTAATCAGACAAGTTATGATGCAATTCATAAAAGATGATATTGTTGTAGCTAAGGAAGGCACAGATTTAAGGGACATTGAAATTAATGGTAAAAATTGGAAGAAATCGTCTTCTCAATCGAAATAGGTATGTCAGCAAAAGGCTTTTTAATTAAATTAGCACAAAGTGAAAAGAATAATTTTCTCCTGAATGCTCGTTCTGCATTGATTAAAACAGTTAATTATTGGAAATCAAATTTACCTTTTTTTGACCAGTTTTTTTAAAGACTTAGAAATTTTTCAGCCAAGAATTGAATCAAATGATAACTCAAAAAGTTTCCATGCAATTACAAGGATAGCTCGTTATTTAACCTTCTCCAGTGAATTTATTGATAATGTCAGGGAAGAATGGAAACTTCTTATTTTTGACGTGTCTGCCCGTGAAAAATTATCGGATTTATCTGAAATAAAGCCAGTTGATGAATATTGGAGAGAATTGTTTCTTTTGAAAGACAAAAGCAAATATCTAAAATATAAAAATTTAACTACATTAATCAAAACTGTTTTAATTTTGCCTCATGGGAATTCTGATCCTGAGAGAGGTATTTCGATAAATAAAGCAATGCTTAATGTGAGTCACCATGAGAATACTATTGTGTCGCTTAGACTAATCAAAGATACCATACGAAATTATGGAGGAGTGTTGAAAGTGCCTATCACAACAACACTATTGAGGGCAGTAAAAAAATCTCCCAAATCATATCAAGAA
This sequence comes from Parasteatoda lunata, assembly GCA_949128135.1. NCBI lineage: Eukaryota > Metazoa > Arthropoda > Arachnida > Araneae > Theridiidae > Parasteatoda > Parasteatoda lunata. The sequence goes on from OX421970.1 coordinate 103,565,142, forward strand.
TATATTAGCAAATTAAAAGAAGCGGAAGATAAGCATAAAAAAGAAAATGAAAAAATTGTAAAGGAAAAACTGGAAAAGGAAGAAAATAGAAAAAGAAAAAATGATTTTTATTTGCAGATTAGCGAAAATAATCAAAAAATCAATTAATTGAAAAAAATAAATAAAAATTTGGCTTTAGGTCTCATAAAAGAAGAAACAGAAAGGTTAAAAAAAGCTACAGCAGTGCAAAACATTGTGGAAATGACTGTTGCACAAAATTTGATATCTGAAGGAACTGATCAGCTAACAAAATTAGAATCAACAAAACTAGAAAACTAGAAGAAACAATTAACAAAATTAGAATTTTATCTGACATTAAATTTATTTTTTTTATAAATGATTTTGGAAACTTTTCTGTGTTCTTTAATTGTACTTACAAATATCAGAGATATGAGAATTTGAATTGTTTAAAGTATATACAATTTAAGACAGTATTAATTTTGTTAATATTTAAGTTGATACAGTTTTTATCTGGCATATTTTTACTTAATAAATGATTAAATCATTTTCTGTATACTTAATCTGATCTGATAAGGATAGGAAAGAAATGAAATTGTGAATTTTTTAATATATATATATGCATATATAATAATAATTTTATATAAAATTATTATAATATATATATATATATTTATATTATAATAATTTTATATAATATACGCTTATAATAATTTTAAGTTCGTAATGTTTTATCAAATATTCCTTAATTTTTTATTTGGCGTTACATTTTAGTTTACAAATTGTTTCGGATTTAATAAAGTATATTTAATTTTCCAAGTTGGTGTTAATTTATTTTTTCTCTTGATTTATTCTCACTTTTGCCTGTTCCTGAATAATGCACTCAATTTTTGATAAGTAATATGTAAAGTTGAAACATTTTTACACTTTAGAGATTTCATTCTTGACTTAATTTCAGAAATTTATTTATGATATGTATGGATGAATAAGGATAATTTTCTGTTATGTAATAAATTACGGTGTGACCTGTTTTTATCCTAGCAAAATCATATATTACCCCTAAAATTTTTTGAAAAAGCTCCTAAAATTTAAAAAAACTTTGTTGCTACCCCTGCAACTTTTAAATGTTTTTAACGAATAACGTGTTAATTGGAGTTTGTGAGTTTCTTGATGGTTTGTCATCTTTTACTATTAAAGAGGATGCTTCATTGCCATATTGTTTCATTTGACGTCTTACTTCCCATCACCGAAACCTATACAACACTTATAAAAGTAAAATCTATAGAATGAATTAATATTAAGTGGAACTAACTTTATTTAGTTAATTGTTTTTTAGAAAAACGTTTGAAAATATTTGAAACATTTAAAAAAATTGTTTTACTTGTTTTAAAAAATAGTAAATTTTAAAATATCTTTAAATCCTGATTCATTCTGTAAAACAAATTTGAACAAACAATTGAAGACCATATAAAGGCCAATATGTTTGTTCATTTGAAGTTGAGATATCTCACGGATAGTGGCTTATAGTAAAATTTTTTTTAATGTTCTTTTCAGACTGCTGTTACGAATCTCGCAATGAGCGCAATAAAAAATCTGTTGTCACCATAACAAACGACGATCAACTCTGTTGCGCTCGAGCTATTGTTGTTGCTGTTGCCCATCTCAATCACGACCCCAAATATACGCAAATGGAAGGATTTAATGAGGTGATATGTCTGTCAATGTATAATTTTTATAAGCTTATAAACGTGCGACTGTTTAGTGATGATTTCAAACCGGTATTATATTAAAAAAATGTTTTTAGATTGTATACAGAGGACAGTACCGGGATAGGAAGATCTTTCTATGGAAAGTGGGGGGAACACTTTGACGCCATAACATCGATGACAAGTTTCTTAGGAAAATCCTACTACTGTTCCATCTGCGATCTGGGATACAAAGTTGCTGCCGCACACCGATGCAAAAATCGGTGTCACACTTGTTTTAGCGACACCTGTTCAGGCAACCTACGAATTTCTTGCCCTAATTATAATAAAATTTATAAATCCGAGGATTGCTTCGAAAGACATAAGGTGATTTGAAGAAAACAAAAATCTTTTTGTTCCCAATTTGGGTTATGCCGAGACTGCTATAGAGTCTACAAAAAGAAGACCCCTCATGTTTGCGGCCAAGTTTTTTGCGAGAATTGCAAAAAAAAAAATTGTGATTCAGCAGATCACAAATGTTTTATGAAAAAAAAAAAAAAAAAGACAAGATATCCCCTCATCATGAAAACTATGTTTTTTTCGCTATAGAGGCAGACCAGTCTTCCGGAGAGCATGTCGCTAATTATATCGTAATGCAATATTTTGATGGCAGGGAAGTTGTGTTTAATGGTTATAACTCTCTCAATAAGTTCGGAGAGTTCCTGTTTTCACCTGTTCACAAAAATCACACCGTCGTAGCTCATAACATGCAGGGTTAGGATGGAATGTTTTTGATTAATTATCTTGTGAAACAGTCAATGAGATTATATGTATCACAATACAATCGCTGAACATTAGAATTTGGTCTAGAAGAATTAAGGAAGGGTTATTTTCCTCATCTTTTTAACACTAGGTCAATAAGTTTAATTTAGTTTATTTTTAATGTATATTAATGTGATTTACATCAATGATTTTTTCAGGGAGAATCAGTTCTACATTGGACCAATGCCGCCTCCTGACATGTACACCCCCACTCAAATGAGTACAGAGGATAAAGAAATATTTGGATCGTGGTATGAGATTCACAAATGAGACATTTTCGACTTTCATAAAGAAATATATGACTATTGCAGGTAATATATTACTCATGTAAAGATATTGATTTGGCTGATCCTAATGTTATGTTTTTATCTAATTTTTGATGTATCATAAAATTTTTGGTGCATTCTAGTATTTTTATCTAATTTTTAATCTTTGATTTACTAGATCTGATGTCGAAATTTTGAGAAGATGCTGTTTGCGTTTTAGAGAAGAATTCATCGCTACCAACGGCTTAAATCCTCTTTCTTACGTAACTATTGCTGCAGCATGTATGGGTGTTTATACAGATTTGCATCTAAAGGATGAAACAATTGCTGTGATGCCTCCGAATGGTTATGTGAACAATGTAAATTCGAGTGAAATTGCAAATGGTTAGCTTATATGGAAATGAAGACATGTAATATTTGTTAAGCTTTACTTTTTCGAAATGTGTTAGAATTTCGCTTATGTTTGATTTTTCTGCATTGTTTAGGGGAAAAAATTCTGCTCTCAAAGAGGCAGAGGGGAATCTAAGATTTTAAATTATTTTGTTGATGGTTACGAGCCGGAGGAGATGACAGTTTACGAATTCAATGGATGTTTCTACCATGGTTGCGACAAATGTTTCAACGAATCATCAATACACCTCATCCACAATAGACCAACGTGGGATTTAAAGCGAGATACGCTTAAGAAAGAACGCGAATTACGTAACGCAGGCTACAACGTCGTTTCGGGTTTCTTTTAACATATAAAGTATTTGACAATAAAATAACCTTACATATAAACATGCATTCATATATAATGAGTTTTAAAATACCATTAATTTTATTTTAATTTTAGACACGGCCTCGCCTTAACCCTAGAGATGCTTTCTATGGAGGAAGGACTGGACCTTCAAAGCTTTATCACAAAGTAGGAGGAGGATAGCAGATAAAGTATATTGATTTCACTTCTTTATATACTTATGTGAACAAATATTGCGCGTATCCCATAGGGCATCCTGAAATTATTCAAGAAATTTTCTTCAATTCAATCGAAAATTATTTTGGACTGATATATTGCAGGATTTTACCTGCAAGAAGGTAATTCCATCCTGTCTTGCCTGTTAAATCAGATGGAAAGCTAATTTTTGGTTTATGATCAAAATGCATATCCAATAGAAGTAAAGATGGGTGCAAAGCTCTTGAAGTTGGCTATGAGATGGCTGAAATAATCGAAATATATCATTTTCAAGAAAAATCAACACATCTTTTAAAATCCTACATCGACACATTTTTAAAGTTGAAGCAAGAAGCCTCAGGTTGGCCAGATGATTGTGATACCGATGAAAAAAAGTTTAAATATATTGAGGATTACTTCAGTGCCGAAGGAATTAGATTAGATTTTAATAAGATAGGTTTAAACCCCGGACAGCGTTCACTTGCCAAGTTGATGTTAAACTCCTAGTGGGGAAAATTTGGTCAAGACCTTGGCAAACTAATTACAGTGTTCGTTAGTTCACTCAGCGAATTTAATTATTACTTTGCTGACAAGAAAAATGATGTAAGGTTTATATTTTATTATATATAATAAGAGTTAAACTGACATTTTTATAAGTGTACAATTGTATATTATTTTTTACAGATTCATAACGTGGCCTTTCCAACTGACGAAATTGTCCTGATGCAATATAAAGTTAGAAAAGAGTATTTGGTTTCCACCCCTAAAACCAATATTTTTATAGCCGCCTTCACAGCGTCACATGCCCGATTGAAATTATACAGTGAACTGGAAATGCTAGGTGAGAATGTACTTTACTACGATACAGACTCAATAATTTATGTTTCCAATGGAACAAATGATTCAACCTTTGGAAATTATTTGGGTGAATTTACAAATGAATTACCTGCAGGGGACTATATTACAGAGTTTGTGTCTGCTGGACCTAAGAACTATGCTTACAAGACAAGTTTAGGTAAGACAGCCTGCTTCAGAGGTGACTCACGGACGTATTGCTATTAGTCAGCATCGATGTTCAAGTAACAGAATGGTCTCTGTACCTATCTGTTATTTGCATCCCCAAATTTGGACTCCATGGTGGGTGATGCCGCCGATAGTTGAAGTTTTTAATAATTTCTATGGCTGACAATAGAAAGGTGTTCAGTTCCGCACACCAATACAATTACAGCGGAACAACCTCCTCACCGTTTGATTACTCTCGTTTCTACATTAATACTCTCACGAACCCAGAAGTACCTAACACTTCATTTTCCAGAGAGAAAAGCCTTGTGAATCTTTTGATACACAAGGCTTTTCTCTCTGTACTGGGAGAAGTAGCCTCTGTAAAAAAATTACGTACAGGTGACCTCTTAGTTGAGGTCTCCAAAAAACAGGTTACTATTCTATCTAATTGTACCAACATCCTTCAATGTTACAGTATCACAACATAAGACTCTTAACACCTCTCGAGGTGTCATCAAATATTTCAGGATGCATCCCAAAATATTTGATGTTTTGTTATCAATTGCTGGACCAAGCATGACGAAAAGTGACACAAACTACCGAGAAGCTATATCAGCATCTAAAAGTCTCTTTATTACTCTCCGGTGAGTACTATTGTCTGATTTTATTCTTGATAACAAATTATTTTAAATAATGTAGTTTTGCTCATTAAAAACTCATTTTGCTCACTAGAATTGTTAAATCCAAATGTATGGTTTTTTCCTTATACAACCAATCAGTAGTTGGTTGTGTAGTTTGTTTTATACTGGATATACATTTGACTGTTTGGATAAACATAGAAGAAAAATTGTTTAATGAAGAATCAAACTATATAAAAACTATTTCTATCAATTAGTTTTGAAGAAAAAATTATGAAAATTTGAATAAAACAGAGGTTATCTTTAATAAAGATGTATAAATTTATATATACATACATATACTGACATGCAAAAACACACACATATATATAGTTCGTCTACGGTAAGAACTCCCCCGCCACAAATTCTGAGGCCGTCTGCTTCTATGGAAACAAGAATAGCGCATTTCTGGGAGGGTAGCTTGCTTCTCTTCACTCTATGGCTAACACAAAAAGATTCCCTTTCATTTGCCGACCCAAGCTAAAACCTGTCCTAAACAATAATCCCCACATTCCTATTTGAAATAGTTATAACCTGTTACCATAGTCATGGTCACGGGTCCAGACAAATGGCTAAGGGAATTCTTACTTCTTTAGACAAACTATATACATATATATTTATATAAATGCATGCAAACATTTGTTTATTTGTGTCCTCATATGTTTTCTTCCTTATTTTCCGACATCATTATTCTTACCATTATAAAATTAATATTATTTTGTACACATGATAATGAATGAAACATTTTTCAGACGAAAGCTGCATTCAAAACGTGTAGTTATACGAAAGCCCTCAGACCAGAATGGGATTATATTTAATTCAATAAATTTTATATTTTGAATAATAATGGATTAAAACTGATATAAAAAATTAACTTTTCTTAAGCTCTGATTCTATGGAACTGTCGTTAGATTAAGCATATGCAATAATATTTATGAGGAGCCCAGCTCCCTTTATAGTTTATTTTTATGTTAAAAACTTTCAAAAAATTTTAATAATTTACTAAAAGCAATAAGCGGCCAGAATTCGGGCTTTAGTTGTAATACACACACACATATATATACACACATTGACATTGGGTTATGCATATATGTATACACACATACTATACATATCTATATTTACACTCATACATATATGGGAGAGTGTGTATGTATTTATATATTCTGAAACTGAAATATATATTATGCATTATTATCTTTTTTTTTTACAGATTTCTTGCAAGTGGTGACTCTATGAAGAGCATGGCCTTGAACCATACAGTTGGCGTAAGTACAGTGTCAAAAGTTGTCGCACTCACTTGTCAAGCCTCCTGGACTTGTCCGAGTCCACTGTATTTGTCACCGCCTAATGAAACATGGGCGAAAATAGCCGAAAACTTTGAGAAACTCACAGACTTCCCCAATTGTGTTGGTGCTTTAGATGGGAAGCACGTGGTTATCCAAGCTCCTGCTAACTCCGGCTCGTTTTACTATAATCACAAAGGGAGTTATAGTATGGTGTTAATGGCAGTATGTGATGCGACATACTGCTATACGTATTTTGATATTAGAGCTTACGGAAAGCAGGGTGATTCCACAATATTCAGCTATTTGGCATTTGAAAAAGCTGTCCTTGATGGAAGTTTAAACCTCCCAACAGATAAATGTCTAAATGCTGGAACGACTCCAATGCCATTTCTTTTTGTGGCTGATGAGGCTTTTCCTTTGAAAAAACACATTATGAGGCCTTTTCCAGGAGAAGTTCTTACTCCATTAAGGGCAGCATTTAACTATAGATTGAGCAGGGCACGTCGAATGATAGAAAATACATTCGGGATTACCAGCAGTCGCTGGAGAATTTTACATCAACCGATTCTTGCTGGGACTAAAACAGTGGAAAATATCGTAAAAGCCATTGTGTGTCTGCATAGAGCAGGAATGAAAGGAACTCCACTGTTTTTCAAAAATATTATGTGCCTGCTAAATTTGCCGACACTGAAGTGGACTGCAATATAATTCCAGGAAAGTGGAGGAAAGAGTGTGTTACTGACGCTTGGGATGCTGTTGGTAGTATATCTGCCAACAGCTATGCAAATAAAGCCCGTGATATCCGCGAGGGATTGGAAGACTTTTTCACGAAAAATAAGTTGTCTTGGCGAGATAGTGTCATATATTGGGGTTAATTTAAAGAATGCCTGATAACCTGATTATTTAAATGTATTTAACACATATAAGTGGCGAATATAAGTTAAAAATTTGGGGGAGAGGGCAATATTTAATTTTATTTTTCGTTTTTTTTTTCTCCATCATTCACCCCCGAATTCACCGTTAACTCTGACCCAGCGCGAAACTCCCAGGTTTGGAAACTTGGACCGAAAGTTCAAAAGCGATTTCAGCATTATTTTTTGACCGTCGGATACTTAACTGCAGGTTACTTGACCGGCAGTTACAGGCATTTTCCTATTGGATAAGAAAAAACCCGTGATAACCGCGTTGTTTGCATGATTCCCCTGCTGTGTGTTTTTTTTCTCGACTCGTTATTTATTTCACTATAATGTCTCAAAAGCTTTATTTCACAGAGACAGAAAAAGAATTGCTAATGCAGCTGGTGGAGCCTAAGCTCATAATAATTGAAAATAAAGAAATAAACAAAGTCGCATCAGCAAAGAAAGCCGAAGCTTTCGTGGAGATTGCAGGGCAGTTTAATAAAACTGCTGGAGTGAATCCGAGAACTGCCTTGCAATTGCGGCAATGTTATCTAAACATAAAAAAAAAAAAAAAAACTGAACAAAAAATCTGCGAAAGCTAGGCAGCATTTGAGGTTAACGGGGGGAGGGGAAAATTCATGCCCTCAGTTAACCGAAACGGATAATCGGAAAGAAGATATCTGACATTACCACTACTCACCCATCTGCTGTAATCAAGATATGACTGTGATTTTATGGATTTAGAAAGTAAGTATTATTTTATAATTTTGAGTTATAACATTTATGTTCAAAATTAATGTTCTGAAAATATACTGATGCTCTGGGAATAATTTGTAAAGTAATTTTCAAAAATTGCAAGTTTAGTTATTAATTTAAAATGTAAAAAGGAAGTAACTCTAACTTATAAATTAAAATGCAAAGTCTGTAAGTTTTGATTATGAAACATGGCTGGTAGATGTTTTGGTCTATCTTTTTTTTTTTACCTAATTGTAAAATATCAATGGAGTTTTTCATTTCATTGAAATATATCGAATGAGTTAAGAGTGCCATGATTTTTATAATTTTTAAAAACTTTAGCTATTGAAGGTTTCGGTCAATTTAATTTATTTCCTTGTGAAACAAATCAGCACATTTAATTCTATATATCTGATTGTTAATAGTGTTTGTTTCATCTATTGTACAAATATTAAAATATATATATAAAATCATGTGAGAGTCATATCATTTTAATATTTTTCTGTAAGTGCATGATGTTAATAGAATTTTATGCTCAAGAAATCATCGAGGTGTAATGAATGTATGTTCCTATGACAGTATTTGGTGTTTCAATTTAGTGGTTTCGTGCTAATTTCACTCGTTGTCGAAAGATATTATTTGAATTTTTTGTTGAGATCCATATGGCAGAATTGTGGTGACATTGTCACGTGACATTACAGAATTCCTGCAGACAGATTTTTTATTTGGATAGCAAAAAAAGTTTAATTTTTTATCTGCAAAAGTTTTCGACATATATTTTTTTTTACCAAACATTTTTTTACTTTCTGCAGAATCATGTTTGAAAAATCCCTTTCTCACATATCAGTGTTTGAAAAAAAGGCTCGTGATTATTTTTGTATACTTTCTGTTGAGAATAAAAAAAGTTCTGCTATGATTGGTTTTAGCTGAAATTTCAAATTGATATTACAGAAAATAATTTCCATATAGCAAAAATTTTAAAAAGGTTAACTATATAAATATTTTTAGAAGAGGAGAATATCGTCAATAATATTAGAATATGTAATCTTTAAGATTTTAAAAACATTATATTTATTATTTAAGAATATATATACTGTTCTGCCCCATACACTAAAGACTTTTTTTGTTAACAAAAAGCACTTCTGTTACTTTAACCCTTTATGTCTCGACGGGACTTGTAAGTCCCACTTAATATAAAGTCAAATGAAATTAAAAGTCTTTCATGAATTCCAACGGGACTTTTAAGTTCTTTCAATTAAACCTTCTTCTAATGATCAGTAGATGGCAGCACTATATAAACGGTTTGTTCCGCGTGGATATGAGTGAACACTTTCGTCATGCGCTCAGTTTGAACGGCCATTTTGCTGGAAAATTATTGACGTACTTCCAAGCTTCGTAACAACAGAATATTTATTGGTAAGTACTTTATATTTTTTTACCTATTCTTTATGAACTTTCTTGTAATTTTAATTCAAAACATAACCAATACAGTGAAAATTTTCTAACATGACGTATTATTGTTCTTTTGGGACACACATTGACATATATACACACATTGACATTGGGTTATGCATATATGTATACACACATACTATACATATCTATATTTACACTCATACATATATGGGAGAGTGTGTATGTATTTATATATTCTGAAACTGAAATATATATTATGCATTATTATCTTTTTTTTTTACAGATTTCTTGCAAGTGGTGACTCTATGAAGAGCATGGCCTTGAACCATACAGTTGGCGTAAGTACAGTGTCAAAAGTTGTCGCACTCACTTGTCAAGCCTCCTGGACTTGTCCGAGTCCACTGTATTTGTCACCGCCTAATGAAACATGGGCGAAAATAGCCGAAAACTTTGAGAAACTCACAGACTTCCCCAATTGTGTTGGTGCTTTAGATGGGAAGCACGTGGTTATCCAAGCTCCTGCTAACTCCGGCTCGTTTTACTATAATCACAAAGGGAGTTATAGTATGGTGTTAATGGCAGTATGTGATGCGACATACTGCTATACGTATTTTGATATTAGAGCTTACGGAAAGCAGGGTGATTCCACAATATTCAGCTATTTGGCATTTGAAAAAGCTGTCCTTGATGGAAGTTTAAACCTCCCAACAGATAAATGTCTAAATGCTGGAACGACTCCAATGCCATTTCTTTTTGTGGCTGATGAGGCTTTTCCTTTGAAAAAACACATTATGAGGCCTTTTCCAGGAGAAGTTCTTACTCCATTAAGGGCAGCATTTAACTATAGATTGAGCAGGGCACGTCGAATGATAGAAAATACATTCGGGATTACCAGCAGTCGCTGGAGAATTTTACATCAACCGATTCTTGCTGGGACTAAAACAGTGGAAAATATCGTAAAAGCCATTGTGTGTCTGCATAGAGCAGGAATGAAAGGAACTCCACTGTTTTTCAAAAATATTATGTGCCTGCTAAATTTGCCGACACTGAAGTGGACTGCAATATAATTCCAGGAAAGTGGAGGAAAGAGTGTGTTACTGACGCTTGGGATGCTGTTGGTAGTATATCTGCCAACAGCTATGCAAATAAAGCCCGTGATATCCGCGAGGGATTGGAAGACTTTTTCACGAAAAATAAGTTGTCTTGGCGAGATAGTGTCATATATTGGGGTTAATTTAAAGAATGCCTGATAACCTGATTATTTAAATGTATTTAACACATATAAGTGGCGAATATAAGTTAAAAATTTGGGGGAGAGGGCAATATTTAATTTTATTTTTCGTTTTTTTTTTCTCCATCATTCACCCCCGAATTCACCGTTAACTCTGACCCAGCGCGAAACTCCCAGGTTTGGAAACTTGGACCGAAAGTTCAAAAGCGATTTCAGCATTATTTTTTGACCGTCGGATACTTAACTGCAGGTTACTTGACCGGCAGTTACAGGCATTTTCCTATTGGATAAGAAAAAACCCGTGATAACCGCGTTGTTTGCATGATTCCCCTGCTGTGTGTTTTTTTTCTCGACTCGTTATTTATTTCACTATAATGTCTCAAAAGCTTTATTTCACAGAGACAGAAAAAGAATTGCTAATGCAGCTGGTGGAGCCTAAGCTCATAATAATTGAAAATAAAGAAATAAACAAAGTCGCATCAGCAAAGAAAGCCGAAGCTTTCGTGGAGATTGCAGGGCAGTTTAATAAAACTGCTGGAGTGAATCCGAGAACTGCCTTGCAATTGCGGCAATGTTATCTAAACATAAAAAAAAAAAAAAAAACTGAACAAAAAATCTGCGAAAGCTAGGCAGCATTTGAGGTTAACGGGGGGAGGGGAAAATTCATGCCCTCAGTTAACCGAAACGGATAATCGGAAAGAAGATATCTGACATTACCACTACTCACCCATCTGCTGTAATCAAGATATGACTGTGATTTTATGGATTTAGAAAGTAAGTATTATTTTATAATTTTGAGTTATAACATTTATGTTCAAAATTAATGTTCTGAAAATATACTGATGCTCTGGGAATAATTTGTAAAGTAATTTTCAAAAATTGCAAGTTTAGTTATTAATTTAAAATGTAAAAAGGAAGTAACTCTAACTTATAAATTAAAATGCAAAGTCTGTAAGTTTTGATTATGAAACATGGCTGGTAGATGTTTTGGTCTATCTTTTTTTTTTTACCTAATTGTAAAATATCAATGGAGTTTTTCATTTCATTGAAATATATCGAATGAGTTAAGAGTGCCATGATTTTTATAATTTTTAAAAACTTTAGCTATTGAAGGTTTCGGTCAATTTAATTTATTTCCTTGTGAAACAAATCAGCACATTTAATTCTATATATCTGATTGTTAATAGTGTTTGTTTCATCTATTGTACAAATATTAAAATATATATATAAAATCATGTGAGAGTCATATCATTTTAATATTTTTCTGTAAGTGCATGATGTTAATAGAATTTTATGCTCAAGAAATCATCGAGGTGTAATGAATGTATGTTCCTATGACAGTATTTGGTGTTTCAATTTAGTGGTTTCGTGCTAATTTCACTCGTTGTCGAAAGATATTATTTGAATTTTTTGTTGAGATCCATATGGCAGAATTGTGGTGACATTGTCACGTGACATTACAGAATTCCTGCAGACAGATTTTTTATTTGGATAGCAAAAAAAGTTTAATTTTTTATCTGCAAAAGTTTTCGACATATATTTTTTTTTACCAAACATTTTTTTACTTTCTGCAGAATCATGTTTGAAAAATCCCTTTCTCACATATCAGTGTTTGAAAAAAAGGCTCGTGATTATTTTTGTATACTTTCTGTTGAGAATAAAAAAAGTTCTGCTATGATTGGTTTTAGCTGAAATTTCAAATTGATATTACAGAAAATAATTTCCATATAGCAAAAATTTTAAAAAGGTTAACTATATAAATATTTTTAGAAGAGGAGAATATCGTCAATAATATTAGAATATGTAATCTTTAAGATTTTAAAAACATTATATTTATTATTTAAGAATATATATACTGTTCTGCCCCATACACTAAAGACTTTTTTTGTTAACAAAAAGCACTTCTGTTACTTTAACCCTTTATGTCTCGACGGGACTTGTAAGTCCCACTTAATATAAAGTCAAATGAAATTAAAAGTCTTTCATGAATTCCAACGGGACTTTTAAGTTCTTTCAATTAAACCTTCTTCTAATGATCAGTAGATGGCAGCACTATATAAACGGTTTGTTCCGCGTGGATATGAGTGAACACTTTCGTCATGCGCTCAGTTTGAACGGCCATTTTGCTGGAAAATTATTGACGTACTTCCAAGCTTCGTAACAACAGAATATTTATTGGTAAGTACTTTATATTTTTTTACCTATTCTTTATGAACTTTCTTGTAATTTTAATTCAAAACATAACCAATACAGTGAAAATTTTCTAACATGACGTATTATTGTTCTTTTGGGACTTTGAAGTCCCGTTGGGTCATAAAAGTCCTGGTAAATATTGAATAATTTCTTTTTTGAAATGGATTTTTGTTATTGCATGTTATTATAATTTGTTTTTAACACTTGAATATATTCAATTATCCTGAAGTTTCAACTCCAAGTTTTACGTGGAAGTGCTCAAGAGACTCAGACGAAGGGTCAATCGGGTCCGACAAGACATCGCAGCCGACTGGAAGTTGCACCACGACAACGCCCCGGCTCACACCGCCTTTCTTGAGAACAGCTACCTGACCAAGTTCGGCTCCCAACGCTTCCGCAGCCGCCCTACAGCCCAGATGTAGCCCCCCCCCCCCAGACTTTTTTTTGATTCCTCAGCTGAAAAGGCTGATGAAAGGCAAGCATTTTGAGACGACTTGATTGAATGTAGAAGTTTTATGGCACAAGATCCAAAGGAGGATATGCTGCGCCAAACAATTTGTTGAGTCAGACCTAATGGTGAATTGCACACAATCGTTTCATTGTCATAACACAAATGAAACCAATAAAATTGTCCATCTCAAGACACGTATATTTAAAGTTCATAAAAATCGATAAAAAGCTAATTCTATAAATACACAGAAAAGGTAAAACGGTTCATGGGTAAGAAATAAGAGTGAATAAAATCAGATATAACAGTTATATACAATATAAAATACCAATAGCTCGCATAAATGCGAAAATGTTAGGATGATGGATATCATCCAGCAAATCCTTCATACATAAAATAGTGCTTTAAAAAAGGTAAGATAATGTTGGTTAAAACAAGGACAAATGGTTAAAATGTGATGAACCGTAAGTAAAACATTGCAAGAGTCACATTTGGGAGGAGATTCTCCAAACAACAGATGAAGATGCGTGAGTCGAGTGTGGCCGATTCTGAGACGATTAAGCTTTACATCTGCAACGTGGACGTAATACAGGTAAGGGGTCTGTCACAGTGTTGGGTGACATTTTTTTTAATTTTCAATAATTTAATTTAGTCTTTCTTTCATTTCAGATTTTTTTTTTCCTTTTCCAAATTTATTCCTCAAAGGAATTGCTTTCTTTCTTTCACGTTAAGAAAATTTTTTTTTGTGTCTCTTTTTTTCACCTCTTTGTGATTCAAGGTCGTTTGACCGCTTCGTCCTTCTTAAGGACGACATTCTTTTCCCTCACATTCTAATTTACGTCACCACTTCCCCTCTTTTCCCATCACTTTCACGTAAGCTTCATATTTGCACGTGGTGTTTCCGGTTCCAGCCGAAATTTTCAAGTTTCCCAGAAATTGGTGTGGTCACACCTTCGTTGAGACATCTTCCCGTTGATACCATATTTGGTATGTTGTGGGAGTACTCATTTACACTGATTGGTGTTGGCGTAATCATGCGATGATTCCCCCATCCAATGACAGTCGTCCTCTCTCCTTTTGTACCACTCGTTCTTTCCCGCGCCGAGGGACGACTTACTGTCACATCTCTTGGATCCTTGCTCGAGAACTGTGAAGCATGATGTAATTGTGCTTGATTGAATATTCACCCCCTTTTTTTTTTTGGCGTCATCGTCGGAGCCATCTTGAATGGATGGTTCCCCTTTTTATTAACTTTTGTCTTTTTTTCGTGAAAGGTATACGGCCATGTGCGGATATTTCCTTTAATTATTGAAGTCTAAAGACTTCCGATATGTGAATAAATATATTTTCTTGTATGTCTTATCCTCATAAGAATACATGGTAGTAGTCCCGCAGATCCTGTTGTACAATTGATCCTGAAATCTTAACCTGAAAGGCCGCCGATCTTTCCTTTTCATCCTGAGTATTCTCTATAGTAATTCAAGGCACTAACTGTTACCAATTTACCAAACGACGTTGTCATAGACCACTACTAGTTTTCAAACAAAAAACGTTTGGGAATCTTTCTAATATAAGCAAATCTTCAAAACCTTTTCCCTGGCATGCTGTTCGAAGAGTTTACTGCGATTTTGGACCTGAGATTTTTTTTTGTAAAGTCGCAATGACGATAAACCTTAAAATGTGGATCATCCATGAGCGAGTTTAGCCACGTCCGGACGCCGTGAGTAGAAGTGCTGTTCCCCCCCCCCCGTTCTCCCGATGGTGTTTCCGCAAGAAGAATGTGAAATGAAAGAAATAAACTAAATGTTAAAGTGTGTACAGAACTTCTTTTGTTCCTTCTTGAGTCTTTATTGTGTGTCTTCACCGTGGTTCTGGTTGGCAGATTTAGTTCAAGAAAATACTCGTAAGGGTGAGTAACTCTTTCTTTATTTTGTCTGCCTGGGTTATGTCATGCCATCACAATATGTATGTATATGATGTTTTTAAGGTTGCTTTAATTTTATTGATCTAGAGTATGCTTTCTTTGACGTATATAATCGATGCTTGCTATATTATATATTATCTCTTTTATAAAAAGAATGAGTATATGACTAACGAATCTTTAGATTGGGTAGTTGTGGATCAAACACTATCGCATAAGTTGTTGATCATTTTGGCCTCTAGGTATTCCTCTAGTTATTTTGGGTTATACACTTTATCTAATCAACTTTAACCAAATTATTTCCTATATTGATATATATTTCTCATTATTTTGGATCAATAAAAAAAATATATATATATATAATGGCATACCCCTTAAATTTGTGTTAAAGTAGCATTTTACACTGGTACTCATTACAGTAATAACTTTGTTACATAATTTGTACAATATGGTGTTCACTAATATTTCTTTACATTTACTAGTATTTTCATATGCTTCCTTTCACCATTCGTACATCATTATCTCAGCATTCTTTTAAGTGTACTACACAATTTTAAACTCTGGTACACTGTAACACCCACTTTGGTACAGGGTCTATATATGGTTTGATGTTATAAAGTTTATTTTGAGTTTGAAGGTCCTAATGCTGTTGCCAAAGGGACGAGATGAGCTGCCGAACATGTAGTTTAATGTCTGAGAATGGTACAGATATTGTTAAATCAGTATTTGCAGAATCAGCCAACTCATTCCCTGGTATACCCGACGTGACTCGGTATCCAGCAAAATGAAATATCAAATCCCTTCTTGTGAAGAGCGATAAATAAATGATTAATGAAGCATAAGAATGGATGAGAATTTTATAATTGGCGCAAGACGCTCATACTGTCAGAGTATATAAAATACTTTCGTTCGGAGCGTGAAGAAATTAGCCGCAATGCCAAAAGGATGGCAACAGCTTCCGCAGTGAAAACGGAACAAATATCTGGGATCTTGTAGCTATAAGCCAAGCAGCATGCACCGCGGCTCTCAAGGCTATTCCGGAGAATGCCTTCCGTGACGCCTTCAATGCTTGGAAATCGCGCTGCAGAAGGAGCCTATTTTGAAAGTTTTTAAAGAATTGTAACGATTGGCTCAATAATTTTTTTAAAATCAACTCAGTCCTATTACTTTCCGGACAAACCCTGTACACTAACCCTAATGCCCTACCCAGCCACTCCCTTTGAGCAAATGGTAGAGGGGGGTGTCAAACAGGTGCGAGGATGAAAACTACACGTTACCATCATAGTAATTATCATTTAAAGTTAATCAAGCCTCAAATCTTAAAGCCTATAATTATAAATTATATAACTTTGCCTCATAACTATTATGCTACACGTGTATTGCTCGAATCCAATGGCGCAGCTAAGGTTTTCAGCATCTAAGGACAATTTCATTAACTATTCAGTTTTTGTACTACCTTGAAATTATTTTTTTTGTTGTGTTTACTATATTTAATTTACCATCAGTTTGCTATCTCAAATTATCTCGTGCAAATGAAAAAAGTTAAATATCAGTCTTTGTATATGTTTACATCTTCATAATCTGAAAAATTATCTGCATTATTTTCACTTTTGAACACCATTTTGTTTTTTTCTCCGTATAAATTTAGTAACCAGTGTATATACAATTATCCAAAAAAAAAAAAAGTCTTCTGTCCCAAAAATAGCAAAACTCCAAACAAAAATTGGCAAACTTATTCAACACTCTCAGCAGATTGTTATAAATAAAAATTTTAAAAAACAAAGCACTTTGATAAATTCTGTTAGACCTATAATATTCTATATAAATATATTCACAATAAACCACGTGTTAACAAATATCTTAACAAACCATCAGGAAATAAACTTTGTAACTGCATTCAATTTTCATGTAATGTAACACTATGCCAAATTTACTTTGAATATTACCAGGATCAAGAACAGTTTACGTCAACACCATGTCCTACCCAGAGGGCAGGAACCGAGGAAACTCCTGCAAAGGCCACCTTCAAACCGATCTCTCTCAATGTTCCGCAAACAGGCCAAAAAATCTGCCGCTCAAACAGCTGCTTGTTCTATTGAACAGAAGAATAAACTGGAGATGGAAATAATGAGAAGGAAAGAGGAGCGGGACGTTGAGGAGCACAGTCTAAAGATGAGGCTGCTGTCTGCGCAAGTAGAATTTCAAGAACATTTAAACGGTGTTATAGCTGAAGACCCAAAATGCTTAAACATTTTAATTAATAAATAATTGCATTACTATTTTAGTGTGTTGTGTATCAATGTTATTCAACCTATGTTTTATAATTGTTAAATAATGCAATTTACCACAAAATTTTGTCATTGTGAACTTAAGAAATACTATAGTGTTCGAATTAATTGGGACAAGTAAGATTTTCTCATTCGAGTTGGTATGGGATTGCCAGTGATGTCCCGAACCGCTTCAAACCAGTTATATCTGCCTTGAGCTGCAGAGACGGATAGACCTTCACTATGACTGGTTTTAGTGTATTTGTAGTTCAGTTGTGAGCATTTCATTGTGGAAACTGGTGGTTATAATTTTGAGTTTGTGCTTATAAAAGATGGATATTAGTCCGAGGAAGCGCTTTAAAATTATCGCTCTTAATGAACACACTTCTATGACTGTAAGAGACATCGCTACAGCAGTTGGTGTAGGGAAATCTAGTGTTTCCAGAATTCTTAGAACATTTCAAGATTCCGGCTCATCCTCTCCAAAAAGAAAAGGAAAATGTGGACGCAAACGGAAAACTACTCCAAGAACTGATAAAAGTCTAATAAGAAATAGTAAAATTAATCCAAGAAAGACGAGCACAGACCTCCGAAGGGATTTATTGGATTGTGGTGTTGATGTGAGTACTTCAACTGAACGAAAAAGGCTTCTAGAAGTTGGACGTAAGGCAAGAAGACCAAGGAAAAAACAATTTCTAACTCAGAAAATGATGAAAAAACGTTTAGCATGGGCCAGAAAATACCAAAAATGGACTGTTAATGACTGGAAGAAAGTGGTTTTCAGTGATGAAACACATTTATTTGTGCAGGGATACAAATCAAGTGTAGTTAGACGAAATGAAGGTGAAAGTCTGAGACCAGATCATATCCAACAAACTGTAAAACACCCTTCTAAACAAATGTTTTGGGGTTTCTTCACAACAAATGAAGGCATGATGAATTCAGCCAAATACATCGATATATTACATAGTAAGATTGTTCCATTAATGGAAACATTCGACGGAACATTTCAACATAATTTGGCCCCTTGTCACAATTCCCAACTGGTCCAGAATTTTATGCTGTGCCAAGTACAAGTGCTATGTCCAATGAATTAAATTTACCTTCTACATTAGCGGATTTTAATCCTCAACCAATTCAACCATTAGCAAAAGCTAAACCCTTAGAGAAGTCAAATCGTTGGAGAAAAAGGGGCAAAAGCACCATTTTAACTGATATGCAGTTAGATCTACAGTTCAAAATAAATCTGGAGGAAAAAAAGTATCTAAAAAAGTGGCCGCACATAAAAAAAGTAACGGAAAACAAAGCGAAGATGCAGTTTTCTGTACTGTTTGCTCGGATTCATATGATAACAGTCGAGCTGAATGGGTCCAGTATATGAAATGCAGTGGATGGGAGCATGCTAAGTGCAGCCAGCAATGGCAAAAAGAGACATTGTTGTGACAATTGCGAGTAATCTAAATATCGATTTAATTATTCTATAAAAAGAATTATCGTTATTTAGTGATGGAAAATAAGTTACCACTTGAATTTTTGGTATATAAGAAAACAAATAAAATTTTTTTATTTCATTGGACTAGCAACTAGTTTTGAACTTTTTGTTGCTTAGGAAAATATTTATTTTTGTTATGGATTTTATATGTTTGTTTTTGTTACTTAGATATTTGATTCAATTTCATTTATTTCCTAATATGAGTAAAGCTTTAGATCTTTTCCAATATATCGTAGCTTTACATTAGAATAAAAGCTGCTATTATTGTCACAATTATATGCAGAAATGTAAATGAGAAATAAAAATACTTTGTTTAAATTATTATTGAACGCCTTAAGCTTATCTGTTGCATTTCAAATTAAATTCATCTAAAATTCACAGTTAAAATTTTTACACTTTTTCGTTACATTTTGGTAGGTACTTTTGAAGACATTTTCTTCTTTAAAAACGGTTACCGTCAGAATTGCTGTAGACTATTAATACATTCATGATTCATCATATTCATTATTTAAATAAATAATAATAACATTCTGGGAATAATAAAATGTAAAATTAAGTGAAATATTTTTTTATTTAATATCGCTTTAAATTAATATTTATTTTTTAAAACTTGTTTCTTTTAAATTTAATACAGTATGACTTACGCAAAAATATTTTGCATAATTTATTTGCTAAAAATATTGAGAGTGATTTTAAGGCTTGAAGTAAAGGCTTTTGTGAAAGTTGAGTGAAAATAAAGGCTTTATTTTGGCGTACTTACGCCCGTAAGTAAACTGAACTTCGCCAGCAAGTAAGGTTACAAGTATTCAAAATCCACCCTGTGCTCCACTTCCCTGAAGTATTGTCCAGATGTGTAAGTGTGGAAGAGGTCAAAGGTTGTTATTCATCTCAAACTTTCCCCCTTTTGCGCAATTTATGCTAGTTCGAATTTTCGCATTGGTTTGTATTATTACCCATTATATTAAAATAAAAAGTTAAAATTTTAATGAGATCGGAAAATAATTCTAAAAAATTTTGCAGATCTAATGTATCACCACATACTTTGACAAAGATTCTAGCACGGAATCAGGCTCTTTTAATATTTCATAATCATCCACATTTAACACTTTCAATTTTAATAAATTTATCTTGAAAAATAATTTAAATGACTATACAACAAAATAGTTTGGTATAAAAGCATGACGTAATTTTCTTTTTGTAGTCTGAAATCGTCTACTACATCTTAATATTTTAAGTTTAATAAATCCTCAACCTACTCAGTTTTTCAAAGATATTAAATTAATTCTCTTTACCTTTAGGTATGTTAGCATAATGGAAATGGGCTGTTTATTATTACTTTAAAAACTTTATTTTCAATAACAAGGAAAACTTAAATAAAAGTAACATTTCAGCAAATTTTTCTACTATTGATCGATTAATTAAGCAACTACAAAAATTTTTTTGTCATTACCCCATACACAGAGCTAACAAAAATTATGCGATCTTCTGTAAAAAATTCTATGTTGAACTTTTGAGTAAGGAGTTAAAAAATAGTAAAAAAATGAAGCTTAGTAATTGAAATGACAATATCATCATTAATTTCCCTTTTAGCTTTATGTAAGAAATTAAAAATTATATTTTGCAATATAATTTTTAATATTGCAATATATTTCTTACTTAATTATTAGTCCAAAATTTCATGAAATTCCTATAAAGTTTAGAACAATCACATGTGGGTATAATACTTACCTAACCTTGCACTATTTTCTCTAACTACTTAAATTATTAACAATATTATTAAAGAAGGTTTTTCTTGAATTGGTTGGATTTTATTGGCGCAAGAGCCAGGCACTAGGTTAAAATTTGATCATAAGGTTAAACTAAGGTGCTATTTTTTAAAGCAGAGAATAAAGTCCTATGGCTTTGATAAATTTTAAAAGATTGTGATGTATAAGGTCACCGAGTAAAGATTGAAGATCAGGGTTAAAACTGCCAAAAAATTTGTTTCTCAAGTATTTGAATCGTCTGCAGTCAGTAAAAATATGCTTAATAGTTATAACGACTTGACAGAATGAACAAATAGGTGCAGGTTCGTTTCTCAATAAATGCATATGGGTATATCGTGAGTGGCCAATGCGTAGCCTGTTTAAAACATGAGTTTTACGGTCAATGGATATTATTTTATTGTTATCAATAGAAGGGAAAATTTCATGTAATTTATTATCATTTTGTGTATTCCAGTGTTCTTTCCAGACTTGAATTGAATTGAATTGAATGTAGGGTTTAGTGGCACAAGGTCCAGAAAAGGACATGCTGCGCCAAACACACGGTTTTAAAAAACAGATTTAAAGGTAAAGTAAAGCGCATGTATAAAATCAGATACGATGGTGAAAATTCTAAAACAATGTTATAATGTTACATACATTAAAATCAATAAAATTTCATGATAAATTTACTAAAATGGTAAAAGGTATAAAACAATTATATACAACTTAAAATTCCAATAGCGCGTAAAAATGCAAAGATGTTAGGATGGTGATTTTTATCTAACAAGTCTTTTATACATAAAATAGTGCTCCCAAAAAAGGTAAGGCGATGTTGGTTAAAACATGGGCAAGTGATTAAAATATGATGAATTGAAAGTAAAACGTTACAGTTATCGCATCGAGGAGGCGGTTCTCCGAACAGCAAATGTAGATGAGTCAGCCGAGTATGTCCTATGCGTAGGCGGGTGAGCTTGACATCTGCTGCGCGCAATTGCAACACAGGCCAAGGCTCTAAACTGGATTTAATAGTATGCAGTTTGTTCTCAATTTGTAAATCCCAATGCTGCTGCCACAAAGACATAGTAAAATGTCGTATATAATTTTTCATGTCAGAAATGGGGACTGAGAGTGTTAATGGAGTCGTTGCAGATCGGGCCGCAGAATCAGCCATGTCATTACCTGAAATACCAACATGGCTGGGAATCCAACAAAACAAAATGTTAAAACCATTTTTATGAAGACTAACTAACAGATGTTTAATGATACATAAAATAGGATGAGCTTCGTTATTTACATGATTTTTCAGCTGACGTAAAACACTGAGGCTGTCAGAATAAATGCAAAACTTTCGTGCGGTCAGTGATGAGATAAGTCGCAGAGCTATGAGAATGGCCACAGCTTCAGCAGTAAATACAGAACATATGGCAGGTATGATATAACTGTATGTCCGATCAGCTATAATGATTCCACATCCAACATGCCCTGGAGATTTTGACCCATCCGTAAAAACAGAAACATACTGAGAATACTCATGACGATGAGAGATGAATAGCTGAATATACACGCTAGGAGCTATACTGGATTTTCTGTATGAAGCAAATGGAGAATAAAAGTGATACGACGGAATAACCCAAGGTTTGTTAAGAAAGTGATCGGCTGATTGAGATGGTGATTCGCAAAAATTGAATGTCTGAATGACTGAACGCATACGAGCATTAAAAGGGGGTATGTATGAGGGTCTCGCATCATATAGTCGTCGTAAGCTTAGTGGAATAACCTCATGTCGAAGAGGATGGGAATTAGATGACATAACACGAAAGTAAAATGTAAGACAGAGCTGCATACGTCGAAAATAGAGAGGTGATAAATTACATATACCATATAAACTTTCGACTGGGGACGTTCGAAATGCGCCGCTACAGATTCGCATTGCAGTATGATGCACTGTATCTAACAGCTTCAAATTTGACGCAGTTGCAGTGCCATAGACTGCGCAAGCGTAATCAATGCGTGATAATATCAACGCTTTGTAGATTCTGATTAGGGCGATGCGATCCGCACCCCAGAAAGTATTTGAGAGAACACGTAGCACATTTAAAGTTTTTTCACAACGTTTTCTAAGATAACGAATATGGGGCAGAAAAGTGAGTTTGCTGTCAAAAATTACGCCTAAATATTTTGTTTCCGACACAATAGGTATATTAACGTTATGAATAGAAATAACAGGATCATTGTGTAATCTGCGCAATCGACAAAAATGAATGCAAGAGCTTTTTGTGGGTGAAAGTGTGTGACCATTTTGTTCACACCATTTTAAAATCTTATTGACGGCCAGCTGAAGTTGACGCTCAATAACGCGCATATCAGAGCCAGAACATGAAACATTTAGATCGTCAACATAAAGTGAGCCAAATACATGAGGTGGTAGTATGTTCAAAATGAGTGAAACATGAGTAATAAAAAGTATGACACTTAAAACACTGCCTTGAGGAACACCTTCGGCCTGAATGAAGAGGTCTGAAAACGTAGAACCCAATTTTACTCTAAAATACCGTTTCATCAGAAAGTTCTTCAGGAAGATGGGTAAATGACCACGAAGTCCCATATCGTAGAGCGTCTTAAGAATTCCGTATCGCCATGTCCGATCGTAAGCCTTCTCAATATCAAAGAAGATAGAGACAAAATGGTTACGTCGGACAAAGGCGTTACGAATTCGTGACTCTAAAGCAATAAGGTTATCAGTAGTAGACCTTCCTTTTCGAAAACCACTCTGGAACACAGGTATATGATGGTTCTTCTCTAGGAAATATACTAAGCGGGTATTAACCATGCGTTCAAAAGTCTTTCCCAGACAGCTTGTTAAAGCTATAGGGCGATAGCTTTCCGGGTCCTTAGGATCCTTGCCTGGTTTCAATATGGGGATAACGATTGCCTCACGCCAACATGATGGATAAATCTGTTCCGTCCATATTCTATTAAATAGAACCAGAACGTTACCCAAAGACGAAATATCTAAATGGCGGAGCATGTGGTAAGTTATCCTATCGAGACCAGGGCTTGTGTTCGCAGCTGTTGATAAGGCCTTTTGTAGTTCTAGAAATGTAAAATTGCCATTATATGAAGATGATCGACGAGTTTGAAAATTGATATTATGACGTTCAGCGTTGCGTTTGTGGTTTTGGAAAACTAGGCTGTAACTCTCTGCACTAGAGATAGCGGCAAATGTCTCACCAAGCATGTTACATACATCAATGGGAGCAGAGTAGACTGTATCGTTCTTTTCTAATATAGGAAAATGAAATTCGCGGTATATGCCGTTTGCCTTTTTTACTCTCGACCAAACTTGTTTGGGAGATGTTATTGATGATATAGATGAGACATAGCGCTTCCAGGATTCTCTTTGGCTAGTGCGTCGAACCTTACGAGCAAACGCTTTAGCTCGTTTAAATGCTACAAGATTTGATGTGGAAGGGGAACGACGGAAGAGGCTCCAAAGTCGTTTCTGTTCTTTGTAAGCGTTGGAACACTCTGAATTCCACCAAGGCTTACGATGGCGAGGAGGAGTAGTTGAAGATTTTGGAATACTTTCTTCTGCAGCCTTTATGATTACTGCAGTTACAATATTCACTGCGGCATTAACGTTGTTACCTGTTACCATAGCATCAGTAATTTGAGCAAGTTGAGTAAATAAGTGCCAATTAGCGCGATGATGTATGAAAACTGGTGGTTTTGGACTCATGGGAACATTAATAGAATATGAAATTATGAGTGGAAAATGATCACTATTGTGAAGATCATTACTCACTGAAAAGTTTATAAAAGGTAAAAGAGTTGGTGAACATAAGGCTAAATCAATTGAATGAAAAGTTCGTGTCGGAGTATGAAAGTAAGTTACTTCGTCTTTATTAAGCAAACAGAGATTATGGTCATGGATGAGTTGTTCAATTTTACGCCCCCGGTCATTGGAGGCGGAACTACCCCACAATTCACTATGACCATTAAAATCTCCGAGCAAAATAAAAGGCGAAGGTAACTGATGTATAAGTGAGTTTAAATCTGTTTGAGAAATGAGTGCATGAGGAGGTAGATAGACAGAGCAGACTGTCATGAGAATATTGATGTGAATTTGAACTATGGTAGCCTGTAATGAGGTTGATAATGAAAGGTGAGTTGATGGAAAAGCTGATGAAGTTAAAATTGCTACGCCGCCGTGAGGTTGATTTCCATCATTAAAATCCTGCCGATAGCAAGAATAGTTGCGCAGTTTAAAAGTATTGGTTGACGTTAAATGTGTCTCCTGCAAGGCAATACATGCAGGTTGATATTTTGAAATTATGTCCTTGACATCAGAGACCTTATTTCGCAAACCGCGACAGTTCCATGATATGAAACAAATAGACATTATGAAATAAGTAAATATGATTGAAAGTTAACGTCATTATCCAGAGGTCAATCGAGTAGGCATTCGTCATCAGAAGGATGCAAAGACAATTCTACCTCAAAATCCATCTTCTGTAAAGCAGAAGAAGTGGATTGATTGGCAAGTTGAACGTACTTTGCATCTTTTTTCTTCCTGGAATAGCCAGGCTTTTGACTAGGGGGTAGTTTATTTAAAGGGATTTGTTTTGGAAAAGGTCGGGCCTTTTCGGAATTGTCTATTTTAGATGTTTTGCTAGGTGGAGGTGAGGTGGTCCTATTAGATGTTGATGCTGCGGTAAAGTTAAAGTTAGGTGTTTGAGTTGGTGGTTTTATCAGTTTGATTTTATTAGATGTTTGTGCCGGGGATTCAGTTTGAGTACCTACAGTACTATATGAAGTCTTAGTGACCGTAGAATACGACACGCCCGGACGGGGTGTACGGGCGGTAACGATTCGACGGGCTTCATTGAAGGTTAGGTTCTGCATTACTTTAACTGATTGAATTTCCTTCTCCTCTGACCATCTAGGACAATTTCTTGAGTAAGCTTCATGAGCTCCCTTGCAGTTAATACAAAGGGGTTGTAACTCACAGGAAGTGTCTGAATGACCTGGAGTAGAGCAGCGAGCACAAACAGGTGTTCCACGGCAAGATGCTTTTGAATGCCCAAACCTTTGGCACTGAAAGCACCTCAAAGGGTTTGGGACATAAGGTCTGACTGGACAATTATACCATGCAAGTTTAACAGCAGATGGTAATGTTGGAGATGCAAACGTAAGGATGAGATGTTTCGTTGGAATGAGCTGTCCATTCCTTCGAATCTTAATCCTACGGACTTCAACAACATGCTGGTCTTGCAGGTTTTCTAAGATCGTACTTTCTTCGTCTTCTATAAATTCAGCTTGCGAGATTACTCCACGACAGGTATTCAAAGATTTGTGTGGAGTGACAGTTACCGTAAAGGAACAGATAGCTGTAGAGTTAGATAGAGCAGTGGCTTGTTTTTCAGATGTCGTCTGCACTAAAAGGTCGCCGGAACGTAGTTTTCTCACAGAGGCTACTTCTCCCAGTGCTGAGAGAAGAGCTTTGTGTATTAAGAATGGTGAAACTTTAGAAAACGATGTGTTCGGTACGACAGGATTCGTCAATGTTATAATGAAATAACGAGCGTATACATGCGGTGTAAGAGTTGTTCCGCTGTTTTTGCATTGGTGTGCGGAACTCAACACCGTACTATCTTCAGCCATAGAATATATAAACAGTTCTACTACCAGCGGCATCACCCACCACGGAGTCCTACAAAGGGGATGCAAGTAACAATATTTCATCACTTAACACCAATGCTAACCGGTAGCTATACGTCCGCGAGTCACCCCTGAAGCAGCCTCCACCCTTAACGAGGTGCCCAGTAAGTGACTCCGGACTTGACCCTAGCCAACAGATGACGTTCGTGGCTAGCCGGTTGATGCATACAGGCCAATATACACCTCCCGTTTACCTGAAGCACGAGCCAAAGCAGTGTATTGGGGTACCAAGATGCCCCTCAACTGCCAGGATCCCCTTTTCCAGGGACACGGGTCTCCACGCACGGCAAACACGCGGGTGGTCTCTTCCCATCTATGTCCAACACAACAGAGTGGTAATCAAACACAGATGACAAGCCCTCACCAGTAAATTTGGCAACCACGACAAGGGGGAAGAGAAAGAAGAAAGTAGAAGAACAGGGAGAGGAAAACGAAGGGAGGACAGATCACTAGGGTACCCCGGGGCGTGACTCCCTGTGTTTACCTAAAGAAGGTAAACCCCCTCAGGGGTCTTTCCAGACTTGACTAACTGATGATTTACAAATTCGCTTGATGTCTAATGGTGCTAAAACATTCCTGCTTATATTATGAGTACTTTTTGCAACTATATCAGCACATTCATTCCCGTGTATACCGACATGGGATGGTATCCAACAGAAATAAATATTGAAACCTCTGTCATATAGTCGAGCGATGTATTTTTGGATTTTGAGTACGACTGGGTCTTGACCGATGTGTGAAATACTTGCTATAAAACTACGCGAGTCAGTATATATTATCCACTTTAGATAAGTTTGGTCGAAAATATAGTTAAGGGCAAGCAAAATAGCATAACATTCCGCAGTAAATACTGACGATTCAGGAAGCAGTTGCTCAGATACCGTTCAATTTTCGGTAACAACACCACAACCAACATGATTATCGTGTTTTGATCCGTCAGTAAAAATTGGTGCAAAATCAATATATTTATGGCGATATTCATAAAATTTTTGAGTGAAAACACTTGAGTTAGTGTCAGATTTTTTAAAATTATTAAAAACGTCTAACACACAGATTGAAACATCAATCCAAGGTGGGATGATGCCTGTGTTAGTAAAAACCTCAATATCTAAAATGTTAAAATCATTTAAAATTCTGGTGATTCTAATCCCAAACGAAGGTATATAAGATGGAAGCGAGGAGAAGTGAGTGGAATATTGTGGGTGAACAACACATGAGTATAGTGGATGAAGTGACTTCGATTTAATTTTAAAATAATAATCCAATGACAGTTTAGAGCGACGGAAATAAAGAGAGGGTTCCGAACATAACACATACAGACTTTCAACTGGTGAAGTCCTAAATGCACCCGATGATATTCTCAATCCCTGATGATGTATAGTGTTGAGGTATTTTAAAACGGATTGACGAGCCGAGGAGTATACAGGAATACCATAATCTAGTTTTAGACAGCTAAATCGAATAAGTTATCCGTAAATAGGATAGGTCCAGGAATTATAGAAAGTTAACTTTCGGATACTAACTACATTGTCAAAAAGCCAGGAAAAACTGAAAGATCACAAATCTATCATATAAATCTATTAAAGCGGCGCGTTGAAATGATAAATTTATTAATTAGTGAAAATTTCGATTGTAAAATGAATGACACAATTTGGGAAATTTCATATCCAATTGCTGATCCTAATAGCTACGATTTTGAAAAAAATCACTAGAGATAGTCAGTTAATAGAATGGTTTTATTGACATATTTTTTTTTTATTTGTATTAGTTTTGTTTAATCATTAAAAATAAAAAGATTTATTTTTTATTTTTTCATAATTACTGGTTAAGTTGTAAATTGATATAATATTTTCTTAAAATTAAGTTTATCTGAATGTGTTATTATATACAGTTAAATTAGAATTTTTTCTTAATGGCCTCTAGTAAAGTGATTTAACTGCCTAACTATTTTTTTTCAGCGATTTTGCTCCTGAAGTCCGCAAAATCGTTTTAAGGATGGGGGTGTCTGTAACATCATGAATAGTAACCCCTAAAATTCTTTCCCCTCTGGCATCTGGAGTCTCCCTTCTAGAATCTTAGAACTTCAAGCAGGTGTTAAAGGATTAGAAAAACTGGATTTTTTACAGAGGCGAGATTCAGTCTTGGGAGAGCACAGAAGACGAGGAGCGGACCTTGTGCCGTCTCTACTGAGAAGATAATTCTCTAATTATTATTAATGTAGTGTTCGCAAGAAAGTTATGATAATTGCTCTTGAACTTTAGAACTATGTATATAATTGTATAAAGAACTATATATATAATTTTAATCTTTAAAATTCTATTAAAAGATTTTTTTTAGATAAAGGTAGTACTTTTGAATCTAGAGCATGCAACAAAATCGTTACAAGGTCATTAAAATGGGAAAATACAACTATAGAAGAAATGATTACAAGGCCAATGAATGCCATTTTACTTCTACAAGGGATGAATGGTTAACCTGTAGAAAGATGGTATTGGTCAAAAAGACCAATTTTACAATCCTGTTTTTGGCCAAATAATGAGGTCAAAAAGGTACTCATTAATCATGAAGTTTTTACACTTCGAAAACAGTGAGGATTTTTCTCCCAAAACACATCCTAACCCTAAGCTAAAGAAAATCTATCATCTTCATAAAAAAAAACTCGCGAAAAATTTTCAGAAGAATCCCTATTGCCTATTGGAATATAAAGGCCTAATGGGTTGGAAACAGTACATTCCAACAAAACAATGTAGGTTTAGAATAAAACTGTATCAGCTATGTGAATCCGACAGTGGATACATTTGGAATTCGATCATTTATACAGGAAAAGAAACATTATTTAATGAAAAATATGAGCATTTGAATACCTCTACAAAGAGTGTCCTGTCCCTCATTTACAATTTACTCGGACAAGGATATACCTTAACAACTGACAATTTTTTTACATCTCCAGAACTGGCTGAGATATTGATAAAAGAGAAAACAGAAATTTATGAGACAATGAAAGTTAACAGAAAAGGTTTGCCATCAAGTTTAAAAACAACGAAGTTAAAAAAAGATGAAATTATGGGGTTTCAAAAAGGAAAGACATGCATATTGAAATGGTAGGATAAAAAACCCTCATGCATGCTTAACAAATGTCATACCACTGAGTTCATCGAGGTATCGTCAAATACAAATGGCGCAGTTCGCAAGAAGCCCACTGTTGTTGTTGATTATAACAAAACATTGAGTGAAGTGGATCATTCTGATCAATGCCTGTCGTATTATAATACGACAGGTATTATAATACCATAACAAGAAATCAACAACCAAAATATTATAAAAAAATATTTCGTTATTAGTTGAATCAGGCAGTATGGGAATGAATGCTTTTGTGATTTATAAAAAGAGGGGTGATTTTAGCCAAGTGAATTTTCGACTAGGGTTAGTTGAAAGCGCAATAGAGAATTCCAGAGGATTAAATCAGGTGTCCAACAGAAGCTTTGGTATAGATGCATCTCAAAATATTATGAGATTGACAGCGCGACATTTCCCTGCCTAAGTGGACAGTTCTAACTCAAAGAAACAGTATCGAGTAAGAAAATGTGTCGAGCGCTCCAGCAAAATAATTGATAATGGAATGCAATGTAGGTTTATGCCCTGTTCCATGTTTTAAGATTTATCATACATGTAAAGTATTTTTTATAATTTCTAAGAAATTAGACTTCCAATCCTTATTTTTTTTTGAAAAATTTAATTCTTGCATTTACCAATATATTTTAGTAAATGTAATGTATTTACACAATATTACGATTCTTTGAATTTTTGTTTACAATTTAATGTGGGTTTATGTGCTATACTATGTTAAATTCCTTATGTTTTATGTATTCCGTAAACTACGCTCTTATTAGGTATTTTTAGAATACCTCACAAAAATGTAAACAAAAAACTATAAACATTTAGCGCCGCAAATTAATAATAAAAAAAAACGCTATTAAAATTTGACCAATAGTAAATAATGGCAGGATGAACAAACATCAAAATAGGTTTGAATAGAGATTAGAACTTCTAGGAGATTTTAATACCCGCCTTTTAAACCCTCTCGTAATCAACGCTGACTTGAAATTTATTACTCTCAATTTTTGTACTGTGATTTGACAGAGTGTAGAAGTGTTTTTCCTCAATTAAATATAATATGAATTAAATATGTAGTTAAGGAACTGTCATTGCAAGATGTCATAAAAACTTCTCCAAAAACGTTTATCAAAGAACAATATGATAGTAAGGAATTGAAACCTCTTATTGATGAAGCGAAAAAGATGATTTCCAAACCAAACAAATACGTATTAGAAAGAAATAGGCTGTTCTATAAGAAAAGTGACAAAAACCGGAATGGAAAGAAAACTATCAGTCGTTCCGGAAAAGTTTCGTGAACAACTAAAAACGTTTTGCCATGAAGGTACAGTTGCACATTTAGGTGCAAATAAAACTAAAGATGCTTTATTTAAGACTTTTTATTGGCCGAACTGTTTTAGTGATTACAAAAGTTTGTGAAGACTTGTGACCATTGTCAACAAGTTGGAAAACCTCGAGATAAGAAAAAAAAGCACCGTTGAAAATTGTCCCTGTAATTTCAGAAATATTCACCAAGTTGAACGTTGGCGCTTGTGGACCTTTGCCAATCAGTACTTCGGGGAACAGATATCACAACGGTAATATGCTTGTCATCCAAATATCCTGAAGCAATACCTACTCCTAATTTGTGTTCTACAACAATCGTAGATGCGTTACTACAAATTTTCAGTCGTCTTGGTTTTCCTAAAGAATTACAAACTGATCAGAGAGCATCATTCATGAGTGTTCTTACAACTGAGTTTTTGGACAAATTCGGAGTTCGAGTTGTAATAAGTTCAGTAAGGCATCCACAAAGCAACCCAGTTGAAAGGAAGCATAGAACTTTGAAACGAATTCTTAGAGTGCTTTGTTCAGAATCTGGAACAGATTGGGAGAAAATCTCACCTCATGCTCTATTTGCGTTGAGGACAACTATTCATTATAGTACTGGATTTAGTCCAGCAGAACTAGTACATAGACGAAATTTGAGAACTCCAATGATGTTGCTCTATGAAAACTTAACAGAACAAAGCGACGAAGAAAATAATGTGATCTCGTATGTTTTTGAACTACTGAATAGAATGAAATGTTGCCAAGAACTCGCTATACAGAATATGCAAGCAGTTAAAGAGAAACAAAAACTGTGGTACGACATTAATGCGGAAAAGCGAATGTTTAAAGAAGGTGATCTAGTTCTAATCATCGCTCCATCCAAACCAAATAAACTGTCTGTTAATTGGATTAGATCAGGCGTAATTATTAAAAAACTTTTGAAAACCAATTATGTCATTTGTTACCCAGACAATGATAAAACTCATGTGTATCGTGTAAATATTGCTAAAGCCGTACTTCCAGAGAGAAGAAAACGTCAACTTTTTATGTGTCGAAAGAAACTTAACCAAAGAAGGCGAGGAAATTCCTCATCTCAAATTAGAATCTAAAGAAGCTGAATTATTAGAAATTTGGCAAAATATTCAATCGAATACTAGATTGTCTGAAAATTAGATAGATGATTTTTGTTTGTTAATTAAATATTCCAGCACTTTTTCAAATGAGCCAGGATGTACAATGTTTACTGAACACGACATTGAACTAGAGTGTGACAAATCTATTTGTGCCAAACCCTATAGATTCTCACCCCGACAATCTGAAGTAGAAAAAATGATAATCTAAAAGTTATTGAACCAGGAGAGTAAGATTTTACTTGATATTAGTGGAAACCCCTGGCAGAGAAGCAAGACCTTGCATTGATTATCGGCGATTAAATAACCGTTGCCTAATATTGAAGAGTTGAAAGAAAAAGTATCTGCTGCTACATATATTTCAGACGCTAGATTCAGATTTACCAATTCCAGACGTTAAAGCTTCCACTGTGTGTAAAGCCCTTTTCAACGTGTGGATTTCTCGTTTCGGTTCTAATCATCGCTCCATCCAAACAAAATAAACTGTCTGTTAATTGGATTGGACCAGGCGTAATTATTAAAAAACTTTCGGAAACCAATTACATGATTCGTTACCTAGACAATGATAAAACTTATGTGTATCGTGTAAATATGCTCGATTGCTTATCAAAGTCCAGTTAGGGCAGGGGGAAAAGGCAAACGAACAACCGAAGCGTCAAGGCTAAGTAAATATTCCAGACATAGGAAGAGAGCTATCCGTTAAACATCTCCAGGAATCAAAGATGAGATCAAGAGATCGAAAGAACAAAGTTTGTTATAAAGGGATGTTCTAGTGCTTCTGGTCAGTAAGGTTTTTGAATTAGTCTATGTATTGAGTCAAAAAAAGAATCTTTCAAAAAAAAGAAAAGGAACTTTCTTTAACGGAAGAGCTGCAAAACAAAACGAAAATACTCATCTTGAAAACGCAAACTTGACGCAGAATTTAAAAGACGAGTGTATGCCATGCCCAACAGAAAAACAATAGAAAAGTGAGGCAGAAAAATTCAGTTCTCTATGGAATATGCCCAATCGCATTGATGGTAAACACATAAGAATTCAGGAATTTGCCCAAAAAAAAGTGGTTCACAGTATTACAATTACTTTGTACTACTTGCTGTTGCAAATGCAGAATGGCTGTTTTCCATCATTGTTGTTGGAATTGAATTGAATGTAGAATTTAGTGGCACAAAGTCCAAAAGAGGACATGCTGCGATACGATACGGTAAAATACTTAAAAGGCAAAGTACATTCACCATTTTATTTGTCGAACAATTATAACTAATAAAATGGTATAAGTTTGTAAATAGAATCAGATCATTGTTGTTGGAGATTACGGCCGCGACAGTGATGGAGGAATATTAAGGAATTCCGTTCTTGGACAGCATCTTCAAGGCGGAACTTTAAACATGCCCAATGGATGAATATTGCCTAATGATGTAGAAAATACTATTTTTCGTACTATTTTGTTGGAGATGAGGCTTTTCCGCTGGAAAAAAAAACATCATGCGGCCTTATCCCAAGAAGGGTTTAAACAGGCAGAAGTTTGGCTTCAATGCTAGACTTTCCCGGGCTCGGAAGACAGTTCAATGTGCGTTTGGTCACCTTGCTTCAAAGTTCCGGATGTTTCATACATCAACTCAGCAGTTGAAAAAGTTTTTCCAGTTTTATATTGTTCCCGAACAGAATTTACTGAAACTAATATTTTCTTGCGTTTTCTGAAAATGATATTTTGAGTAATATTTAATTTATTTTCTTTCATAAATAAATGTTTGTTTATTAATAATATGGGATGTCCTTTCACAAAAAGTGATAATGATAATTTAAATAAGTGTAAATGATAATTTAAAAACAATAGATAGTTTAAAGTAAAATATCTGCACAAACTCCATGAAATAATCGACAACAACTCCTTAATATGGTGGCTCTTCACTAGTTAAGTACAATTCAGAAATGTGGTCCACTTAAAAACAGAACTAATTTCAACGCCACTCTCCCCCTCTTATGTTAATGATCATCTTGCTTAATTTTGTATTTTTCTTTTATAGAGAGAATATCCACTGCTTCTTCGCCACGCTATCAAAGTCCTGTTAAAACAGGCAAACGAACAACAGAAGCATCAAGGCTAAGTAAATATTCCAAAGACATAGGAAGAGAACTTTCCGTTAAACATCTTCAGGAATCAAAGATGAGATCAAGAGATCGAAAGAACAAAGTTTGTTATAAAGAACTTTCTTTAACGGAAGAGCTGCAAAACAAAACGAAAATACTCATCTTGAAAACGCAAACTTGACGCAGAATTCAAAAGACGAGTGTATGTCATGCCCAACAGAAAAACAATAGAAAAATGAGGCAGAAAAATTCAGTTCTCTATGGAATATGCCCAATCGCATTGATGGTAAACACATAAGAATTCAGGAATTTGCCCAAAAAAAGTGGTTCACAGTATTACAATTACTTTGTACTACTTGCTGTTGCAAATGCAGAAGGGCTGTTTTCCATCATTGTTGTTGGAGATTACGGCCGCGACAGTGATGGAGGAATATTAAGGAATTCCGCTCTTGGACAACATCTTCAAGGCGGAACTTTAAACATGCCCAATGGATGAATATTGCCTAATGATGTAGAAAATACTATATTTCGTACTATTTTGTTGGAGATGAGGCTTTTCCGCTGGAAAAAAAACATCATGCGGCCTTATCCCAAGAAGGGTTTAAACAGGCAGAAGTTTGGCTTCAATGCTAGACTTTCCCGGGCCCGGAAGACAGTTCAATGTGCGTTTGGTCACCTTGCTTCAAAGTTCCGGGTGTTTCATACATCAACTCAGCAGTTGAAAAAGTTTTTCCAGTTTTATATTGTTCACGAACAGAATTTACAACTAATATTTTCTTGCGTTTTCTGACATGAAATTGCATTGTCTGAAAATGATATTTGAAGTAATATTTAATTTATTTTCTTTCATAAATAAATGTTTGTTTATTAATAATATGGGATGTCCTTTCACAAAAAGTGATAATGATAATTTAAAAACAATAGATAGCTTACAAAGTAAAATATCTGCACAAACTCCATGAAATAATCGACAACAACTCCTTAATATGGTGGCTCTTCACTAGTTAAGTACAATTCAGAAATGTGGTCCACTTAAAAACAGAACTAATTTCAACGCCACTCTCCCCCTCTTATGTTAATGATCATCTCGCTTAATTTTGTATTTTTCTTTTATAGAGAGAATATCCACTGCTTCTTCGCCACGCTATCAAAGTCCTGTTAAAACAGGCAAACGAACAACAGAAGCATCAAGGCTAAGTAAATATTCCAAAGACATAGGAAGAGAGCTATCCGTTAAACATCTTCAGGAATCAAAGATGAGATCAAGAGATCGAAAGAACAAAGTTTGTTATAAAGGGATGTTCTAGTGCTTCTGGTCAGTAAGGTTCTTAATTTTGTATTTTTCTTTTATAGAGAGAATATCCACTGCTTCTTCGCCACGCTATCAAAGTCCTGTGAAAACAGGCAAACGAACAACAGAAGCGTCAAGGCTAAGTAAATATTCCAAAGACATAGGAAGAGAGCTATCCGTTAAACATCTTCAGGAATCAAAGATGAGATCAAGAGATCGAAAGAACAAAGTTTGTTATAAAGGGGTGTTCTAGTGCTTCTGGTCAGTAAGGTTTTTGAATAAGTCTATGTATTGAGTCAAAAAAAGAATCTTTCAAAAAAAAGAAAAGGAACTTTCTTTAAAATTAAAAATAAGTTTTAAAATTAACTAGAATTAAATTCAGTTTAGTAAAATTAAATGTTTAAAAACATTTAAATAATTTTAATGTATGAAAAAGAAATACAAATTAACTATAAAAATTTCATTAGGTAACAAACTCTGTGATCTATTTGTTGATGTTTTGTATTTGATTTGCGTTTGCGTGGTTCGTATTACGAGCTCATAAAGATAGTGCCGAACTGATTTTAGATAAATGACAACTAAAATAATGAATTGCGTATTAATAATTAGTTAGTTTATTAATAGCTGCGCATTGGTCTATCTCTGTAGACGCAAAATTGAATTCAACAAGGAAGTAACTTTCTGTTCTAATTAATGTAGGTGGCGCTACTAGTACAACATACATTCCGGCTTCAACATACCGGGCCACCTTGAAACATAGTTTCAAAATTTACACATAAATTAACAAAAGGAAGATTAAACTGTATAAATCTAATAAAAAGATAATTATAAAAACTAATGCAACATACATGAAATTAAAAATATGTATCATAAACAGATGTATAGATTCCTTGGTATAAACCGGATAACTATATATAACACAAAGCAAAAAAAAAGAAAAGTCTAAAATAAAGAAAGTTAATCAGTCAATAGGTAAAACTGACAGTTTGTGAATGGATCTTTTATAAGTTCCAGTCTCAGTTTTGACACTGGCGACTCTTACCTTAGCGTCAGCACTAGGGAAAACTTCTTGTATACGCCCTAATTTCCACTTCAAAGGTGGAATATTGTCCTCTTTAATGAGAACTAAATCGTTAATTTTCAAATTAGGCTGTACTCGCAACCATTTGGGGCGCTGCTGTAAGCTGGAAATATACTCGTTAACCCATCTTTTCCAAAAATTCTGGAAAAGTTTTTGAGTCAACTGCCAACGTTTTAAAGGGGATATGTTTTTGTCCAGAGAGTTCTCTTCTGGTATTGAAGATAGAGAGGTTCCCACAAGGAAATGTCCTGGGGTAAGTGCTGAAAGTTCAAAGGGATCGTCCGACACAGGACACAAAGGACGAGAGTTCAAGCAGGATTCGATTTGTGCAGTAAGAGTTAAAAACTCTTCAAGGGTCAATTTATGATCACCTATTGTTCTTTTCAAATGCGATTTTGCGGATTTCACAGCAGCTTCCCAAAGTCCTCCAAAGTGAGGTGCTGAAGGTGGGTTGAAGTGCCATTTAATTTGTTCATCGGCAAAATACTGATGGATGGATTCTTCTTTTTGAAGAGATTTAACCACTCGATTAATTTCCTTATTTGCAGCAACGAAATTTGAACCACAGTCTGAAAATAATTCATTTGGTTTTCCTCTTCGCGCAACAAATCTTTTTAAAGCTGCAATAAATGATTCAGCAGATAAATTTCCAACAACTTCGATGTGCACTGCTTTTGTCGCGAAACACACAAAAATACAAATGTACATTTTAACTGATCTGACTCCACGTCCAGATCGTGGTTTCACAAAAAATGGACCTGCATAATCCAGACCAGTCTTGGAAAATACTCTAGAAGGCGTTACTCTTAAAAGTGGTAACTGAGCCATTATCTGTGTCGCGGTTTTTTCTTTTAATCGAAAGCATTTTATGCATTTCCAAATTTGCCTTTTTATAACTGATCTAGCGTTTACTATCCAAAATTCTTTGCGAATAACTGATAATAGTAAAAGTGTTCCAGCATGCAAGAAGGATTCATGATAGTGAATTATAATTAGATTAGTTAAGCGATGATTTTTCGGTAGGAGAATAGGATGTTTTCTTTCATTCGATAAGTGTGTATTTTCTAACCTACCGCCCACACGGATAAGGCCCTCTTCATCCAAAAACGGATTCAAGGAGAGGATCTTACTGCTCGAAGAAACTGGTTTGTTATTTTTTAGCTGCTGATATTCGTTTGGAAATTCTTGTTTTTGGACTATTTTAACCAAAACGTTTCTAGCTAGTGTTATCTCACTACTAGTTAAATAACCATTTATGCGATTGTTCGGAGATTTACAGTTTATTATGAAGCGGAGACACCAAGCTATAATTCTTTTCAACTTAACATATGATGAAACATTGTAAATGATAGGAAAGTCAATAGGAGTTGTTTCAATCAAACACGATGTTTTTTTGCGCTCTTCTTTGAGAGCGTCTGTTGAGAGAGGGATTTCCTCTAAATGAGATACTTCACCACTTTTCATCCAATGAGGACCTGACCACCATAAATCAAAATCAACTAGCTCATTTGGTGGTAGACCTCTACTAGCGGAATCAGCAGGGTTTTGACCAGAGCTGATATGATTCCAATGTTGAACTGGAAGAATAGACTGAATTTCGGAAACACGATTGGCAACAAAAATTTGCCAACGTGATGGCTCAGATTTCAACCATGAAAGAACTATAGTTGAGTCCGTATAAGCACGTATTGCGTCAATTTGAATATTCAAGGACTTGAGGACCGTTTGTAAAAGGTGCACTAATAAAACGGCTGAACAAAGTTCAAGGCGCGGTATTGATATCGTTTTCAATGGTGCGACGCGTGTTTTGGATGTAAGTACACTAACATGCGTAGTGGTGATGGTAGTTGATTTTAAGTATATGACGGCAGCGTACGCCTTTTCCGACGCATCACAGAAACAATAAAGTTATATTCCAGATGGGGAGTGTAGAAGAACTTTTCTAGGTACAGTTAACGTAACTTGGGAAATATCTTCTCGATATTTAATCCACTGCTCTTTTATATCCTGGGGCACTGGATCATCCCAAGCCAACTGATGCTTCCACAATTCCTGAATTAGAATTTTTGCCGTTATGATAATAGGGGATAACCATCCTAGTGGATCAAAGATTTTTGACACACAGGAAAGGATGGACCTTTTTGTAGGATTTTCATCCTTAAAATCATCACAAAAGGAAATATTGTAGGTAAACTCATCATTTTTTGGGTCCCATCTCAACCCTAGCACCTTAATAAATTTAGAATCAGCAGTTCTACATGGTGTATTGTCTATATTTTTAGGTTGACTTAAAAATTCCAAAACAGAGGGACTATTGGTACACCATTTGTGAAGCTCAAATTTTCCTTTTCTCAACAGCTCACTTAGTTCCTTTATTAAAGCAACGGCTTCGTCAGCACCTTCTGCTCCAAACAAGCCGTCATCTATATAAAAATTATGTAAGATCAAATCAGCTGCTTTAGGAAAACCCAATCCTTCATCGATGACTAATTGTTTTAAAACTCGCGTTGCCAAATAACTGGCCGGCGCGGTACCATAAGTTACGGTACACAAGCGATATTCCCTAACTGGTTTCATGGGATCATCTCTCCAAAGAATTTTTTGAAAATTGCGATCTTCACTATGAATCTCTATTTGTCGATACATTTTTTGCAAATCACATGTTATAGCGATATTGTAACATCTAAACCTTAAAAGAATAGCGAAAAGATCGTCTTGTACCTTAGGACCATTCATTAGCGTTTCATTCAGTGGTAAACCTGATGTAGTTTTTGCGCTGGCGTTAAAAACAACCCTCAATTTTGTGGTTGGACTAGAATCGTTAATTACATGATGATGCGGGATAAAATAGTGCTCATTTTTGCTATTTAAATTCAGGATATTAGTTTCCTCCATATGCCCTAGAGAAAGGTACTCTGACATAAAGTTTTTGTACTGCAAATAAATATCTGGGGTTTTTAAAAGTCTTCTTTCTAGACTAAAAAGCAGTTTAAAAGCGGAGGCCTTTGAATTTCCCAAAATCCCCTTATTTGGTTTAAATGGTAGTCTGACGGAATACCTGCCTTCTATACTACGCGTAACATTTTCCACAAAATGTGTTTCACAAAGGTTTTCTTCCTTTGTTAGCGGTTGTGT
This sequence comes from Parasteatoda lunata, assembly GCA_949128135.1. Taxonomy (NCBI): domain Eukaryota; kingdom Metazoa; phylum Arthropoda; class Arachnida; order Araneae; family Theridiidae; genus Parasteatoda; species Parasteatoda lunata. The sequence goes on from OX421970.1 coordinate 103,605,032, forward strand.
TGAAGGAATTTGTTCCAATTCCCAGAATGTTTTAACTAAGTCATCAGTATTAATATTAAAATTATTAACTGAAAACAGGTTGGGTTTAGCGCATTCAAAAGTAGTTGCTCCGGAAATTATCCAACCTAGCCTAGAGCATACTGCGAAAGGGAGATTTTCATCGCGTTTAATTACTTCTCCGTTAATCAATGTAAAAAACACATTTACACCGCATAAAATATCAACATCTCCCGATCTCCAAAAATATGGGTCAGCCAGCACGAGATCCCGATATCCTCCGGACAAAACCGGCATGGAAGAGTTCGGTATTTTTCCGCAAATTTTATCAATAACATATGCGGATGTTGAAAATCTTAAATCATTATTAAAATGAGGCGAAAACAATAAATCCACCTGCCCACTACTCGAAGTATCACAACCTCCCAAACAAGAAATAGACATTTGAGCCGGATTTATTTTTAATTTCAACTTGCTGACACATTCGCGTGAAATAAAGTTTTTCTCAGATCCCGAGTCTAAGAGCATTCGACAGTTAATTAATTCGTTTTGAGAATTTATAACCTTGACTATAGCTGTGCATAAAAGAACCGAAGAATTCTTTTGATTTATGTTATCTCCCAATTGCTCACTATTCGAATAATTCGCACAAACTGTAGACGAAACTTCATTGATGGGCGCGGCTGATGGCGTCGTTGAATTCTGTTCATCTGCTCTGGGTATAAATTCAGGGGCACTTAAAGAGGGAAAAAAGGGTTTCGGTTTCTCATCTCTATGCAAAGAGCTGTGATGTCTGCGATTACATTTAAAACAGGTGTTAGAAGATTTACATTTTTTTATAGTGTGAATTCCCGATAAACAGTTATAACAAAGATTATTATTTTTTACGAAATCAATCTTTTGCTGAACTGGTAAATTACAAAATTTCGAACACTTTGAAATGTAATGATTATCTTTACAATAAACACATATAGAAAGCGAAACAAAAGAATTAACTTTAGCATTAATAGGTTTTTGAAATTTACTGGACGAACTTTTGCTGTTTTGAAGAGTTCTAGCATAGCTTTTCAAAAATTCTATTAAATCCTTGAGTTTGGGTATTTCAGTATTATTTAATTGGCGCTCCCACCACAATTTAGTGGAATTATCTAACTTTTGCAATATTAAATACAACATTAAAGTGTCACTAAAAGTATCCATTTTTTGGCCTAAAGTTTCTAATGAACGAATAATTTCATTTACATTATCAACCAAGCTCAATAAAGATGTAGCGGATTCATTATGAATATTTGGAAGATTTAAAAAGCGTTTAATATGAGCGAAAGTTTGTTCTCTCGTATTTGAATACCTTTCGTCTAACAAATTCCAAGCTATTTCAAAATTATTATCTGAAATTGCGATAGATTGAACGATTCGCGAAGCATCACCTTTTAAAGATGTCGTTAAATACTGAAGCTTTTGCGCGTTTGATAACGAGTCATTTTTTGTTACAGTCGCCTTAAATAAATCCTTAAAAGTTAGCCACTCGGTAATATTACCGCTAAAAAAAGGTAAGGAGAGTTTCGGAAGTTTTATAGTTTCACTCGCGTTTTTCTCGAAGTTTGGAGCAGAAAAAACTGACTCATTTCTCGGTTGCTCTTTTAGTTTTTTCTCACCCCGAAATTTCCATAATATAATTTTTTCTCCATACTCGTTTGCCTTATCTAGTTCGTTATTCAATTCAGTTTCATCTTCAATAAGATTTTCAACTGCAGAGTTTATCTTTTTTAACTCCGTTTCTTTTATTTTTAAAAGCTCTAAGTTTTCAGATAGTTCATCAAAATTAATTTCTTCTACTGATAAATTACCTTCTATTTTTTTCAAATAACCAGTTACTGCTCTTCGTATAGAAGACAGTTTTGTTTTTACTTTTTGGAGTTCTAATTCTTTTGCCATGTTTAATGTCTAAAATAGTTTAAAATAACTATAAAGTTTACTTACCCCTTCTTCGGGATAAATATTTAGAATATATTACCATATCATGCGTTTGTAATCCACTGGAAGGCGTTGGGCGTTGATTATTATTTAATGCGCAACACTATCTTCACGAGCCATGCTGCGGCTCGACTTCACCATGTTGATGGATTTGCGTTTGCGTGGTTCGTATTACGAGCTCATAAAGATAGTGCCGAACTGATTTTAGATAAATGACAACTAAAATAATGAATTGCGTATTAATAATTAGTTAGTTTATTAATAGCTGCGCATTGGTCTATCTCTGTAGACGCAAAATTGAATTCAACAAGGAAGTAACTTTCTGTTCTAATTAATGTAGGTGGCGCTACTAGTACAACATACATTCCGGCTTCAACACTATTATTTGTTTCTTTAAAGTATGTTATGAGTATTTCATCTAATATATAATTTTTTTGACCTAAATTTTCATTTAGATGAAGGCTTTAGTAATCGGGGATTCGATGTTAAAATATTTGAAACCTCATTTTCCTGACGTAATTCTAAGTCACAGTGTGCAACTTGAAAGCTTTCCTGGATTTAAGATTAAAGGTTTAATGGAGAAAGTAAAGGAGTTTAGTGGATTCAGTGTAACTGTTCTACAGATTGGTAAGTACCTTGTCTAATTTCACGTAAATTGGCTATGCCATGATCCTTCTAGACTTAAGAAATTAGGTGTTCTTGTTGTATCTTATGAAAAGTTAGTTCCCATTTAGAATATAAAAGTTAAACCTCTATTATCTATTTATTGATAGACTCGAACTGCTGTTCCTAATTTCTCAGTTAAAAAAAAAGTGTTTTCTATGAATAAAAAATAAGTATTTTTTTTTGTTATATCTTGAATAAATTATGAGAAAGTAACTGCAAATATGTGTATTTTCTGTTATGCTTTTCAAATTGAAATAGAACAGCTGAATTTGTTAGAAAAGAATGTGCTTCCCTAGCAATCTTTATTAATGTTAATACTTTTTTTTTAGCTTCCTTATTATTTTGTATATACATCAAAAAAGCCAAGAATGTGCATTAAACTGCAAAACACAAATTCTGATTTTTAATGAACCAAAAGGATTTCATTCTTCTTATTTTATGTTTTCAAATTAAAGTATACTTTAATTTGTTGAAACACTCAATATTGTTTTTTATTTTTATTTTATATAATGCAAGGGTTCTTCACTGCTATATTTGTTAGTTAGTTAGTTATTGGCGCAAGAGCCAGTTGTGGCTATATCGCACCTACAACTTGGTCACTGCTATATTTATAAAAATTTAAAATTTTGTTGTACTAGCAGTTTTTCATAATTGTTTTAAGTATTTTATATATAAATATTGTTTACTCTAATTTCAGGTTCTAATGATTGCTCTATAGATGGTAAAACGAATATGACACAGTATGAAAAATTGCTTCAAGAGATTCTATTGTATAATCCAAGTAGTGAGATTTTCATCACTAAAAATTTTACAAGATTGCCTAGTCAATACCTTGATATTAAACAGAGACTTTCAGAGCGTATTAGACTTAGACAATGGAATAAGAATGTGAATGCTTTGAATGAAATGCTGGATACCCTTACAGCAAATCGCCCAAATCTGCACTTTTGTTCATCTCCAAGAATAAATTGGGATAGGTATTTATCGATGGATGGAGTACACCTCAATAGGCTTGGAAATGACGCGTTTGGCGAATGCATCACACATATCTTGACAGACTACTTTGCCTGGATTAACAAATCCAAAGCAGGTATGAAGATTTTAGTTAAAATTTATTTTCTGAAATATGTATTTATTATAGATATCACTCATATCAAATGAATTTTTCATATTAAGTATGATTTATTTTCCGTTCCTTTCACGAACTTTTGTAAAGTGGCTAACAATATATCTAGTGGTTTGGCAAATAACTTTCTGTTAGTAAACTTGAATTGAATGTAGGGTTTAATGGCACAAGGTCCAGAGAAGGACATGCTGCGCCAAACAAACGGTTTAAAAATAAATCTTAGGTAAACGTATTTCTGTTAGTAAACATTAATTTTTTAAATTTCACATTCTGCTGGTAATTGAATGTTTTAGATCATTCAAAAGCGTTTTTTATTTTGCTGGAATCTTTATTTTCAATTGTTTGTTTCAAATTTAATTTCAAAATTCGAAATTATAAGACCACAAAAGCTGTTTTGAAGACTGTGCTATATCTGAAAGAATCGGTGGTGATTAGTTTGCTTTCTTCTTGCATTGCCGGGCTTAATTTGCCAGACATTGTTAAGATCATAAACAAGTGCAGTGCTAGGTTTCGTTTCATTACACAGGCTGTGAAGCATAATATTGATGAACATGATATAGGTACGAGTGTAACTACATTAAATTTTAAAAACATGTTAAGTTTTAATAACTTGGATGGATGAAGAATCATCAAGAACATTATTCTAGTTTTAAGAAGGATCGTGGCACGCAACTTCACGGAAAAAAAAATCTTATTCATATTATTTATGTCAGTTTTCCAGAACAGCAATAAAATTTCATGGAAGAAAGACTAGTCGTAAAAATATAAAAAGGAGTTTTACCTCAAGATATAGGTTGTATGGCCAAAATAATCTGCTGGGAAGATTCAGGTGAAATTAATGTGCAGTATTTTTCTAAACATAATCACGCATTAACAGAAGAAAATATTACATTCCAGCCACTAAAGAAGACTTTTCGAGATTACGTTAAAACGAATGCTCAACTAGGTGTCCCAGCAGCAAGGGTTATTGAGAATGTTAGAGGTAACAGGAACCTTAGAGGTGAAGACAATATTGTTATTAAAGAGTCTCTTCTTACAAACAAAAATTTAAAATATTATTATGACGCTGTCAAATCCTCGTCACAGCTGCATAGAGAGGATGCAGTTGCTGTTCACTATTTAGTAAATGATATGGTTCATTGGCCATATAATTCTGTACTGTTGTATAAACCTCAACTTCAAGAAATCGCTTTTGGTCCTTCGAATCAGGAAGGAGGATTCATTTGTCGTGAGTATACAGACGGCTTAACAAAAGGAGATGCTAGTAGCATGTGGTGGTAAAATTTTATGCATAGATTCAACACATAAAACTAATGAGCAAGATTTTTATTTACTTAACTTATTGGTGCAGGATGAATATGGGTGTGGTTATGTAGTTGCTAATTTATCATAAGTAAATTAGATAAGGATATGATGACTATTTGTTTCACTAGCATTAAAGACAGGATCCCGGACTTAAGAGTAAACAATAATATGACTGACGATGACAAAACTACTGGCCCCGCGTTTCAGGCAGTTTTTGGAGATTAAGTAAACCATCTTTTATGTAAGTGGCACATCCACAGGCTTGGAATAGAAAATTAAATTCTACCGTTTCTGATAAAGTTTTGAGGCAAGAGATATATGCGTGTTTAATTGCAATTTTAGAGGAACCATTAATTGATAGGTTTAATCAAATGATAGACAATTTTAAAGGAAGATATATTGGAAAGGCGTCTGTATTTGTAAATTATTTTGTTGACAATTATTGTAGTAAAGACAGAAAACCTCTCTGGAGTATGTGTCACCGTCAATTTCCGCATGCTGATACTGACACAAATATGTACTGTGAATCTTTTCACAATAAATTAAAGACACACTATTTAAAGCGCAAGTTCAATCGTAGAATAGATATTCTAATTAATACTCTCTTGAAGATACATATGCAGAACATAAATTAAAGAAGACAATGGGTATTCCTCACTGCTCGCATCCTCCTACATATTACAAGCGTCATTGTGATGGGATGGAAATAAAAGATGAAGATGTGGAAAGGATATCAGAAAAGATCTGGCTGGTGTAGTCCCAAAGGGAAAGTAATGTTAAGTATGAAGTGGAAAGACTTAAAGAAGAATGTTTTAGCATAAGTGAGTGTTATACAAAGAGTGTTAATTTACCTTGCCTGAAACTTTGTATGCATATGTATAAATGTTGCTGCTTAGACAATCATCCTATTTGCAAACATATACATAAAGTACATTCTGTAAATTACCGGCAAATCTCGTATGTTGAGCATGATTCAAACGAAGATAAAAGAAAAAAATCACCTTTGCAGGAAGATAAATTAGATGATTCTAAATTGGGCAAAAATGAGCAAAAAGAATGTGTACAAGAGCAGAAAAATAAATTAGAATTTGTTAAACTAGAAAAAGATGAACAAAAGGAATCTCTAAAAGAGTGTGACTCAGTGGAAAATAACGCAAGAGTAATTACAGAGATGGAGCAAATAAAATCCCCTTATACAATGCCAGAGGATAAGCCTTCTTCAGATTTTTATTCAAACATGGAAAATAAGTTTAAGGAAAACAATTTTCTGTTAGCCAAGTTAGGTAACTTAGTCCAAGATAAGGCAGTTCAGAACACCATTTTGCCATACATTAACAGTAGTTTAAAGAAATTAATTTTTCTATGTGAAGGTTTGCATTGAAAACAGACTATTCAACGTGTGCACAGTTTTTTTCCAACATTAAATATTTCTCCAAATCAGCATTTGACAAAACAATTAGTTTTTAAGCGAGTTAATGCCTCTAGAAAGCCCAAACGAAAAGCCACTGAATATTGTAATGATTTTCTTAAAAGATTAGCCGAAGCTTGAGATTATTTAGAAGAAGAAAATTCTGTATTTATTGATAATAAAGACGATGTTTGCAGGAAACCAACCGGTTCATTGACGCCCAAAATGGATTATATTTTAAACTCTAATGAAGTAGTGTTACGTGTAGGTGAAATACCGCTGCGTTTATATGAAATTAAATCTTTAGACCCGTTTTTGTCTAAAGCAGAGGCTGGGGCTCTAGTAAAATCTTCATCAATTTTTGTAAGGGGTTGGGTATACGACAGTATTATTGATGCTTTTAATTCAAAGATTTTGCAAGGTAAAAACTCATTAGCAGTCAGTTGTATGCATACCCAAGTTATTATGGGTGGGGGTTCTCTTGCCAATGCTTTTAATTGTGATAAATTAATGGGACGCGATTTCTTATTTATACTCATAAATTTATTTCATCATTGGGTTTTGTTAGTTGTTATATTGGGACAGCGGAAATTTAATTTTTATGATCCCTTAGGTTTTGGTAATGAAGATCGGTATGCAGAAGTTTTAGATTTGTGGAAGGCACAGCTTAATGTTTTACTGTCTGAAAAAAACCAGTGGCCTATATCTTATCCTTTACATATAAAGCAGAAAGATGCAATTAACTGTGGCGTATTTATTTCTTATTTTACTAACCGGATTTTAGATAATGAAAATGTTACTGATAATTTTGACGCTACAGAATTCCGTCGTTACATGTATGCTGTAATTTCAGGTAATTGTTTAAATAATGTAAGGTATTCTCCATCACTCGATTCTGGAGCATGCAATACATGTAGGCTGAGCCATGTGCATTAATTAGAATTTAGTTGCATGGTAATAAGATATTTGTAAGATATTTAGCTGTTAATTTTTATTTGCATGATTTTTATCTTTCTAGACACTAACTTAAATAAATTTAAAGGAAATTTATGTTTTAAGGTTATATAGTGTAATTTATCAGTATGATTTTTAGTCGTTAATTTTTATTTATTTTACTCTAACTTAAACTAGTTTTAATGTACTTAAACATTTAAGTCTTATTTAATTTAGTATAATATATACAGTAGTGCACCATTTATATTTTTTAAAAGTCTGAAGAAGAAAAAATATGTAGAAATATCGCAGTAGACTTAAATACTTTTAAATAACAAGTTTTAAATGGGTATAGTATAAAAAAAAATGTGTGTTCATTAATGTTTTTGCCTTTTAAATGTCGCTTTGAGTGATTTATAAATGTGTTCTACTGTATAGTGTCATGACCATTTTAACCAGTTGAGTTTAAAAGTTCTTTTCTTAGTTTGAATCTCGTTTTACTTTCTCTGTTATTTCAATTTAGACAAATCATTAAAAAGAAAACATCAAGAAATTCAAGTAAGTACTTATTTTAATTGCCTTTTTTGAAACATTTTGTCAATATTTTTGGAAAGTGTATCGGAAATTTAAAAGTATTTACAAACTATGTTGTTAAGAGTTTCTTTAATTGGTTCAAATATATTTTCATGTATTTAAAGTGTTTTTTTATTTTTATTTTTAAGAAAATGTGGTTTCTCATTCCACTTTAATTAGTATTTTAATAGTGTATATATATTTTTTCAAATTTACGAAGTCTTTGTAAGGTGCACGTGGTTTCTGAACACACGTTAATTAAATTTCTGATATAGAAAAAATTGTTCTACTCTTTTACATTTGTATTATACTGTTATTGTTAATCTTGGTGACTCAAAATATTTCTATTTTATTTCATTTAGGATGTACCAAAGAGAAAAGGTTTGTTTTAAGAAGGAGCGTATCCGGAACACCACTATCCGATAAGGGATAATTTCTTTGTTCTGGTCAGTATCTATGCTGAGAATATTGGTATCCACATCCGAAAATTCAACAGATATGATGATGCCTATTATCCATCTACAGTTGGTCTGGCGCTGCTACCAGAACAGTTCAACATATGCTTCTCTAATGACACACCCACGTCTATTTTTGATATAGCCGACATAAACATGCAACTGGAATCTGTGAATCCTGACAATAAAAGGGAGTTCTACATGACGGCAAAATTATCCTCACGCATGAGCACACGTGTCATAGTGGGCGTGTGTATAAGTTTCTATTCAACATCTCCTTGAAATTTATTTTTTACATGAGTAGCTAACACAATATGAAAAATTTATAATATAATATTTTACTATCATTCTAAATTCCTTTTAGAAGTTATTTATGAGTGTATGAAGTTCTTATGAAGAAATATTTTGAATTATTTAATTGTGTTTTGTTGCTAATGAAAAATTTAAACCCATTTTTATCAAAACCAATTTTTCTAAATTTCCGCTTTCTATAAAAGCCTAAGGCTTTTTTACTATTGCTTGAAATACTTAGATATTTGATACACATGTTTGTGATACTATGATGATTGAAAAATGGTATGGATTTTTTTAATCAGTTTGAAATATTTTTTTTTTAAAAATTATTGAAATTTTTGAATTTTTATGCTATTACGCTACATTGCCTCAGAAAATAATTTTTTTCAAAATTTCTAAACATCTCTCTATAAAATGGATACCATTTTCTTTTAAGCACCTAAAAGTTTCATGGAAAAATAAGGAAAATTGAAAGATGAGTAGTGTTTTAAAAAATAGTTGACATTTTTGAAACAGTGTAGATACTATAGATTTAAATCTTCATCTTTCAGGTACCACAAACATATGTTAAATTACTTTTATAAGCATTTGATTTTAATGCTCTGATTTTTCTGTGAACATCCTTTCAAATATTGTTAAACTCTTTTTCTTAAAAATTAAGGTAACGAGTCTCTTAGAATGTACCAAAAAGAACTAAATTCAATTGAAGTAAAAAATTATATTGCATTTTAGATTTAAGTACAAATATATACCACCATTATTTAGAAATACCTCTTTTTTAACATTATTTTGTTTTATTTAGTAGGCACATTTGGAACCATTTCGACAATGTGCGGACAAACAACCATGTTGAGGGGTGGCACTCCAAATTAAGCCGTAGAGGAGTGCCATCAAATCCAAATGTCTATATATTCATTGACATGATAAAAAAAATTTATCACGAAAATAATGCTGAAAAAATAATGTTGCTGTGCGGGTCACAGAACCCACCAGAACAGAAAAAAAAATACAAGCATTCGAACGAAAGACTGAATATTTTAAAGACAAGGATAAATCAAATGCCTTTAAGGTATCCGACTACGTTGAAAAGGCAATTTTCGACAAAATGACACAATTTTTTTTTATTGTCTTAAAATATAGCCTACAGTTATACGTTTCTAAAACTGTTCTTATTTTTTCTCTGCGTCAAATATTTAAAAAGTTATGAAGGTTTTAAAGAAGGGTGATAGTCATCTGAAGCTACCGGAAGTGAAGAAAACGAAACCGAAAGCTTGATATTTCTCATATTTCCAGCTTCATTTTAATCAATATCGGTTGTGTTTTTAAATACTTTAAGTTCTAGATGGTAAACCTCAATTAGTTAGTATAAGAAAGCTATAAGCACAGTTTTATTAAAGCATAAGACTCCAAATCTGGTGACATTCTGGTGAAACTTTGTTTATTTTGTCTTTGCTTTTTCCCCGTGTTTTCAAATATATTTTTTGAATTAGAATTGAGTTCTTACATTTTATAAAGTTTATATCTGATTTATGAATTGATATTTGTTTTAGTATGGGTAAAGAAAGAAGTTACAAGCCGCGAAAACGTAAATTTCACGGTAATCAAAATACGTCGAAGCTGAAACTTTCAGAAGATGTGAAAGCTGAAAAAACTGCTAGTGAACTAAAATTGCATAATAAGCAAGAACTTTGTGTTGAAGATTGCAAAAAATTGATACTAGATGATGAAATTTCGGGAAATAGAATTATTGATATTAGTATATTGATTCAAGTATTTTCTATTTTACTTTGTCCAATATGTTCTTCTAGTAACCTTTTCCTTGAGGAAAATTCAAGATTTGGACTCTCTTCGAATTTCACCCTGAAATGCAAAAACTGCTCTTTCATGAAGGGTTTTTGTACTTCGAGAAAGAATAATAAGCTCAACAAAATAAATTCGAAATTCGTGCTAGGTCTACGGCTAATTGGGGCTGGATTTTCTGCTGGTAAAAAACTATGTACCATTTTGAATTTTCCATCATTTCTCTCTAAGAGTGCATTTCGAAAACATGAAGAGAAACTACTAAAGGCCGCAACAACTGTTGCTGAGAAATGTATGATAACAGCTGCTAAAGAAGTTTCAAGAATCAAAAATGACAGTTCATCTATAATAAAAGAGTGTGGAGTCTCTGTTGATGGGACTTGGCAGCGGAGAGGATTTTCTTCTTTAAATGGCTGTGTGACTGCGATTTCTGTGGATACTGGCAAAATATTGGACATGGAAGTACTGTCCCAATATTGTAGATTTTGTAGTATCATAAAAAATTCTTCTGATCATGTTTGTGCAAACCACAGTGGGTCTGCAGGAGCCATGGAGCCTGTTGGAGTCTACCGCATCTTCGAAAGATCAAAAAAAATTCGCGGTTTGAAGTACACGGATTACTATGGGGACGGTGACTCAAAAGCTTTTGACAGTGTGCGAGACATTTACGGAAAAAATTCTGTAAATAAATTGGAGTGTATAGGACATATCCAAAAGAGAGTTGGGTCTCGTTTACGCAAATTGAAAAGTAAACAGAAAGGTTTAGGTGGAAAGGGAAAATTGACGGATGCATTCATAGACAAACTACAAAATTACTACGGAATTGCAATCCGTAGTAATGTGGGAAACCTTGAAAATATGCAATCAGCAGTAATTGCAGCGTTTTTTCACTGCATATCTAATGCTCAATATCCAACACATGGACAGTGCCCCGTTGGAAGTAATAGTTGGTGCAAATTTCAACGGGGTAAATTTTCTGGCAATGATTATGCAGAAAAGTCAAAAGGTCTTCCTCGTGATATAGTTAAAGTTGTTAAGCCTGTTTATATGGAACTGTGCAATCGAACACTACTGAAAAAGTGTCTGCACGGAAAAACTCAGAACGCTAATGAAAGCTTCAACGGTGTCTTGTGGAACATAATTCCAAAATCGACATTCGTTGAGCTTCAAACTCTTCGTTTGGGTGCCAATATATCTGCCATTTTATTCAATGATGGATTTAAAGGTGTTGCATCAATATTAGATGAACTTGGATTATTCCCAAACTCTTATACCCAAGTAGGATGCCAGGGCCTGGATGAAAACCGCATCACAGATTCAAAGCGGCACTCAAACTTACATGCATTAAAACAGCGGAAAATATTACGGGCCAAAAGAAAAAAGAAAATTGTTCATACTGAACTTAAAGAAGGTCCAATGTATGAATCTGGGGGGTTTTCAGATATGTGAAAGTGTATTTTACAGTGCTATATATATATCTAATTTTCAAATGCATTTTTCTCATAATGAAATTTTCAGTAAAATAGTGTCACGAAAACTTGAATTTTTTAAAATGGTTTGTAATTAGATGTCTGAAATTTTTTTCATAGTAATTATAGACCTCTATGAGTGTAATGAACCGGACAAATGTTTCAGTGTTGATTAGAATTTTTTATATGATGATTTTAACAATATAATCAGAATAATTTTTAGTAAATATCGTGTCAGAAAACTTCGAAAGTTCCCTAAATTTTTATTTATAAATATTTCACTTAGATTCCGGTTCATTACACTCTTAATAGTTTGTAGTAGACATATATGTCAACAATTTTGATGTAAGATGAAAATAATTTGACCGAGAGCGTTTTTCCCAATTACAAATTTTTTGCAAAATTTTGCTTAAAATTGACAATATTTTAAAAAAATACTGAACTTAGGTTGCTTTGAATTGTTAATTGTACTATAATGGACTAAAAAATATTGTATTGGCCAAAAATTTCATTTTAAAAGGTACATTTAAAAAAAAGGTGCTTCGAACGTAGTCGGATACCTTAAAAGCCTACATGGACGCAGCAGCGTACTATGTACAATTTAAATAGTGTTTCTTTATATTTTATGTTTATAATTTTAATTCCTGTTACATACTTAATAAATTTTATATTTTTGCTATTGTGTATTAGAATCCTAAATAGAAAGAATATTAACGTATTATCCCGTCAACCATTTTCTTAGCATTTGTGAATATTTTTTTTTTTTTACATCAACTTCTTTAAAACTTATAAATTGCTGATTTATGTTTATGCATTTGTTTCGTAATTTAAATATTGTTTTCTAGGCCTGCTTATGTACCAGATGACTCAATGGAAGATTTAAAGATGAAAGTGTTTTCCCTGTTTGCTAGACAAATTGAGTCTTGCTGGGGGGGGGGGGGGGAGGGAATTGGAGAGGTAGAAAATTTGCTAGCTAGCAAAACGTTTTGTGCAAAGATAATGTTCTTTTTTAACTCGGTAACTGGATTCACACCCACTGTTTTTGAAACAGTCTTTAATTTTTTAATGCTGACAGAATTCAAAGATAGCAGCACTGTTTCAGCGAAAGACGAAATTTTCATTTTTTTTTTTTTACAGTTAGAATTAAATCTGGTGCGACAATTGAGTTTTTGAGTGCAGTTACTAATGTTCCAAAAACTTCAATAAGTAGGAATTGAATTGAATGTAGGGTTTAGTGGCACAAGGTCCAGAAAAGGACATGCTGCGCCAAACACACGGTTTTAAAAAACAGATTTAAAGGTAAAGTAAAGCGCATGTATAAAATCAGATACGATGGTGAAAATTCTAAAACAATGTTATAATGTTACATACATTAAAATCAATAAAATTTCATGATAAATTTACTAAAATGGTAAAAGGTATAAAACAATTATATACAACTTAAAATTCCAATAGCGCGTAAAAATGCAAAGATGTTAGGATGGTGATTTTTATCTAACAAGTCTTTTATACATAAAATAGTGCTCCCAAAAAAGGTAAGGCGATGTTGGTTAAAACATGGGCAAGTGATTAAAATATGATGAATTGAAAGTAAAACGTTACAGTTATCGCATCGAGGAGGCGGTTCTCCGAACAGCAAATGTAGATGAGTCAGCCGAGTATGTCCTATGCGTAGGCGGGTGAGCTTGACATCTGCTGCGCGCAATTGCAACACGGGCCAAGGCTCTAAACTGGATTTAATAGTATGCAGTTTGTTCTCAATTTGTAAATCCCAATGCTGCTGCCACAAAGACATAGTAAAATGTCGTATATAATTTTTCATGTCAGAAATGGGGACTGAGAGTGTTAATGGAGTCGTTGCAGAATCAGCCATGTCATTACCTGAAATACCAACACGGCTGGGAATCCAACAAAACAAAATGTTAAAGCCATTTTTATGAAGACTAACTAACAGATGTTTAATGATACATAAAATAGGATGAGCTTCGTTATTTACATGATTTTTCAGCTGACGTAAAACACTGAGGCTGTCAGAATAAATCAATAAGTAGGATTTTATCATCTATAATTTATTTTGTGTACATTAAACTTAAGGCCATAGATATCTGGCCTTCAAAATCGCAAGTCTTGGAACACACGCTGGAGGCATTTATACGGACCTATCCAAATTGCAGATTAATTCTGGATTGCATAGAGATAGCAATCCATAAGCCTTCAAATCTAAGGATTCAACAATTAACTTTCAGCCATTACAAAAATAAGAACACGCTGAAAGCCTTAATAGGAATTGCACCTTCTGGAGCGAAATGCTACATTTCTGATCTGTGTGAGGGAATTTCGGACAAAAAACTTTTCCTGGAGTCTGGACCTTCGACCACTTATCCGATGATAGAGGATTTTTAATCCATAAAGAATTCCAGAAAAAGAATTGTGAGTTAGTGACGCCTCATTTCTTTTTAAAAAACTTGATTCAGTTTAGTGTTGCCGAGAGGGAGGAAAACAAAAAAGTATCCAATCTGCGAGTGCATGTTGAAAGAGCAATATCCAGAATAAAAAAATATCGATATTTTAAAGGCCCTGTGCCATCACAATGTTTCCACGAAGTAAAAATTTTTTTTTTATTTGTGCATTCTTCACAAATTTTTCTGAACCATTAAAAAAATTGTATGATTCTTTTCAAAAATTTTTTCTTTTGTTTACATAAACAAATTTTATAAATGTGTGGAAATTGTAGCATGACCGAACAGATTAATATTGTTATTTGATCTTGAGGCACGTGACTGGTCTGCAAGAGCACGTCGGAGATTGATAATTGATGTTAAACGTAAGAAATAAAACAATTTTCTAATTTTAAATCACAACGCAAATATAGTTGAATATTAAGTAATTTTCATCAAGTTTATTTAACTTATTCAAAGCTATTTTACATCTAGCACAAGTAGTTGTTCGGATTAATATACGATCAAATTATATATCATTATTTTTATTAAATGATTAGTGATAATGTCAAAATATTCCGAAAAACATTAATTATTAGTTTAAAATGAACCATAAATTAAAACAACGACAAAAACTGAAATATAACATTACGGATAATACGAAAATTTTAAAAGCTAGAAATAAAAGTGTCGTCGAATCGATGTAATCACACGAAAATCTATTAATGTGGACAATATCGGTCTGTTTCCCTAATCTTTGTTTGATTAGTAATAAGGAACAATATTTCACGCAGAAGTGTGATGGTAAAAGAAAAACTAATGCAGTGTTTGACATACAGTAATGCTGAATCTCTTCAAAAAAGTGCAAATCTTAGACAAGATTTTAAAATTATGACAGAACTAATGGATATAGACAGCATAGCAAAAGAAGTAAAATACCGTAAAAGTTGTTATTCAAATTATACTTCTGTATTAAAGGAAGAAAAAAAAAAATATTTGATTTGTTTTGTCAAACTGTTATTCAGGTAAGAGTGATAATGTAATTGAAAAGGGTGAAAGTTTTTCGATGAACACTTCAATGAAAATGTTAAAGCGCATAATGGAAGACTGTGCTGAAGAAAAAGAACTTTTCAAGTTTGATAATAAGCAACTAAAAAGATGGCTGTTACGTGATTTTCCACAACTCACTTATGTAAAGCCAAAGCAAAGAAATCTTTCGGAACTCGTGCTGTATTCTAACGGCAAATCTGCTGTGATTATTGAGGGAATGGGAGTGACCAACTCAATTGAAGCAGAACTTGGCTTCCTACCACAAAAGACTTTTCTGATAGTAATGAGGCAGGAAATGTCTTCATTTTACCCAGTTTAAGCACATATACAAAAATTATTGATGTTTCATATGTTAGACTAAAACTTGATTGGATTGCACTGTTTTACAGGATGTGACTCAGTCAGTGCTTTTAAACAGAAATGGAAAACCCGAGCATTAAAATTAATGCAAAGTTCTAAGAATTTTATTGATGCATTAAAGAATCTAGGTGTCCATTGGGAATTACTTCTTAATTTAAACCCAATTTTAGAAAATTTGTTTGTGCGTTATATGGCGAAAAAAACTGTGATACAGTGAATGATGCAAGACATGCTATTTTTAAACTAAGGTTTAAAATTGACTCTGCACTATCTCCCAATTCTGATGCATTTTTTTGTCACCTTAAACGGGCTAACTACCAAGCTTGCGTGTTCAAAATCTGTTTAAAAACAACTATGCAAGCTCCTAGTCCACATGGACATGGCTGGATAGTGAGTGGTGGTGATGATTTAAAAGTACAGTGGTACACCAAACCGTCAACATTTGAAACACTGTTAAAAAAAATTGCTGTTCATGTAAAAAATTATCATGTTTTACAAATAAATGTTCTTGTTCAGGCCAGGACAATCTTGTTCTGAATGGTGTACTTGTGACAGCTGTTCTAAAGGAAAAGTTATAATCCCTTTAGAATTAGATTTTGATTCAATATTCTTTAAATTAGTTTTCCAAATTTTAATTTAAATAACTTTAGCTCAAAAGGTTATTCTTTGTTTTATTCAAAGAACATGTCTGGCTACTGGAGTTGCTGACATAGATCATTTCGACAAGTGTGCCATACAGCAAATCATCCAAGAGTTTTACACAAGGGAAAAGATAGTGTCATCGCTTCAGAAATTAATTCCTGTTCTTCGTGAAAGATTTAATTTCGAACGGGAAAAAGATTCACCGAGGAAAGTGTTGCATTCATTAAACTTTCGATGGAAGCAATGCACTCCCCAAAGAAGACTACTTATCGAAAGATCAAACATAGTGTTTTGACGCAACAAATTTATGAGAGAAATTCGAGAACATCGGAGGATGCAGCATCAACTTGTTTATTTCGATGAAACTTGGATTGACAGCAATTTGACTTTCCAGAAATGCTGGCAAGATGAAAACAACAACATTACTGCTGTTTCGAACGTTAATTCGAAAAATAGACTAATCGTTGTGCATGCTGGATCTTCAACCGGATTCATTCCGGGAGCTCAGTTGGCATATAAAGCATCGAGTCAGTCTGGAGACTATCATGACCAGATGAATTTTGAAAATTTTCACAAGTGGTTGCTTGAGAAATTGCTACCAAACCTGCAACCTCGAAGTGTGGTAGTTATGGACATTGCTCCATATCACACGAAAATTGAAAAACCCTACACCAATAAAGTATGCTACAAAAGCTGTAAATGATGGACTGGTTCAATCACAATGGTATTAATTGCACCTATGATATGAGAAAGGCAGAATTTTATTCTTTAATAGAAAGCAATCGGCCAAAAAAAGTTGCTTATTCTATCGATAGAAGAACAAGGACATAGTGATTTAAATGCCATTGAATACGTTTGGTCCACCGTTAAAAGATTCATTAGAAAGAGAGAGAAACGTTACTGGAGACATGAGACGGAATAATTTAAAATCTCTTCTCTGTGATTGCCTTAACTGTGTAACTTCAGAGGAATGGCGAGCCCATTGTCAACATGTACAAAACGGTGTCTCTTTCTTTTCACCTAACCCATTCCAGACCTAAAAGATAATTAATGATGTGCACCTGTGGCACAGAGGGTCCGTTTGTAGGGGGATGGTTCTATTTCCATAGAGGGATTTTATATAGGGTACAGAATCCTTTTCTCCAGGAAAACATTTTTCCCTTGCCATCGTTCAATTATACTCTCGTTAACATATACCGTTCACCGTTTTTGAGTCATTTTCAAAAATGCCTGAGTTAAAATATATAAAATCTTCCAGAAATGGTAATCTCTTGCTTTACAAAAATTATCTCTACAATATATCATCGAAAATATAAGGGCGAAACAATTTATTGGAGATGCGAAGATAACAATTGCAGGGCAAAATTAATAATGAAAAATGTTTTCATAAAAAAATGGCATGAAAATCACGGGCATGCAACCGATTTCGATAAAATTAGAAGAAAAGAATTCTGTAATAAATTGAAGAGTAGATCCAAAGAAGAATTTTCTGAGGCAGTACCAAAAATATACAGGCAAGCAATTTATTTTAATAAATATTATTATTTTCTTTGTAATACCCAGCTTAATATTTCACATCGAATTCGCTTTTAAAATTTTACAATCGAATTTATACAATTATCATTAAACTGCTGTTTGTAGAAAATGCAACACCATGAAGGAATCATCAGAATCAAATGAAATTCGCAGCAAATGTCAATTATAGGATATTATGCAAATTAATAAAGTTTCAGAGCCATCGCGCGTGCGTGGCGCGCGCAGCGCCCTCTGAATTGATGCTGAAAGCGTATAAATAAAGTGCTGTAGCGGGACGTTGAAAATAGTCTATGATTATTTGTTAGTGGCAAACGTTTAGTGAGACCTGAGTATGCCTCCACGACGGAAGAATAAGAAATTCAAGCAACTTACGGAGTTTGAACGAGGGAGGATAATCGGCCTTCGAGAAGGAGGATTTTCCTATCGCGCAATAGCAGCTCGTATGCAGCGGAACAGTTCCACAGTGATGCGAGTTTGGAAGCAGTGGACCGACGAGCACCGAACAACTCGAAAAACAGGCACTGGACGACAGAAGGTGACGTCAGAGCGCGATGATCGACACCTGCTCCGCATGGCGGTGAATGATCGCACAGCTTCCTCCAGGCAGCTGGCAGCACATTGGTCTACTGCTACAGGTGTACAATTGTCGGCTTCGTCAATTCGTCGTCGTCTGCTGCGCCGTGGATTGCGTGCAAGGGTGCCATTATACAGGATTCCCCTCACGGCGGATCATCGACGGCTGCGTCGGCAGTGGGCTCTTGAGCACAGAGACTGGCGAGCTGATTGGCACCAAGTTGTCTTTTCAGATGAATCACGCTTCAATTTGTGGACCCATGATGGCCGTGTTCGTGTTAGACGTTATGCCGGTCAACGCTGCCTTCCTGAGTGTATTATTGAACGACATAGTGGTCGAACACCCGGAGTTATGGTCTGGGGTGCGATTTCGTATCATGGACGATCCAATTTGATACGAATTGAGGGTAATCTCAATAGCAACAGATACGTCCGTGAAGTGCTACAGCCCGAAGTCGTTCCTTTCCTTCAAGGCATCCCTGGAGCTATCTTTCAGCAGGATAATGCACGCCCACATGTTGCGCGGACTGTTAGAGACTTCTGTTCAGCACAACGCATGCAACTTCTTCCTTGGCCTGCTTATTCGCCGGATATGTCGCCTATTGAGCACGTGTGGGATATGGTTGGTCGGCGTCTCACTCGTGATCCGCGTCCTGCAGTTTCCAAAGACGAACTTTGGTTGCGCATACAAGCGATATGGAATTCTCTTCCTCAAGCAGATATTCAACATCTGTTTGACTCCATGCCACGTCGTATAGCAGCACTTATTGCAGCGCGTGGTGGCTGCACCAAATACTGATTTCGGACGCTTAATTTGTTTTGAAAATTTCATCATTTATTTGTATCAGTACAAGTCGTTTCTGCATTAAATTTCATTTGATTCTGATGATTCTTTCATGGTGTTGCATTTTCTACAAACAGCAGTTTATTTAAACATTAATTTCATTTTAATATTTTTGATATAAATATAAGTACGAAAATCGCTCACTCATTTTATACAGTAAACAGACACTCAAAACAACTTTTTTAAACTATTAAACAATAATTTATTAATAAATGTATTTTTATATCAATTTTAAAATACTAATTTTATGTAAATTTAAAGGGGACAGGCCTGTCCATCCTAGGATTTTCCAACCTGAAGGTGGGGTAGAGGGTCATAACAATAGATATTATCCATAAATGTGCCAAAGGGGAAAATGTATTGTTATGAATAGATCTTTGAAGTGGGGATTCTTGAATTTTAACAAATGTCCATCACCAAACATTTGGCGAATGAAACATTTCTTTAGCAAGCCCTTAAGATTATACCACCACGTGTTGTCAATATAGTATTTTCAGCAATCAAGAAGGAGATATTTTTTCATAATTCAAAATTTGGAAAAAAAATCCTGGAACATGAAAAGTACCTCTATTATCTTCATGGGGAATTGAAGAACAAGACAGCTTGGTCTTGTATCAGAAAAAAAAACGGGTGTAGAGCATAACTGTAGGTGTCGTCAGCAATAACAATACCACAGCCTACATAGCCAGGAGATTTTGACCCATCTGTGAAAACTGGAACATGTTGACAATATTGATGACGATGAGCTTTGTATAGTTGCTGAAAAATGATAGGTGCAACATGAGACTTACTATGTACATCGAATGGAGAATGAAAATGATATTGTGAAACGTTCCAAGGTGGAATAAGCGAGTGATCAACACATTGTGTAGTTGAGTCACAGATACTAAATGATTGGTTGAGCGAGCACATGCGAGCTTTAAAAGGGCGAACATGTGAAGGTCGAGCATCATAAATCCGCTCTAAACTTACTGGAAGTGTTTCACGTTTAAGAGGGTGTGATGTGGATGATATTACGTGAAAATAATATGTTAGACCGAGCTGCATGCGTGTCAAGTCTAGAGGCAATAGGTGACACACAGCATACAGGCTTTCCACTGGAGAAGTACGAAATGCGCCGCTACATATACGCAAGGCAGTATGATGCACTGTATCCAACCTTTTAAGGTGAGAAGCTGAGGCAGTGCCATATACTGCACAAGCATAATCAATACGTGATAGAATAAGTGCCCGATATATCCGTAGTAAAGCAATACGGTCTGCACCCCAATGCGTATTTGAAATGACGCGTAACATGTTCATAGTTTTCTCACAGCGTTTTCGCAACTGTTTAATATGAGGGCCAAATGTCAACTTCTTGTCGAAAATCACTCCCAAAAATTTTGTTTCTTCAACTACGGGTATGGCAATGTTATTAATGTGTATGAAAGGATCATTATGCAGTCTGCGCAACCGACAAAAATGCATGAATGAACTTTTGGAGGGTGAAAGTGTATGCCCATTCTCATCACACCATTTGATGGTTTTATTCACAGCAAGTTGAAGTTGACGTTCAATCACTCGCATGTCAGATCCTGAGCATGAGACGTTGAGATCGTCAACGTATAGTGACCCAAAAACTGTTGGTGGTAAGATATGTAAGATGAGAGATACGTGAACGATGAAAAGTATGACACTCAGAACGCTACCCTGTGGAACACCTTCAGATTGAATGTAGACATCAGAGAGTGTATTACCCAATCTGACTCGAAAATTCCTCTGACTCAGAAAGTTATCAATAAATGCAGGGTTGATTGATTGAATGTAGGGTTTACTGGCACAAGGTCCACAAAAGGACATGCTGCGCCAAACATGCGATTTTAAACCGAATCGAAGGTAAACTCATCCTACTATTTTTCTTACTAGATTTTTACACATCATACCAAGAGTATTCGAAAATGATTAAAATCAGTTAAATATAAATACTATAAAACCAGATGAAACGGTATCAAAAGTGAATAAAATTAGATAAAAGTGTGAACAGGATAAAACAGTTATATACAGTATAAAATACCAATTGCGCGTAGAAACGCAAACACGTTAGGGTGATGGGTGTCTCCTAACAAATCCTCCAGAGATAAAATAGAACTACCAAAAAAGGTAAGGCGATAAAAGTTAAAACATGGGCAAATAGTTAAAATATGATGAATAGAGAGTAAAACATTACAAGAATCGCACTGGGGAGGCGGTTCTCCAAACAGTAAATGTAGATGCGTCAAACGAGTGTGGCCGATTCGGAGACGGGTTAGCTTAACATCTGCGTGACGAAGACGTAATGCAGGTAAAGGGGTAATATCTGGTTTAACTGAGTGCAATTTGTTATTAATTTTCAAGTCCCACTGTTGTTGCCAGAGAGATGTGATAAACTGCCGTATGTGACGTTTTAAGTCTGAGAAAGGTATGGATATGGTTAGAACAGTGGTGGCAGATCGTGCAGCCAAATCAGCCAAGTCGTTTCCTGGGATACCGACGTGACTTGGCACCCAACAGAATAAAATATCAAAACCGTTATTGTGGAGAGTGATCAGCAAATGATTAATAAAACATAAAATTGGATGACTATCACTGCGAAAATTTCCTAATTGGCGCAAGACGCTCATACTGTCAGAGTATATGCAATACTTTCGCGTAGAGAGCGTGGAAATCTGCCGCAGTCCCAATAAAATGGCAACCGCTTCGGCAGTGAAGACGGAACAAATATCTGGGATTTTGTAGCTATAAGTATCATCAGCGATGATGACACCACAGCCGACATATCCCGCAGATTTTGATCCGTCAGTAAAAACAGGCAGATACTCAGAATATTGGTGACGATGAGAAGTGAAGAGATGCTGATAAATGTTGGGTGCAACATTAGACTTATTGTATATCATAAACGGTGAATGAAACTGATAGGGTGAGATGGTCCATGGAGGTATGAGAAAATGATCCACTGATTGCGATGGTAATTCACAAATGTCGAAAGTTTGTATGAATGTACGAACGCGAGCATGTAATGGTCGGACGTGAGAAGGTCTAGCTACATATAGTCTCTCCAAGCTTGATGAAGTAACTTCACACCTTAATGGATGTAATTTACTAGACATGACACGATAGTAATATGTCAGAGAGAGCTGCATGCGACGTAGATCCAGAGGTAATTGTTGGCAGACGACATACAAGCTTTTTACTGGACTAGTGCGAAACGCGCCGCTGCATATACGTAAGGCCGTATGATGCACTGTGTCCAAGCGTTTTAAGTGAGAAGATGCCGCAGTGCCATAGACCATGCAAGCGTAGTCAATACGTGACAGTATTAATGCTTTGTATATTCGCAGTAAAGCGATACGGTCTGCTCCCCAAAACGTATTAGACAGAACGCGCAGCATATTCATTACCTTCTCACAGCGTTTTCTCAGTTGTTTAATATGTGGTAGGAAAGTCAGTTTTTTATCAAAGACTACTCCCAAGAATTTCGTTTCCTCAACAATAGGTATTGCAGTGTTGTTAATGAGTATAACAGGATCGTTATGTAACCTGCGTAGCCGACAAAAATGTATGCAAGAACTTTTGGTGGGTGAAAGTGTATGACCATTTTGATTACACCATTCTACAATTTTGTTAACTGTTAGTTGAAGTTGACGCTCAATTACTCTCATGTCAGATCCTGCACAAGATATATTCAGATCGTCAACGTAAAATGTGCCAAAAACGGTGGGTGGAAGTATGTGCAAGATGAGAGATATGTGAATGATGAAAAGTATGACGCTTAAAACGCTACCCTGTGGAACACCTTCAGATTGAACGTATAGGTCAGAAAGTTTATTGCATATTTTAACTCGAAAATATCTTTGCCGCAAAAAGTTTTTGATAAAAATGGGTAGAAGACCACGGAGGCCCATGTCATACAAAGCCTTAAGAATACCGTATCGCCATGTCCGATCGTAAGCCTTCTCAATATCGAAAAAGATAGAGACAATATGGCTACGCCGGACAAAAGCATTACGAATACGAGATTCCAAGGAAACAATGTTGTCCATTGTCGACCTACCTCTACGAAATCCACTTTGAAAAGCAGGTATAAGATGTTTCTTTTCGAGATAATAAATTAGTCGTGAATTAACCATACGTTCTAAAATCTTGCTGATACAACTAGTTAGTGCTATGGGGCGATAGTTGATAGGTTCTGTTGGATCTTTACCTGGCTTTAAAATCGGTATAACTATAGCTTCACGCCAACCAGTTGGATATGTCTGTTCTGTCCATATTCTGTTGAAGAGCACGAGAATATTGAGAAGAGACGCGGGATTTAAATGGCGTAGCATTCGATAGGATATCCTATCGGGGCCTGGGCTCGTGTTTGGAGCTTTAGACAGCGCTTGCTGTAGCTCTTGAGACGTGAAAACTCTATTATATTGAAACCGTCGGCGAGATTCAAAATTTATGGTACTGCGTTCAGTCATTTTCTTGTGAGTTTGGAAAATTGGGCTATAGCTGTCGATGCTAGAGACGGCTGCAAAAGTTTCACCCAAGATGTTACTCACATCTACAGGGTCCGAGAACGTGGTTCCGTTTCTAGTAAATACCGGAAGATGGAGTTCACGGTATATACCATTCGCTCTCTTGACTCTCGACCAGACTTGTCTGGGAGATGTTGTAGATGTGATGGATGAAACATAACGCGACCAAGAGTCTTTCTGACTTTGGCGCCGAACCTTGCGAGCAAGAGCTCTAGCCCGTTTGAAAGCCACAAGGTTATCAGTAGTTGGATAACGACGGAAATAGTTCCATTGTTTTTGCTGTTCTTTGTGAGCCTTAGAGCATTCTGTATTCCACCAAGGCTTCCGATGACGTGGAATAGAATTGGATGTTATAGGAATACTAGCATCTGCTGCATTGATTATTATTGATGTCACTGTCTCAACAACGGTTTCAATATTATCATCTGACACCATGTCGTTCGTTATTTCAGCAAGTTGTGTGAAAAGGTTCCAATCCGCTCGATGATATATGAAAACAGATGGTCTGGGAGTAATATTAAAAGTAGATGAGTATGAAACGATGATAGGAAAATGATCACTATTATGAAGATCATCATCGACTGAAAATTGAATGAAAGGTAAAAGTGAAGGTGAACATAAAGCCAGATCAATGCAGTGAAAAGTCTGAGTTGCAGCATGAAAATAAGTGTCCTCTCCTTGATTCAATAGACAGAGATTATGATCCACGAGGAGTGTTTCGACTTGGTGACCTCGAGCATTTGTGTCTGGACTACCCCACAGTACGTTATGACCATTAAGATCTCCAAGTAAAATGAAAGGCTTGGGTAACTGACTCATCAAAACGTTTAAATCATGTTGGGAAACTGGATCATTTGGAGGTAAATATACAGAGCATATTGTAATGGAGATATTAATATGAATTTGAACGGCTACGACCTGCAATGGAGTTGACAATGAAAGGCGAACTGTTGGGAGATATTGCGAAGTTAAAAGCGCAACACCACCATTAACTCGATTACCATCAACGCAATCATTTCGATGACAGACATAGTTACGCAAGTTAAAATTGTCAGATGATTTTAAATGTGTCTCTTGAAGAGCAAGACATGAAGGATGATATTTAAAAACAATATCTCTGATGTCAGAGATCTTATTACGGAAACTACGACAATTCCAGGAAATAATGGAAATTGCCATTATCTTTTTATTTTAGGTTTTGGTTTCGAAGAGACGTCCATCGGTGGGTCATCGAAAATGGATTCATCATCCGACGGATGTAGAGCTACAGAATCGTCCATCTTCTGTAAAGCATCAGAAGCGGACTGAAATAAAAATTTTGGGTCTTTTTTCTTTCTTGTTAAGCCAGGTTTCAGGCTAGGTGGAAGTTTTATGCTCGAACGCTGCTTAAGGGCAGGCCGAGACTTTTCTGGAGATAAGATACGAGATGTTTTGGGGGGAGGAGATTTTGATACAGGTCTGCGAGAAGTGGATGGTCCTGTGAAATTAAATTGCGACTTCTGTTTTGTTTGTTGTGAGGTAAATGATGTTGAGGTATCTGTTTGCGTACCAATTGTACAATAGGAAATCTTAGCTGCCATGGAATAGGACATACCCGGACGGGGAGTACGGACAGTAACTATCCGGCGAGCTTCCTGAAACGTTAGATTTTGTGAGACTTTAACAGATTGTATTTCTTTCTCCTGCGACCATCTTGGACAATTCCTGGAGTAAGCCGCATGATCACCCTTGCAGTTAATGCAATGGGGCGGTAACTCACAGGAAGTATCAGAGTGGCCGGGAGAAGAGCAGCGAGCACAAACAGATGTACCTCGACAGGATGCTTTTGAATGTCCAAACCTTTGGCACTGAAAGCATCTCAAAGGGTTTGGAACATAGGGTCGGACAGGACAGTTAAACCATGCGATTTTGACAGCAGGTGGTAACGTTGGAGTGTCAAACGTGAGGATAAGATGTTTCGTGGGTATGAGTTTCTCATCCCTGCGAATCCTTATCCTACGGACCTCTACAACATGCTGATCTTGCAGACTTTCTTTTATCATGTCCTCCGTATCATTCAGAAGTTCGAATTCTGATATAACACCCCGAGAAGTGTTAAGAGACTTGTGTGGCATAACGGTGACCTCAAAGGAGCAAATCTTTGTGCATTTTGACAATGTGGTAGCCTGACTTTCAGAAGTGACCTGAATTAGCAAATCACCTGAACGCAGTTTCTTTATCATGGCTACTTCTCCCAAAACAGAAAGAAGTGCTTTGTGTATTAAAATTGGCGATATCTTACTAAAAGATGAATTTGGTACTGAAGGATTATTTAAAGTTATCATGAAAAAACGAGCATAGACATACGGTGTAGGGGTTGTTCCGCTGTTTTTGTTTTGGTGTGCGGAACTGAACACCTGGTTATTTTCAGCCATAGAAAAGTAAACAAATTTCTGCTACCAACGGCACCACCCACCACGGAGTCCAACTAAGGGGATGTGAGTCACGCCTTCACCACTGACCCTGCTCCTAGTCCCTGGGGGCAGGCAGTGCGCCCGGAGCTCTTCAGCTACCCGTGGAGGTCATAGATGTTTTGATGTAAAAAAAAAAAAAAAAAAAAAAAAAACTTGTGTTGTGGCTAGCTAGTAAATATTGTAACGTGTTTGATGTGTTAGTGTTTTTTCAAGTAATGCCGCTAGTCTAAATGTTATTTCCAGATGATACTGACGCAAGGGTAAGGCTAATACTCAAATGTTAATTAAAGTAACAAATTAGTCTAACCTAACCAACATTAAAGTTTTAATCGCATAATAAGCTAAGTTTTTACAATAAGCAATAGTCTAAGCTAAGTAATAGTTTAATTCCATAATTTTAATTACTTACTAAGCCTAACTTTATTTTAAAAGTAATAATAATTTGTACAACATAGACAAGTGCTATTAATTCATAATAATAGAATAAGTATCCTTAGTGTAATAGTAACTTAATTTGTAATTGTAATCTGTAATAAGTTGCTATTTGTAACTTATCCTGTAATCTGTAATAAGTTGTTTTTTTTTGTAACTTATCCTGTAATTAGTTATAGCTCGTAACTTGTAATAATCTGTAATATGTAATAATCTGTAGTTTGTAATAATTAGTAACTTGTAACTAATTAATTAACAATTAAACTTAATTAAAATAGCACTTTTAAATTTAAAATTGTATTTCATATGCATTAACCCCCTTCCCTTGCAGGAGCCTGGACAGACGGGCTTTATTGGGTCTGTAGGGTTGTAGGATTGGGCATTAGGTGCGCGGGACCGTACACGACGCTTCTGGGTGGCGGCTGTGTGCTTTCCGCGTCCGAGGGGCCTCGGTCCTGACGACCTCCGGAGTGCGAGGGTGATGTTTTAACGTGGGGGCCGCGAAAAGTCGCAAACCCGCTTCGCGGGTCGGCTGGCCACCTGCGGTGACCAAGGGGATGTGAGTAACTGAAAGGAATCTGTTACCCAACACCGATGCTGGCCAATAGCTATACGCCCACGAGTCCCCCCTGAAGCAACCTCCACCCTTAACGAGGTGCCCAGTAAGTGACCCCGGACTTGACCCTAGCCAACAGATGACGTTCGTGGCAAGCCGGTTGATGCATACAGGCCAATATGCACCTCCCGTTTACCTGAAGCAGGGGCCAAAGCAGTGTATTGGGGTACCAGGATGCCCCTCAACTGCCAGGATCCCCTTTTCCAGGGACACGGGTCTCCACGCACGGCAAACACGCGGGTGGTCTCTTCCTATCTATGTCCAACACAACAGAGTGGTAATCAAACACAGATGACAAGCCCTCACCAGTAAATTTGGCAACCACGACAAGGGGGAAGAGAAAGAAGAAAGTAGAAGAACAGGGAGAGGAAAACGAAGGGAGGACAGATCACTAGGGTACCCCGGGGCGTGACTCCCTGTGTTTACCTAAAGAAGGTAAACCCCCTCAGGGGAATAAATGCAGGGAGATGACCTCGTAGACCCATGTTAAACAAAGCCTTTAGAATGCCGTAACGCTATGTTCGGTCGTACGCCTTCTCAATATCAAAGATAGAGATAAAATGGTTACGTCGAACAAAAGCATTACGAATACGCGATTCCAAAGCAACAATGTTGTCTATAGTCGATCTGCCCTTGCGAAATCCACTTTGAAAGTCGGGGATTAGATGTTTCTTTTCCAGATAATAGACAAGTCGAGAATTTACA
This sequence comes from Parasteatoda lunata, assembly GCA_949128135.1. NCBI lineage: Eukaryota > Metazoa > Arthropoda > Arachnida > Araneae > Theridiidae > Parasteatoda > Parasteatoda lunata. Next base: position 103,633,219 of record OX421970.1, read on the forward strand.
ATGCGCTCGAGAGTTTTGCAGATGCAACTCGTCAGCGCAATCGGGCGATAATTCATCGGATTTGTCGCATCCTTACCTGGCTTCAAGATAGGTATGACAATTGCCTCACGCCAATTATTAGGAAATATCTGTTCTAACCATATTCGGTTGAAAAGCACGAGAATATTGCGCAAGGAGACAGAATTCAAGTGGCGTAGCATGCAATACGTAATTCCATCAGGGCCAGGACTTGTATTGGGAGCTTTCGCAATTGCTCGTAGTAATTCTGTAAAAGTAAATGGTTGATTATACTGCAGTTGCTGTCGAGTCACAAAATTTAGTTTATTTTTTTCCGCAACGCGCTTATGGCCTTGAAACGTTCGGCTGTAACTGTCAGGACTGGAGACGGCAGAAAAAGCTTCACCTAGGATGTTACTTACATCTACAGGATCTGAGTATGTAGTACCGTGTTTTTCAAACACCGGAAGATGGAACTCACGGCACATTCCATTCGCCTTTTTAACTCTCGACCAGACTTGTCTGGGAGACGTTGTAGAAGTGATAGATGAGACGTAACGCTTCCAAGACTCCCTTTGACTTTGGCGTCTTGTCCTACGAAAAAAAGCTCTAGCGCGTTTAAAAGCCATTAAGTTATCGTTTGTTGGATAGCGACGGAAGATGCTCCACAATCTCTGTTTCTCTTTGTGAGCCGCAGAGCAATCGGCATTCCACCAGGGTCTGCGGTGACGGGGAAGAGAGGTAGATGTTTTTGGTATGCTAACTTCGGCAGCATACATTATGACCGAAGTTACATTCTCAACTGCATCACTTACATTGCTAGCGTTTACCATATCTTCGGTGATATCAGCAAGCTGGTTAAAGAGACTCCAATCAGCATGATGATATATGAAAACAGAGGGTCTGGGAGTGATATTAATAGTAGATGAATATGAAATGATGACAGGAAAGTGATCGCTGTTATGAAGGTCATTATCAACTGAGAGTTGTAAAAATGGTAAAATTGCAGGTGAACATAAAGCTAAATCAATGCAATGGAAAGTCTGTGTGGGTGCATGAAAATATGTGTCCTCTCCTTGATTTAGTAAACATAAGTTATGATCAATAATTAGTCTTTCTATTTGACATCCGCGAGCATTGGAGTCGGAACTACCCCATAATTCGCTGTGACCATTACAATCCCCTAACAGGAGAAAAGGTGCGGGCAGTTGATGAATCAATGAGTTTAAATCGATTTGAGTTATAGCAGCATGTGGGGGTAAATAAACAGAGCAGATTGTAATGGAGATGTTAACGTAAATTTGAACGGCAACAGCCTGTAATGGAGTCGACAATGAAATGCGAGAAGATGGAAAACTTGTAGAGACTAACATTGCAACACCACCGTTAGGTCGATTAGTATCAACGCAATCCTTTCGATGGCAGACATAGTTTCGAAGTTTAAAATCGTCTGATGATACCAAAAATGTTTCTTGAAGTGCAAGACATGAAGGGTGATATTTAGATAAAACATCTCTGATATCAGAGATTTTATTTCTTGCACTGCGACAGTTCCAAGAAATAAGGGAAATTGTCATTATTTCTTTTTATGGGATGTAGAAGTGGATGTGGGTGGAGGTGCGCCATCCATCGGAAGTTCATCAAAAAGCGATTCATCTTCTGAAGGATATAACGTTAAAATATCATCTGCCTTCTGTGCAACGGCAGAAGCAGATTGATTAGAAAACTGATTAAATTTAGGATTTTTCTTTTTCCGGGTGAGTCCAGGTTTTTCGCTAGGAGGGAGTTTTGAGTGCGAGCGCTGCGTTAAAGCAGACCGCGGTTTCTCTGAGAAATCGGTCCGAGATGCTTTTGTAGGTGGGGGAGATGTTGAGACAGGTCTAAGAGGTGCTGAAGGTCCAGTGAAATTAAATATGAGCTTTTTGTTGTTCTGTGTCAATGGAATCGGAATTTTTTTACTTTTGTGCTGTGAAGGAGGGGCTGGTAGAACATCTGTTTGAGTGCTCACTGAATTGTGTGAAATCTTAGCAGCCGCAGAGTAGGACACGCCCGAACGGGGCGTACGGGCAGTTACTATTCGGCGGGCTTCACTAAAAGTCAGGTTCTGCATAACTTTAAAAGACTGTATTTCCTTTTCCTGTGACCATTTTGGACAATTCCTGGAGTAAGCCGCATGATCACCCTTGCAATTTACGCAAAAGGGTGGCAACTCACAGGAGGTGTCACTGTGGTCACAGCCAGAACAACGAGCACAGGTAGGCTTGCCTCGACATGATGTTTTAGAGTGTCCAAACCTCTGACAGTTAAAACATCTCAAAGGATTGGGCACATATGGTCGAATTTGGCAGTTATGCCAAGCAAGCTTTACTGAAGATGGCAGTTTGGGTGAATTAAATGTAAGGATAAGATGCTTCGTAGGGATGAGTTTACCATCCCTGCGAATCTTGATCCTTCGTACCTCTGTAACATTTTGATTTTCTAGTTCCTCCATTATCATTTCTTCTGTATCGTTCGTAAAATCTGCTTCTGAAATGACACATCTGCAGGTGTTAAGAGTCTTATGGGGTGTGATAGTAACATCAAATGAGCATATCTTCGTACATGTGGATAAAATGGTGGCTTGTTTTTCTGAGGAGACCTGAAGAAGAAGGTCACCTGAGCGAAGATTTTCACCGATGCAACTTCTCCCAGTACAAAGAGAAGAGCCTCGTTTATCAATATGGGAGATACATTGGTAAAAGATGTATTTGGTACAGCAGGATTGGTTAATTGTATCATAAAGTATCGAACGTGGTCACATGGTGCGAGAAATGTTCCGCTTTTTTTGCTTTGGTGTGCGGGACTGAACACCTTTGAATTTTCAGCCATAGAAAATTGTAAATATTTCTGCTACCAGCGGCAACACCCACCATGGAGTCCTACTAAGGGGATGTCAGTAACAATGATTCGTCACCTAACACCGATGCTAACCAATAGCTATACGTCCGCGAGTCACCCCTGAAGCAGCCTCCACCCTTAACGAGGTGCCCAGTAAGTGACCCCGGACTTGACCCTAGCCAACAGATGACGTTCGTGGCTAGCCGGTTGATGCACACAGGCCAATATGCACCTCCCGTTTACCTGAAGCACGGGCCAAAGCAGTGTATTGGGGTACCAGGATGCCCCTCAACTGCCAGGATCCCCTTTTCCAGGGACACGGGTCTCCACGCACGGCAAACACGCGGGTGGTCTCTTCTCATCTGGGTTCGATACAACAGGGTGGTAATCGAACACAGACAAAAGGCCCTTACCAGTAAATTCGGCAACCACGACAAGGGGGAAAAGAAAGGAAAAAGTAGGAGAAAAGGGAGAGGAAACCAAAGGGAGGACAGATCACTAGGGTACCCCGGGGCGTGACTCCCTGTGTTTACCTAAAGAAGGTAAACCCCCTCAGGGGGTTAATTACTTGAAGGCTCATTACACTATCGCTTTGTTTAACAACTCCTATACATCTATCTCAATCATTTTATTTTTAGCAATCAAGATGGAGATATTTTTTCATAATTCAAAATTTGGAAAAAAAAATCCTGGAACATGAAAAGTACCTCTATTATCTTCATGGGGAATTGAAGAACAAGACAGCTTGGTCTTGTTACAGAAAAGAAAACGGGTGTAGAGCATAAAACAGCGATTTTTTTTGTTAATTACTTGAAGGTTCATTACACTATCGCTTCGTTTAACAACTCCTATACATCTATCTCAATCATTTTAGTTTTGTTTCTTCCTAAAAAATGATTAAAAAAATATTTCGTTTTTAAAATTCTCGTTATTCTTTTAAGCACATTTTGTTAAAAATTTATAAATACAACTTTCTATCATAATATAACTGTTAAAATTAGAAAATGCTTAAATTTCTTTTGAACCGTTAATATTTTTAAAAGTTTCGATACAAATATTAACTTTTAACAGCATCAAATCAGTGTTTTATTAAAATGTTTAAATATTTCTTTATTACATTCAGTACCATCTCGATACAGCATACAACTGAAGATATTAACTATAAATACAGTTTAACAAAATTGGCTACATCATCACTGTAAACAACAACACAGTGAATTGACATAGTGAAGAGACAAGACGCATGCTTACAACAATGCGTGACTTATTTACAGATTCCATAAAGATATGCACGGATGACGTCACTTACGTTATCTGAAAATAAAATATCTGTTGCCTACACACGACCGAAACTTAATTCTGTTAATTTAATGTATTCAGAGGTGTAACAAACCACTCCAACAAGTATTTCAAGTAGTTCTTTTAGGCTGAGAATTGCTCTAAAAAGAAATTTTTAAAAAAACTTGATCTGATTTTAGGAATTCAAAAAGTTTCAAGCAATTCAGGCCTCGTAGTCCATCAAAGAAAAAAAAGATAGTCTTTTTTTTTTTTTTTTTAAACAGTATACATACACCATACTATTTTAAAAAATGGCAAACGTTCAACTATATATATAGATACATTAATTGTTAATGCACTTTATTTAAATAAGATAACCACGCACACACAGAAAAAAAATTCTAAAATTTTTCAGACTTTTTTTTAATTAAATCATCAATTATCAAATGACTTTAATTTATAATTTTAACATTTTGAAACAAAGTATGATACAAAATGAAATAAACAATTATAAAGACATAAAATTAAACATTATTATTATTTTTTTTTTTATATCTTCATCTTTCAGGTACTACAAACATATGTTAAATTACTTTTATAAGCATTTGATTTCAATGCTCTGATATTTCTGTGAACATCCTTTCAAATATTGTTAAACTCTTTTTCTTAAAAATTTAGGTAACGAATCTCTTACAGTTTAAAAATATAATGACCATCTTAGAATGTACCAAAAAGAAATAAATTCAATTGAAGAAAAAAATTATATTGCATTTTAGATTTAAGTACAAATATATTCCACCATTATCTAGAAATACCTCGTTTTTAATATTATTTTGTAGGCACATTTGCAACCAATTCGACAATAGTGACAATGTGCGGACAAACAACCATGTTGAGGGGTGGCACTCCAAATTAAGCCGTAGAGGATCCAAATGCCATCAAATCCAAATGTCTATATATTCATAGACATGATAAAAAAAATTGATCACGAAAATGATGCTGAAAAAATAATGTTGCTGTGCGGGGCACAGAACCCACCAGAACAACAAAAAAAAAAAAAAATACAAGCACTCGAACGAAAGACTGAATATTTTAAAGACAAGGATAAATCAAATGCCTTTAAAAGCCTATATGGACGCAGAAGCGTACTATGTACAATTTAATTAGTGTTTCTTTATATTTTAGGTTTATAAATTTTAATTCCTGTTACATACTTAATAAATTTTATATTTTTGCTATTGTGTATTAGAATCCTAAATAGAAAGAATATTAACGTATTATCCCGTCAACCATTTTCACCAACACTGTGCCTTCGTTATCTTTCAAATTTATTTTTACAAAGTAATTTGCCATGAAAGGGTAAGAAAAAAATACAAAGATAACTTCTTACATGCAAAAAATGAGAAAAAATTAAAGTTTTAACCACTTATAATTTTATTTTCTGAACGGGTGAAATTGGTTGCTGGTATAATACCTAAGAACCATAAATAAAAATGTTAAACAAATATATTACAAATATGTTTACACTGTTGCCAAGAAAAATTTATAAAGAGACCTCACATCTATTTATACTAAAAAAAGGCACGAAGCAAAATGGGTTTATAAAGAGATATATAAAAAAAAAGTAAAACATTTGAACTTATCTCCTTCTTTAAGGGAATCAAGACCTTTTTTACTTTAAAAAAAAATCAATTTTTCAATTTTGTTTTGAATTAAACACATTTTTCTGAATCCAAAAATATATAACACTTGCATATTTGACAGTTTTAAGTGCTTTAAATTCATAAAAATAAAATGTAAATAAACAGTGTCACGCCCCCTCTACGTTTAGTTTCGTTTTAAAAACTGCCCTCCAGCAATACCAGTTGGATTAAATACAATTGATTGATTGATTTTTGAATAAGGTCCATTTACATTTTCATGTTTCTGGCATCACCAATAACCTAGAGCTGAATTTACAGCTGTATGAATGATTTCTTTGCAAACAGTGTTTGTTCTTTAAAAACGATACCAATTTATTTTGCTCGAATATTGAAATCAATCATTTTTTACTTGTAATTAAATATAATTTTGTATTAGATAAGCTTTATTTAGTAGCTTGTTTAATATTGACTTCAAGTATGCCTCGACAGCGAAGTTTTGGAAAAAAGAAGCGTCATCCAAATCAACACACTCAAGCTTATGCAACTTCTGCTGTACACAGTAGTGCATCAAAGAAAAAGATTGAACAGAAGTGTTCATTTCAAGAGGGAAAAAGTAACTCCATTAGCAATGAAAAAGATGATTTGAATATTATCATCAATTTGAGTTTTTGAATTCTTTATTAAATGATCTGGCCATGTGTAAACGTTGCCAATCCACTAACTGTTTTGAAATTACTGAAGAAAAGAACAGTCGTAAAGGATTTGCTTCTTTTATAAATGTTTGTTGCAAAGCATGCAGAAGTGCAACTGTGTCATGTACTTCTCCACTTTCAAGTTCTGGATATGATATAAATATTAGACTGGCATATGCTTTCCGCACCATTGGAAAAGGGAAATTTGCTGCTTCAACATTCTGTGCGGTCATGAATTTACCTCCACCTCCGGATAAATTCGAGAGATTCAATTCTACAATTGCCAGTGCTCTCACGATAATTAGTAATCAGTCGATGCACAAAAGTGTTGAAGATGCTATATCTTCTAATGACAACATTCGTGAGGTCACAATAGCTGTTGACGGTTCATGGCAAAAACGTGGACACACCTCAATGAATGGAGTTGTTACTGCCAATTCTGTAGACAATGGGAAAGTTTTAGATTACGAATGCCTCTCTAAGTACTGCTTCAAATGTAAAAGAAAATCAAATCCCTGTGACGATTGTCAGAAAAACTATGATGGTTCCAGCAGTGGTATGGAAACAAAAGGTGTGCTTCGAATTTTCAAGCGTTCAGAATCTAACAGGAATGTTCGCTTCATAAAATACCTAGGAGATGGCGACTCGAAAGGATTTTCAAAAGTGAAAGACTCAAGTGTCTATGGAGATACTGTTATTGAAAAATTGGAATGTGTGGGCCACGTCCAAAAGAGAATGGGGGCAAGGTTGAAAGCGAAAGCTCTGAAAAGTGATATGAAAGGCAAGAAACTTTCTGATGGCAAAACATTTTCAGGACGTGGGATTCAGGATTTTCAGATGCAGAAATACTTTTAATTCAGAATTATTATGGAGTAGCTATCAGGAGAAATGCCTTGAAATCTGTGCAAGATATGTCTAGAGCCATTTGGGCTATCTATTTCCATAAATTGTCAACTGACAAAAATCCACAACACGCATTATGCCCCATGGGTGAAGACAGCTGGTGTGGATATAATAATAGCATTGCAACTGGGGAAAAGTATATCCATAAACATTCGTTGCCCGAGTCAGTACTTATATCTGCGAAAAAGATGTTTAGAGATTTGTCGTCTAAAGAACTATTGCAACAGTGCTTACAAGGCCGAACCCAAAATCCTAACGAAAGTTTTAACAATTGTGTATGGGATTCCAAAAAATACTTTTGTTGGACTTGAAACTCTGAAAATTCGAGTAATGGATGCTGTACTGTGCTTCAATGATGGTGCTTTTGCTCGCACTTTTGTATTAAGAGAAATAGGTATAGCACCTGGAAACAACATGTGCGATGCATTTCAAAAACTGGATTAGGCGAGAATCCGTCGTGCTGAACTTTTAGTTCAAAATATGACGAAAGAAGCTCGATCTCTTAAAAGGAGACAAAAAAAAGAGGTCGGGAAACAGTTGAAACAGCATTGGATGATGAATATGCTGCTGGGAAGTTTTAAATTCCTGTAAATACTTATTTTAATAGCACTTTTTTCTGTTTTTTTGCATTTTTCTCAAATTGGTTTTTTTCTGTATTCAGGTACGCTCGTACTGAATTCTATTTATCCAAAAATTTTCATGGTTGTTTATATACCTTAAGTGCATTTAATGAGCCAGTTAGAATTTATTTTGTGAATATAATTTTTGTATGAAAATGTATCGATTATTTTCAATTTTTGAAAAAGTTCTATTCATTTTGCTATAATATTTTTTGTACATATCTTAAAACCAACGACTTGATTTGATTTTTTAAACATATTTACATATATATTTGTAAGTTTTAAGTGATGTTTTTATGTAAAAATTTTTTTAAGCGTACCAAAAGATATGTTACTATTAAAAATTTAGCAATAAACATAAAATTTTTTAATGCTTATAAAAAAAAAAACTTTATATTTCAATTTAAATGTTATTGAATAACAATAATATGTACTCTTTATAAATGTAGTGTTTGAAACAATTAAATGTATTTGATAATTATAAAAAAAACACATTTACTATGGTGAAAAAAATTCATTTTTACGCTGTCGAGATCGTCTTGGTTCCTTTAAATTAAATTATTTAACACATTTTTAATTAACTATAATAAAACTTTCAAATTCGAAATCAAAGACAAAGAACCTTAGAAATCCAATACGCTGTAGCTCTATAAGAGGATATTTATTCAACATCAATTTTATAAAAAAATATTTGCCAAAGAAAGTAACTGTGTTCCAATTGATATTTAGAGCACTAAGCTTTATATTTAAGAGCGAAATGTTTTAAAAACAATAATTGATCTTCCATGTTTAATTAGGAAGAATTATTTTAAAATACTTATGCAATGTATACTTGTTAAAGTTTAATTAAATACGGGGAAATTTTATAATTTCCCCGTATTTTAATAGCACTTTTTTCTGTTTTTTTGCATTTTTCTCAAATTGGTTTTTTTCTGTATTCAGGTACGCTCGTACTGAATTCTATTTATCCAAAAATTTTCATGGTTGTTTATATACCTTAAGTGCATTTAATGAGCCAGTTAGAATTTATTTTGTGAATATAATTTTTGTTTTTGGACAAAATATTTGTAGGAAAATGTATCGATCATTTTCAATTTTTGAAAAAGTTCTATTCATTTTGCTATAATATTTTTTGTACATATCTTAAAACCAACGACTTGATTTGATTTTTTAAACATATTTACATATATATTTGTAAGTTTTAAGTGATGTTTTCATGTAAAAATTTTTAAGCGTACCAAAAGATATGTTACTATTAAAAATTTAGCAATAAACATAAAATTTTTTAATGCTTATAAAAAAAAAAAACTTTATATTTCAATTTAAATGTTATTGAATAACAATAATATGTACTCTTTATAAATGTAGGGTTTGAAACAATTAAATGTATTTGATAATTATAAAAAAAACACATTTACTATGGTGAAAAAATTTATTTTTACGCTGTCGAGATCGTCTTGGTTCCTTTAAATTAAATTATTTAACACATATTTAATTAACTATAATAAAACTTTCAAATTCGAAATCAAAAGAACCTTAGAAATCCAATACGCTATAGCTCTATAAGAGGATATTTATTCAACATAAATTTTATAAAAAAATATTTGCCAAAGAAAGTAACTGTGTTCCAATTGATATTTAGAGCACTAAGCTTTATATTCAAGAGCGAAATGTTTTAAAAACAATAATTGATCTTCCATGTTTAATTAGGAAGAATTACTTATGCAATGTATACTTGTTAAAGTTTAATTAAATACGGGGAAATTTTATGATTTGATTATATTTTCTTAACATTTTTCCAGGTTAACAAATATTGTGATTACCCGATCGGCGATCCAGAAATTGAAACATCTGATTTTCAAGCTGTCCATAATTAATTTGGGATTATTAAATGCGAAGTTTTACCACCAAGAGGACTGTACTTACCAAATTACCTTTATGTAAAACATGTGCAGACACTTTGGAACCGTCCACATGCACCCACACCGAGGAAGAACGGTCATTTGTAGGAACACGGGTTACCGAGGAGGTTAAACTAGTAACAGAAAAGGTTATAGATTACAAGAGGTGATTATTCGTTTCTTATATCTTTAATCACTTGAAGAAGGAGGGAGATGAATATTTTATTTATTGTTGCAGATGGTGTCTTCTACTTTTCACCTAACCCATTTCAGACCTAAAAGATAATTAATGATGTGCACCTGTGGCATCGAGGGTCCGTTTGTAGGGGGAGGGCACTATTTCCATAGAGGGATTTTATATAGGGGACAGAATCCTTTTTCTCCAAGAAAACAACTTGAAAGGGAAAAACATTTTTTCCCTCACATCATCGTTCAATTATACTCTCGTTAACATATAGAGTTCACCTTTTTTTTTTTTTTTTTTTTTGGAGCCATTTTCGAAAATGTCCGAGTTGAAATATATCAAATCTTCAAGAAATGGTTATCTTTTGCTATTCAAGAATTATCTGTACAATATCTATCGTAAATATAAAGGCGACACAATATATTGGCGATGCGAAGATAATAATTGCAAGGCGAAAATATTTATGAAAAATGGTTTCATAAAATAAAATCGCATGATATCCACGGACATGCATCCTATTTTGATAAAATTAGGAGAAAGGAATTCTGCAACACATGGAAGAACAGGTCCAAAGAAGAAGTATAACATGTTTATAAATAAATAGATCCTCAATTTAACAAATTTTTGTTGTGAACAGATAAAAATCCCCATTTTTATACCTAACTCACTCTTTCCGTTCACTTGTTTTCCTTATTTCAAAAGGCAAGATTATTTTCTTACCCCTCGAATTGCCACACCTGCACGACCCCGAGCCTTTTTTCCATTTTGACAGGTTAGGTGAAAGGTGGTTTAGGGCAAATGTAGGTGGAACCGTTGCAGATATACGAAAATATCACTTCAATGAAAAATCTGACAAGCTTTTCAGGTCATATATAGATCTTTATCTTAAAGGGTCTCATACCTTTTAAAATGTCAAAAAAACAAAAAAAAATCTTTTTTTTTTTTTTAATTATATAATTTAATAGAGTTAACTCATGTGCGTCGAATCCAACCAACCGCATGTCCAAATTCAAATTATTAAGCTCACTAAGAAAGAAACTGCAAAGGGGCGTAACCTACTTTTTGACAAGTAGAAAACAGTTGATCACTGTTTACATTTTTTTGACAAGTAATTTTACGACAATAATTCAATCTTAAAAAATAATTATGATTTTGAATTAAGGGAAATATTTTGTTTGAAATAGTATCTACAACTTTCATTAATACTTTGCATGTTTACATTTTAGCATAAGCTGAAACTATTCCATAACAATTGTTTTTTCGTTTGCAAAGGATTTTGCTGCTTGTTTTCAGTAAATATCGTATATTTTACATTTTAATTAGTGTATATTAATTATTTAAAACTCTATTTGAGTTATTTATTTGTTACAAGCATATGTCTTCGCAAATCAAAAGAGTTTCAGGCTCTCGCCCAAAGAAACGCAAGTTTTATGGAAAACTTCGTTCTAATGCTCAAAGAAAAGATCTTTTGAGTGCATCAGCCAAAAAGTTTGCAAGGAATGATGATATGGAATTTGAGCAAGAAAAAAATGACTTTTCTGGATATCGAATAAGTGACATAGACATTCTAAAAAGCATGGTAACAAATTTTATGTGCTGCAAATTGTGTAACAATAATATAAACATCGGGGAATTGTGCCAGCGAGGTAAAGTAACTGTGGTAACGTAAAATTGTGGTAACGTAACAACAGCATTCTGGAATCAAATGATAGGAGAAAAAAAGAACATACCTGAAATAAACACACGGTTTGTTTATGCTATGCGTTGTGTGGGACAAGGGCTAGCTACAATGGAAGCATTTTCCTTTGTCATGGAATTACCACCACCAATAGCTGCTAAATCATATAACAAAAGACAAAATAAAACTTGCAAAATATGATGTTGCACAAAATTCCATGAAGAATGTTGCCTTAGCCGAGAGCGTTGCTTCGAATGGCTCTGTTGAACTTACAGTTACTGGAGATGGGAGTTGGAAAACTAGGGGACAAGTTGTAGACGTTGAAGTCATGTCTTCATATTGTAAAGGATGTGAGTTCTTGTCGAAGCAACAACATTCTCTAAAAAACTTGAAAAGCACAAAAATGTGTGCTGACGTAATCACACGGGATCAGCCCGAAAGATGGAGGTGGATGGCATGGTTCGAATTTTCAAAAGATCAGAAAAAGAACGTGGCATGAAATATGTAAAATATATTGGTGATGGTGACACAAAGAAATTTTTAAGTATTAAGAAATGTGAACCATATGGATCTAATTTTCAATATAAAAAATTGAATGTGTGGCACATATACAAAAGCGTATGGATACACGTCTACGTAATTTTAAGAAAGATTGCAAAAGTAAAAAACTTTCTGATGGAAAACCTATTGGTGGCAAAAATAGGTTGACGGACAAAATCATTAACGAAATTACATCCTATTATGGAAATGCCATTCGAGAGCATAAAAATTCATTACCAGACATGTCAAAAGCTATTTGGGCGATTTTTTATCATAAGAAAATCTACAGACTCAGAACCAATTCATGATTTTGGCCCAGATGCTGAAGATACATGGCGCAAATACGTAAAAGCCAAGTAAAATGGGGATTCATATGTGCACAAAAATTCCATCCCTGTGGCCATAATGGATGCGATAAAGCCCATATTCAAAGAATTGTCCACCCCAAAATGGCTTAGACGCTGCCTCGGAGGCAAAACGCAGAATGCGAATGAATCTTTCAATTCAACGAACGATATGGAGACATTGTCCAAAAATATCCGGAACAAGTCGCAAAATTGAGGAAATTGCAACTTATGAATGAATCGGTGGTTCTCTTCAACGAGGGACATTCTGGCCGATCTGTTGTTTTGGATAGACTAGAGTTAGCTCGCAGTGATCTCTCTTACACTGCGATTCAGAAGGCTGATACTAAACGTGTAGCTTTAGCGGAACGAAGAGCTTTATTTGCAACTAAAGAGCATTAGAAAGAGTTTGAGAAAATCAAAATCAATATACGAAGAAAATGTTCTAGATCTCGAAAGTCCCTCTTATGCTGCTGGACAGGAAGCCGCTCTAATATTGTGGAATAGATCTGAAGAGTTGGGCTTCCAATACGTAACAACTCTATCAGATGGTGATGCCAAAACTTTTACGTATTTGAACTCAAGAAAAATATATGACAATGTGGAAAAAAAAGAGAAGAGTGTGTTAACCATGTTAGCAAACTATTGGGGACTGCACTCCGCAATAGTGTAAAAGAATGGCGTAGCAGAGATGTTACCTTGGGAGTTACGGCAGTTTAAAAGAGGATACAATAAAGAAATTGACCCGATATTATCAGAATGCCATTCGGCAAAACAAAGGTGATGTTGGCACTATGAAAACAGCAATTTATGCTGTTCCATAGCAATTTACGTTGTTTCACAGCATTTCAACTGATGAAAAGCTTCGGCATTCTAAGTGCCCTCCTGGTGCAAATTCGTGGTGTTTTTATATCGCTGCAATAGCTAGAAATCAAACACTAGGAACACATCGAAAAAATGTAAACATCCCACTAAATGAAGCTCACTTAGTCAAAATTCTACCAATTTATCAGCGACTTGCTGCAGATGAGCTCCTACAGCGCTGCATTAATTGTGAAACATAAAATGCCAACGAAAGCTTACATAGCGTAACATGGAGCAAGTGCTCAAAACAGACATCCGCAAGTTTTCATCGAGGTAATTTGGCTGTATGCGATGCTGTTTTAAAATTTAACCTTGGTACCTATCAGCATCTAAAGCCACAGTTATACCAATAAGTTCCAAGTCAGCAGCCGTAGCCTTATTTATTGATAGAATTTATTTTCGAAAGCGAAGGAGCAATGCTGTCGCCAATCTTGCACGCCAAAAAATAAGGCTAGCTATAAAACGCCGAAATGCATCATTTGTCAAAAAAGAAGGTGTTACATACCAATCAGGAGGGTTTTAGATCAAGAAATAACATATGTTGTTTTTTTTTTACTTTAGTGTGCTTTATTATTTTAAGCGTGGCAAAATAAACTCAAGATAATGACTGTGACATCGAGTCACAAGTATATTTTAAATTTTTCTTATGATTTTGTTAATTCTAAATACAAATCGTTAGATTTGCTGATCGGGTTCCTCTCGGCCCTTAAGCTTTAGGCAATTGTGACACTCTCCCCAGGAAAATTCCTTTTCCATTCTTTACAACCCCTCTCTGCTAGAATATTCCACCCTTTTTTTTTTTTTCTTAGAAGGACAGCTGGTTGTCGGCTTCTTTCATGTGCACATGATGTTCACGAGGGACTCAAAGTATGCATGATCTTAATTCTTCCCTTTCAATCAGAAAGTGAGAATAGAACCTTTAAATAAAACTCGACTCGAAAATTTAGGAAATTCTACTTTAACTTTCTAAAATATTGGTAGTTCAACTTCGACTTTAAGAAACCAGTATAAATATCTGAGCGCAGGGAGGATTCGAATCAAGTATCACATCACTCCGCTTAACGGAGTTTATTTTCTTTTTTCCCCCCCTCGCTGAGGTCTGGAATTTCAACATGGCGTTGTCTTCTGCCGCCATACTTGCGGGTTGATTTTTCTGGGCTAAGATGAATTTCCCTACAACATAAGTTTTCAACAACCACGGGAACGTTTTTTTTGGAATGAGTTAAAGCTGTTGAATCTCTCATAAGCTTCTATGATGACCAGTTGCTGCCCTAAGTTAAAGCTACAAATCATGATTTTTCCTCTTCAATGAAGTTTAAATCCCATCCATTCCTGTGTTTTTTTTTCGACCCACTCCTAGCCACCACACTCCACACGTATTACAGTCTGTGCTTCTTCTTGATGCTGTGCTAATTGTGTACCAAAATCTTTCCGATATGAAGCCGCTGTGCTTTAAAAGAGTTTTAAGAATCTTCAATAAAAATATGCCCTTCACTGGACTCCTTCATTTAGAATAGTGGAGTGATTTTTTACAGGTGAGGGACAATTTCTTCCTTGGAGAACAAGAGGTATGTCGTCATAAAATGTATCTTCTCTTCTTGTTTCTTTAAAATGATTTTTTTTCTGGGTTGCACCACAACGCTTAATGTACAAACTAATATTATTTCTGTTCGGCCTTAAGTTTTTAAAATTTTTATTAGTTGAATTGAAATTATTTTTCAATACCTAGCAGTTACCGGTACAATGACAATATCTAATTTTTGTGAATTATCGTTAAGTGCTTTAACTTTTGAAATCTTGATTTTTTACTATATTTTAAAACTTTTTGATTTTTTTTTTTTTTTTTACCTTGAAAATATTGATAATTGCCATGTTGTCTATGTTTTAGTTTGATTTTAGTATTTTTTAAGCAAATGCAAAACTTTAAATTGCTTTTTCTCATTGTTAATGTTTTTGGAATTACATGTTATTTGAATTGCTAAGGATTTTTTTCTATCAAAGATAGAATATTTTATAGATATTTTAGATAGAATAGATATTTTTTGACATTTTCTACGTAATTAGCCATGGAATATGTTGTAGTTGATAAATATAAAAAATTAATGCACCAAATTGTAGAGGTGATTATTGCGAATATTACACAAAAAAGAATTTTGAAAATAACT
Source organism: Parasteatoda lunata (assembly GCA_949128135.1). NCBI lineage: Eukaryota > Metazoa > Arthropoda > Arachnida > Araneae > Theridiidae > Parasteatoda > Parasteatoda lunata. Next base: position 103,648,905 of record OX421970.1, read on the forward strand.
TAAAAATAATAAAGCCTTAGAAATTTGAAAACTTTTTTAAATTGAAAAAAATTTAAGCAATATTTTTGAATTTTGAAGATAAATTATTTCTTGTCAATTTAGGCTACACGTACACAACTCAAAAAAGTATTAATTTTATAATTATTTAAAAAAAAATTTCTGAGGGAACCGTGACCCCTTAAAAATATCCTGGTACTGCTATCTGTTGTGTAAAATGAGAAATAAAATTTTTTCCGGGCAAAAAAATGCATTTATTTCCAGCAAGTCAATATCACGGGAGCGAGAAATAACGAACGAAATCTCAACCAGTCATTTTCAAGGGAGCGAAAGGGTTAAGTAGCAAGCGGTATTGTTAGGCTTGACTAGTGTTTTGTTTTTTACTAAAATGAGCAAACGTTATTTAAAATCATTTAAGGTATCCATCCGACTACCCAAAAATCGCGATTTTCATCAAAAATTGACAAATTGAGTTTTATGTTTTACATTTTAGATCATTTCATTAGCTTCAAAAAAATATTTAGTTTTTTATTTTCTGATCACTGGAAACGAAGTTACAGCTGTTTTAGCGGGAGCTTATCAGACAGCTTTCGTCTGCAAGTAGCGTTTCGAAACCGAAACTAAAAGTTTATCATTAGCTTCTTCTTATTTTTCTAACTATTAACTTAGATTTCTCAGTTCTCGTTCTTTTTTAAAATGCTACTGTAAAGCCTCAAATAATATTTCATGAAAAATTCATATATCTGAACCTGGCAACGCTGTGAAATTCATGTTTGTTTATATCTTTTTCAAATTGACACACGCTTTTCTATTCGCTTTTATTGCTTAATATTTGTTACATAAGTTGTTTTGTTTTTAATTAAATTTTTGTTTTATTGTTATTTCTTATTAAATTGTTTTATTAAAATGGGTCACGGACGAAAGATTCGTCAGAAAAAGCGAAAGTTTACTGGTAATTGGTTCACTGCTCCTGCTATGGGTGACACTAAAGGGATTGCTTTTGATCCCACACAAAATGCCAGTTCCTCTAAAATTGGAAAAGGGTTGACTGATATTTCCTTTAAAGATAATTTTGAAACCCTTTCTGGTAATAGAATTTTTGATATTCAAGTCTTGATGTCAATATTCATGCTACTTTCTTGCCCATCTTGTTTTAAGCAAGGACTGTTGTTGAATGAAGACTCCAGATATGGCCTCCAATCAAACTTCTCTCTGAAATGTAAGGACTGTTCTTTTGTGAAGGGATTCACTTCCACTTCAAAAATTGACAAGGGGAACACTCTCAATCTTCTTGTCGTGTTTGGAATGAGAATCATTGGCAAAGGATTTTCAGCAGCACACAAACTATTTAGCTCACTTGATGTTCCATTCATGACCAAAACTTCATACAGGGTGCAAGAGATAAAACTGTCAGAGGCTGCATATAAAGCAGCACAATCTTCCATGTTACATGCATCAAAGTTAATTTCTACGCATAAAAATGAATGTGGTGTAACAGTTGATGGAACATGGCAGAAACGAGGTTACTCATCACTAAATGGATGTGCAGCTGTTCTTTCTGTGGACACGGGAAAAGTTTTGGACATAGAAGTGCTAAGCCAATTCTGTAGGATTTGCAACAAGCATGCAAAAGAATCTAGCACATCAAGAAGCTCTCTTGTGAAACATGTGTGCCAAAACCACAAAGGTTCAGCAGGAAGTATGGAAACTGTAGGTGTTCGACGGATTTTTGAACGTTCTCAATCTGAACGTAGTTTAAAATATACTTCGTACTATGGAGATGGGGATTCAAAAGCTTTTAATAATGTTAAAGATATCTATGGCCCTAATAGTGTCAAGAAATTAGAATGCATAGGTCATGTACAGAAAAGAGTTGGTTCCCGCTTGAGAAGGTTGAAAAAAACTATCAAAGGATTAGGTGGAAAAGGTAAATTGACCGAAAAGTTTATTGATATGCTCCAAAATTACTATGGTATTGCTATTCGTAGCAATGTTGACAATCTACCTGGCATGCAAGCTGCAGTTATTGCCGCGTTTTACCACTGTTGCTCTACCGATGAAAAACCTATGCATGCACAATGCCCAACTGGTGCCAATTCTTGGTGCAAGTATCAGAAAGCCAAAAACGAGGGGAAACAATATTTGCATCGTACAAAAGGCTTACCCACTGCAACCTTAAACAAAATTAAATCCACTTACTGGGACTTGTGTGATAAGAAACTCTTGCAAAAGTGTTTGCATGGGAAAACCCAAAATGCTAATGAGAGTTTTAACAGTGTCTTATGGAATATAATTCCGAAAGAAACATTTGTTGAACTCTTCTTCACGCTTAAATTAGGTGCTTTTATATCTATATTACAGTTTAATGATGGTGCAAAAGGGATTCTTTCTGTACTAGATACTTTAGGAATACCCAAAGGCACTTATACCATTAAAGGATTTTCAAAAGTGGATGAAATACGCTTGATTGATGCCAAGAGACATTCATCTCTCATTGGAAAAGGCAAACGGAAAAGTTTGAAAGGAATGAAAAAAAGAAAAACTCTTTTATCTGTGAAAAATGAGGGAGCAATGTACAAAGCTGGGGGGGTTTTAATTCATTTGTACAAATAGATAAATGAACAAATTGATATCATAACTTTTAAATGCAGTTTTCTCAAGAGGTGTTTTTACTAAGATTTTAAAACGGGGGACGTAATAACTCAAAAAGTTTTATTAGTATTGCCCTGAAATTTTTTGCACATCTTTTGAGCACTATTGGTGTTGAAATGACCTAAAATAATAAGAATTTTTCAAATATAAAAATTTTTATGGCCATTTTAATAAAATATGACCTATGTTTTTGACGAAAATTTATAGTGAAACAAAGATTTAATGTTCTATAATATGAAAAAATGCTGCTAGATCATATATTTTAGGTCATTTCAAAGATAAAGGTCTAAATAATGTAAATATCTTTAAAAAATTAGATTTCATTTATAAACTTTTGTTTTAGAGTGTCCCCCGTTTGGATTATTTTTTGTCAAATTTGCACCAATTACTTCACTTTTTTTAAATAATAAAAAAAAATTTCATTTATTCTTTTACAATTTTGTCTATTATTCAACAAAAATTAATTAAAAATAAAAGAAAATATATAAAAATTAAGAAATTTAATAAAAAAGTTGTCGAAGGTAGTCGGGTACCTTAAGGAATCATACTGTAGTGATTTTTACGATCGCGAGAAAGCGATAAATACGCATTTTGTAGCGTTTGCTCGTGAAACGTTATGTTTTGTAACGGCGGAAAAAATGATATTATTGAGCACATGAAATCCAAAAAGCACATTAAAAATGCTCAATGTGAATCTGGAAATTCAACAATAAATAATTTTTTCGAAAAAACAAGTGCCGATGACGATGTGATTAGAGCGGAGTGTCTATTCACCAGCTTTCTTTCTACCATTGACAGCTGCCGATCGTTATTTTAAAAAATTTTTCCCCAAGTCTGAGATAGGAAAAAAAATATTAATGCGGGCGAACAAAAACTGCTGCTATTGTAAATGAGCTGTCTAAAAGTTACAAAGAAGAAGTAGCTTGCAGTCTTCAGAAGTCTGTCTTTTCTCTAGCAATCGATGGAAAAAATTATGTAAAAAAATTTACATCTTAATTTTTTTTTTACACGATTGTGTTGCTAAGTAACAACATGTGAAAGTGTATAACAGTTTTGCTAATCAGTTAAAATTAAAAGACAGATTTTGACTGAGCTATCCATATTAACCATCTTATGTTTCTCTCCTCTCATAAAATTGTGTTATTTATTGGAATGGTTTATATATATTTAAGTATATTTTTGTGTTGCAGTCAACATGAGTCTCCCAGAGTCTTTCAAATGGACCGTTGAAATGGAAAGCATGTTCATTGAACTTATTATAGAAAGAAGGAAAATATTTGGAATGTAAAGTCTTCGTACTGAATTCCGAATCCTGAGAAGAGTTAGTTTTACTGAAATAACAACAAAACTCATCGTGGAATACCCTCAGCATGCTTCAGAATTGACATGCGGTAAGTTTATTATTATTATTTTTTTGGCTTATTTTTCATAAATTTATGGAAAATGAAATAATTGCCTAGTGAAAAAAATTATGTTAAAATTTAATGTTCACTGCTAGTTTTGAAGCAGTTGCATTATTTTATAAGGACTGGGAATTTATGTAATTCATTAAAATTGTGGTACATATTATTACATGTTATATTCAAAGTCTCAAAAAGCAAAATATTAAAAAATAAATAGTTTAGAAGTTACAGTATGCTCATGTGTTGTGATGAAAATATTACAATAATCTACCACCATAAGTATTTAGACATAACGAAGAGAGATCTAAAAAAAAATGCATTGTTGCTACTATTTTTGATTTAAAACATTTCTGATAGCTGTTTCTTTGGAAATGAATTTTGAAATTGCAACTTATTAAAATTCATATGCGAGAAAGTAACTAACTGAATAAGTAGAATTTTAATAGAATTGTTTTAGCTCCTTCATTTGTCTAATGGAAGATCTGACTATAAAAAAGTACACGAATAAGAAAAAAATATATTAAAAATTTTTTAAATCAATAGAAAAAATTTTCTTTTTAATATTAAACTAAAATATGGAGTTCTGAAAAAATTATGTATTGTAAAAGAAATTTGATACAAATTACTAATAAATAAAAATTCCATATTTATAATGTTTTCTAATCTTCAATACTAATTTCCTGATAGCAATGGTACTATATTCGTATTATAGAAATAAATTATGCCATTAATGTTTTATATGTGTAAACTTGTTCCGATATTTCAAGAATATTTGCTTTTAAAAAAATTTTGTAATATTCACTTAAAAAAATAGTTATAAATTATAAAGTTCAGTACCCCTGAGAAATATATTTTAAATGCAAAGTAGCTATAATGATTTCTTTTCATTTATTCTCTGCTTTTTTTTTCTACCCAGATTGCACCTTAGTTTTTTATTATTACTTGTATCATTAATTTTTTTAAACTTCTTTTTTTTAGAAAAGCTGCAAAAAAAAAAAAAAAAAATCAGCAATTTAAAAACAATATTTCAAAGGAAATATATTTTAAATGCAAAGTAGCTATAATGATTTCTTTTCATTTATTCCCTGCTTTTTTTTTTTTTTCCTCCCCAGATTGTACCTTAGTTTTTAATTACTTGTATCATTAATTTTTTTAAACTTCTTTTTTTTAGAAAAGCTGCAAAAAAAAAATTCAGCAATTTGAAAACAATATTTCAAAGGAATTTGAAAAAAGTAAAAAACCTAACTAGCGGTGCTGGATATGAGGGAGCATGTCCCTGGATTCATTTCAATGCCTTGAAATTTTTAGTGGACGCCGAAGCTTGCGAGGAAAGCTTTTCTCGATACCTGGTGTTAAGCCAGGTATGGATATAAATGCTACTCACTCACTTTCTGTATAGGCTACCAGGCATATTGAATATCTCGAAAAGGAGCTTATAATTTTAAAATTAATTCACAAGTAGAAAATTTAAATTACACAATTAAATATTTCTTTTAACTAAACTGAAATTTTTAAATTATGCAAATGACTGATTTTTAAAAATAAAATTATTTTCAAATAGAATTCATGTAGGAAGAAGAAGCAAGAGTTAGTTAATGACAGTTTTTTCTTTTTTAAATAAAATTAGACAAATTTGGTTTTAATGATGTAGCTTTATGAATTAATTTCTTTTACAATTTGTATGAATCTGCTATTTTATAATAATGTTCAATTCTAGTTAGTAATTCATAAAAATATTTCATTTTTTATTATGTGGAGCAATAAACTGACCCTCAGGATTCGGTAACCTTCATAAATAGCCAATAGATCACAGAGGATCTTTTGAAAATGGAGCTCTTCAAAATGATAAACTAAATATGGTTGAGGTCGATAATTCCAAATGTCAGGGAACTTCAAGAGATAAACCAAAACTGAAGCAATGGAAAAAAAAGAAAGGCTGATTATGATGAGGAAGATTTGCTATAAGAAGCTATGAGCGCTCCGCGCAGAATACCTGCTCCGCAGGAAGCTTCCTTTGAGGATGCATGTGGACTATATATCGCCCAAATCTTGAAACAAATCCCTGATATAGAGAAAAGAATTCGGGCACAAAAAAAAATATTATAAAAACGGTATTTAAGTTTCAAATAGATGAATAAATTTTCGTATTGTTCTATATCTTTTTCATACCTTTATAAGTTTTTTTCTTTTTTCTCATCTTGATGGATAACCGGCATCAAAATTGCAGATTTTAAAAGTCTTTAAAGAACTAATGATAGTGGATCATTTGAAACGAAAGTTGCCGCCGGAAATTCGTGATCCTTTTATAGATTATTTACATAAAACTGTAACCTTTCATAGAGCAATTAGAAACATATTAAACCGCAAAAATCCGAGTAACGAAAATTGATAATAAATTTAAAAACTACCTCCCTACTACAGATTTCACAGCTTCCTCTCAAGATTCTGCTTTCAATATCAATGCATCATGTTTTCACCCTACTACAAATAAATTTTCAAATACAAAATGTTATTCTTGCAATAAGTAATAATTCCCTTTTGCCTTACTACAAGACAAGCGAAAAGAGACGTACCTCCGCCTCTTCCAGCAGATGAAAGCAACAGGAAGGGATAATGGCCTCAATTTTGCACCTACCTCTAGTATGCTAGATTTTGAGGTGGGAGTAATAAATGCCCTTAATGACGAGTTCCCCAATATTTCCGCCAATGGCAGTTACTTCCACCATCATCAGGATTTAGAACTTGGTAGTTTAGGGATTATAAGAGATTTATAGTATAAGTCAAATAAAAATTTTTTTTTTCAGGTTTTCTGTACAATGGAGAATCTAAGATTGTGTGCAGCAGCAAAAATCTGGCTGCATGGTACTTTTAAAATAGTACCAGCTTTCTTTGAGCAACTTTACACCATCCATGCCAGATACATGGGGGTAATGTTCCCTTTTGCCTACAGTGAAAGTTAACGATGTGAAGAAAAAATAATAATACTCCTCTGAGTATAACATGGGATTCAACGTTTTGAGAGGACACAACATTAAAATAACTGCATATGAAACTACTTTCTGCCAGCAACAGCTAGACTCCATAGTAGTTCCAGCAGGAAATCATTACAGTATATTCAATGAGGAGAAAACTGATGCTATGATGAACTATACAGCCTTCAAAACGCCTATTTGAGCATCAGTTTCCAGGATTACGATTTCAGTTTTAAGAACTAATTGGCCCGAACCTCCTCAACAGAAGGGTTCATATCATATACTCAAGTTCATATCATATACTCAACTGGGTGTTGCGGTGGCTTTCATGATTTTTTCAATCTAAAATATCTGATGCAAGCATAATTCTTATTTAGCTATAAATGAAGCGTTTCATTTTAAAATATAATGTATTCTTTTTTTAAATATTTAAATGGGTTAGATATTTTACTACTTTCATTTAGTTTAATTTATATTCTATTTGCCGTACATTAATTTAGGTCATTGCCGATCGCTACGACCTAACTAAGTCATCTTCATCTATATGTCTCATTAAGGTATCTCGCATCTTGGAAAAGATACCACCAATTGTGATTGCCTGGCCAGACCCTTGCATTGCTGAAGCGCAGTTTCAGGCCCGTCCAGGTTTTCCCAGAATCATCGGTGATATTGATAAATCGCATATATCCATCAAAGCACCTAGAGAATAGCCTGAGATATATAACAGGAAAAGCCAACACAGTTTTAGTTTGCAAGGTGTAGTGTTGATCAGCGGTTCTTTCATGTGTCTTTTTCTTTTCCAGGATCCGTTAACGATGCTAGAGATCTACAGTGAGATGATGGGAAATCCTTCCACAATCACACGCATCTTATTGGGGATGCAACTTATCCTCTCAGCGTTAATATGATGGTTCCTTACAAGAATAATGGGCATCTTGGAAGACGCCAGACAAACTTCAATGAGAGGCTTTGATCTAGCCGTATCTGCATAGAGCGTGCATTTGGTCAAGCCTTAGGAGATTAATGTACTTTAATGTGGAACGAATTGTATATTTTGTATATTTTAGGTGCTTGTGAGCTATACAGCATTTACAATAAACAGTGTAGATGATGCTCTATTATTTTGCACAAAGGACTGAAATTTACCTCAATTTAAAGATTGTGAAGCAACTACCAATTTTTTAAAATGCTTCGATAAATTATTTGATATTCTTCATAGCAGAAACTTTCTGAGTAAAGGTTTTAAAGTTCCCCTTAAACCAAGCTGCATACGTCGAAAATAGAGAGGCGATAAATTACATATACTATATAAGCTTTCGACTGGGGACGTTCGAAATGCGCCGCTACAGATTCGCATTGCAGTATGATGCACTGTATCTATCCGCTTCAAATTTGAGGTTGTTGCAGTGCCATAGACTGCGCAAGCGTAATCTATGCGTGATAATATCAACGCTTTGTAGATTCTGATTAGGACGAGGCGATCTGCACCCCAGAAAGTATTTGAGAGAACACGTAACACATTTAAAGTTTTTTCACAACGTTTTCTAAGATAACGAATATGGGGCAGAAAAGTGAGTTTACTGTCAAGAATTACACCTAAGTATTTTGTTTCCGAAACAATAGGTATATTAACATTATGAATAGAAATAACAGGATCATTGTGTAATCTGCGTAATCGACAAAAATGTATGCAAGAGCTTTTTGTGTGTGACCATTTTGATCACACCATTTTGAAATCTTATTGACGGCCAGCTGGAGTTGGCGCTCAATAACGCGCATATCAGAGCCAGAACATGAAACATTTAGATCGTCAACATAAAGTGAGCCAAATACATGAGGTGGTAGTATGTTCAAAATGAGTGAAACATGAGTAATAAAAAGTATGACACTTAAAACACTGCCTTGAGGAACACCTTCGGCCTGAATGAAGAGGTCTGAAAACGTAGAGCCCAATTTTACTCTAAAATAACGTTTCATCAGAAAGTTTTTCAGGAACATGGGCAAATGACCACGAAGTCCCATATCGTAGAGCGTCTTAAGAATTCCGTATCGCCATGTCCGATCGTAAGCCTTCTCAATATCAAAGAAGATAGAGACAAAATGGTTACGTCGGACAAAGGCGTTACGAATTCGTGGCTCTAATGCAATAAGGTTATCAGTAGTAGACCTTCCTTTTCGAAAACCACTCTGGAACTCAGGTATATGATGGTTCTTCTCTAGGAAATATACTAAGCGGGTATTCACCATGCGCTCAAAGGTCTTTCCCAGACAGCTTGTTAAAGCTATAGGGCGATAGCTTTCCGGGTCCTTAGGATCCTTGCCTGGTTTCAATATGGGGATGACAATTGCTTCACGCCAACATGATGGATAAGCCTGTTCCGTCCATATTCTATTAAATAGAACCAGGACGTTACACAAAGACGTAATATCCAAATGGCGGAGCATGTGGTAAGTTATTCCATCGAGACCAGGGCTTGTGTTAGCAGCTGTTGATAAAGCCTTCTGTAGTTCCAGAAAAGTAAAATTTTTATTGTATGAAGATGATCGACGAGTATAAAAATTGATATTATGCCGTTCAGCGTTGCGTTTATGGTTTTGGAAAGCCGGGCTGTAACTCTCTGTACTAGAGATATCGGCAAATGTCTCACCAAGCACATTACATACATTAATGGGAGCAGAGTAGACTGTATCGTTCTTTTCTAATATAGGAAAATGAAATTCGCGGTATATGCCGTTTGCCTTTTTTACTCTCGACCAAACTTGTTTGGGAGATGTCATTGATGATATAGATGAGACATAGCGCTTCCAGGACTCTCTTTGGCTACTGCGTCGGACCTTACGAGCAAATGCTTTAGCTCGTTTAAATGCTACAAGATTTGATGTAGAAGGTGAACGACGGAAGAGGCTCCAAAGTCGTTTCTGTTCTTTGTAAGCGGTGGAACACTCTGAATTCCACCAAGGCTTACGATGGCGAGGAGGAGTAGTTGAAGACCTTGGAATACTCTCTTCTGCTGCCTTTATGATTACAGAAGTTACAGTATTCACTGCGGCATTTACGTTGTTACGTGTTACCATTGCATCAGTAATATGAGCAAGTTGAGTGAATAAGTGCCAATTAGCGCGATGATGTATGAAAACTGATGGTTTTGGACTCATGGGAACATTATTAGAATATGAAATTATCAGTGGAAAATGATCACTATTGTGAAGATCATCACTCACGGAAAAGTTGATGAAGGGCAAGAGAGCTGGTGAGCATAATGCTAAATCGATGGAGTGAAAGGTATGAGTCGGCATATGAAAGTAAGTCTCTTCGCCTTGATTTAACAAACATAGATTATGGTCCTGTATAAGTTGCTCTATTTTACGTCCCCGATCATTGGAGACGGAGCTACCCCACAATTCACTATGGCCATTAAAATCCCCGAGCAAAATGAAAGGTGAAGGTAATTGTAAAATCAATGAATTTAGTTCTGTTTGAGAAACAGATGTATTAGGAGGTAGATAAATTGAACAAACTGTAAGGAGTACATTAATGTGAATTTGAACAACAGTTGCTTGTAATGAAGTTGATAATAAATAATGAGTAGATCGTAATGCATTACATGTTAAAATTGCAACGCCGCCATGAGGATGACTTCCATCATCGAAATCATGTCGAGAGCAAGAGTAATTACGAAATTTAAAATTATGAGATGACGTTAAATGAGTTTCCTGCAGAGCGAAACATGCAGGATCATATTTATAAATAATATCCTTGATATCGGAAAGCTTATTTCGTATGCCACGACAATTCCATGAGATAAAATTAATAGACATTATGGAGTGGATGGATATTATTGTAATTTAACGTCGAGTCTTTAAGGATCAGTCTAGTAGAAATTAGTCATCGGAAGGGTGAAGAGACAATTCTACGTCACAATCCATCTTCTTCGGAACAGCAGAAGTGGACTGATTGACGTATTGATTGTACTTAGGATCTTTTTTCTTCCGATATTTGCCTGGTTTCAGAGTTTGGGGTATTTTTGTTGTTACGAGCTGCTTGGGAAAAGGTCTAGCTCTTTCAGAAGTTTTTGTCGGAGGAGGTGATGTGGTTCTGTTTGAAGTAGATGGAGCATTGAAGTTAAATTGTGGCTTTTGAATAGTAGAAGTCTTTAACTGGTGATGAGAGGTGGAAGACAAAGGTAAGGGGTCCGTTTGCGTACTGACAGAGCTAAGTGAAATCTTAGTAGCCGCGGAATAGGATACACCCGGACGAGGAGTACGGGCGGTGACTATTCGGCGGTCTTCATTGAAGGTCATGTTTTGCAATACTTTTACACTTTGTATCTCTTTCTCTTGGGACCATTTTGGACAACTCCTGGAGTATGCAGCATGAGCACCCTTGCAGTTAATGCAAAGTGGTGGCAACTCACAGGTAGTGTCTCCATGGTCGGAACCAGAGCATCGAGCACAAATAAGCTTACTACGACAAGATGTTTTAGAGTATCCAAACCTTTGGCACTGAAAGCACCTTAATGGGTTTGGCACATACAGTCGTACGGGGCAGTTAAGCCAAGCAAGCTTAACCGAAGATGGTAATTTCGGTGTGTCAAAAGTAAGGATCAGATGTTTCGTGGGGATCTGTTTTCCGTCTCTCCTAATCTTGATCCTACGGACAGCTGTCACATGTTGTTCTTTCAAATTTTCAACAATTGTTTCCTCTTCATCATTTAGGAATTCAGACTCTGATATGACACCTCTGGAAGTGTTTAGAGTCTTATGGGGTGATACAGTAACAGTGAAGGAGCAGATATTGGTGCATTTCGATAGAATAGTTGCCTGTGATTTTGAAACCTCAACTAAAAGGTCACCTGAGCGTAACTTTTTCACAGAAGCTACTTTTCCCAATACAGAGAGGAGAGCCTTGTGAATTAAAAATGGCGAGATCTTGGTAAATGAAGTGTTGGGCACTTCTGGGTTTGTGAGCGTAATAATGTAAAATCGAGCGTAGTCAAGCGGTGAGGGGGTTGTTCCGCTGTTTTTGTTTTGGTGAGCGGAACTGAACACCTTGCAACTTTCAGCCATAGAAAATAAAAAAAATTAATTCGACTATCAGCGGCACCACCCACCACGGAGTCCAACTTAGGGGATGCAAATAACAGATAGGTACTGAGACTAATCTATTATTTGAACATCGATGTTGGCTAATAGCTATACGTCCGCGAGTTACCCCTGAAGCAGCCTCCACCCTTAACGAGGTGCCCAGTAAGTGACCCCGGACTTGACCCTAGCCAACGGATGACGTTCGCGGCTAGCCGGTTGATGCATACAGGTCAATATGCACTTCCCGTTTACCTGAAGCACGGGCCAAAGCAGTGTATTGGGGTACCAGGATGCCCCTCAACTGCCAGGATCCCCTTTTCCAGGGACACGGCAAACACGCGTGTGATCTCTTCCCATCTGGGTTCGATACAACAGGGTGGTACTCGAACACAGACAAAAAGCATTACCAGTAAATTCGGCAACCACGACAAGGGGGAAGAGAAAGTAGGAGAAAAGAGAGAGGAAACGGAAGGGAGGACAGATCACTAGGGTACCCCGGGGCGTGACTCCCTGTGTTTACCTAAAGAAGGTAAACCCCCTCAGGGGGTTGAAACCGATGCATCCAGAATTGCCAAGTGATGCTTTTAAAAACAACAAGAAAACTAGGCTTACAAAGTATGGGGAATAATTTTTTTTTATTTCGATATAAAAAAATGTGATCTTGAATAAAGTTGAGGAAAACGATTGCATCGGCAATTGACACATGCAATCGCTTGCCCATACTTTATCATTATCTTTTAATTTTGACGGAATATTCTTGAATATTGATAGATAGATATTAATAGAATTCTTGAATATTGATAGATAGATATTAATAGAATTCTTGAATATTTTACCGATAGCTGCTGCGCTGGTCAATACAAAAGTCTTTTGAATTTTTGTAACGATGAATTTTATTTTCATGGAATAAGTGCAAAAGTCGACAGTGACTTTCTTCGTGCTTTGAAATACCTGTATGCTAAATTTCATTGCTGTTTAAAATCGAACAATTTAAATCAAATGAATTTAGATAGTTTATTGATTAGTAGATGTAGTTTTAATCTATTTATCATATATATGTGATTATATATATCTTAATATGTTGTTTTATTCTTGTGTTATTCTAGGTTCATTTCCTGTTTTATACTAAAAAGTACTTGTAGAAACTACTGTTGGCTGGAAACCTGTAATAAATTGATCGAATTCTTTTTAGTCATAAATGAATTGTAGTGGTATCATCCTGAAAAAATGTTCTACCACAGATAAAAGTTTATTTAATAAAAAATAAAAAAAAGCATAACAAATATAAAAGAAAAGTGATGCCTGTATTTAAATGAGTCTTTTAAGTTCAATTTTGCCATTGTCTTTAAAAAATGCTTTACAGTTATCAATGATGGATGGTTCAAACGTTAATTTAAAGTTGACGGACTGTTGGAGGAACACATTCATAATGACTACAGCCAACAACTTATAAATATTGTGACGTGTTCGTGACAAGTTATACATAATGTTTTTCGCAAAGGCTTTGAAACTTTGGATTGTAGAATTGTTTTTGCATAACAGTTATCACTTTTTTTAAATATTCTTCTACTAGGAGAGAAGATTTTGCTACAATATCTGGAATACGTTTTCCTATAAAATTTGTTTCTGATAGATGGGTAGAAAACTGTTAGAGGAACCAACTGCAAATCATTCCAGAACATTAAAATATTAGAGATCTTTTGTTTCCTGTAAAATTGAACATAATTTTAAGTGTTGCGAAAACCTTAAAGTCTTTTCTCAAATCTTATAAGTCAGACAAACCTTTTTAACAACATATCTCTTTTTAATTTGTTGCAGATAGAATATGATACTCCCACAAACCATATTCCCATTGAAAAAGTTGATATTGGTTTTGTGGCAGAAAGACAAGTGAAAGAGTTATATTCTTCAAGAAAAAGTTTCAGATAGTCAAATATTGTTGTTGCGTAAAGATTTTAAGACTGCTGTTGTTAAAATGGTATCTGTTACCATTTCCAAGTCATCGGCTAAGTTAAGCATCGCGAGAAACTTGTCTTGCTTGATGCCAAAAAATTTAGTTGAAGCTTAACAAGGATGTTTAACAAAAATGAAATGTCACTTACATAGCTTAGCAGATTTGAATCTGATTAAAATCTCTGATTGTAATGTATTTAAAGACGCTGCATTCTGTTTGTAGTCTCTTTCCTGTAAGCACTAATAGGGAGATAATTGGTGATGTGCCATGGATTAACGAAGGTGTTAGGCAATGGCATAAAATGAAAAGTATTGCAAGTAATAAACAACATAAATTTGCCTGCCATTTTTTCTCTTGCAATCACAAAAAGCACTATAACATCATTTTAGATTCCAAACACAACAATGAGCTTTTTTTTAAAAAAAAAATGAGGTCACAAAAAATTTGAGAAAAGGAAAAAAAACCTACAAAAAAGGTAGTAAATTTACTCGTTGATGTTGTGCGAACTGTAGCCAGTCAAGGGCTTGCTTTAAGAGATACTGATGAAAAAGATTAAAATTTTAATCAATGTGTCGAATTTCTATCGAGGCATAGTTACGTAATGAAATTATGGCTTGAGGATCGTAATATATGACCCTACCATGTAAGCTATATGAGCCTAAGATCGTACACTGCTAAAATTTTCCTTCTGAAATTACGGTAAAACAACTGGCAGCTGTCTGTCCATCCGATTAACCGTAAAGTTCACGGTAAAGAACAGTTTTTTCCTTTATGGTTTTAAAACCATTTACGAAAAGTAGGGTTATAAAACCATGAATATAAAACTAAACGGTTTTTTAACCATTTACTACTAGCATTTTTTAAAAACGTAAAAGAAAATTTTTTTATTTATTAGACATAGGAGCTTGGCTTTTCGTAAGGTAATAGGCATTGGAGAGAGCCGGACACTAGAAATTCTTCATGTGTTAAAGGGAATGTAGGAAATATTATGGCGTCAACACTAGGACTCGAACTCCAGTTCTGCCGGTCATGAGAGTGACAGATGAGCCCGCTCAGCTATGATATGTACGCAGTTGCAAAGAACTAAGGTTCATTAGGTGGTTCTAGTTGGTGCGATAAAATTCTGGTTGTTTAACCGTGTTAGGTGAAAGATGGAACACGTTGGACCAACAGATCTGAGTCTGTAAAAGCTGTTTGGCAATCCTTTGCTGTCATAACATCTGTTCTCGATGATATTTCATCCTCAAAACAGTTTGCTTCGCAAACAAGACTGGGGACATCAGGATTACATAAGCAGAAAAACTCAATATTATATATGCTTCTATTCTAATTGAAAAGGTCATAAAATCTTTAGAAAATATTTATAAAAAAAAAAGCATAGACGGCATATTAGAAAGTACAATTGCATTTCCCATAAGATACGAAATTAATCCATTCACGGAAAAGAAACATCACATAAGAAGGATTGCTCCAAAAATATTAGACGAGAACTAAAAAGCTCAGGCTAAATATTGTTTAAAAGATAGGGATTTACAATAGTGTTTGGGCATTATGATCACCTTATGCAAGGACAAGTCCAAACTTAGCCGACGTTTTCAAACCACGATTGGACATTTTGAAGCCTGAGATGGAAAGAGACCGATGAACTTTAGAAAACGTTGAAAGGGTTCTTTCACTTGTCCCTATTCAATTAAAAATACCAGATTCTCCGGCGGTTGACACAAAACTAGATATTTTCTGCCATCAATGCAATAAATACACTAACCCAGAGGTTCCCAACAAGGGGGCGAAGAGTATTCAAAAGATAAAAATTGCTAATAATATTAATAACAAAAGCTATTTGAAATCGAAAACATATATTAAACTTATGGTTCTGGTGTAGACAAAGAAATATGATAGTTAAAAATTAAAAAATTTCAAGTTCAGGGACGTTTTTGTCATACGTTTTGGTATCGCAGGCGGAAATCTGACCTTCAAGAATTCTCTTTTAAAGAAAGATTAAGCTGAAAACATTTTGGTTACTTTAAAATTACAAATAGAAATATATATCATTATCTCTATTTATAATATTACTAATTTCACTGCATTTGCTACTTTAATACACTTTATCATCTTCTGATTTTCTTTAAATTGATGTAAAACAAATATGTTTTCCTACTAAGGAATAATAAACTTGCTTAGAATCCTACAAAGGCAAATAAGTATTGCTACCTTTTTTTTTCCCCTTCACATATGCTTTGTCTGTAGCACCACTTGGCGCCTTGTAAAAAAAGCTGTAAAATTACAAATGGATGATGTTAGTTTAAGCAGAATAAGAGCCATAAAAGACTGAGTTTAGACAATTCGAGTCCAGTGATCCATGACATGAGTGATAATTCTTCCATAGTACCCAACCTAGAAAATATATCAGAATCCGTGGATAGTGACTGCAAGTCTGGCGACGATGATGAAGAGTCCTCAAAAAATGATTCAGAATCTAAAAACAACTCAGCAACAGACTTGGAAAAAGAGAATATTATGAATATTGTGGACAATTCTGTAGAATCAAACAAAGACTCTGATGCAGAATCTGTTGATATTGGAATGAAAATTGTTAAGTGGTTTGATGAAAATCCTAGCACCACAATAAAAAGCTTCACGGAATTATTACAATTGTTGAAACCGATGCATCCAGAATTGCCAAGTGATGCTCTAAAAACACCAAGAAAACTAGGCTTACAGAGAATAGGAAATATTTTTTTTTTTTATTTCGATTGTGACGGCGAGAATTCGACTTCACCTAGGTCTGCCAAAAATGTAGCCCTTTCTTCCCTGACCATCAAGGAGGACTTGAAGATATCAATCGTTTAAGTGTATTGAGAACCAAGTGCGATATTATGGACAATGTCGAATTTTATTAAATCTTATTAAGACACAAGAATTAATGCATATTAAGACACAACGCGATGTAATTTCAACTCCGAAACACGATATAAAAAAAGTGATCTTGAATCAAGT
This sequence comes from Parasteatoda lunata, assembly GCA_949128135.1. Taxonomy (NCBI): domain Eukaryota; kingdom Metazoa; phylum Arthropoda; class Arachnida; order Araneae; family Theridiidae; genus Parasteatoda; species Parasteatoda lunata. The sequence goes on from OX421970.1 coordinate 103,665,965, forward strand.
TGGGGAAACGATTGCATCGATATTTTATCATTACCTTTTAATTTTGGCCTATATTGTGCGTGATTGAAAAAAATGTCTACAAGGCCTTTTCCATTAGCATTATACTATGAAGATACAAAGCGACCAGTTAAGGAATATCTGATGCAATTTGTTAAGGAAATGAAAACTTTACTCAGTTCTGGTTTAATAATAAACCATAAGCAAATCTATGTAAAGATAAAATGCTTCATGTGATGTGCCAGCAAAAACTTTCATAAAATGTATTTAACCACTTAATGCATATCATGGCTGTGACCAAAAAAGGTAAATGGGAAGGTTGAGTCACTTTTCCCACAATAAACAAGGCCCTTTGTACAAACAGTTCTTTTAAGAACATGGAGGATACTGACCATCACAAAAATGAAAGTCCTCTAATGGACTTCGAAATAGGCATGGTATCCTTGTCTTGGATTTAAGAGGAAAATGATAAATATTTGGCTGACATTGGGTCTGATCAAATGGTATACAATGTGCATGCATTAATACACTTATGTGATGTTGAGAAGTTTTGTACGCTAGACTCATTGGAATTACACATTCAATTTGAAAACTATATGGGCTCCTAAAAACGAAAAGTTTTCGTCTCCGGACAAGGTTCAGCAGCTGTTGTCTGCACAAAGGGCAACGACGTCCGCTCTTGAGGACATTAAAACTATAATGCAAGAGCGATACGACATCGAAAAGTGGAAGGCTGAGGAGCTGAAAGAGAGAAATGACATAGAGAGGAGGAAGGCCGATGCTTTTGAAAAAATTGCGGAAGTTTTGGCTCATCAGTTTGTTTAGCTCTTCTATTTTTTTGTTTAGTTAATGTTAATTTTTATATATATGAATAAAATTAAGTAAATTTAAAACTTGTATTTCCAATTTTTTTTTATGTATTTGTATATATTGAGCAAATATCTTGTTTTATATTCAGTTTTTTGCCATGGATCGAACTGGAAATGTTTTTAAAAAATAATACCCAGCATTACTGCATCAGCTATAATGCATAATTATGATGCTATAATTTTTGCATCACTTGTATATGGATGAAATCGAAAAGAGATCAAGCTGAAAACATTTTGGTTACTTTAAAATTACAAATAGAAATATATATCATTATTTCTATTTATAATATTACTAATTTTACTGCATTTGCTACTTTAATACTCTTTATCATCTTCTGTTTTTCTTTAAATTGATGTAAAACAAGTATGTTTTCCGACTAAGGAAAATATTTTCAGTATTCATTTTTTTCCCCTCATATGTTTCGTCTGTAGCACCACTTGGCGCCGCGTAAAGAAAGCTATGAAAATACAAATGGATGATGTTAGTTTAAGCAGAATAAGAGTCATAAAAGACTGATATTAGATAAGAGTCCAGTGATCCATGAAGTGAAGTGGTTTGATGAAAATCCTAGCACCACAATAAAAAGCTCCAATGAATTATTAAAATTGCTGAAACCAATGCATCCAGAATTGCCATGTGATGCTTATAAAAACACCAAGAAAGCTAGGCTTACAGAGAATGGGAAATATTTTTTTTTATACTCAATATTTACTTCATATAGGGTCAGTGTTGTCTGAAGCCTCTGCTTTTGCAAACACAGTCTCAAATTTTTTTTTTAATTTCCGATTGCAATTTTCAAGCTTTGTTCTTCCTACTTATGACAAGACCTATTAGCTAGAGTTTCAAAACTCTAGAGATCTTTTGTGTGTCAGTTTGCCAAACTTGATGGGTCTGATCAAATGGTGTACAATGTGCATGCATTAATAAACTGATGTGATGATGTTGAGAAGTTTGGTACACTAGACTCATTTAGTGCTTTTAAATTTGAAAACTATATGGGCTCCTTAAAACGAAAAATTAAAAAGAAAATCTTGCTAGTGCAACAAGTTTGTAAAAGGCTTTTGGAGGGAAAAAAAAGTGCCCAAATTGACCACAACATCCTCTTTCATTTTTTTGAAAAGTATATCTCTAAATTATTCGGGACAGTCTGTTTTGGAAGCATTATTTTAAGCTAAATACAGCATCAGAAAGAGATTGCTTTGTGATCTTAACAAATGGTGAAGTTTTTAAGGTTGAACCTTTCATTTTAAAAGACCAGATTTTCATGGTAGGGAAAGTATACACTTAAACGAGTAATTTATTTACTCTAATTTGCTCAACCTTTTGAAAATAAGTAAATGAAGAATGAATTTTGCGTACTTTCCATACATTTTATTCCTACTTATTCATTAGTATCACTATTTATTAACTCTGTTACATTTAGTTTAACCGATCGTATTTTGCAAAGTAATTTGTTCCCAATACGAAAACTTAAATCGAATATGTATGCAGCAAAATTGACTTCCGATAAACTAAATTGAATAAAAGCTATCATTTATCCAGCTGAAATGGGCAACTCTTAAAACTAAGAATTCTGCTATCAGAATTCAATTTTCGCAAATTGTGCAAAGGACAATTTATGTTAATCAATATTATTTCGTATTGTATTAACATTTATCTAACATGAATATTATTGTGAACATGTATAATATTTTTGCAACTATTGCATAGTTAGTGACACATTTTTATCAATCCTGATGAGCTTTATATAAAAAAAATTTATATTTTTATATCAGAAATGGTACAAGAAAACCTAATATGAAAAAGAGAGCAATTTAAATAAAATAAGATACAAAATTATTTTTTTGTTTAAATTTGAAAAACTGCCAATAAATATTAAGTTAAAAATTCTCATAAATATTTGAGGATGGCGGAAAAGCAATGACAAAATAGGATAAAGGTTGCAGTAATATTTTTAAATCTTAAACATTTTGAAAAAAATAATTACTTTTATCTAAAAACTTACATTTCAAACCTTAAAAATTTCTTGTTTCTACCTGCCCACCCCAGGTAGCAAAATGGTATTATCTAACATTCGAAAGATGCAATATAATACAACCGTGCTAAAACACGCTTAGCTCCAGAATCCTACCTTCTAATGTTAGTGCTAAGGAGAACTCAAGGATGAATTAGACGGGGACACCACAGTCATCTTTATCTCACATAAGTCATCTTAATCTAGATTTCTCCTTGAGGTATCTTGGAAAAGATAGCACCAAGTGTGATTGCCTCACCAAACCCTAACATTGCTGAAGTGCAGTTTCAGATCATTCGAGGTTTTCCTAGAATCATCAGCGTTATTGATGCATTGCACAATCCATCAAATCACCCAGAGAACAGCCTGAGAAATATTCAACACAGTATTATTCTGCAACGTGTAGTGTTGATCTGAGATTCACTCCTATGAATTGCAGTGCGGAAGCAATATTATGAGGGTGAAAACATTTTTCCTTGCCGTTATTTTTTATTATTTTTAAGTAAAACATCAAAGTTAATTATTGCTCCACAAGAGCATTATTTTTTTTTAAAATTTCATATCAACATTTCTTGCAAAAAATATTATTCATTATTGAATCTCCTGATTATAAGATTGTTAGGGCTGAAAATAATTGATATATTATTTTACTCGTTTAAAGAGTTTATACTAAAATGTTTTAGCTAAGTCTTTACTTTTTAAATTTTAGATTTGGTTATTAAAATGTTGGTCTTGAGAATGATGATTGGACTCGGAAAAAAAAATTTCTAAGGTGGTAGCACTTTTTATTAATATATATCCTTAAGTTCAATAGTCACAACTATGGCGCCAGATCTGCATCAAATATAAAAAAAAAATAATAAATCCCATACTTCCACCACAAAAAGAGAAATAGTTCTATACACATGCATCAATTGTTGTCTGAACATGATTTTGCCCATACCGGTGGTATAGATGGAAATATTCTCAATGAAAACAAAATACAGTTACGATTTGAAACCTGTGCACTAGATGATGAGCCAATATAAGTAACAATTGCCAACCAAAGAGATGTTTTCTATACTACCACAAGAGAATAAAAAAATAGAGTCTTTATACATGTGAGGTATAAGCTTTGGAATTGTCAGAAACTTTTCATCTGAGTGGTATTAATGAACTTGAGACTGTATGAGTTCTCTAAAGATAATGTCTATCGTCTCATAATACTTCTATTGGCTCCTACCACTGCTGGGGATGAGTTAGGGAAAGGTCAAATACCAGTTGCCAACCTTCAAAGATGCTTTCCTATGTTAATATTAGAAGAAATAAAATCTTCATACATCCGAGGCCTAAACTTTAGAATTGTTAATGACTGATGAACTTGGAACTAAATCGGTGTTTTTTATTGATAAATATAATCTGCCTGATTATCTTACAATGTAGAAAAATTTAATAGATAGATAAAAACAATTAAAACCTGTTTTAAGTATATATTATGGGTAGTAATGTTAGCGACGGTTCAGAATTAGTTGCCAGATCCACACCCAAGAAGTTTTGCGATACTTCTGCCAGAAAAGAGAAAAATAGTCCAATCAATATAAAATTAATTCCAGTCATCAAATTTCTCATCTCAAAATCCCAGTAGCCATTGATCCAGTTGTTCAAGTCTACAAAACAACCAACTCAAGTTACTTCTATTATGCTGATACCACTTCTATTCTGGACCTGTTTCTTCCTGAAAATATCATTGTGCCTAGTAGCATCAGCTGTCTTAACTCCATGGACATCACTTGACAAAAAATGCATTCTTCTCATTCTTTTTTCTTTTGTTCACAGTAAAAAAAATTTCATATCTTTTAAAATATTTCATTCAAGAATTTACTGAAATTATTCAGGATTTAATCCCTCATGAAGATCACATAACAATTTTATGTTCATTACAAAAACAGAGAATCCAATCTTCATTAGAAATAAAGGTTTGAAAACAGCGAAAGACTTGCGTTAGTAAAGAAAAAAATCGTTAAATATAGAATAGACAGAACATTAATTCATAAAGTTATGAAACTGTGGTCTCAGGCATACTCATAATCTCAACGATTCTTAATATTCCAGACACACAATAGCAAAATTTGCTTTATCCATTGAGGTGGCTTTATACCTGCCAACAAAAATACAGCGATGGCACCCATGTACCAAAGTTAGATCAGATGCTTTACCTCCGATGCCAACATCTCTGGAAGAAATTATTCTAACAGATGACGGGGCGCACTACTGAATAAACCCAGTCAGCGTAATAATCATGATACAACTGAACCACACACGTAAGCTCAAGTAGAAAAATCAAACAATATCCATCTCTCAACCCCAAAACTACCAACAACGATCAATTTACCAATCTCCCCAAATGCTAATAAGCAAGAGATTATAACCAAAGTTACCTCACTACCAACAAAGGCCTCCGTAAGGAAAATCCACATAAACCCAAAACAAATCACAATAAATTGTGACAGCGAAATCGATAAACAGACCCTATAAGCAGACCTAAATAACAACGACTTTAAAGTCGTAATTCCAAAACAACGCTGCCAAAACATCATAATCACCAACGTGCCAACATACGTCACCAGAAAGTCTGTTTGATAGGATTCATGCACAATTAAATACAAACAGACTTGCCCCATTAGGTTATTGTTGTGCGTCACCAGACGCCTGAATTCTTGTTACATTTTGCTTCCCTGTTTTCTGTGTGTTTTCGTGCCGTCCATGTGATTAAATAAAGTATATATTCAAAGAACCTGCTCAAAGTAAGTCAAATTATTATACAATTCCCTAAAATTAGTTTATTATAGAAATGACATAGTAAATCAGTTATATAAGACAAACAGACATAGGAATAACTAGTTGCTGCAGCATTGGATTATCTCCCTAACGAAAGTTTCAGCCAGCATTCTCTGCCCGCAACAGCATATATATTTCGGCATAAGTAAATCCACAATCTCAAAATACGTAAAGATTAACCGCTGCAATAACTGTCAAAAATTAGACCATAGAGAAACAGTGCAACTCGAACTCAATCTGCATGAATTGTACAGGACACCATCATACCCAAAACTGCGGCAACAAAGATTCCACTGTCTGTTACAACTGCTACTATATGAACGAGTGGAACAAACAGAGTCAGGAGATTATCACCCTAGATATATATCACAAAGCTAATGATAGATACTGTCCTACTTATTTTAACGTTAAATTTGGCTACTGGCCATAAACCAATCCATTAATCTTAGTTAATCCCTTATTAATAATTTACTATTATCTTGTCTATTAATCTCATCTATGCACTCCAATCACCCATCAAATATTTGTTTTACCTAGACTAAATTAGCAATTAATTCTTTCACAATTAATTAGCTCATATCTAATCTAAACTGTAATTATATTATAGCTTACTCTTAAATAATATAATGTCTCCAACTTACTAAAGGCTACAATTTAACCTAAACCATCTTTGCTATAACTGATCAATAATTTTTAAAATAATATCCCAACTTATTAATAACCAAATCATAGTTTAATTAAGCAATTACAATTAAATACTCATCACTAACAAAGTACAGCTAACAATTACTAGTTTATTCAACATTACATAATTTAACAAGTTTTAGCGCAGATCTTTTAACAGTACTAGATGAGTGGAGTGGTCTAATATCAGACAATCCCCTCATACTATGTGCAGATCAAAACGCCAGGTCAACCCAACACTACAGACAATAGAGGCGACACACTAATAGACTTAAACATAGCCCATGACCTGTTTAGACTTAACACACAGACACCTCTAACAACTTTCTATACACCACACGAGCAAGGTAATCCAGACTTTACACTAGGAAATCGGGACGGCTGCACATTAGTCAACGATACACATACCGCGAGCGACCACAGATACAACAGTCAATCACTGATTGATCCAAAATCGAACCGTCTAAAAACTAACTTTGGTAACCATCGTAAATTCATTAGACCTCTAAAGCGCGAAGCCGTAGACGAGACTAGTTTCTCGATGTAGAGTCGATTGAAAAACGGCTCCTCTTGGCAAGCCATGTGAGTTGAAGTGTTTGATTTTGTGGATTTAAGGAAACGGGCTTGTAACCTTTAAGCTATTTTTAATCAAATATTCTCGAACCCTTTCAATTATTTTTTAATAAAGTTAAGCTACTTGCACTGAAGTGAATGCATTCTGTGTAACTTGTTGTAAACGTTTCCAATTTATTGAAATTATTTAATTTGTTTCTTAAATTATTAGTTATTTAATTTTTCCATTCCAGTGATTTAATTAATTTGAGCATTCCAGTTATCCTTGTTTGAAAAAAGAAGATTTCTAACTTGGGATGATGGGTACACGACCATTTGTTTGCCAGAAGTCATCGGAGAAATTCGAAAAAAGCAGAAGAACAGGCGAATCATTCTTCATCATGCAATGCGAGCTCTCACACATCGACTCAAACAAAGGCATTTCTGACGGAGCGAAAGATTGAACTGACGGGTCATCCGCCGTAGAGCCCTGATTTGGCACACAATGACTTCTTATTCCCACACATCAAAAATAAATTACGTGGACAACGATTTTCGACCCCCGAAGAAGCAGTTGATGCATTCAAAACGCATGTTTTGGAGTTACCTCAATCGGACTGGAAAAAGTGCTTTTAAAATTGGTTCAAACGCATGCAAAAGTGTATTGATAACCATGGAGAATATTTTGAAAAACAATAAAACCAATTTCGATCCTATATATTTATTTTTTCATTATTAGGCCAGAAATATAAATAGCAGCCCTCGTACCAAGCATGCATGGAAGCAGAAATTAGTGCAAAAGATTAAAAAGGAAGATGTTAGCAATTTGTATTTTCTTTTCTGTAATGGCAACACCTACATTACTTTATGGTGGCAACACTACATAAACATTGTTTATAAACACTGCTCAATTCCTTTTGTATTTGTTAATATACGTTGATGTCGTTTTATTTTCATGTTATAATTTCACAGATAATATTTTTATGATTTAATTATTGCTACTTGTGATATGCATATTCATAGGAATTTCTATGGAATTCGTGAAATAAACTGCTGTTTGTAGAAAATGCAACACCATGAAGGAATCATCAGAATCAAATGAAATTCGCAGCAAATGTCAATTATAGGATATTATGCAAATTAATAAAGTTTCAGAGCCATCGCGCGTGCGTGGCGCGCGCAGCGCCCTCTGAATTGATGCTGAAAGCGTATAAATAAAGTGCTGTAGCGGGACGTTGAAAATAGTCTATGATTATTTGTTAGTGGCAAACGTTTAGTGAGACCTGAGTATGCCTCCACGACGGAAGAATAAGAAATTCAAGCAACTTACGGAGTTTGAACGAGGGAGGATAATCGGCCTTCGAGAAGGAGGATTTTCCTATCGCGCAATAGCAGCTCGTATGCAGCGGAACAGTTCCACAGTGATGCGAGTTTGGAAGCAGTGGACCGACGAGCACCGAACAACTCGAAAAACAGGCACTGGACGACAGAAGGTGACGTCAGAGCGCGATGATCGACACCTGCTCCGCATGGCGGTGAATGATCGCACAGCTTCCTCCAGGCAGCTGGCAGCACATTGGTCTACTGCTACAGGTGTACAATTGTCGGCTTCGTCAATTCGTCGTCGTCTGCTGCGCCGTGGATTGCGTGCAAGGGTGCCATTATACAGGATTCCCCTCACGGCGGATCATCGACGGCTGCGTCGGCAGTGGGCTCTTGAGCACAGAGACTGGCGAGCTGATTGGCACCAAGTTGTCTTTTCAGATGAATCACGCTTCAATTTGTGGACCCATGATGGCCGTGTTCGTGTTAGACGTTATGCCGGTCAACGCTGCCTTCCTGAGTGTATTATTGAACGACATAGTGGTCGAACACCCGGAGTTATGGTCTGGGGTGCGATTTCGTATCATGGACGATCCAATTTGATACGAATTGAGGGTAATCTCAATAGCAACAGATACGTCCGTGAAGTGCTACAGCCCGAAGTCGTTCCTTTCCTTCAAGGCATCCCTGGAGCTATCTTTCAGCAGGATAATGCACGCCCACATGTTGCGCGGACTGTTAGAGACTTCTGTTCAGCACAACGCATGCAACTTCTTCCTTGGCCTGCTTATTCGCAGGATATGTCGCCTATTGAGCACGTGTGGGATATGGTTGGTCGGCGTCTCACTCGTGATCCGCGTCCTGCAGTTTCCAAAGACGAACTTTGGTTGCGCATACAAGCGATATGGAATTCTCTTCCTCAAGCAGATATTCAACATCTGTTTGACTCCATGCCACGTCGTATAGCAGCACTTATTGCAGCGCGTGGTGGCTGCACCAAATACTGATTTCGGACGCTTAATTTGTTTCTTTTGTTTTGAAAATTTCATCATTTATTTGTATCAGTACAAGTCGTTTCTGCATTAAATTTCATTTGATTCTGATGATTCTTTCATGGTGTTGCATTTTCTACAAACAGCAGTTTAGTTTTTTAGTTACGACAATCAGAAGCCAGGTCGATTATATTTATGAAACAGCAATTACGGCGGTATCAACTTTTTTTTAATGTAAAGAAAAAGTGCAATACAAAAGCAATTGTTCTGTGATAATTATTTTGAATTTTTTTGATAATAGAAATTTTTTAAGTTACTTTCCCAAATACTTTCTGGCAAAAGAAAATTTTGTTCAAGAATTTGTTCGTACTGCTCTGAATGTTATGAATAAAATATACAAGTTTCAATAATTTGTCATTTTTTTTGTTTTAATTCAAACTTAAAATTAAAAACGTAAAGCATATTGTAACTTAAAATTTTCATAAAACTTAAACCTTCAGCAATTTTATAATAAAGGAAATTTTGTAGGAAAATTAAAGGACTTAGAGCATTTGTACTTCTTTTTAGCATTGGTATTTCTGCAACCTGAAGTTGTTGCTGAGTATTGTTTCCAGACATATATTTAAAAACACTAATAGCCCGTTGGCCTATGTCTCAAAAGTAGTTCTAAACTAATTTTCGATCTGACAATTGAGAGGTTATCTTGGCTGAAAAACACAAATTTAAAAAGTTCTCCTAATTCTAACTTACCAGTCCGTCAATTGATAGTTATCAAAACTCGGAATTCAGCCTGAGAATATCCGAAGAGAATTGTACTTTGACGTCATTTGAAAATGAATGGAGTAATCAGAACAAAAGCAGTTTATTACGATAAGGAATTTTATAAAAAGTACAAATATGTTTCAAAGTTTGCTTTTAAAAATGTTTTTTTTTGTTTTTTTGGAAAAATCAAAAACATAAAGGGATACATAGTGGCATTGATTTCTGATATGACTTAAAACTCTAATATATGAATCTCACATGGTCAGAATGGATGAAAAAGATTCATTAAAAGTAATTTGGGCAAAAGAGTGGGAGCTCAGGCCAAAAATTCTGTTTTCCTTGAGAAAACCTAAACAGAAGTCCTAGACCCAACCTGGGCATTCAATGATCATAATTTAACTATAGCTATTACGAATTAAACCAACACTTTATACCAAACAATTAACATTTTAATTTTATAACGTTAAAAGGCCTTTGAAAATAAAAATTTGACCACTTTGCAGTGTCAAGTTGTGATGTTAAAACAAACACTTCTATGAATAGCTACACCAATAGCAAATAAGAAAATAGTCTTATTTAATAGTCTAATAGCACATTTTGGTTCTTTATTGTAGTTTATATACGTCGATGCTTGGCTGAAAAAGGTTAGAAGTTAAAACATTTGGCGCACTTTTGTTTTCTTCCCTTTTCAGTTTCTCGCGGGCCATATTGAATGGAATAAATTTTGATTATTTTGGAGTAGATAGTGATGCGGGAATATAATCATATTTTAAAGTAAAATTTGGAAAAAATACACACTAATACAGATAGAGCCACATATGAGATGCTCATATTGTTACTCTGTGACTTGAAGCACGCTCTCGTATCTGCATGAAAGTTTTTTTTTTTTAACAAAATTTTTTTTAATTTACGGTTTATTTCGGAAACAAAATTTTAGAATACTGATTTAAAATTAAGATCGTTTCATTTCGAACAATTTTAATATTTGTTTTAATGGTTTTTAATACATAAATTATTTGACTCCTATTTTAATGGTTACTTCAAATTAAAATTAGAAAATGCAATCTTACTTAAAAGGTTATTGGAATCCATTTTTATACTAACTGAGATTGTTTCTATTTTGAATTTATAGAGTTGAATTTCTTCACTATAAATCCACACTGGTATATTTATCCTAAGCAATTTCAAACTTTACAAGTACTCCCCATAATCAGAGGTAGAGATTCTACGATAACAGTAGAGGAATTTATAGAGCGTTTGTTTACATGATTCTGCATTGCAATGGAAAGAATTACTCGAGGCAAAATGGCATTTATAGTCAAAGAAGTGTACCTACACAACAATGGCAGTTTAATGCAGTGGGAAAATGAACAGGTATGCAGGGCCGGCCCCAGGGTAGGGCGATCCGTGCGGCCGCCCGGAGCGCAATGATCGAGGGGCGCCAAAATGATAGTTGACAAGATTGAAGGCGGCAGGCGGAATTTATCATTTTCATTTCTAAGCACATAATTCAAATAATATAATATATTTAAACATTAAGGTAAAATCTAAATGAATTCAATTCAACATGACAAAACCACTCAACCACCGCCTTTCAAGAATTGACAAGTTTTTTCGGCCCGTGGCAACACGACTGTACAGGAAACAACAATTTTGAAACCTAGCGAAACAAGAACAAGGGCTTTTTAACTGCATATAAAAAGGAAGTAGACTTAAAGCAATGCATTATTTGCCACTAGACTTCGGCTGGTGCGAAATAAAATAGTTTGTTTAAATTGTTAGTGCAAAGAAGCTTTAAAAAAGTGCTTGTGCAAATTATCCAGTGCTTTTGGCTTCTGTGAAGGTAAGTGTTTTAATTTTTAAAAACGAATAAAATCCATCAGACATAAGCCAAAAAAAAGGGTGGGGGTAGATTTCAAAAATTAGAGTTTAGATCAAAACATGGCTTGTGTGGTATCAAATGAAAGGTAATTGAGTCTGGAATTGAATAAATGCATTTTATTTTTTCATCAGCAAACTTTTGCAAACTGTAAATTTTGATATGTCACAAGCTATTGATATGCTTAGCAACTGCAAACTCTTCTTTGAAAACCTGAGATCAGATGAAACTTTTGAAAGCATCACTTTAGAAGCAACCGAGCTTGCTTCAGAGATTGACGTGGAAGCTAATTTCGAAACCACCACACCACGTCATCGTGTCAGAAGCAAAACAAGAACGTTTTTGTATGAGGGCCCGGATGAACCCGTTCAAGATCTCAAACAAAAATATAAAATAGATTTTTTTTCACACTATAGATCAAGCAATAAATGCCTTGGAAACCAGATATAATTTGCTAAATACTCACAGTAATTATTTCAGCTTTTTGTATAATATTTTGGGTCTAAAACACATGCCCAGAAATGAGCTACTGGCTCATTGCAAAGATTTGGAAGTAGTTTTAACTGATGGAAATTCAAGCGATCTTAACGTCCTGGAACTAGCCGATGAAATAAGCATTGTTTCGTCATTATTAACAAAAAAGGAAACCCCTGTTGAAGTTCTCAAGTTCATCGCTAAACTTAAATTCGCACTAAACCTCAGCATAGCATTAAGAATCCTACTTACATTGCCAGTCACTGTGGCTTCAGGGGAAAGAAGCTCTTCAAAACAAAAAATAATAAAAAATTATCTCAGAACGATGCAGACGCAAAATCGTCTCAATGGATTGGCAGTGATAGCTTTAGAACACCAAATTAGTGACAAATTAGACTTGAAATCACTGGTTCGTGAGTTTGCCGAAAGAAAAGTTAGAAAAAGGGCATTTTAATTACTTTGGTTAGTTAGAATTTATTTATAATATGGGATATTAGTTTAGTTTATCTGATGATTGAGTTTTTAATAAAACGTTTTTTTATTATATTTTTTTTCCAATGTTTTCTTGACTTTCTGATATGGAGATGAGATTTACTTAAGGTATCCGAACACGTTCGGAGGACTTTTTTTAAAAATATTAAGTTTCAGAACACTTTAATTATGTTTTTGTATTTATTATATGTAAAAACTAATATTAAATAAGAGAAATTAGACATTTATATTATAATTTGTTTTTAAAAGCTAAATAACAAGAAAAAATTGATGTTTTTTTCATAAAACTTGGGAAAGGATATACTTCACCAAAATTATTGTATTAAAAAAGTGTTATTATCAAAATAAAGAGCAGAATTTTGTCTAGTGATTTGACTACAATCATAAAAATATTTGAAAAATTAAATTTTTTACAGAAAATCGAAAACTTTTTATGAGATTTTTGTCAAATTTTTTACGTCATATTTCACATTTTAGACCAATAATAAAAAACTATTAAATATTTTTAAACAATTGTAGCACAAGCACTAGAGAACATTATACATAATACACATAAAAAATTTTATTGAAATATATCAACAACTTTTTTAATAATGAATTTTTAAAGTTACTATTTTTGCGTGAAATTACATTCTGAGAAAAAAGCATTTAAAGTATAAATTATATCATTTCTATTTTAAAAATGCTATTCCCATGAAACTTCTTTTTTCGTCCATTATTTCGATTTCTTGGATTACCCATATTGCAAAGTACTTAAACATAAAATTTCGAAAAGAAATTCTATTACATTTCAATAAAATGTAGTCAAAATAATATTAGAATATTCGAAGAATCCTGCTTGTAAACAAATCCACAAGAGAGTGAGAATGTTGCCAATTTTAACCCAAAAACTACTAATATAAATGATAAATTGGGAGGCTCATTTCTAGCAACATTAAAATAATAATTATTTAAGTGAAAGAAAGATAATTATCCCAAAATAAAGATAAATATAACTGTTTTTGTCCCACTTCCGGTTTCGGAATGCTATTTCCGGTTTCATTTTTTAATCATCGACTAATATTCTTTTAATCATAACTTTTCTTCTAATTGACGCACAATTAAAATTTAAACTGTTTTGAAAACTAGAATAAACGGAGATTTGTAATATAAAATAAAAAAAAATTGTCATTTTTAGCTAAAATTCACTTTTTCAACGTGTACGGATACCTTAAAAAAAACGGGTGGGGGGGGGCTCAAAATTAAGGTTTTGCCCGGAGCTCCAAAATGTCTAGGGTCGGCCCTGCAGGTATGAACTATATTGTAGAATAGTTATTTTTTTAAAAATGCATTATCCGAACGGTGAGATGTTGGCAGTTTTTAGTGGCAAAAAGATATTTCGAACAATTTCTCACACTCTGAATCAATTAATGAATATTTATCTCAGTGTTAACACATTTAGAGCATTAAATTTGGGCTTATAACCTGTAAATTTTCAAATAATAATGTAATTTTTTTTTTTATATCTTTAAATTCTAATGTAATACATTATACAAATTCATTAAAATGGTGCTTTTTTCTGGTAGTTTCAAAAGCAGAATTCGTTTTTTTTACTTTTTTAGAGCTCATACACATCTAAGAAATCTAAATTTTTTGCAAATCGAAAGAAAGCTATAATTTTTACAGAAAAAGAAGAGAGTAAATTGTGCAATATAAATCTATTTGCCGCTCTTGGTGCATTTGCTTCAGTTAGAGGTTTTTCTCAAGAAGAAAAATTTAGTACCATCAACGTACATTATACGAGTCATCCAACATTCATTGCTTGAGAAAAAACAGCGAGCAAGCTGTTGGATGCATGCTTAGAAGAAAAATTAAATGTTCAAGAGATGGAGTCTCCACCACAATGCTAAAAATAAGAATTTCACGGCAATAAAGTTTTAAAAAAATTGAGGAGTGCAAATCATGCCACAAGGAGGTATCGGAGAGCTCTGACTGAGCTCCAGATAGATGCACCAAAATTCAACGGGGACACTGGCATTCAGGCGCGAAAGCTTACCGAATTAGTCACTAGAGACAGAATAAGCATAAAAATGCACAATCTTAAAAGCTGTCAGAATATCAGCAGTGAAGCTTTTGTCAAAATTAGTGCAGGGTTAAGAAATGGGCTGAGTCATATCCTTGGCAAACATGACAATTGTGGTTCTGTAATAGAAAAGATAGCCAAGATGATGATGGAAACGGATGCTTTTAGACATACGAGCGCTATTACTGTCCGCAGACAGTCTTATTTGGAATACCACTAACAATTCTGCAGAAAAATACACGAGTATTTGGGATCAAAGTTAAGAAGTTGGAAAATTTCTATATGGATTGTATGCTTCCTGAGCTAGTTGATTCACACTTCAAGAGAAACAAGCCCATCAGAGAACCGCAGCATATAATAGATGCAAGAAACTCGAGTAATCTAGAATTAAAAAATAAATAAATACGTGTCTGAATCTTCAATTTCTGATTGTTAGTAATTAAATGTATACATATCCGACACCAACATTCAGCACCATATTACTGAAGATATTTATGTGTTCTAACATTGAGGCCATGTGTGCTACAAGTTTTCTATGTGTGTGTAAATGCCTTTTCTTTTTCATTTACATAGTTTACATCGTGTGTTTCTGTGTGCGTAGCCAAACTCTGGTCAAATCAAAGTTACTCACCCAGTATCACCTATGTTGTACTGTCATATATATAGGGCATAATTCTGCGGAGTCATTTGTGCCTTTCAGTTGCCTCGAAGTGGATCTCCTACTTCGCGTACAAAGTGTGGTATCCGTTTTGACATTTCAACATCTGGTATGTGCTGGCATCAGGTCCTATATCATCAGATCATTCAACATCTGGCGGCCGCAATGATTTCTGTTCTGGTCTTAGCCAATTTTTTCCCCTTTTGTACACAAGTGTTGAACAAATTTCACTCTTATCTAATATAGCCCAACTACGTCTGTCAATAATATCAATCATTCAAACAATTCTCCAGTTGCAAGATCAACCCACAACCTCAATTATTTCGAACAGTATAATTTGAGGTATCAAAAAAGTTGTCTGGCGAAATATTGAGCGCATTTCAAAATAAACTACCATATATTCCCCAGTTGAAAGTTCGCGTTTACGAAATGTTACATAGCCCGATCGAATGTGATGATGACAGCGAGCGTACAGAATCACTTTGAAGATTGACACACTCGTTAATTTGTGATAGAATTTTCATAAACTCGTTAACCCTAGGGTAGAACTGATAATTTGTTCAGGAATTTGTTCACTGTTAGAAAATAAAATGGTATTTTATCGTAGAAAGACAGCAGTATCGACATAAATTGTATAAGTATATTAATATTTCAGATATTTTTATTAAATGATACAAGGATAATATTGGAACAATTGAAATCTGATTTGCAGTTCCTCTTTAACTCAAAAAACTTTGCGAATCTTCTGTTCACATGTAACTTTTTACATATTACATCTTAAAATTCGAAAAAAAATTTCCTATCTTTGGTAAAATTTGTGGCGAACAAAAATTTTGTCGAGTCATAGCCTCTTATACTTAAACAAAACAATCTTAACTAACATCATTTGCTGGAGTTTATATCGTAGGGAAGCCAGTAGTCTGGAAGAAGTTTATATCCTAAGTTTAATTTTATTATGAAAAATGAAATTAAAAAAAAGAGAATCACTGGGGCGCCTCGGGATTGTGACACCCGTGTTTACCTAAATAAGGTAAACCCCCTGAGGAACACACCTAAAATTAAGCAATTATTTTTTTGAAAGTTAATTACCATACTTTAAGAGATCAAAATCAAAAACCTGAAACATGGCCAACTCCAGGATATTTTCATAAATCAAGCATTTAAATGAAGTTAAAAACAGAAAAAGTAAAGGCATGAAGATGAATAACTTAGCACACACTTATACAGCTAGCTGAAAAAATTTGAAGGGTGTATTATGTAAAATCACTAACTGGATTGTTAATACCAAGGCATCACAATGCTTCAACATCATAACACAAGCGTCTTTTTAAAAATTTAGGAGTCAAAACTATGTTTATCTAAATTTAAAAAAAGAAAAAATTATACACATTCGTTTTTATATTACGCATACTAAAGTAATTAGTAAATCGTCAACATTAAGATGCCTGTATGCTTCTGTTCAACCATTTTTAAAATACCGTTTTTATCGAATATGGTGCTGATGCTGAAAAATATAGATTTACCAAGGATTTCACAAATATCATTCACTTCTGGGAAATTAAAATGAATAACAGTATTATCCTGGTGAAAATGTAGATTGCGACACCTGTGTTAACCTAAATAAGGTAAACCCCTTGAGGAAGTGAGCTGATTGTTAAGCCTAATGGCCTCAGTGCCATGATCAGTGAATTAGTCTGAGTATGTTTATCAAAAGCTGAAATATAATCACTAAAGCACTGCAGTCCTCAGTTATGATAAACTAGAATAAAATCAAGGCACAAACTCAGAAGGTATTTTTATGTAATTATAAACATAAAGAAAATTCTAAAGATCAAAATAAATAAATAATTAGAATTTATTAAAAACAAGTACAAACAATGTGAAAATAGTTATCTTTTATACATCTGAATGAAAACATTTTGTAAATAGCAATCACCTATCAATATACATGGTAAATAAATATCTGCATTAAAGAACAAATAATTCATTATAATAACAAATAACATCTATATAATTATATCACTGTTTTTAAACCTTTCAGGAAAATAACTTTTTATATGCTTAGTGTTTTTAATTTTAGAATATTTGGAAATAGTAAATGGAATATTCAATTAAAAAAATAGTAAAATCCAATTTACAAAAATTGAAACAATTCAAGTTTGGCAAATAAAAGGTTTGCAACTATAAACAATGAAAAAATTGAATACTGGTAATTTATCACAGCATACGAAGCATCCTCTAAACACAGCTCATTCTAGGCAGGGTAAACAGGGCGCAGCACCCTGTTGCCCTTTTAGTCAAAAGAATTCACCCTGTTGCCCCTGATGTAAAAGACTCCATACCCTTTTTGCCCTTTCTTTCTTCAACCCTTTATTTTTCCCCAAACTCTACAATGGATTTCTTAAACTTTTGCTATTTTCAACTCTTTTTATTTAGTTTATCATTGCTGACAATAATTAGATTTATATGAGAAAGGAAAAATAGCCATCACACATCTTGGTTGCACTTGTCTTTGAAAGTTTGTAGTTACTTCCATTATTAAATCATAATTATTATTAATCATTTTAATTATTAAATCATAACTACAGACACTTAAAAACATACATTGATTATTTTATAAACATATGCATGCATTTTAAATAAATTACTAAGCCAATTAGCTCATTAACTCGATTTATATGTTAATTTATTAATAAATATTAATATGATTGCCTTGCTCCTTTTAGTGTAGTAAAAAAAAAATTCTTGTACTAATTGACTATGTTTTTTAATAGAACGTGTAAAGCCCAAAGAAAGAAATTATTACCTTTTTAGAATAATAATGCCCTTTTTTTAAACTTTTGCACCCTGCCTTTTTTATTCTGCCTAGAATGAGCTCTGCTTTCGATTAAGTATTTAGGTAGCGTTTTACCAATGCCAATCAAAATACAAGGTTAAACCTGTATTACATTGTAAGAGCAATAAAGAAAATTCCTGAACTGTACTTAATACAGATCTTTAACCGACTTTCTCCTTTCCACGAATTCTCAGGAAATCTAAAATACTACATAAATAATAATTTTCTCAAGGTGTCAAAAATTATATTTTTTTAAGATTGAAATCTACAACTGTTAACGAAGAATTTAGAGAAATTAAATAAAGAGAAAATTGTAAAACTAAATTCCACACAAAACAAATATTTCCAGGGCAGTTCTAACATAATATTCTAGGAAATTGGTACAAAATCTAAAGGATAATTCAAACATTTTAAATATATGTATCATAGTATAGTCATCATACAATTACAAAGTAAATAGAAATCCACAATTTTCACAAAGCCAGCTTAAGTTGGTGAGTGTAAAGCGCATTTAATACTCTATTTCGGGTTTGCATCTTGTGTTATATTTATTCAATATTACATTTAAAGTAATTTCCTAAATTTAATGATTTAATTAAATCCACACAAATAAAGCAACAACATAAATGTTAGAATTATTTAACTAGAAAGGTAACGACTTATTACAGTTACTGATAATGCTAAGATTGGCTATTTTCCAGGTTTTTTTTTGTAAAAAATCGCATCTATCCCTGAAAATCCAATGAGAGCTAAAATAAAATTCCCTGCAATTCCAAGTTTTCCCTGCTTTCTCTGAACCGCGAGAATCCTGTTAAATAATTCAATCTTACACATAGCTATCTTTATGTGAATAAAAAATAAATATAAAAAAAAGAGAAGTGAGATAAGTGTCATGTAAGAAAAAGATTTGAGATGAAAAAAAAAATAGTCATGACTAGACATCTTAGTTGCCAATATTCACAAATAAAAAAAGGAGATTCTTAAGTAAGTAAATAACAGGATTAAAGAGCCTTTAAAAACATAATTTAAAATACAAAAATTTCAAACATTTATTTTACTAACGAATAACTATTTTATTGATTAACTAATAACTACTAATAATTAACTAGTGATATTTCCATGTTAATAAAGTTTTTACCAGGTATCGAAATATCCTTTTCGTTTGTTAAAATTTTCCATAATAGGGAATTTTAAAAATTTTATGTAATATTTCTAACATTAAAAAAAGAAATTATAATGATTAAGATGTACTTATACATGTTCATAAATGCCTTTATAAATAGCTTAAAAACACAACAGAATCTGTAATAAATAAATTATAAAAAATAAATTAACTATATGAAATACTGATTAATAGAACTAAAATGAAAATTTGAGCATAACAGCTTCTTCAAATTATTAACCCGTAAGAATTTTTTTTGTTGTAAAAAAGGCAATATTCTGACATTTTTCTGCCACTTATACCACAAGTATAAAAAAAAAAACTTGATCACAAAAAGAAACTCAATTTTCTTTGTTTCTTTAAAAACAGAAAGCATCTACAAGCATTGGAGCTCATTGATAGAATATAAGGAAGGAATTAAGAAATAATAAAAATCATTAGTAATAGATTACAATTGATTGATTTAAAATATTTGACTAAAATTTAATGGCAAGAACAAGAAATGGCTAAAATCACTGTTCTGGCTAAACATTAAGTACTCAAGCAATGGTGCTATAAACTAATAATGATACAGAAACAAATTACAAAAATTGGGAACTAAAAATTTTAATTTTAGAACTGTAGAATAACCCTATATTCTTTACCAGTAATAGATAAACTTTTTACAGGCCATTTATATAATCTTTCCACAATTAATGACAACAAGTTTTACATTAACACTTCTATTTTTTTTTTTTTTAACTTTCAAACAAGGAAAATTGTTTAACAATTTCTATTTTGTTAAATTGGAAGTGGAGCAGGGGTATTTTGATCTATAACAAACATCCTCTTCCTCCTTTCAAATCAAAGAAATTGGACAAGGATCATCTTTCAATTAACTTTAATCAGTTTTATACCTCTTAAGATTTTAATTTTAAATGCACTAATAAGAATTACATTTTATGAATTAAATGAAGAATTATATATCAAAACTAAGAAAAGCTCCAAAGCAAATATTTCTCTGACCAACATAAACCAAAAACTAAAGCTCGACAACTTTTCCCATAAAAAGGATTAGGTCGTTTTTATAATTATAAATTAAAAATAGAAAGGGATGGTCAATAATGACCTCAGCACAATGAGTTCTACTATACTTATTCATCATTACAGCAGTTGATGCAGCAGCTTCAGTCCCCTCTTCATTTACTTCTAGAACTGCTTTGTGAATTACATCAGACACATAAAGGTTTTCTTTGTCACATATTTTATCAAAGTGAGCACCAGATTCAAATAATCGTCTCAAGCCTAAATTTTTTAAAGCCTTTTTCAAGGATTTTGAGTACTCCAAATGAAGTTTTGGTAAAGCCACTTTAACTTCAGTTTCACACAAGTTTTCTTTCACATGTCTCAGGAACTCAGTCGTTATCTGCAGTTCTAATTCATCAATTCCATTTCGTGAATTTGGCAGCAACAATAACATTGCTAGGTTTTCACCTTTATAGGGCAATTTAAGAGCTTTGAATGAAGCATCGTTAGCATAAAAAAATTTATCTTTTAAGTGCATCATTTCAACGAGCTTAGGTTCATCATCTAAACCCTTATTATAAAAATGCTGTAAAAAAGTGGATTTTTCTTTAAAGGCATGCAACCAAAACCCTCTAAAGTAGACAGCATTTAAAATTACTAATTTAGTGTCAGAATCCAAAGAGTCCAGTAAATGTGAAATCTTATTTTCTGTTTTTGTTTTAACCCAGTCGTTAGCTTTCTCCACAGCTGCTGCAGAATCATTCATAAAATCAACATTTACAAATAGCGCATAGAAGAAATCTCTTAATGATTTTTTAAAATCTTCTTGAACTGAAAGTTTACAATCCCCAAACACCACATTTGCAACATTCAACTTGCACAGGTTGGATGTTTTATTTATTTCAGAAAATAGATGGTGAAAGCTAGTTTTGACATCTCCAGACTCTACTTTAGCTACTTCATATCCAAGAACAGTAGTCATCTCCTCAGCTGTTTCATGACTGGATCCAATAAATCCCATTGCAAGAGCACTTGATATACTAAATGGAGAAAAGAAGACATTTCCAATTTCTTTTGAGAGTTCTTTAAGAAGGTTTATTCCTAAATAATTTATAGCTTCAGATATAGCTTGGTGAGAATCCTAAAATGAAATAAAAAGTTATCTTAGAAATGGTTTTAGTTAAATTATAATAAAGTTAACTTAATTATAATTAAATTAAATAATAAAGATTTTTTTGGGGGGAGGGGGCTTTCACAAAAATTAATTGGTACCATCACAAATATTATATCAAAAACTTTATAAATACTATATTATTTTACAAATTTATTCACAAATGAACCAACTACGATATAGCTTTTAGGTATGCTTGTTAAAGTGAGAACCAATCAAATTCAAAACTGAAAAACAATAATCTTTAATATTCTCCTCCATAAATACATTCCTAAGAATTTTTCTAAAAAATTATTACCGATAAGTTTACCTCTCTATTTTTACCATCCACAAAATAAGATAGTATCGATTCTAATAAAAGAGAAGAAAAAAAAAGTGTTTTATTATGGAAAAGAAAAAAATAATCAAATTCAAGATAATACAACAGTTTCAGTGCCCATCATTGATTTATATGAAGCACAAATAGAATTACCACTTTTTACAGTTATTTACAATTCCATGTTAGTTTACATAAAATTTCAGGTTCAGAGAAAAAGTTCAACAAAATTTACACTGAATAAAACTAATATTTTTAACACTGGATACATTTAAAGATTATAGACAATTTAATTAATAAATAAAATGAAAAGTAAATTCAACATATAATGCAATATCAATGATTTTAATTAAACTATTCAAATAAGTGATTTAAGTAATCTGATTTATCAATGACTTAAATAACTAAAACTAGCAATTTAAGTGATCTGATTTTATAAAAAATAATAATAATAATTCAAGAATAATTGATTTAAAGAATTGTAAAAATCAGTGATGAAGATGTTATGCTTCAACAAAACAAAGCGATTAAGAAACTACAATAACTTAGATTGTGCGCGTCAAATACTTAAATGTGTTATTCTATTCGAAAATTCCACAGGTTGTGCACCTCTTGTTTACATTAAAATTTCCTAAAGATAAATAATAACAATTGCAAAAAGGCAATGAGGGAAAAAATACAGGAGAGTAATTGAAGAATTTCTTGCTTCGCCTATTAACTTATAACAAAAAAGTTATTAGAATTAAGCATTAAAAAAATGCAAACATGAGATTACTTATATGTACAATATTTGATCATAAGTAAAATTTTCATTATATCTTTTTTAATTTAATTGTTGATTCAATACAATGATCAAATAAACTTTAATAAGTAAAAATTAAATCAGGAAAACTTATTATTTACACAATTAAACTGATTAAAAAATGTCCCAATTTCAAAATACAATATTTTATCAAAATTAGTAATTAAGTAATATTCGGCTAATAAAATCAACTGAGTACCAAATATGCAGCAGCTAAATAGCAACAATTTCTTTTTTAACAAAAAATCATTTTTAAATATCCCATTTTAACTCTTTCAGATGCAATTCAACATTAAGAAAAAAGTGACAATATAAAGAAATAAAGGAAAGCAAAAGAGAAACAGAAAAAAATGTTTTATTTCTTAAGAAATAACTTCAAAGTTGAAAACCACAGCTTTCTTTGTTATTGGTTGTTTTACCATACACGAAAAAAGCGACAATTAAAGAATAATCGCATTAGAAAGAGTAAAAAAAAAATTTCTAAATTCTTAAAATAAAAATTTTTGAAAAAACAACCAAATCGATATAAAACTAAATTCAGTGGCATTTCATCCCATAGAGGGCTAAGGCCTACTTGTGCTGATCTCAGTTTTTCATACCTTGGGACCTGGGGTGCAGGAGCAGATGTTCCGGATCATCTTAGTTCCCAAGCATGTTTGGTACTCATTATTTATTCACAATTAATTTTATTTATTTGTACAACTGCAAACAAAGGCATGAAATATTTCACTTTTCATAAGATATTAAGAGGATAAAAATTCCCTGGCAAATCCAGACTTTGAAGTAAAATTATGTTTTTTCTCAACTTTTTTCTTGAAACTCATTTTACTCAACATTTCCACATTCTTGCAATTTTTACAGAATCCACCCTTTGCCTGCTTTTTTTTAAAGTGGAAGCACACTCGAAGCTTAAGCTGAACGAAAGAAATATTTTTAAGAAAAAAGAATGTTAAATTTGATAACAAATAATTGAATGACTTAGACAATTTGATGACATTTTTAATCCTCTGCTGGATTCCAGTGTAGAATTTGGAGATTGGCCTCGGGTTGGCGAAAAATTTCAACTATAATTTTGCTGATTTTTTTTGTATGGAAGTGCGTCTGTGAAAAAGAGTGAAAATTCCTGAAGGTCTTGGTATGGTAACGGAAATTAATGAAAGTCAATTCAGTAAAAGAAAATATAATCACATTTAATGAGAGAATGAATGTTTCTAGGGCTCGTAAAAAATCATACGAAAGAGACGTTACTTGAAGTTTGTACCTGGAATCTATTGCTGGATATATATCAGATTGCTGGAAATCCTACGATTGTTTAAAAAATGCCCATCAACCATTCCTTGAAATCTGTTGATCACAAAACTGGTGCCTACAGCAATCGATTTGAAGGCATGTAAAGTCAAACCGAGAATTTTGAAAGCAAAATATTCTTCAGTCCTTCAAAGAAATCTTGTTACCCTAAATTTATGAAAATTAGTACTGGGAAAAGAAGAAACTGATCTAGTTCGGGACTTAATGCAAGGCATAAAAGTACACATCACACTCTTCTGACAAGGCCGTAAATTTTTTAATAATGTTCACAAGAAAGTTATTTTTGCTATTTTGAAAAGCAGGGGTAATAGTAAGCCGCCCAACTCAAAAATCCTGAAAATTTCTCGAATAAAATTATAAATATTTTCAAAACATGAAATTCTAAATAAATAATATGCAGCAAAAATTAAATGAATAATTATACATAAGCTTACTTTTATCTCTAATCACACAACCAGAAAGAATATTAAAAAATGAAAGAAATGCCAAGCATAAATTCAGGTTCTAATATTTCTAAATAAAACATAAAATTCTTTATATCAATAAATTTCTTGAAACTTCTGGATCGCGTTAACCAAAATATCCGGAGCACAATCATCTCTGGAAAAGATTTGTGTGTACAATATTGAGATGAGAAGATGTTGGAGATATTTCGAATAGTGATCTGCCACAACAAGTGCAATTGACAAGGGGCTACTAAACTAATATTCAACGGAAAATTTAAAATAATAATACATGTAGATGTTTGCATGGGGGTGGCTACGAGTTATACCTTTCGAATTGATCCTTTTCTGTTTTGTTTTTTCTAATTCCTCGCTGTCAGAAAGTTGCTAAGATTTGGCAATTAATCTGCCACAGATCACGATCCCCTCACTTCAATTGTAGCTGGTGCTGAATAGAAACACCCATCATTAAAATATTTTAATGTACATCAGTAGTTTTAAAAAGATGTGTAAGACGTGGTTTGCGACAGAATTATGCAGAGTCTTGACAATGATACGGAAATATCCCCAGGTGTGTGAGAGCATGGAGAATATTTTACACCTATCACAAAAGAAATTTTGGGATTCACATTTGATTTTAAAAAATAGCTAAGATTGTTTTGTTCTAACAATTCCTAATTTCGTAGTACATTAAGCCTAATGCGAAGTCAAAAGATTAATAACAGAAGTCGTAGAAAACACACACACATCTAATACTAATTGCTCAAAAAACAGTTTAAAGAATACACAAAAATTAATAACACTTTCACTTACTACAGTATCCATTAACTCTCATTTCTTCTGTATCCGCTTTTTTCTACCAAAAATTAAAAGTTTTCAATCAATTTGACTAAAGTTGAGTTGAGTTGAGTAATTCGGCTCACATGGCGGTAACATGGCATACAAAGATCTAAAGGCCAAGGCTAAGGACGGTAATATTTCTGAAAAATTTGCAAGTTAGAGACCGTTTACACTGCATATATTTCGCAGACATACGATCGACATCGAAGAAATAGGAGAATCTGATTGGTGAGTTTCTCACATTCTTTTGGGGCTGTGATCGGAAGTGCATGTTGTGAGATTGGTAATTTATTTTGTTCAATTTAATATGTTAAAGAAAAGAGGAGTACAGAAAGAGACATCACTTTGGGTTTGAAAATGTATGTTAGTTTGAAACAAACTAACATATATATGTTAGGCTAAAACAAGAGAAGGGTCATGACTTTGGCCCTTCTCCCTACTCCTCTTTTCACTTGCATAGGAATGTAGTAGGATATTTTTCCTTTTCTTAATATTTTTTCTTAATTAATAAAAATATTTTTTTAAAATTTCCATGATGCTTTCTTTTAGAACTATGTTTGATGTAGTTTTCTGTTCCATATAGTTTACCAACTTAAAAGATTTTAATCTATATGAAAATCAAGACAGAAACTAACGTACTTCCTTCTTCTATATGACTCTCCAGAATCCACGCTAATGGTTAAAGCATGCGAAGTGTTGCCATAGGTAGAGAGTTCTGCTCCACGCTACCTGCAGCCTATTTCGATTGTCAATTTAGTGCCTATGATCATTTTAAACTTCACGTAAATAATGGCGGCATCTTATTTTTAATTTAATAAAACGAAGAAAAAAAATTCTATTCCATTTTTTCTTTTCTTTTTTTTTTTTTTTTTTTTTGTTATAAAAAATTTAGAAGAGAAACTTTACTAAAATTTTTTGATTTAGAGAAATTTCAATTTTAGCAAAAATCTGCCAGTTGAAGAGAGTTCCGTTGAAGAAAGATCAGGTGAAGAAAAATATCAATTTCTAAATTTATAATGATTGGGAATTTTGACTATTTAGCTAATCTTAACTATTCTTTAAGTTAAAAATGGAATTATTAAAATTGAAATTGTATTTAGTTCACTATATTTAAAATTTTTTTACCTTTAGGAGCAAATGACGTTTAGATATATTTATATCAAACTAAAAATAATTTTTATTTATAAACACACATATGTGAAGTAAATCTTTATTTTTAAATAAATTTGCTTAGCATTGATTTGTTTAGAATAACAGTAAAGTAAAAATATTTTAGAATTTATTGTTATTTTATATAAATCCAAAATTTTATTAAAATGACAATAAAGTCTTTTCTTTACTCTACACAAACAATACTTCGGGAAAAAATTTAGTAATAAATACTACTATGATTTAAATTAGTAAACTATTCTCTTTAAATTGTAACAGTGACTTCGGTTTGGTAATGACAAAGGGTTAATGTACAATTTGAAATTAGAAGGGAAAAAAGTTAGAAAAATTTAACATACTAGTCGCATTACAAGCTAGTTTTGCATACAATACTATTCTCCAAATTTATTATATATATAATCATTATTAGATGGCAGCACCAGTAACAAAACAGGAAGTTTCGTATTCTTATTGATTGTAATGGGATACCTGTAAGTGACATATAGTGCTGCTTTCAGGAGAACTCCTGTAGACAAAAAGTTTGGTGCTGTCTGCTGCTATGGTAACAAGCGAGAGCACATTTCTAATGGGGGTGCAATGGAGGAATGAAGGATTCGATTAGTTTACTCACGCTGACCTATCCCAAGATGAAGACAAAACCAATCACCCCACACCTCTATTCGAAGTGACTTTTCCTCGTAACCATGGTACCCGCCACGACGTGAGACTGATGACTAGTTCTCCGGAAAACCACCCTATAGTGTTTTTTTTTTTTATTTATTTTTTTTAACGGCAGGCACTGAACTTTTCGTTCTTCGCCATACTATGCCGGAATTGTTGCTCATTTCGCTTTACCCAGTGTGCCCCTGTGAACAAAAGTCACGGAGGCGAGCAACATTGCCCACGCCACACTGCCACAATCCCGTTTATAGGGTGGGCCACATTCACACACAACAGAGGACAGCACAAAGAGAGAGAGAGAAACATCCATGCCCAGAGCGGGATTCGAACCCGCAGCCTATGGCTTCGCAGTCAGGCACGCTAACCGCTCGACCACCTGGCCGGCGCCTTATAGTGTAGGGATCTCGATCTACAGGTTGTTGGAGCGTGGCATTTGTTTACATTAGCAACTGCTCTTTCCATTCTATTTTGAGTTAGCGAAGCCCGCAAGTATCAATTCTCTTAAGTGACACATTCTAATTTCTTTCACAAAGATTTCTGAAAGCTTTGAATTCTTTCACTATATATTTACACAGTATAAAAGTTGAGGTTTGGTTATAAAATACAGCATCGAGCATCGGTCTCCCTTTTTGTGTTAAAAGTAAAATTTTCCAAATATGGCTCGCATGAGAACAATAATTTTTCCCGTGAACATTTGCAGTTATTTAGCTAAGGGAAACAGTAATTCAAAATTTTTGAATATAAATGGATAAAAAATTCAATTACTTTTTTGGGTGTCATATTTTAGAACAAATTTAATTCCGTGAATCTAACAGAATTTTTAATTACTATTAGACAGTTTATTATAATTAATATATATATATATATATATATATATATATATATATATATATATATATATATATATATATATATATATACACGAGGGTCACTCTGAAATTTTTGAGATACAACTAGGAATAGATGAATAGAATCTATTTCTTGGAATAGATGAAAAAAATGCATTTATAGCCACATCAATCTCTTCTTCTGAATTAAAACGACGTCCATGTAAGTTCTTTTTTAGATTAAAGAATAACCAAAAGTCACACATGGCTAGATGAGGTGAATACAGCGGATGTTCTATCACTTTAATTTGTTTTTGTCTAAGAAACTCAACTGTTAATCCGGCTGTATGTAAAGATGCATTGTCATGGTGAAGCATTAGTCCCTTAACATCCACTTCTTGTAGAGTTTCTGGAAGACATTTGGTGGTATACCAGTTTGCTGTTACTGTCTTCTGTCCTTCCAACTTGAGGGCTTTGACCTCAGGGCTTTGACTTTTTTCAGTGCGTGTTGTCTTTTCACCATTGTCGGCGAGGGATCATCTTTAAAGACCCATACTTTGCTTTCTTGACGCGTTGGAACGTCAAAAAACGGTATGTACGTTTCATCACCCGTTACAATTTTAGAAATGATGCGGTGGCCACCATCATTTAGCAATTTAAGAGTTTCTTTACTGATTCTGTCACGCTTCTCTTTTTGGTGCTCAGTTAAATTATGGGGAGCCCAACGGCAGACTACTTTTTTCATATGTAATTCTTCATGAATAATTTTGTGTATGGCTGCGGATCCAATGTTAAGTTCCTTCTGTATTATTTGATAGGTACAGCGATTATCATCCTTTAACATTTTTCGTATGGCAGACACATTATCCGGGATTACTGCCGACAGCGGCCTTTCTGTGTGTTCTTCATCCTGAAGAGTAGGGACCGAGGGTGTGCGGTATTGATCCTCGTTAAACTGTGCTACCGTAAAGTGCTCGACTTCGCGTACAGGTCGTTGGGCTACCGAAGCAGGGGTGCCATCCCCTCTGCAGAGGATCAAAATAGTGATGGCATGTCTTCGGATCATCCTCAGGGATGTTTCCCAGACCGTCGCCAATAGCCCATTGTGCAGCTCTAGTGCGACGTAAATTAACTACATCCATCCATCCATCATCCTGAAGAAAATTGCGACCTCTGCTAAATTCTTTAAACCATCTGAATACAGTAGCACGAGCTGGAGATTCATAACTAAATGCTAATTGCAACCGTTGAACGCATTCTTCTTTATTTAATCCTGCTTTGAAATCGTAGAAAATCATAGCGCGAAAATGTTCTTGCGTCAACTCCATTTTCTCTTCTGTTTAAAATTTATTCTACGCTAAACAAGTTGAAGTAAGTCAGTAAAAAATCGTCTGCTGTGTTAAAATACTTTGTATTTTAAAATTAAACCGTTATTTTTATTTTGTAAATTCTCGTCTGTGCGTATCTCAAAAATATCAGAGTAAACCTCGTATATATATATATATATATATATATATATATATATATATATATATATATATATATATATATATATATATATATATATATATATATATATATATATATATATATATATATATATATATATATATATATATATATATATATTTAAAATGAAGATAAAACAAAGGTAAATTACAGACAAATGAAAAAAGGAGGTTGGGCGGAAATAATAATGACAAACAACTGGGGAAAGAAAAGAATTAATTAATAAAAAAAAAAAATAAAAAAAAAAAGGATAAAGTTTTTTTTAAAAACCGGAAAATAAAAGATATAATCTTTTCATCAGCCCACACGATTAATGATTAAAGATTGATTGATTGCTGATGAAAAGATTACATCTTTTATTTTCCGGTTTTTTAAAAAAACTTCATCCTTTTTTTTAATTTTTTTTTATTAATTAATTCTTTTTCTTTCCCCGGTTGTTTGTCATTATTATTCCCCCCCCCTTCTTTTTTCATTTGTCTGTAATTTACCTTTGTTTTATCTTCATTTTAAACTTATCTTATGAGTTCTATTTACTTGCAGCTTATGCGCAATAAATGATACTTATTGTTTTTCCTAATTTTTGTCTGTTTTTTTATTTTTTTCATTTATTTTTTTAATTTTTTTTTTGTTTTTATTTATTTTGCTGTATATATATATATATATATATATATATATATATACATTACTTGTATATTAAAAGTAGAAGTGAAATCTTATATTTTATAAAGCACAGCAATACTAAAATTAGCAGAGAATTTCATATTTTTATAAAAAAAAAGCAATAATACTAAAATAGCAGGGAATATCATATTTTATACGAAATAACAGTATTAAAAACACGAGGGAAATATTATATTTTAAAAAGCACAACAATACTAAAAATAGCAGAGAATCTCATCTATATATTTTTATAAAAAGCAACAATACTAAAAATAACAGTTATGTTATAAATTTTATAGTATTGTATAGTATAGTATTTATAGTAATTACAACTCGTCGACTTTTCCCATAAACAAAATCATATCAGTTTTCAAATTATAAATGAGAAATAAAAACGGGTGATCAGCAATAAATTGAGGATCCATGATTAAACACCCCATCATCAAAACAACAGCGGTTGCAGCAGCGGCTTCAGTTCCTTCTTCATTTACATTCACAACAGCCTTATGAAATATATCTGAAATCAATAAGTCTTGCGTTTTACTTATACCTTCAAAATTGGCATTTGGTGAAAAAGCACGATTTATTCCCAAAGTTTGGAATTGTTCTTTCAAAGATTTTGAGTATTCCAGTCGAAACTTGGGCAAAGCAACTTCAACTTTCACTTTTCTCATTTTCGATTTAACATCCTGCAAGAAATCTGTGGATAAGTCGGTCATCAACTCATCAAGACCATCACGAGTGTTAGGAAGAAAAATTAGCATAACTATTTCTTCCCCCACATAAGGCAACTGAATGGCGCTGAAAGATTCGTTTTCAGTGTACGGAAATGATTTTTTCAAGTGCATCATTTCAACTCGCTTTGCATTATCTTCCGAACCATTGTTGTAAAAATCTTGCTCATAAGTATCTTCCTGGTCAAACTTATGCATCCAGATACCTTTAAAGTAAACTGCATTCAAAATAACCATCACTGTGGCCGGGTCGAGGGAATCAAGTAGATTTGAAATCATTCCATTGGTCTTTTCATTCACCCAATCATTAGCTTGTTGAACAGCCTTATCTGATTCATTCAAAAAGTCAACATTTAGCGTCATGGCCTTGAATGAATCTTCAAGAAGTTGAACAAAATCTTCGTTGAGAGGGAATCCATCTTGACTAAAAACAATGTTAGCACTTGTTAAAGTGCAGGAATCTTTAATTTGTTCCATCTCTGATAAAAGATGCAGAAAACAGTGTTTGACTTCTTCATTCTCAATGCTGGCTATTTCATAACCGAGGACTTGACGCATTTCTTGAGCAGTTTCATTTCTTGCTCCACAGAAAGCCATAGCTAAAGCACTTGAAATGCTGAGGGGAGAAATAAAAACATTTGCGTCTTCTTTTGCCAATAATTTGCCGAGTTGAAACCCCAAATGATTAACTGCTACAGCAAGAGAAGTTGCATTGGTTGCGTCGCAACATGTTCCTTCCTAGGAAAAAAATGTTTTTCATAATTATTTCGCAATATTTTAGAAAATATATTATATATGCAGTGGCTTTCAAAATAAGAAGGTACACGCCTACACTTCTTTATCTAGACAATAAATGAAAAAAATGGCATTTTGCTTTTAAATGTCATCAGTTTCCAATTTTAAATAATTACAATGCTTTTTACGTGTCATATTGAATTGGCTTATCACAAAACAAGAACAAAAGAGGCATCTTTAAAGCAAATCTATGGCTATAATTTATTAATATTTTTTTGTTAAGCAGAAGAATTGTTTTTTTTTTTTTTTTATCTAAAAGTAATTATTTAAAGAAAATAATTATTTTTTGTTCTCATACCATTAATTTGCAAAATTTAATAAAAAGTATAATGCTTTCAGTTTTTTTTTTTCTGTTTAAAAGTTTAAATAGCGTTGAAAACGTTAAATTTTTTTATATCAAAAGTAGAATAAAAATTAAATGTAATTGAATTTTTTAAATTGTTTACGATAGTTTTCTGGTGCACACATGTAAAAATATTTTTTTTTAAATTTAAGTAAGTAAACAATACATTCCTTTTTTTGAAATATTTTAATGGATATTGATTTTTATGCATTTTGAGTGGCATAAAAACATCTTCTCATCTAAAAGACAAAGTAATTCTTAAGTAATTGTTGTTCTAGAAAATACAACGATTTAGAAAAGAAATGATCAGAATTTGATTTGCGAGATTTTTTCAATTTTTGGTTAAGTATAGCCCTAGAGACATAACCACAATTATTTTTACAAGCGAGTTATTAGATATCAAAAATATTATATTTTGTGCATTCGATCCATTTCCTGATGATCAGTCAGTTCTCTTTATTATCTAATATTAAACAAGAAGTATTATTACATTTCGGTACACATTTAATTGTAATCCGCTAATTAAAATAATTATTTTCACTGTTATAACCACCAGCCTTCATTTCAATAAACCTTTATAGAGAGTATTATGGCTTACGACTGATTTATTCAAGCCGAATACACCCATGATATCAGGGATGTTGCCCCGATATTATATATATATATATATATATATATATATATATATATATCAGAATTAGAGATTGAAGCTTAATCAAGAATTCCTAAACGTTGGTTTCTATATTTTTATCTCATTAAAACTACAAATTTTTTTTATAAGAAATTATTGGAAAGATTATTTTTAATTTATCAGAATCGAATGAAACAACTAATATCGTATGAATCATATCAAACTTAAGTTCATTCGTTTGTTTACTTACGTGTTCAGACAACAACAAAATCAGTTGCTTGCACCAGGTCTCGTTAAATTAGTTACATTTAGATAATTTAGGCATTCAAAACGCAAATAGACAGGATCAAATTACGGTGTTTGTTTGGTATGTTTTTTTTTTTGGTGTTGAAAGCATTATCCATAGAGTATGGGTTAAATATGGACACTTTATGCTTGGTGTCCAGAAATAGAACAAGCGATTTTAAAAATCGCAAAGAAAATTTAAAGGAAGGGAAAAAATATCTATTCATTCTAGCATTTATGAAACTAGCAATTTTTCACACTAAGGTTTCCTAATGGAAACTATCTTTTTTTTTTTTTATATATATTATTATTTTTTTTTTTACGAACTTTTAAAATTATCTACAAAGTGCGTCAAAAGATGGAAAACTATAGTAAAACTATTAAAAATGTTTCCTGTGGTATATCAATCCATTCCAAGTAAGATATGTGTTGTTACAGATGCTAATTTCGTCCTCACATTGCACCCTTTTGAAGATGATGGTTTCCTGAAAATGTAGTTTTTCTTCAGTTGGACAATGCCACTTGTTGGAGAACTTCGTAACAAATTTTGAAATTTAGCTAAAAAAAATAGAGGTTTTTCTTTACAGATAACAGCAAACCGTACACACATATCTCTTTTTGTTTTTCTTCAATTAACTATTCAAGTTGTCGGTCATTTTTGGGACAAGTGGTACATGGATCTGAAAATTGCTTCGGGAATTTAAATTATAAATACTTTTTTCTAAAATCAGTGATGTAAAATCAGTTATGTATTAATTTAGTGATTTTTAAAAACGTAAAAAAATTATCAATGAACTAATTACTTAGCCTTAACATATAGTTGATCTTGAGAGATTAACAGTTTCTAAATTATTTTCCTTATTTTCAAAGAAACATTGTAATACTAATTCAAACTTGTCACAAAGATGCATTGCTAAATTAGCTACAGCCGGGAAACTTGTGACAACTCAAGCCTTTCTATATAATATACTACATTGAAAAACAGTGTCTTAGATATTATGAAATACAATTACTAAAAATAGCAGTGATTCTTATTCTTTTAAAAAAAACACTACAATACTGAAAATTGCAGAGAATCTCCTATTTTAGAAGACATAACAATATTAAAAGTAGAAGTGAAATCTTATATTTTATAAAGCACAGCAATACTAAAAATAGCAGAGAATCTTATATTTTTATAAAAAAGCAATAATACTAAAATAGCAGAGAATATCATATTTTATACGAAAAGCAGTATTAAAAATAGGAATGAAATCTTATATTTTAAAAAACACAACAATACTAAAAATAGCAGAGAATCTCATATTTTTATGAAATGCAACAATACAGAAGAGAAATCTTATACTTTAAAAAGCACTAGAATACTAAAAATAGCAATTATATAATAAATTTTATAGTATTGTATAGTTATTACAACTCGTTGACTTTTCCCATAAACAATGTCATATCAGTTTTCAAATTATAGATGAGAAAGAAAAACGGGTGATCAGCAATAAATTGAGGATCCATGCTTAAACAACGCTTCATCATAACAACAGCAGTTGCAGCTGCGGCTTCAGTTCCTTCTTCATTTACAATCACAACGGCCTTGTGAATTATATCTGAAATCAATAAGTCTTGCGTTTTACTTATACCTTCAAAATTGGCATTTGCTGAAAAAGCACGATTTATTCCCAAAGTTTGGAATTGTTCTTTCAAAGATTTTGAGTATTCCAGTCGAAACTTGGGCAAAGCAACTTCAACTTTCACTTTTCTCATTTTGGATTTAACAGCCTGCAAGAAATCTGTGGATACGTCGGTCATCAGCTTATCAAGACCATCACGAGCTTTGGGAAGAAAAATTATCATAACTATTTCTTCACCTACATAAGGCAACTGAATGGCGCTGAAAGATTCGTTTTCAGTGTACGGAAATGATTTT
Organism: Parasteatoda lunata; assembly: GCA_949128135.1. NCBI lineage: Eukaryota > Metazoa > Arthropoda > Arachnida > Araneae > Theridiidae > Parasteatoda > Parasteatoda lunata. The sequence goes on from OX421970.1 coordinate 103,700,959, forward strand.
TTCAAGTGCATCATTTCAACTCGCTTTGCATTATCTTCCGAACCATTGTTGTAAAAATCTTGCTCATAAGTATCTTCCTGGTCAAACTGATGCATCCAGATACCTTTAAAGTAAACTGCATTCAAAATAACCATCACTGTGGCCGGGTCGAGGGAATCAAGTAGATTTGAAATCATTCCATTGGTCTTTTCATTCACCCAATCATTAGCTTGTTGAACAGCCTTATCTGATTCATTCAAAAAGTCAACATTTAGCGTCATGGCCTTGAATGAATCTTCAAGAAGTTGAACAAAATCTTCGTTGAGAGGGAATCCATCTTGACTAAAAACAATGTTAGCACTTGTTAAAGTGCAGGAATCTTTAATTTGTTCCATCTCTGATAAAAGATGCAGAAAACAGTGTTTGACTTCTTCATTCTCAATGCTGGCTATTTCATAACCGAGGACTTGGCGCATTTCTTGAGCAGTTTCATTTCTTGCTCCACAGAAGGCCATAGCTAAAGCACTTGAAATGCTGAGGGGAGAAATAAAAACATTTGCGTCTTCTTTTGCCAATAATTTGCCGAGTTGAAACCCCAAATGATTAACTGCTACAGCAAGAGAAGTTGCATTGGTTGCGTCGCAACATGTTCCTTCCTAGGAAAAAAATGTTTTTCATAATTATTTCGCAATACTTTAGAAAACATATTATGTATGCAGTGGCTTCCAAAATAAGAAGGTGCACGCCTACACTTCTTTATCTATACAATAAATTAAAAAATGGCATTTTGCTTTTAAATGTCATCAGTTTCAAACTTTAAATAATTACAATGCTTTTTACGTGTCATATTGAATTGACGTATCACAAAACAAGAACAAAAGAGGCATCTTTAAAGCTAATCTATGGCTATAATTTATTAATATTTTTTTGCTAAGCAGAAGAAATTTTTTTATCTAAAAGTAATTATTTAAAGAAAATAATTTTTTTTTGTTATCATACCATATGTAATTTGCAAAATTTAATAAAAAGTATAATGCTTTCAGGTTTTTTTTCTGTTTAAAAGTTTAAATGGCGTTGTATAAGAGAATAATATATATATATATATATATATATATATATATATATATATATATTATTCTGTTTGTTATATAAAGTTATAACTAACGCTAAGTTATAATATATTAAGTTTTTATTAAATTCTGAAATGAATACTGCAGTTACTAGAAAATTTCGTTATTATTTTACAAAATATTTTAATAATTTTAAATTACAGAATTTTCCTACGAAATTTTATTTACTTTTATAACCTGATGACCCATTTTTAAGTTTAAAACTATCGATGATCAACTCCGTTGTCCTGCAATTTTGAAACTAATCCGTAACTTCTAGTTCCTACATTTTGATTAAATAAACTCCGTGGAGGACTTTTATGAAAGTATTATTCTGCATTTGCTTACATGAAGAGAAAACTTAAAGGTGAGCTCCATATCCTTTGAGCCATTGCGACACTGCCTGCGAAATAGTCATGCTTGGTGCGATTTTTTGGAATGCCAGTTGATTAGAGAGTTTTTTCGCGGATAAATATTTACCACCAATGTAGATCTAATTCGCATGCGAAAAAATCGCATCCCGTGAGAATGAGTCTAAAAGAACGAAAATGTTATGTTTTTCTTTTTGGAATATAAGGTAGTCACAAAAAATTACTCTATATATGGAACATTAACATCCTCTCCGCTTCACCAATCGGAATAAAATTATATACAATGATATATATTTGTGCACACGATTATAATTGAGCTCAAGATGATATAGAGCAATTGAGCTTTCACAGATACGGATACAGAGATTAAATTTTGGAACTTAAATTTCAAAATTTCGTCAAAACGTGATTCTCACAATAAACAATTTAATGCAGAGTGGGAAAGATAATTTTAGCACGAATACTGGTGATGCTACACAGGGAAGATAGCAACATGCAGTTTACAAATCTGTGTTATTTCTCCTTCCTATTGTTTTGAGAGTAAATTAACTGGAGCTGAATAACTTACACGCGGGAAACACTTAAAATGCTCTTTTCACCATCCCTGTTCAGCACCACCGTAACTCAAGCTAAAAATTATTTCGAGTCCATTTTTGTTTCTTTATTTTACATTTTGCTAAGTACAGCTAGGAGGAAAACATTTCAATTTAAAAAAAGTGGATGCTGACATTTAAAAATTTCTCATTGAAACATAATCGTAACAGCTCTACTATGATAAATAGAAAGCACGTTTTTACACATCTGAAATTTCATTTTGAACGACTAAGCGAATAGAACGTTAGGTGTTCATAAAATAGGTGTTTTATATTATATAATGAAGTAACATTAATCAACTTTCCCCTAGAAACAATGTGAAGAAGAAATACTTTGAACACCATTCATTTATTAACTGGAGGAAATCTTAATCTTTCTTTCAAGCAAATAAATATTTTTGTTTTATTTGAAGTGACTCATATAACTTGAAGTAAATATGACTATTATATAACTTGAAGTAAGAAGTTGACTTGAAGTAAATATAACTAAAATTATAAACAGTAAGCTGAAAATTACGCTTAAAAAACTTTATTTCAACAAGAAAAAGAAAAATTTATTCTTTGAAAAAAATAATTATTTCATTTACATATCCTCATAGTTTTCGTAGTTACAACAGCAACAAAAGGCAGAGAGGCAGATAAAATTCATGTTTTCAATCTCAATGCGTTCATAATATGCCAAGAGGCATATGAGTATTTTGACCAGTTTACGCTATTCCTGGCTGCTATCCTTAATCAGTATAAAAAGGGCTCTTCTATAGTTCATCGACTCTACCAGTGAACAGGATAAGGTTAGTTTTAGTATTGTAAATAAAAAAGAGGAACGGGTGATCCACTATAAAATCAGGATCAAATCGCAGAGAACAAAGCATCATTACAACAGCAGTGGCTGCTGCAGCTTCACTTCCCTCTTCATTCACTTCAATCACGGCTTTGTGAACAATTTCAGACACCAAGAGATTTCTTGAATCAGTGATACCATCAAAATTAGCACCGGGACAAAATACTGCATTCATACCAAGGCTTTGGAAATCGGCTTTCATTGACTTCGAATATTCCAAACGAAATTTTGGCAATGTGACGTTGACATCTTGTGTACGCATCTTTGTTTGCAATTGCTTGATGAAATCTGATGACAAATTGCTTTCTAAATCTTCCAAGCCATTGCGTTCATTTGGTAAGAGTATTAACATAGCTATTTCTTTTCCTTTATAAGGAAGTTGAAGAGCTTTATAAATTCCACAATCAGCAAATGGAAATGATTCTTTTTGATGCATCATTTGAACCATCTTTGCACCATTTTCCAAACCTTTGTTGTAGAAATTTTTCTGAAAAGTTGAATGTTCATTAAAGCGATGCATCCAAAAACCTTTGAAGTACACTGCGTTTAAAAGAACCATCACAGTGCTTGGGTCAAGCGAGTCGAGAAGTTGAGGTATCATTCCATTGGTTTTTTCTTTTACCCAATCATTGGCTTGCTGGACAGCTTTCCCAGATTCGTTTTGAAAGTCAACTTCTAGAATCATAGCTTTAAAGGACTCCGATAAGAGGCTTTTGAAATCCTCCTTGATAGAGAAACCTTTCTGACCGAACACCACATTGGCATTGCTCAAAGTGTAAGACTCGGGTACTTTTTCTAAGGCTGACATTAAAAGCTGAAAACAGACCTTGACTTTATCGTCAGCTATTTTAGCAATTTCAAATCCAAGAACTTGTCTCATTTCAGACGCTGTACTTCCGCGTGCTCCACAAAACAACATCGATAAAGCACTTGATAGACTTAAAGGTGAATAAAACATATTTTTCTTTTCTTTAGCAAGCTCTAGATAGAGACGAAGTCCTAAGTCGTTGATTGCACTTGAAAGAGCTAGAATGTCTCCGAATTCTCCTCTCATTGAATCCTACAGAAAATGAAATGGTTATTTTCTAATATATTTAAAAACATTAATATTTAAAAATTATCCGCCAGTTATATTAAAATTTTATTTGCTACATGAACAATGTTTCAGTTAAATATTTACTGATTTGAGTTTTTATTTCCGACATGCTTTGAAACTTGCGAAAGAGTGAAACCTGTTAAGTTTACCATTTCTGCATTTTAATCAACTGCTTAAGTTGATCTTAATGATCAAATATTAAACTTACAAAAACAACTTCTCCCTTTATAGATTGACCGCTTATCTAAATGAACCTCTAAAATGTTATCCCGTAAGCGGTAAACTTATAGAGATTTCACTGCATTTATTATTTATTTTCTCTGTGAATTTGTGTTATTAATTTAAATAAATTACTTATTATATTAATATGCAAATTCTTTTAATACCATTATTCTGTTTAAATTTAAAAAATGAAATAATATTTCCATTATTTTACTATCAGGTTGCATGTTGTGCCGACAAATGTAAAATTGGTAACTATTTTTCATGAAGTAGTGGTTGAAAACAAAATTAAATTTTAGTAAAATTATACAACAAAACATTTTTAAACCAGAGACGTACGCCTTTAAAACTAAATTGTACATTGGAGCCATTTTTAATGTGTTTCGGTCCTAAGAATATTTTATTTAACACAAGAAAAGTATTTTTTTTAACCTCTCTTCACGATTTTAGACGCAGCTTGCAACACTGTAACCATTGATATGTCCTGAACTTAAATATAGCTTTTTACTCGTATTTATGTTTCAATTGCAATAAATTAATATTGGTATAAGTTATAATTTAAATGAATCTCATAATACTCATTAGAAATACTAGTACTTTTGTTAACGGAAGTACAAAAGTTACCTATAAAATCCAACATATAACAAAACGAGTAATAAGTTGAATCCTATAGGAGTCGAGGAAATTGTTCCATTTCCGACGCCAACAAATTTGTCGCCAACTCCACAGCCCTGCTCAACACATGGCACTCTGGCCAAAAATAGAATTCTGGCTCGATAATTTCGAATTATATATTCGAAATTAATTTCAAATTTTAAATAAGTAGGTAGGTACTTTATCTACGTCGCACTAGATCTGCACAATGGACTACTGGCGACAGTCTGGGAAACATCCCTGAGGATGATCCGAAGACATGCAATCGCAATTTTGATCCTCTGCAGAAGGGATGGCTCTCCTGATTTGGTAGCCCGACGACCAGTGAGAGAAGTCGAGTATTTTACGGTAGAATAGTTTAACGAGGACCGATACAGCGCATCCTCGGTTCCTACGCAGACTGATCAAAGTAGTCACCCACCCGCTTACTGACCGCAGCCAAATGCTTGACTTAGTTGCCCTACTGAGAGATGTGTCTTCATGATCAGTCCACTGAGGGACCAAATTATAAATAGACACTGTATTAAAATGAGATTTACCATAACGTTGTTTTCCGAATTTTTAAAAATTTATAAACTATAAGTTTTAACGAAAATTGTTTTTAAAAAAATATTACATTATGCTAAATAGATACAATTATTCTATCGACTATTAATTATAAAACAAATTATTTAATCAAGAAAAATAAATAATGTTATAAATGTTATCTTATTTGAATTTTTTTTTTATTGGTATATATTTATTTATACACGTATTTACAGTGGATACAAATTTTAAACATAACGTTATTGATAACAAAAATAAACTAAAATATATTTATCAAAAATATAATCATTAGTAAAATGTTTATAAGGAATCAAATAAAATAGATCCTGAAGAAAGAACAGGGCTAAATTCATAATTGATAAGATGGATGTGATTTTTGGACCCACTGGATGCGGCTTCTTTTCGAATGCTAATTGATTGGCTAGTTTTTCACGCATAAATATTTATCACCAATATAGATATCATTCGCGTGCAAAAAAAAAAAAAAAAAAAAAAAAAAAAATCGCATGCAGTGAGAATGGTTCTAAAGGAGCGAAAATGTTATGGAACTACATATGGAACTCTAGCGTCATTTCCACTTGACCAACCGTAATAAAATTATATGCAGTGATATTAGTGCACAAGATTATATTTGAGCTAAAGATGATATGAAGGAACAATTGAGCTTTCACAGATATGGATACAGAGATTAAACTTTGGAACTTTTAAAAGGCGCCCCCTAATATTTCATCAATACGTGATTCTCACAATAAACAATTTAACATAGAGTGGAAATGACAAATCTTGCACGAATACTGGAGACGCTAGAGTTACATTAACTGAAGTTGAATAACTTACAGGCTGGAAATAAATAAAATACTCTTTTCATCATCTCTGTTTAGCACCACCGTAACTCAAGCCAAAAATTATTTCGAGTCCATTTTTGTTTTCTTTCTTTTACTTTTCGCTTAGTACTTTTATGAGGAGAAAATTTCGATTAAAAAAAAGTGGAAGTTACCGTTTGAAAATTTTGAAATTTGCTCATTGAGACGTAAATGTGAGAGCTCTACTATGATAAATCAACATGATCACGAAAGCAAACTTTCTTTTACTTATCTGAAACTTCATTTTGAACGATCAAGCGAATAGACCGTTTATATATATATATATATATATATATATATATATATATATATATATATATATATATATATATATATATATATATATATATATATATATGTGTGTGTGTGTGTGTGTGACTAAAATTACACATTATACAACACCAAGCTAAAAATTAGGCTAAAAAAAAAACTTAATTTCATCAAGAAAATAAAATTTATTCTTTGAAAAAACAATCACTTTTACATATACTTATAATTTTCGTAGTAATAACAGCAACAAAAGGCAAACAGGCAGATAAAATAAATGTTTTCAATCTCAATGCGTTCATAATATGAGATGAGATATCTGAGTATTTTGTCCAGTTTCCGCTATTCCTGGCTGCCTTCCTTAATCTGCATAAAAAGGACACTTCTACAGTTCATCAACTCTGCCAGTGAACAGGATGAGGTTAGTTTTAGTATTATAAATAAAAAAGAGGAACGGATGATCTACTATAAAATCAGGATCAAATCGCAAAGAACAATACACCATTGCGACGGCAGTGGCTGCTGCAGCTTCACTTCCCTCTTCATTCACTTCAATCACAGCCTTGTGAACAATTTCAGACACCAAGAGATTTCTTGAATCAGTGATACCATCAAAATTAGCACCGGGACAAAATACTGCATTCATACCAAGACTTTGAAAATTGGCTTTCATTGACTTAGAATATTCCAAACGAAATTTTGGCAATGTAACGCTTACATCTTGTTTACGCATCCTTGTTTGCAATTGCTTGATAAAATCAGATGACAAATTGCTTTCCAAATTTTCTAGGCCATTGCGTTCATTTGGTAAGAGAATTAACATAGCTATTTCATTTCCTTTATAAGGAAGTTGAAGAGCTTTATACGTTCCACAATCAGTAAATGGAAATGATTCTTTTTGATGCATCATTTGAACCATCTTTGCACCATTTTCCAAACCTTTGTTGTAGAAATCTTGCTGAAAAGTTGAATGTTCATTAAAGCGATGCATCCAAAAACCTTTGAAGTACACTGCGTTTAAAAGAACCATCACAGTGCTTGGGTCAAGCGAGTCGAGAAGTTGAGGTATCATTCCATTGGTTTTTTCTTTTACCCAATCATTGGCTTGCTGGACAGCTTTCCCAGATTCGTTTTGAAAGTCAACTTCTAGAATCATAGCTTTAAAGGACTCCGATAAAAGGTTTTTGAAATCCTCCTTAATAGAGAAACCTTTCTGACCGAACACCACATTGGCATTGCTCAAAGTGTAAGACTCCGGTTCTTTTTCTAAGGCTGACATTAAAAGCTGAAAACAGACCTTGACTTTATCGTCAGCTATTTTAGCAATTTCAAATCCAAGAACTTGTCTCATTTCAGACGCTGTGCTTCCACTTGTTCCACAGAACAACATCGATAAAGCACTTGATAGACTTAAAGGTGAATAAAACATATTTTTCTTTTCTTTAGCAAGCTCTTGATAGAGACGAAGTCCTAAGTCGTTGATTGCACTTGAAAGAGCTAGAATGTCTTCGAATTCTCCCCTCATAGAATCCTACAGAAAATTAAATGGTTATTTTCTAACATACTTATAAACAAAAGTTACCTATAGAATTAAACTTATAACTAACCGAGTTATAATTTGGATCCTATAGGAGTCTAGCAAATATTTCCGACACCTTCAAAACTGTCTCGGACTCAACAGTCCTGCTCAACACACGGCAGTCTGGCCAGAAATAAAGATTATACATTCGAAATTAATTTCAAATTATAAATAGAAACTATATTAAAATAAGATTTACCATTAAGCTGTTTTCCGGATCATTAAAAATTTATAAACGTTAAGTTTTATCGAAAATTGTTGTACAAGAATATCACATTATTCTAAATAGATACAATTATTATATCGACTAAGAATTATAAATCAAATTAATGAATTAAGAAAAAATAAATAACCAAGAGATATTATTTCATTTAAATTTTTTATTGGTTACAAATAATACACGTATTTACAGTGGATAAAAATTTGAAACATAACGTAATTGATAACAAAAATAAACTAAAATATATTTATCAAAAATATAATCATTAGTAAAATTTCTATTAAGAATCATATCAAATAGAATTTATTAATAATAAAATAGAGCTCGATGAAAGAACAAGGCACGTTTAGATTCACAATAGTTGGCGACAGCGTATTATAATTAAGGCGATAAGTTACACAATAATAATTAAGGCAAAATTAATAAAGGTTTTTGAAGTCTTCCCTCACAATGTTCATCCAATAAGAGGGAACTGATGATACCGTTCTTGGATTAATTGAAGCAACTATATTGCCCTAAGTGATAATTTTTTTTAATTGGTCACCTCTGTTTTTTGCATCAAAAATCTCATTTGTGATTTCATTTCAGAGCCATTTGCAAATAAGCAGTTAAGTGCTCGCTTTTTTCAAACATTAAGGCTGCAACTGCTCACTACAGTTCGTCAACTCTACCCAAAAACAAAATCATATTTGTTACAGTGTTTTGAATTAAAAACAAGAACGGATGATCAACTATAAACTCTGGCACGGGCACACTTTTACGAGGGGCACATCGCGACATAACGATAGCTGTAGCAGCTGCAGCTTCACTTCCTTCTTCATTCACTTCGATTACTGCTTTGTGGATTATTTCGCTTACGAAAATACCTCGGGAATCAGTAATACCATCGAAGTTAGCACCAGGGACAAAGATTTCGGTTACACCCAAATTCTGAAAATTCTTTGGCATCGATTTGGAATATTCCAAACGAAACTTAGGCAGAGCAACATTAACATTTTGTTTGTACATCTTGATCATCAGATTCAAAATAAAATCTGAAGATACTTCATTCTCTAACTTATGCAAGCCGTTAAGGTCACTGGGTAACAAAATCAACATTGATATTTCATCGCCTTTATATGGCAACTGAATAGCTTTGTATGTTCCGTTATCAGTGAACAGAAACGGTTTTTTTAAATTCATCATTTGAACTTCTTTTGCATTTTCCGCCAAGCCTTTATTGTAAAATGTTTGAGGTTTAGTTGCCTCTTTTCTGAACTGATTCTGCCAAAAGCCTTTGAAGTAAATAGCATTCAATAGCACCATCACAGTGTCTGGATAAAGACTACTCAAGAGTTGAGGAATCATTCCATTGGTTCTCTCTTTAACCCAATCATTTACTTGTTGAAGAACTTTTGTAGTTTCTCTCGCAAAGTCAACCTCGAGTGTCAGAGCTTTGAAGGATTCCAGCAACACATCTTTAAATTCCTGTTTCACAGAGAAATCCTTTTGACTCAACACCACGTTAGCACAGGACAGTGTATATGAGCCAGGAGCTTTTCCCAGAGATGCTAATAAGAGTTGAAAATAGTGCTTGATCTTATCGTCCGAGATGTCAGCTACTTCAAAACCAAGAACTTGACGCATTTCTTTAGCCGTGCTTCCTTTTGTACCACAAAATAACATCGACAAAGCACTTGACAGGCTCAGCGGTGAAAAGAATATGTTCTTCTCTTTCTTTACAAGCTCTTGATAAAGAAGAAAACCTAAATGGTTTATTGCTCTTGAAAGAGCCAGAATATCACTAGATTCACGGTCCTTTGAATCCTAAATAGCAACATAAAAGTGCTTTCAGTTTATCTTATTTATTTAAAAATGCATGATACAAATGAATACATAACAATTGACAAAGAAGATAAGTGAGAAAAAAAATAGAGGAACTCTTTCTAGATGCATCCTTATAATTTTAATTTCAAAAATATTTATGTATTTACTAAACATTTTTTAAAATAAATTTTACTTTGAATGTACCCAACATGAATAAAGTATAAAATGAAGCAGAACATAAAACTGCATTTCTTTAAAAACTTCTTATGAAAAAGAGGAATTCATGAAATCTTCATGAAGAATTCATGAAGTTGAACTTATTTTAGAAAAATAGTGAAATATTCATGAAGTCTTCATGAAAAGGATACATTAAATTTTCTATGTGATCTTCAAAGAAATTATTTTTTTTCTGAGAGTTTTTATTTTTTAATCAATGATCAGTTTTAGAAAATTTAAATTATTATTATTACTGTGTCGATCTACCAGAGTTAATAAGTTCACATCAGTAAAAAAGAATTACGCTCGAAAAATGAAATCGTAATTGCAATAATGAATAATAAAAAATGTCCCATTAAATCTCTTTTCTTAAGCTTTAGAAACAAAAAAGAGGAAATTAAACTAACATGGCCAAGAAGAAACAGCATGCTCCGACCGAAATTTTGATAAGAACAAATTTATTTTTATAGAAGAAAAAGCATCGAAGAACAATTGACTCAAAAATTCGACAAAGAACACAGCTAAAATCTTTTTTAAACTTTAAAAAAATCAAAGCCCTAAATGTTTACATTCAAAACCAAGTTTTTTGGGGAAATCTTTTTTTTAATTTTTATTTTAGTTCAACCAGCACCAATTTTTGGCAAAAAAAAAATTGTTCCTGAATTAAGATATACAAATATGTATAATAATATAAATGGAAGATGGAGCAAAATGAAAAAAAAAGAAAAAAAAAAAAAAGAAAATTATTTTACAAACACAAATAAGTTTATTACATAAGTTTCTACAATATAATTTTTCTACAATACTTCAAAACTAGATAATTTTCGAAAAATAAACATTTTAACTTGTGTTTTCTTCTTTTTGTATTCTGACAATATAAAAATTCCATATCAACATATTATTGTTAGATATTAAAATCTATTGAGCTCATAAGAAATAAAATTACGGTAGCCTTAAAAAAGTATAGTAAGAAATCTATTTTGTACTATAAAACAAATTTTTTCGTGGATTTTAAGTTTATTTAATAATTTACAGAGCCCATTTTTATCAATAAAAACAACAGCTTTTTAGTAAGGGTTTGACAGTTTATAAACCTAAGCCCCAAACCTTATTCAAATTTTTCTTATAAATTATAAAATGATGCAATTAATGAAGGCAAATAAAAGCAGAAAAGACAGTTGGTCAATATCGTTTATTCAAATCAATTACCGAGCAAATTAAATGTTGCGAGCTTTCAAAAAATCACATGACAGACAAAACAGAAAAAAAAGAAACAAAGCAATGTTTCTGAAGCTTGAATGTAAGCATTGGTTTCTATGAGTCAGCTCACGCATGACATTTCACAACAACATAAAATGCAATGATTTTCGCGATGTCATCACTATGGGGAAAAAGTGACATTCCACTACAATATAAAAGGCAATTTTTTTCGCGATGTCATCGCTATGGGGGAAAAAATAGCAAACCTTAATTTCTTCATTAAATGGAAATCAAGGGATAAACAAATAAAATAGCATCGTACTTAAAATTTAAGAGAGACGACAAAAAAAAAGTAACATAAAAAAGCTTTTTTATTTTTATTTCAAAAGGCGTCTAAATTAATACTATGTTTAAAAGCATTTCATAAATACGGATATATTTTATGCTTCTTTGTACTAGTATCATGCAATCACGACTCACGAGACAATAGAAGTCTGAACGGAATATGTTTATTACATCAGTGTACTTCCTGTTTTATTATTGTATATTGTACCTTAATTCAAAAAGTTTAGGATAAATAAATAAAAAAAAATTGTGGTTAATACTTTTTGAAATATTTCAAATCTAAAGTTTTGTTTTTTCGGTCAACAATGTGTTGACGTATCATGTAAAAATCATTAATTAAATATTCAATTCTTAATATTCCACACTTAAAGATTTAGGTGTTTTGCAAAATCAAGTTTTTGTAGAGTAGAAAATGAAATTTTTCTCAGCATGCATTTTAACGTGATTTCGTAAACAGCAAATAAGCATGATTCAAACATATGTAAATAATAATAAACTTCGTTTTATATTAAGCATAAAAGCATTGCACTATCAGTTTTATTAATTAGAAAATCAATTCTTTGCCTTGGAATAAAGTTATCGAAAATTAATTCAATAACCGGGAAACTTACAAATAGGGGTTGCTGCATGACACAATTTTTTCTTCCTTCTTTCATTTTTTTTTTTAAAAAGTTTTATATTATTTAATTATTATTATTTTTTTCCCCAGCAGAGTCTAATTCTCAATATACTTATATTTATTTTGTATAGTTTGTATAAAAAAGTTTCCTATAGCTAAAAAAGAGGAATAGATGTCCCTGTTCTTCATTTGATTAAAATTATTATAAAAATAATAAAATTAAAAATTTTTCGCAGCAACTTATAATAATAATAAATCGTAATGTACAAGTAAGGGTTGCTCTAGGGCATCTTATTTATACTTTATCAAAAATAGGGAAGGCCGTAGAATAATTAATCAGAAATTTAATTTTTGAATTAATATAATTTAAAAATACAAAATAAGATTTTATATTATAATCAGTTTTAAAAATAGTTCCAAATATAATTTTTATAAAAATTGTTGATTAGTATTATCATTTTACACGCAATTCGGACTTCAAATATTTATCATATGGTTATACTTAAATCATTCTTTAAGTTTCATACAAAACAAAACATACATCAAACGAGTTTTAATTTATTTTCAACAAAACTCGTGCAAAACATGTAATTATTAAAAAACTACAGTGCGTCTAATAATTTGGTTTTATTATTATAATATACTAATGTAATACCTGATGTAATGAATATTCTATATTCAGGGGTCTGTCCAGGGCAAATTTACTACCGTTTAGCGGTACCTTCACAAATTCACCGTTCGATAAAACGATACTTTCCCAAATTCAACTTTATGAAAAACGGTACAACGTTCAAAATTGTCTGAGTATGTTAATATTAAAAATCTGCCCTTTTATCTCAGTATACTGTTATTTCGATATGCTAAGTGTGCTGAGTACTTGGTAAAATACTAATTAAAATGATATTGGGTGTACGCTGTGTTGATTTTTCAATTTTCACAAATTATTTCTAAAGTTTTAAAAAATAAGTACATTTTAAAAAACCTAGACAGACCCCTCATATTTATATAATATATCGTCTAATTTAAACAATTGATACACAAACGTAAACAAGTGCAAACCGGTTTCATTGGGTAAAAACAATAAAGCTGTATACTATCTTCTGATAATTAAGATTTTACATAGAATGTTACAGTTCGTCTAATAATTTAGCCAGGGATTGTGTATGCGTATATATATATGGGTGATTCTCACGAAATATGACAATTCGGATCAAAAAATTTCTTTAAATTTAAAGTTGTCAAAATGATTTAAAATTTTTTTTTGTATACTTCTTTAGTTACACTTATTAATATCTTACAGACAGCAGTGTAGTTTATTGACATTTGCTCGGGAAAAAAAAAAATAAAATAGAAATTCACCAAATCTTGAATGCCGGAAAAATGACATATTATCTAAAAGTTTAAAAAACAGTCATTTTAAGTTAATAGTAAGTAACTCAACTTAAGCCTTTATGTTAGATGGACCATAAATTGCTTAAATTAATTCTTTTTATCCACTGTAGAAAGAATCAAAAAATTGTTTGCTGATATGTACAGAATAAAATTGTGGATAATAATCAATCATTTAATAAATAAATAACTTTGATTACATCCAAGCATATTATAATCATACATAAACTTGGTATTGGGTTAATATTTGCTTTCCCTCCTTACAGTATTAGCAGTTAAAAAAAATTTCTGGTAACACTTCAATGTCCTGGCATTCATAAGCCAGGAAAATGACAAATTCGCCATTTTATAGCACATAACTTCACTTTAATGAAATATTTTGGCCTAAGACGTTTATATTCTGTAGCAAACAACAGGATTTCTTAAAATAACTCAGATAAATCTATGTAGTTTTAGTTTATGTTATTAATGGTTTCAACACGCCAGGAAAATGACAACACAAAAACCTACTCACATTGAAAAATTTTTTGAAATAGATTTTGAACCAGAAAATTGGTTCTTTATTCATGCAACAAGACATGTTCAGATAGTAGGGGATCCAATCAATCTATTAACACAGGATATTGATTGCTGGCTCTATCTATTTTGGTTATAAACCACTAAATAGAAGTAGTCAGAAAAATGACAGATTTTCTTGAGACAAACAAATTATTGACAGAAAAAATTAATTTCAACGAAGTTTTTCTAAATAATACCCTCTACGTATATTCTAGAAATGCTTACACCAATTGAGATAAAAAAATTCAGATATTGAAAAATTTATAGGAAGTTTTGAAGTTAGTTATTATTGGAAACATTGTTTAGGACATGCCAGGAAAATGACATTTTGAAGTTCAATTAAATTTTTTAAGAATACAAAACAGTCAATGCTAGTACAGAGTTATTTTAAAATGCTAACTTAAACGTGTATATATATATATTGTATATATATATATATATATATATATATATATATATATATATATATATATATATATATATATATATATATATATATATATATATATATATATATATATATATATATATATATTATGGAAACATGATTTGAATATAAAATTCACAGAGAAAACTAGTATATCATGTTAAAAAAAAAAAAAAAAATTATAAAATTCGTATTACAGAAAGAAAAAAAAAATACGCAAGTAGGGAGAGATTGAGGGCTGAGATGAGTTTTTTGTTTAATAATTACGTTTTAATAATACAAGATCAACAAGGAATGTAAAACAGAAAGTGCTTAATACACAAACTTTAAAATTAATATGAAATAGGAGATTAATACAAATAACTGTAAGCTTTCTAAAAACCATTGCTAAAATGTAGCAAATATTAAAAATAAAACTTTATCCTAAATGATATCATTTCTGGTATTTGAATTGCATTTAGATAAGAAATAGTAGATAAGAAAAGAACAAAGACTTAAATTATACTAAAGTGAGAAAATATCAGTAAATAATATGCTTATTTATCTTATCTTTTCCAAGGGATGATCTAAGGGATGATTTTCTATTAATTATTAATTTATGATTAACCTACATCTTACATAACTACAACTAAAAAATTTAATGACTCATTTTACGTGATAATATTATAATATATTTATGTGTAATTCAGAAACAAAAAAAATCAATTATTACAAATATAAAATTTTATAGAAATAAATTATTAATTTAGAGTAATAGAAGCGAAGGTTTTCTGCATTTAAATTAAGTTTTCACTAACTATTTCAAATACTAAATACTGGTCAATGGAAATATATTTTTTATTTACAATAGCATTTTAATTAGCATAGAAGGTTCATACCTTGTACTGTAAATTTAATAAAATACTATTATTAATAATTTCAAAAATAAAATTGGGTCTCAAATAATTTCATTTTCACTAAATGAAATACACCTTAGAATTTAGATGATAATAAAGATTTATATAGGTATATACAATAGTGAGTATAATATTACTTTCTATTGCTTATGATGTTAGCCATTTCCAAGATTTGAAATGCATTTCGAAGAGTAATAATAGATGTTAAAATAATATTAACATTATACACATTTATTAGTATAGAGATAAGAATTCATCAACATTCACTTTACCTAAACTCTGAAAACAAAGAGCATTTTGCACTAAACACTTATAACACTAAACACTCTATAACAGTGATTATTTCACACTTTTTTGCTTAAAATTTTTAGAAGTAGTAATCACTTTCTTTAAATCAATCACTTTGATTAAATCTTTCTTTCCAAATTCTCATTTTTATCATGAAAATAGATAAATGCCAATCTCACATGAAATGTATTATATATTTATTGCAGTTTTATTTCTCAATTAGTAAAATATTACTGAAAATTTTCACCTGATAAAAGCAGAATTTCACCTAAATTTTGAAAAATAAATTCAAAAAACACACACAATCATGAATTGTCAAGGGAAAAATGATGAATGGGTAAGACTTAAAAGGCAAAGAGGGAGGCAGACATGCACAGATTAAATGTTTCTCTCCCATCAAAGGCATCTAGACAGGCTTTATAGCACCCTCAGACAGAGTTAGTTTTTGCACTTTCCTGCAATTATGATGTCCGATTTTTTAAAGGGGCCTTTCAAAACTATTTTTTTTTTAAAATTTTAGAATATAACAATTAAATCCCACCGCACTTGGCATTGAATTTTTAAATATTACATCGAATAAGTTTTTGTTCAGTAAGTTACCAATTTGTGAAAATAGGCTTTAAAATACCCTGCGTGCAAAGAAAACTGCAATAACAATAAACAATCTCTTCAATTTTTGGGTAAAAATATGATGAAGTTTGTTCAAACTAGGGATATTTAAAAAATAAAAACATTTTATTCTGAAATTCATTTCTAAATATTTTTCATTAATTTGGTTTGTCTTCTGTTGTACATACTAATACAGGGATAATTTCAACTTTTCCACAGATAAGTTTCACGTTTTTAATATGCTCCTAATTAAAGTTTCGTTGACTCACTTTATGACATTGTTTAAAAAAAATTATATCCGCATTAGAAAATTTAGCAAATAACTTACTTGGGAATCCATGATCTTTTATTTCAACGACACGGCAGAAAAACTCTTGTTATTTTAACTCTAAAGATTGCAGAAAAACAAGAAATATTTCTGCCTTTATTTATATGCAATGAATACTCCTGTCATCTGCATGAACACCTCCAGACCCAAGATTATTTTGTTACCATAACAACAGTTTCGTAATGGGTTGTCTTAAATATTTGTAGTTGCCAATTTACAAATGTAAAGAATCCTATTAAATAAAATTATAAGAAAAGAGCATTTATTTGTAAAGTATTTATATATATATATAATTGTTTTAAAAATGTTTTAAAATTCAATTGAACTAAATTATTTTAAGCTATGAGTTGTCATAGCAACGATTTACAGAAGTTTATTTTATTTTGACATCTCAACTCAACATTTGGTGCTCTCTGTCAAAATATTTACTAAATTTTCGTCTATTCATTGAGTCAAGTTAAATAAAATGACAATGGTAAGAAAATCTGGAATGATCAAATAATATTTAGGATAGATATTAAATATAACCACAAATAACAATTTACAGATGAATAGAGAATGATTTAAGACTATTATTTTTCTTCAACGACTTTTTTTTTGGCAGATGTACCGGCTTCAACACTCTCTAATATAAAAATCTCTTTGTCATCGATTTTAACAAAGAAATAACTTTTTTTCTTCTGAAATTATTAAAATTTTTAAGCCTTGTTGACCTAATATTTACTTTAATTCCAATTATCATTGTAAATTTTGTTAAATCTTTTATGATTGGTACCCAGGTGTTCCGGTCTTGTCTATGGATAATCGGTAGTTTTTTTCCTTCCTAATTTTTAATGTTCTAATATTAGGAAACTTATAAAAATTAATCATCAAAAAATAAACTGTTGCATTTTGCACTCCAATATATATGTTATTCAAAAAGTTTTCCTGCCTGTAGTGATAGGATTCAAATCGTTCAAGAACCAGTATGATTTTTGCGATAAGTTTAGAATCGAAAAATTAGTGTAGAAATCCTTGAAAATTTAAAAAAATTTTAAGAACTTGGAAAGTAGGAAATTTTTCTGGATTATATATTTTTCTAATATATTTTTAAATAACTCCATACAAAGTACCAAAGTACCATCTCTAACTTAAAAGCCTGTAACGAAATTAATTTATTTGAAATAATTCCTAAAATATTGACCACGACTTTCTCTACCCAAAATATATGTACACCTTAAATTTTAATTTATATCTTCATGGAATTTTCATTCCACTTCCAGTAACATGTTTTCTGGTAATTTTTTGTTCTCAGCAGGTTGCTTACTGTTAAAATTTGATTAACTATACTTTTTTTATATTTGCTTATTTTAATTTACTTATGCCAGTTTCCTGTAATAAAGCAAGGTATAGTGTGTTTGAAAAGTCATGGTGTTTTTTTGACCGGTCAATCATCAAAAGTACACCATGACTTTGACTAGAATTTCTCTCTCTCTATATGTATCTCTTTTGTCATCTGTTGGCCAACTATAATCACTAAGACTCCAAATGGATTTTAAACTTGCAAAATTTAAAAAAAAAAACATGTAGAGTCTTTCCCTGTGGTGGTTTACAAGTTAGACCATTTGAGTTCGTCCCCTAGAGTGAAATATATTTTTTTAGTTTCTCGTCGGCTGTTGCCAGGAGGCTTTCAAGATGACTAGTATTCTGTTCCATATGGGGGAGATTTCTGCATCGGGATCTTTTATCGTGTGGCAGAATAATCGCTTTTTGGAAACTTTTAAGTCATGGAAACTC
This sequence comes from Parasteatoda lunata, assembly GCA_949128135.1. Lineage (NCBI taxonomy): Eukaryota > Metazoa > Arthropoda > Arachnida > Araneae > Theridiidae > Parasteatoda > Parasteatoda lunata. Next base: position 103,719,756 of record OX421970.1, read on the forward strand.
CCGGGCAGTGTCCCCGCGAGAAACTAAAAAAAAAAAAAAATCACAAAAAGGGACCAACTAGAAAGGTATAACTCGTAGCCACCCCCGTGCAAAAATCTGCATGTTTTTTTTAAAAAAATTTGCAATTTGACACCTTGGCGATTGTAGTTGGCGTGACAGATCACGCTATACAGAAATATCCCCACGATATGTCTGGAAATCTTCCCTGCAAATTAAAAGTAATGCAAATTTAAAGAAAAAAACGTGTAGATGTTTGTCCGGGGCTGGCTACGAGTTATACCTTTGGAGTTGGTCCCCTTCTATGATGTTATTTTAGTTTTATGCGTTCAGTTGCAGGTAAGTGTCCCAGACCTGGCGATTATTCTGCTACTGATTACTATGTGGAAATCTCCCCGTTATGTCAAAATACTTGGTAGGTTTTTTTACAGGGTTGCGACAGACTACTAAAATGCGACTATTTGCTACTATTTTGAAAAGGCTAGATTAGCAACTATTTTCAAGAATAGGCGACTATTGGGAGACTTTTACTCTTAGCAAAGTTTTTTCGTAAAAATGAACGTTACTTTTCAGAAGGTTAATAAAAGAAAGCAAACTTTAATACAATCATTTATGTCCAAAAAGCCAAAAATTTAAATTTCCATTGGATTTAATAGAGTACTTGTTATATTTTCTCTCCGAGGGGCAGTTTTGTTATTTTTAATTGTTATTTTCCTTTTATTAACATTCATATTTTATTGTAATTCCACTTTTATTTATGTACCTATTTTCTAATATGTATATCTTTTATAATTGTAAAACTTTTTTTTATTGAATCATATTTAGGACTGGGCTATAAATCGATGTATCACAAAGTATTGATATAACGCATATATCGGTAGGCCGATATATTGACTTTCGTTTTAGGCGAGGCATCCGATATCTTATTTGAGCCTCTGGAATAAGACTACAATAGTGGTTTAGCGATTTAATATGCAAGGGTCCTTGACTATGCTAACGCTGTTACCGCACTGACGAAGATGATTTTGATTTTGTCTAGCTGCAGAGAGGTAGATAGCGTTTAGCTATAAAGACTATGTTAGTTTCGTGATGTAGAATGACGAAGAGCGAATTGAATCAGAACTCCCGGTTTCGTGCGAGGATCAGCGTTGTAATATAGAACGCAATGTATAGTTTCTTTATATTAATTTTTGTCTTTGGGATTTTGCGTTTTTTGAAAATTATTTTCAATAAGACTTGAGTCATTTTGCAATCGTTGTGCATTTTATTTCGTCGGGAATAATTGTGGGGTTTTTTGTAAATTATTTGCAGTGAGACTTTTGCTTCTTAGCGATAATTTCGTTCTGCATTATTTCATACCATTTTTTTTTTTGTCTGGATTTAACAATTTTTGTCAATTATTTTTAGTAGACCTACTGTTAATTTGTGATTGCTGCACAATCGCTGTTATCTTAAATTTTCGTTCTGAACTCAATTCATCAATGAAAAGAAAATACAAATAGAAAAAATGATTCTTCATTGAATTTTTTCAATTAGATTTTCATTTTAAGCGATACAATTTAATAGAGGTATTTTGTATTTAACTTTGTTATAAAAAGTTAGTTTTTTTAAATTTATTAAATGTAGGTAAGAATAACAATTTGATTATTTTTAAACCAATAAATGTTCAGCCATTTTTAATTAGAAAAAAAAAATAAAGAGAAAGCTTACCTTTATTTAATTTGCATTTATTTTTGAGAAGATGAAAACAAAGTTTTAAAAGTATTTGGCTATTAGTTAAAACAAATAATTTTTTTAAAATTAAATAAAGAGGTCAGTAATGTTTTAATGCTTTTAAATAATTTAATGTTAGTACTTAAAGTATTTTTTTAAAAAAATTTATTAAAATTATTTCAATACTTATTTGTTTTATAATTTGTTAGATAGTCAGTATCAGTTTTTAAAAAAATAAATCTTTAGTCGATTTTATTTTCAAAAAAGAAAATAATAATAAATAAGTAAAAATATTTTTAAATTTATTAAGTACAGAATTTGATCATTAGTTAATACTACTTTTTATTATTTTAAATAATTAAATAAAAGAGGGTCTAATGATGTTTCAAAAAAATATTTTTTTTTTCAGCAAATAATTAAAAAAAAATTTTTTTTTTATAAAGTTAACATTTCTTTGGTTTGTTTTCTACTTTCGTTTTTTTTATATATTTTTTTTAAAAATTTTTAATGCATGTATGGAAATATTTTGTTGCAGTATTATCATTTTTAATTTAAGAAAAATGAAATAAAGCTTGGGTTTGCTTTTACTTTGACTTCTTTATTATTTTAATTGAAAAAATTAAGCAATGATATTGATGTCATAGTAGAATATGTTTAGAATTAATATTTTCTTTTGAAATAGATTTATTCCTTTTTATTTATTTTTGATTGATTTAAAGATTTCCCATTGGTAAATTTTGAACATATGCTAAATCGCGGTGTCTAACTGATGATGTATCACGATTTAAAAGTTCTGGCATCACCCAGTCCTAATCATAGTATTTGACAATTAAGCTATAATTTTAGTTATTTGGCTACTATTTTTGATAAAGTTTTGTTCCTGTTCAGGCAACTATTTTCATAGCTTTAGGCAACTATTTTCATGCTTGAGGCTACTAAAAGCAACTATTTTTGTTCATTTTTTACTGTGGCAACCCTGTTTTTATGATTTATAGGCAGATCTAAAAAAAACTATCGTAGAGGGAGAATAATTAAAATGGGTTAACTTATAACCATTTCCTGGCTAACCAGGAAACTCCTGCTATTACAAAATACATTTTGGCTCCTTGGTGGTGGTGGTTAGAGGTATACTGTTATGGAAATATCTACTCAAATGGAAATAAAAAAGTTCACCAGAAAGAAAAGCATGTGTAATTTTTCTAATGATTTCAATGTAGATCTGAACCTGTCAGTAACTTCAGGGCTGGTACTTTTGTTGGGACAATGGAAAAAAAAAAGGTGCAAATTTCTGATTGTGAATAATGTAGCATTGAATTTTTTAAAATTAAGGATTAACAATATAAAGTATTTTAGTTATTTATATGATTATTATTTTATAAGCTGTAAATATAAGAAGCTTGTAGTGTCCAATTCTTTTAATATTTTGTAAGTTTTATATTTTTAAAATTAGTAAATTTAATAAAAATGTGAAATTGTTGCGATAATTTTTTTCAGATTCCATTTAGATTTTTAAACTATTTAATTTTGACAGAAATTAGTCAACTCATATTGAGAAATAATAAGATTTCTTTTAATCACTTAAAAAACAATGTGTTTTTTTCTACAATACAGAAGGACAGAAAAACTACTGGTATAGCTCTAGTTTCTGTTCATAGTTTTTGTATTAAATTTTTTTGTTAGCAATATTAGCAAAGGAAAAACCATCCACTATCACTCAACTATTTATTAAATATAACTATATTCAACAAATATTTATCAAAAAGTATATAATTTTTTTATTTTATTAATTTTAAAAACTGCGCCTGTATGTTGTCTTTCCATGTATGTCCATCTTTTGCAAGCTCTATTTTTGCCACTTGCGCAAAAGCGTATTTTTGTTGCGGAGAAAAAATCGTGGTAATGGTTTTCACGAATAGCAAAAATTTGCCAACCATATATAAATTTACTTTATTACTTAACAATTTAATTAGTGAAAGACTGCATTACTAATAAAAAAAATTTTAGTTTGAAGAAAGTTTTAATTACTTATCATTTGTAACTTTATGTTATTTAATATCTTTTGTAACCGACCTAGAAACCGATTTTTTAACCTAGTGCCTGGCGCAGTATAGCCATTTCTGGCTCTTGCGCCAATAAAACCCAACCAACCAACCATCTTTTGTAACTTCATGACCATTTGCAAATTCAAGTCTAATGAGAATGCAGAATTGCCTAATAAGCATTATTAGTTCCTCCGTTAGTTTTTTATTGGTAAAAAGGTTTACTAATGAAAAAATATATGCAGAAATTATTTTTATAGATCAAAATTTCTAAGCAATCAGTTTTTCATTTGAAAAAAGTTTTTTGTAAAGTTAAATTTCTGTTGTCAAACTCAATAGTACAACTGTTGGGAATCGTGCTTATTATTCAGATAAGTTATCTTATATCTCTTAAATAAATTCACTTTTCTTATTTTTTATTTTTTCTGAACACAATTTTAAGTATTGTTTCTAAAAACACGATATCTAAAAAAAATATGATGAAAGAAAATGCAAAATTAGTGGTATATTACATATTAAGAATAGTTCTTGAAAAGGGTGAATTGATATCTGAATGTTTATAATACATTAATATTTCAAGATCAACAAATATATCACTTTCGTTTCTTACCAATGTATAAGTCAATATCCTGATTTTCGTACAGTTTTAGAGGCTTAAAAAGTTGACCTATACTCCAGGATGTATGATGTTTGCCGCTGTTAAATCTTTTTGCACATAGAAACAAGCAAACTCGCTCTGTAACAGAATAAGTTGAATCTTTTTCCTGGCTTTGATTATTAATAAAAGTTGAGGCAAATATTCACATAGAAAACGAAACAATTAAGAGGCTCTGCCTATACTGTATTGTGCATTAGTTATAATAGATATTACTGGTATTGTGGTAATAGGTACCTATATTAATACAGGTAACTATTTTACTCTATTACTCTGTGGTACTCTATTTTATATAGCTTCAAATATATAAATATCCAAATATTATTTTTATGTTTATTTTGTGTGTTGAAAATATTTCTTTAATTAGTCTGGTCCCATCATCCTCCTTAAAGAAGGAACCGAGAACAGTCAAGGCAAGCAGCAGATTATCAGCAACATAAATGCATGCCAAGCGGTTGCTGAGGCAGTTCGCACAACTCTTGGGCCTAGGGGAATGGACAAACTGATTGTTGATAGTAGAGGTATGTATTGTGAAGCATTATTATAATTAATTATCGATTTAAGCTTATCTCTTCATTCAGAAAAAAAATGAGAATTTATCTTCTTAAATCTGTTACTGCTAATTATACCTTTAAATTAATTGCTCTAAACTAATTATTAATTTTAGTTTATAAAAAGTAAATGTTAAATAAAAGGAATTTTATGAGTCAATTGGATAAACCAAATTTAATTTTACATGTTCCGGTTTTTATTTTTTATGAACTAATGCATCAGGCAAACGGGTCATTCTTCTAAGAATAAACAGAATTCCGCTCTTTTTTGCCTCATTTTTATTATGAACTAAGACAATCTATAATTGCAAAAATTAGATATGCTAAACTGAGGGATCTTTCTTAAAAAGGCACCATTTTCCCCTTAAAAAGAGCAACAATCACAAAAAAAGCTATTGCTCTCAAATATTTGTATATCTTTTAAGACACTTCAAAATATACCTACAAAGTTATTAATTTTATCATTAAAAAATTTAATTTTTAAAAAGAAATAGTTTAACTTAAAAATAATTCCTAAGTTTAATTCTGACATTCTATAAATTAGTTTTAAAATGAGCGTAATTCTGGAATTTTAAAAATGTTCATGTTATAATGACTTATTAAAAATATTGGGATTTTTAAAAAAATATCAAAATGAATGAAAAAACGACAAGTAATGGTAATAATTGCCTAAAAAGCAAAATATTAATGTGGATTTAGAATTGCAGAGCTCTACCTGGAAATAATAAAGGGCAGGGTGCTTCCTCATAGAAAAAGGCACTTTGAGTTTTGAAAGTACACTCATTTCGCACAATTAACATTGTTTACCAGAATTTTCCTAAATTTATAGCTCACTGACTTCAAAATGTGACTTTCCATGATAATGATTCATATATCATAATAATTTAGGAATTTATTATTTTATCTAAAAATTTTTCTCATTAAAATTATTAATTTTTTTACAGCAAACAAAAATAAAAATGATTAATTAAAGAAAAATAATAAATCAATAATTAAATTAGAACAAAGGGGAAAGAGATTAATTGGTGAAATTTAGTCTGCTGATTTTTTCTCAAGACTGATTTCAGTCTCCTGGACTGAATTGTGGCACCCATGGCCACATTCACACATCACAAAACCAAGGACAACACACAGAGAAATATCCATGCCCTGAGCAGGATTTGAACCAATAGCCATTAGCTCCGCAGTCAGGCACGTTAATCGCTAGGCCACCTGGCTGGCTATTGAAATTTTACTAAGCAACTGCATTTTGAAATTACTGAAAGCAGAATTTCAAAATGTTTATAAAATGAAACTATTTTTTATTTAATATTTATTCCTTTGAAGTGTTAATTTTATTCTCGTTTAATTCACAATTGTGAAAACCTGCTTCAGACTTTTGGTTATTATATAAAGTCTAGCATTTTTCTAAACTGCTATAGAATATTTGACCAGACCACTAATAGTTTAATACATATTTTTTGTTTTTAAAAAAAAAAGTTAAATCGAAATCTCAGTTAATGTTTGTTTATTAACATTTTAATTATTGTTTTTCAGGTAAAACTGTTATATCTAATGATGGTGCAACCATCTTGAAAGAATTGGATGTTGTTCATCCCGCAGCTCGTACTCTAGTGGATATTGCTAAATCTCAAGATGCTGAAGTAAGTATATACTTTAAATTGCTCATCGCTATTTTCTGAAATCTATGAAAGGCTTAATTTGTATGTACGTTAGTGATGTGAATATGTGTGAATTCTCAATGCACACTCCTAAACATTTTACACTCCTAAATATTGAAGAAATTGTTATGAACCGTGTACAAAGTATAAAAATTTCATTAATAATAAATCATATTTATATTTATAGCTCTTATATGTTTGAACTTTTATTCACTTTTGATGGTCATAAGACTTATAATTTTATCGTAGTTAATAAAATTGTGATTATTGTTTCCATGTTTTTGAACTCTTTAACTCATTTTAGTGCAAAAGGTTTGCACCTATTAGTGGTGTCATTCATGTAGTTATTTTCTCATTCTTTCTTTAAATATTTATTGTTCAGCCTTTAAAATTTAGTATAAGTAAGGAATTAAAAAATTATTTTCATTGTTTGTAATTTAAGTTAAAGATGAATGAATATTCAAACTTGACTTGCCATTTTGGAAGTGTATAACCATTTCGAGATTTATACAATAAGAATTTCAATTCTAATAGAAGAAATCTTCTGTAAGAATTTCATTCCTTTCATATTTTTTTTATTAGTTAAGATTTGCAATGAAGACTGATTAAGTTTAAGAGCTGAATTATAGTTTCAGTGATTAAATATTACACTGCAGTTACCAAATTTATTGTTTATAAGAGCTAAATTACAATGAATCTTGATTAAAAATATATATCAAGGCATAATATTAAGTATTTAGAAACTGTTTACAGTTTTGTGTTTTTATTTTTAAAACTTGACTGATTACTTACAAAAGCTTTGAGAATTATGTTAATATTTCTAATCTAAATGTATGGTTACCCCTTTGTTCATTTGTAAATCATGGTTTCTAAAAAGCTAATTTGTACAAAATTTTCCAAGCAATTTAATTGCTAAGTGGAAGACTAACATTATTTTCCACTTTTTATGTATTTCAACTGTCCAACTATTAAATCTATGTTTGAAAACTTGTCAAAAAATTTGAAATGAAAAGAGTTATTGTTGAATTTAAAGTTATGCCACAGAACTTGATTTATTTTTATGAAATATTTACTTATGTAACATTCTTTTTATCTTTCTCCTATATAAGATTTATCATTTGTTTTATTTTGTAATTTCTTTCTCTATTTTTGTAATTAATAAATTCTTAGTAGTTACTTATCTCTTCCTTAATGTTTATTGCTACTTGCTTAAAAATGAATCTCTTCTACTACCTCTTCTTTTTTTCTCTTCTTTTGGTGTCTGTGCTTTTTTATGTTGCAAACAGAGGCCTGTATCTCTGTATGTGATAATGTTAACATGATAAATTGAGGTTGCACATCAAGATAAAAACTTATTTTAAGGTTTCTATTTCGGCCTTAAAGATGGGAAAAACTGTACACTTTGCATGATGTGTGTTCAGTTAAGCATTAAGAACTAAGATTCTCTTAGTTGTCTGTAAACTAAATAAGTTTGTCTATAAAATTTAGGGTCCTTTAAATATATTTTCCTTTTGCATAATTAAAACATAATTTTTATTACACAACTTCATTACACTCCGTCTCCAAAATTTTGATTTTTAAAGGTAACAACAGAATATTAACAAAAAGTCATTTTCATCTGATGTAAATGAAAATAGGAAATAAATGGATGCAAAATATTTATTTTATCATACCGATAAATAAAAAAAAAAAGAAAATGAATGATAGACTATCTTAAAGTTAAGCACAAGAGCTGAAATGACACCATTTAACAGTTTTAAAATAGTCTGGAATAGTGATCCCCATTTTTCTTAATATTGTTGAATATATGTTTTCTCATTGAATTAATTAGCTTCTGATACTTTTCTGGGGGGGGGGGGATATCATGCTTTTTCAATAAACTCTTGGAGTTCTACATCAGAGCTAGATGGTTTACCATTTCAAAATATTTGGCAGGTTAAAATGTCCCAAATGTTCTCAATTGAATTTAGGTCTGGACAAGCCAATTAAGTACCTGACAATTTGTTTATGAAATCCAATTTTTCGTCAGACATGGAGATTATATTGAGGCATTTCGTGTTGAAGTATGCAATCAGTTCTTCTCAAAAGCTCTTGAAAAGAGCATATGTAGCTTAGTGTGTTTTGATATTCAGATGTTTGTTTTCTTTTAAGAAAATGTAGGGATACTTGCCCTTTAAATCCAGATGTTTCCCAAACTCTTAAGAGATTTGCTTTCTTGCTATTAGCTGAAATTCTTTAGCAATTTTCGAAGATCATGCCAATATTAGCTCCATCCGCCAGATCATCCAAGCTCCATATTTCCAAGGATCGTCCAAACTCCATACCATTTATTGCCTTATGACATGTGTTTCTTTGACTAGTTCATTCTTGCCAGTTTACTTCATTTAGACATGGCTTGCAGCAATTTTTTTTTCAAAATGATATTTTTGCATTCTCCAATAGGTCTATAAAATGCTGTCCTTAGACACTGCTAGTGTTTTTTATTTGTCAAATTGACATGTTTTGCTTTAATACTAATTTCCAACTTTGTCTATCATTTTGAACACTTTTTGCATTTGGTCATCCTCTGGGTTTTCTGGTAAAATCATGTTTCTTCTTAACGTGATTTTTCACCTTGCTTTCAGCTAGTTAAGATGCTAGAAATTTCAGACACAAACTTTTTTAGAATTTTAACATAAAAATTTCAAAACTTCATGCTGTCATATGTCAGAGCTCTTGATTAGAAATATTCTGCCTGTGCTCATATTTATCAGAAAATATGTCACTTCATTCCTGAAATCCTAAGAAATTCATAAAGGGATTCAATTAAGACAGTCATTTTAAACAAAAATTTTAAAAATACAATATTGAATAATAAAATCAATTTTAATAAACAAACATTTCTTGACAACATTTAATTTCTGTTATAATTCAAGAATTTTTCTTTCATGTAGTGGTATATTTTTCAATAGTACAGTATTGGCGAATTTTGCTGCATGGTTAAATTTTTAAGACAGACTTCATTATGAGTTTTTTAATATTTTTTTTTTAATGGAATGTGAGAATCATTTCTTATACTCTTGAATTGTAAATATCAATTGATTTGAATGAATGTGTTTTTCATTTAAAAAAATTTATATTAGGTATTGATAGAATTTTATTTTGATCTGTTTTTAAAAGGTTGGTGATGGTACAACGACAGTCACTCTTCTGGCAGCAGAGGTTTTAAAGCAATGTAAACCCCTAATTGAAGATGGCATTCATCCTCAAATTATTATGAGGAGCTTACGCACTGCATTACAAATGGTAGGTTAATTTGATAGCAACCTCAATATGTAAAAATTTTTTACTTCTAAGTTTTTTTAAAAAATATATTTATTTTAAAATTTTATTATTGATGTAGTGCAAGATAGTTATGGCTTTCTAATTGTATAAGGTTGCTTTTATGTTTAAAAAAAATGTAACACTGAATTATTTTGCTGGAATTTGTTTTATTCTCTTGATGGATAGACATCAATCCGATTCCTGGCTTTTGCCAATCCTGTGTAGTTGGGGTGTCACTACAACAGTTAAAATTTTTTTTTACAGTTCTACATTGTTATGCAAATATAAGAGTATATCCCATAAACTATGCTAGAGTTTTTATGATATAATGGAAAGGAAATATAAAACTGAGCATGTTTTTGATTCTTAGTCTGCAAATGATTAGCTACTGAAGAACACAAATTTAAGTTTAGTTATCTGGGGCTAAATAATTAAGTGCTGAAGTGATAATTGTATTAAGAAATATTTAATAAAAAATATTTAATAAAAAATGACAATTGCTGGATTTTAAATTGGGAAATACTAGACAGTTTTTCTATGAATTTTTAATTAATTTTCAAAAATTCATTTTTAAGATTTCCAGATATATGGATATAACCTTAGAAAATTTGTATTTTGTCATTGTTTTAGAATGCTAAAAATTTATGGCCTGCAAAGTTTCGAAATTGTGTTCAAAATTATCTTTTACAAACTTTTAGTAAACTGTTAGTTTTATTGTCTTCAACAAAAGTATCTCACTGCTAGATACATACATCTAATCACATAATCTTATTTAGAAAAATTTACAACAGCTTTGCTTAAGTTTTTTTAATCTTATCAATTAACATCTTGGATTGTTAACAAGTTATTCTAACCATTGCAAGGTTTTGAGTGATTTTTATTTATTAAAATTTTTATTAATGGTTGAAATTTTTATAGCAAGCTACTTTTTTCGCTAGAAAATATTTTTGAAATTTGCAAACTTCTGTTTGTAGTTCATGTAAACATTTAGCAACTACGTTTTCATGAAAAATGGAAAATAAATTCATTTAAGTATGTTTTTGTTGGCATGATCAATAAGTGACAATGAGTGATCAAGAAGTTGACATTAGAAGCTTGATTTTTAAAATTTGTAGATAGATAATTGAAAAGATGTAAAAGACATATAAGCGTAAAAGCTAGACTATTTTTAATTGAGTTAACCTGAAGGCTCAAAAAACTTCATCTTTGGAAAGTGTTATTAAAAAAATAGCTTTAAAGTAATTTTTTTAAAACTTTTTTTAAAAATATATTAGAATATTTGAAAATTGAAAAAAGAAAAAAAAGCTGGATTGTCTGAAATTCAATTAACCAGAACTTATTTAGTTAAGCTCATTAAAAGGTTTTCTAAATTTTTAGTTATAAAAATTAGCTGTAAATTTTTAAAAAAACATTAATTTTCTTCTCAGTATGGAGTAAATTCCTTTGATATAAAATTTTGCTTACTTATAGTGCTTTGCTCTAATTAATATGTTTCTACAGTTTGTTTATTTTTGAGTTAGTTTTTTATTTTTGAATTTCATATGAATTGGTATTTAAGTGAATGTTAAATGTGCAAATATTCACCTTTTACTATTAATACTAGAATATTTAGTTTAAGTGTTTTATTCAATTTAAAGTTATTTGAAAATCTTAAAGTAATTAAGAAATTTTTTTAAAAAAAGTTATTCACTGTTAAATTATTATGAATTCTAAATATATTTTGTTAAACATTTTTTTAGGCTAAAGCTAAAGTAAATGAGTTATCTGTTAAAGTAGAGAAAGGAGACGAAAAGTAAGTTAAAATTTTTTTTATCTATAATAATTTTATATATTTTACAATTCTAATCTAATCGAACTTATCTGAGCTCTTTTCAGCTACTCTGTATCATAAAAAATTCTTATTCTGTAATGTACAACAACAAAAATTGAAAAAAAAAAGAAAAAAAAATAGTAAAAATCTGGCAATAGCTGCTACAAAATGTCTGACAAAACCACTTGATTAAAATGATATTGAGCATGTTAAAAGTTAATTTATTAACTCTCAAGGTTTAATAACACGCTATTAAAATAATTGGGATTTTGAAAATTGTGTTGTAATAACTCTTGAAAAATTGATAAACAAAATTATGTCCCTTTACAATGGAATTGTTTAAATTAACCCTTTCGCGTCTAACGGGTCACATACGTCCCAAACAAATTTCAAAAAAATCTTTTGGGACAGAAACGCTTCTCTCTAATGGGAGACTTTCCCACCAGTCTTGCCAATATTTTTGAAGGTATTTGCATTCACAAAACATATATAGTACTACCGTACATAATGCTGCTCTACTCAAGAGTTTATGTTACCAAAATTGTTCTGTTGTAAAAAAAAAACTCGTCGCGAAAGGGTTAAAGTGAGTTAAAAAAGTATTCAAGATTCAAATGCCAGATATTTGCATTCAAATCATCAGAATTTCATCTAGTTTACAGCTTTACCATAGCTATTTTTATTTCTGCTAAAACTTAATGTGTTTCATTTAATTATCATAACATTTAAAATTTTTTTATTTGGAAGTTAATAGCCAAGGATTTCAGAAATCCGAAGTAGGTTTTGTTTCAATACCTAAATAATCTTCAGTTCATCTATATTTAAATTCTTTCTTTTTATAACTTAATTGACTACAGTTTCTAGTTTTAATTGCTTTAAAGAGTAACTAATCTAATGAAAATCTGTGATATTTCGTTGTCTTATTGAAATAATTGAATAATTTTTTTTTTTATGAAGGAAACAACGGGCTTTGTTAGAGAAGTGTGCTATGACTACCTTGAGCTCCAAATTAATTGCCTCCCAGAAGGAGTTTTTTGCAAAGATTGTGGTTGATGCAGTAATGCAACTCGATGAGCTTCTTCCATTAAATATGATTGGTATTAAGAAAATTCAAGGTGGAGCTATGGAAGTAAGATACTCATCTTATCTTGAATATTTCTTTAAATGAAAAACTTGCAGCTTTAAAACCTATCCATTTGTTATTGATGTTTCAATTTGTTTTATTATTTGAATTAACTATTTTTTATCTGGAATTGTTTAATTTTTATTTATTTATTTTATAAATGATCTAATTAAAATTTCTGCAGTTGACGACTCCTTTGTATTTCGTGGAAGCATTTTGCATTTTCGCCTCGTTTTCTGCCTTTCTATGATGTGACTAAAATCTTCCGCATTTTGGAAATCTGCTCATTAAATTTTTCTTTCCTATTTTATGATTGCTTAAATACGTGTTATAGTATTAGAAAAATATCACATTAAAACTATCATATTTGTACGAAAATATCAGGATTTTTAAACCCATGTACAAATAAATCCAAACACTGTCTTGTAGGCAAAACGGTCAACAAAGCTACACAGATTTATGAGAGAATCCGCATATATTGTGTGTGCAAAGGTCTGTTATAGAAATGAAAGCATCTTTTTCAATTTATTTTTTAATTTTTGAAGTAAGAGGTTTTTCCGTAACCCTTTACATCAGTGCTGATGATGTCACATCTCTTATGGATAAGACATATGCCACCTATGCCACCTATGCCACCTTTCCAATTCAACTGACATGTGGGTGATTTGTCTCATTCTCATCAGTTTAAATTTTGACATGGTGATTGTAGCTTAACAAAGTTTGTCCTTTTTATGGGTACTGGTACTGTGATGCACTTCAGTAAATGCTCTTATCGATTTTTGGAATGTTTTCTTTTAAACGCTTTACTTATTTTTCTGGGAAATAAATGAAGCTTTTATTATTTTTATTGGAACTTTGTCAATTATTTGCAATAATTCAAGAATTCTTCTAGCGCAAGATTCTTTTTTTAATTTTTAAATTATTATTTTTTTTACCATGCAGAAAATCCACTGCAAGCTAAGCAGTCTGTTTATATTAGCAACATCTTCCAGCCAGTTCGCCATTCGGAAATCTAATTAAAAATTATAGAATTTTCAAAACTAAAATTTTTTCTTCATACCCGTTGAAAAAGCGATAAACGGGTAAGTTTTATTCAATGTAATTCAAACGTTAAAAAATACTAAAATGCCCTCTTTATTATTTGCATGCTGTAAAATTGAATAAGAAGTAGGATTTTAAAAAGTGTAGAAATTAGTAGTGATATTTACCTGATAAAATGATATATAAGACAATGTGGTAAATGAATGGGTGCGAATCAAACTTTTTACTAACCTGGAAATTTGTGTGTGTGTCATTATAGCATAGTATTAAAAATTACAGGATTTTAATAAATCATGTAAAAAGTTACAGTTTAATTTGTATTTTGAATAATTTGAACTCTTTCTTTTAGGAATCTATGATGATACCTGGAGTAGCTTTTAAAAAGACTTTCTCATACGCGGGATTTGAAATGCAGCGTAAAAAATATCTGAATCCAAAAATAGTGTGTCTAAATGTTGAATTAGAATTAAAGTCTGAGAAAGAAAATGCTGAAATCAGAGTGGAAAGCGCTCAGGTACATCTCATAACTTTTAATACATTTTTAATAATTGACATTTTAACGATTCTAAGATTTTTTAATATGCTAATGCTTTTCGCAGGAGTTTTTGATTAATTAGTGAATAGTCATTATTCATTAGTGCCCACTTTACTGATTTTTTTTAAAAAACAATTGAACAATGATTTTATGAAAAGTCTTTTCTTCTGAATCAAAAAATTCTCTTTGTTTTCGTATATATTTGAAAGTCTCTGAAAAAATTGCCGACTGGTCTTATATTGCTTGCTTGAGCATCTTTTTTAAAATTCTTTTTTAAAAAGGCAATTAAAGCTCACAGTTTTATAGCAGTAAATATTTATAACTACCAACTTCATTGCTTTTTTTTTCATCTTGATTTCTGATATTGAATCAGACTAACTCTTAGTTTAATAAAAAATTCTCTTCATTTTTGCATATTTCTTCATTTTTGCATATTTTAAAAAATGCCTGAAAAACTTCCAGTCAAATTTCTGGCTTGTAAATTAATTTGAACTAAATAATGGCATCAGCTTAAATTTTATTACTTTTATTGAGAATTTTCTATTTTTAAATTAAATCAAGACTATTTATTTTTTCATTGCTTTAATTCTTTTTAAAAATATATTAATCAATCACATCAATACAGGGTTGTACAGTTCTTCAATTGGTTTTTAGTTTTTTAAGAACTCTAAGAGACCTTGCAGTATGTTTTTCATTGAAATTCTTACAACTGATGTATTAATTTTAGTTGTGCTTTTATTTTGTCAAAATAATTGGTCAAAATGTCTCGTATCTTTTTAGTATTAGACAAGATCTTACTAAGTCAAACATGTTGCTTTGTCATATTTTGTTTTTCAATTTTATTATGTTTTAAAAAAAATAAACTTTTTTTTTAAAAAAAAAGTCAATACTTTTTGAAATATATTTAATAATTATTGCAATTATTTTTTGTTAAAAAAAAATCTCAAAGCAGACAATTCAATTATGTGGTCATGCATTGAGTAAAACAAAATTTATTCTTAACAAAACATGAAAAAAATATTTCTCACGAGAAAAATAATAGTATTTTTTTTAATGTGTGTTTTTATACATCAATGTAAATTCTTTACATAACACACTTAATTAAGTTTGTTTTTTAGTATTTTTTTGATAAATGAAGTTTTCTATTTTAATTAAATTCTTAACAATAAATTTAAAAAAATTATTAATATTTTAGTCGTATAAAGAAGGCAATTATTTTTGTCTTGTGAAAGTGTTTAAAATTGATGGATGATATTTAATCTCATGTTTTTCAGGAGTATCAAAATGTAGTTGATGCTGAATGGAATATTTTGTATAATAAATTAGCAAAAATTGTAGAAAGTGGAGCTAAAATAGTTCTTTCTAAACTGCCCATAGGAGATGTAGCTACACAATATTTTGCCGATAGGTATGAAATCTATTAGATCTTTGTTTTTAAAAATTGTTGCACGCAGTTTAAAGTACATGTATAAGCAGGGAAAAAATATCTTAATAAAAAAGTTTATTTCTAAAAGTTTTCCTTCGAGTTTTTTTTTTATATGGATTATTTACAAATATAATATTTTCTCAGAATGTAGCTCCATATCACATATGTCAGATTTTTGATTAATGAGAGCAGTTATGAGGTTCTTGGTTTTACATTTTTGTTCAAAAGTGTTAACACAAATATACTTATAATTTAAATTTAACCCATTTTTTGAAAGACTATTACTGTTGCTTTAATGTTTCAGTTCTTAATTTTATGCATTTTAAACTGCATAAAATCTTCTGCATTTTAGTATTTTTTTTTCCAATTTTGTAGTGAGTCTTCGGCAATTTTAAAAATTGGGTTTTGGTGTGCATTTTTTATCACATTACAGTTTGAATATTTTCTAAAGAATATAATGTCCTTTCTCTTGTATCTCCAATTCAAAATTCTTAACTAACATATTAGTTTTGTTTCCTTTTTTTTTTTGTACAAGGCTGAAAATGTTAAAAATATGAAATAGCTGTCTGCATGCACAATTTTATTTACCAAGACAATATAATTTGTGTCATTAAGGTAAATTTTTGTTTCAGGGATATGTTTTGTGCTGGACGGGTGCCTGAAGATGATTTAAAGAGAACTTTAAAAGCTTGTGGTGGTTCTATACTGTCAACTTGTTTTGATATCACAGACAATACTTTAGGAACTTGTGAGATCTTTGAAGAAGTGCAGATTGGTGGCGAGAGGTAATATCCTATTACCTAGTGTATTTTTTAAATAAATTGCTAACAATTGCTTCTTAACACTAAACATGCCAACACTTAATATTTACCTATTTCTACCATAGCTGGTCAAGTGACCGGACTTAGTTTCTTGATTGAATGTATGAAATAGGGATGTTAGGAAGGAAATAAACTAAAAAATCTCTATTATAATTAAGCAAAATTGCATATTGCCAATTTTTATGTGTTACAAACACAAAGAATAAGAATTATTAATTCATTGCTCAACACATTTTTTACATAAACAGGGTGTTTCCATTGCACATTTTTCACAAACATATTTCTTCTCATTATTATTATTTCTATTATTCTTATAACTATAAGAATATATAAGAATTATAATTATTATAATTGTTCTTATAATTAATATTATTTCTTCTAAGAACTTGTGCTCTCTTGATTGTTTCAACATTTTTCTGGATAAAAACTAACAGTTCAAGGGAAATGAAGTAAAGCTATCAAAATAAAATTTAAGCTATTTGCCAAGCATTTAGACAAAAATGACAATCTAAAATATTAGGTACTTTCTTGAAATTTGAATTCACAGTTATTTTAATTGAACTAACTACGCAACAGTCTTGGCAGTAATGTGCAACTAATTTGAATGCAATATGTTGAACACGCATTACATCGTAATTTCTGATGCGATAACTTTATAAAGCAATTAATTGTTTTTCCGGTTAAATTACCAGTTGTGGTAGAAATAGGTATACGACCAGTATTATTTGAAAACAGAAAGAAATCATAATAGAATATTAACAATATATAATTGTTAGAAAAAGTCATGAAGTCAAATGTGCAAGAACGATTAGATGATAATTAGATGATTTCGATGCAAAAGTTCTTAAACGGTCATTTGACTGGTTATGGTATGTTTAGTGTTAAAGACTTTTCTTTGTCCTCTCTCAGGGTTGCCACTCCACAGGGAAAACCTTGAAAATACAGGGAATTTAAAAATCATCTAAAATAGCAGGGAATTTTGTTTCTTATTTTCGTCTTTTAAAAAAGGGTAACCACTCAAAGTGCAATCTTTGGAATATTTAAGAATTATTTTTCAGCTGTATTAATCTAGTTCATTTACTATACCATTATTTGTTTTAAGGATGTTAATCTGTTCTTTTTTTCAGCAATTATTAATAATATAGATAGCCCAATACAGTTCATACAAGGGCACAGTGATTGTGTTTTCCTTCTTAATATATTGTGTATAATATGTACAGGGAAAAGACGGAATTTTTTTCCAGATTTGAGTGGCAGCCCTGTCTTAGTCTTTTTGTAAAATAAAGCTTTTAAGTGACAACTTTGTAATTTTTATAACCTTTGACTTTGTAATGCTTATTCATGACTGTTAGATTAAATTTTGTCTTATCTTAAGCTAGTGGATGCTAATTATTCAATTAGTATAAAATGTTAATATTAAGGTAATCCTCGGTTTTAAGAAAGTCGTGATTTAATTTTTTAATTCTTAATAACTTACATCAGGCAGTGTTGCATTGTTTGATCACATAAAATATGCTGAAATTCAAATGAGAAATGAAATTATTGTTGATTGAAGAATCTTGGCAAATGAGGTATTTTTTAAATCCTGCTATGATTTTTCTAATTTTTTAGCTATTTTATCTCTTTTTAGCAAGATGATGAAGATAATTTGAATCTAATCTTTCTGGTTTGACTCTCAGCCTGTGGCTCTTTTATTTTTCTTGATAAAAGAGCTTCGAAAAATACCTTTATTAAAAATTCATGAATTTAAGATAATTAAATTGAGCAAAGTTATATAAAAACTGCTCAATTAAAATTCAATATAAATCGTTTAATTAGGATTTGTATTAGGTACTGGATAAAATCTCTGTCAAGTCTAATACACTGTAGCGCTAGTATTGTATAGATTGAAAGAATTGAAAGTTAGATTGTAGTAAATGAAAGTTAAGTAAATTTTTAAAAAAAATTAGTAATTAGTTAAAACAATGAAATTTTGTAAAGTTTTATGTCATATCATGGCTGACATGGCCTAGACAGAAAATTCTGTGTCAGTTACCAATGATTGACGTGCCACTCAAGGTTTTAAACAAAATGTTCTTAGTTAGTCAATTTGCTGCACACAAAATTGTTATCTTTTCAAACTACTGTTTTTCAAATTCTTTTAATTTTGTCTTGTTTTTCGTAAAAATATATACTCAAGTCTTGCATTTTGATTATTATGTGCCTCTAAATTGTTCTTATGTCTATATTTTTTCAGGTTTAATTTATTCACTGGTTGTCCAAGCAGTAAAACTGTAACATTAATACTTAGAGGTGGAGCTGAACAGTTCATTGAAGAGAGTGAACGATCTTTGCATGACGCAATCATGATTGTGAGAAGAGCTATGAAAAATGATAGTGTTGTAGCTGGTTAGTTCCATTTTAAATGGTTTTTGTTTGAAAATGTTTTGACTTTTTTTCATTGTTTGGAGAAAAAAATTTAACTTTCAGATTCTCAATAAAAATATTGTAATTTGCTTTTTGATATGGCAGCGAAAAACTTAAAAGGAAATAACTTTTGCTACTACTAGAAAAGATTAGAGACTAAGTAAACAAATAACTGCATATTAGCATCTACAGAGTACTTAAAGACATGCCCAAAAGAAAAAAGGAATACAAGCAAACCGAAAAAAAGGGTTTCAGACGCTATCCAGAACTACACTCCAAAAAAGTTCTTATTCAAGTACTTTTATTTATTTTTATTAGTAACTTCTGATTTAAAAGACACACTGAACCTTTAAAATATAAAAGTACAATTTGACTCTTACTCTACATGCTTATGGACTCATATAGTTGAAAGGTACAATAAAAATATTTCTATAATTTTTTTTATCTGTGTACCTTTTAATTAGCAAAAATTTAAGTGATACTGTACTTTCACGTTTCTGACACAATTGTGCATTGATATTTTACACCATTTTCATAATCAGTGTAGTACTCTGCCTAGTGGGCAGAACTAACCTAGCAGTTATGAGTAAGTGTTCTAAACTCTCGACAATTTTACGATAACTTATTTTTCTTCAAAATTCATTATTTTATATGATAAAACATCTTATAATAATGATGAAATATAAGCAACATAATCTTAATATCAGCATTATTGACGTAAACCACATCGTTCAAAACTTTCCTCTCAATGTTCATATTTACCATAAGCAGTCGCAAAATATCTTCAGTAAATGTGTGTCCTAATTTTAGAATCATTTTTAAAAAAAACTAGTAGACTAAGAATGGCAGTATTATGTGGATTTCGAGGAAATGTGTAAAAATGATGTGCACACACCTAAAACACTGTGACACATATTATGCCTTGAATATCTCTGAAATGGAGTGTCACTAGTTTAAAGGTACAAAAGGACAGTACAGTTTGTCTACGGTGAGAACTCCCCCTGCCACGAAGTCTTAAGCCGTCTGCTGCTATAGAAACAAGAATAGTATATTTCAGGAAGAGTAGCCTCTCTTCACTCTAGGGCTGACACAGTAGATAGAATGAAAAGATACCCTTTCTGTCGCGGATGCGAGCCAAAAGCCAGGCTAGGTTCAATGGCATTAAACCCTTAAATAACCCAACACGCCTACTTGAATGGCTAGGGGAGTTCTTATGAGACAAACCATAAATTATTTTTGTTTAATTCAATGAATAATAACTTTTTTTACACCTTTGATTTCATTGTCTTCTATATTCATGAGGTATATAAGCTAAGTATTTTTTATAGAAAGGAAAAAAAAATGTTACAGTGTGTTTGTACCTTTACTGTAACAAGCACTGTTTTTAGAGTGTAGAAGGAATTGCAAATTATATGTAATATTTGTTGTTGTTGTTTCTAATGTATGCATTCCACACGGGCAAGCCTGCTTGGTGAAACCGTGCAATATGTAATATACAAAGATAATGATCAGAAATAAATGCTTAGTGTTTTATTTATACTGTATTTCCTTACATGTTGCACATTTATGACCAATATGTAACGCAATATGCTCCAAGCTTTTTCCATCAAGTTATGTTTTGGTTGGTATGTTTAAAAATGTGTATCATTCTATGTTGCACCAATCTTCAAGTGTCTTCTGTAGTAGTGTGAAAATCTAGTATAAATAGAATCGTGTTAATTGTTTTATTCTTTTGATTCACTACTATATATTTAAAATCCCTACAGGCCACTTTTTGTAATCCTGTGTTTCTTTGATATTCTTGTATGCCTTTTTTGTTATAATTATTTTTCCAAGACCTTGAAGTGAAAAGATTATTAATAAATTCTGATTCATAATTAATAAAAGAAAACTGACATTAAAACCACATGTAATTTACAGGAGGTGGAGCTATTGAAATGGAACTGTCTAAATTCTTACGTGACTATTCAAGAACTGTTAAAGGAAAAGAACAACTTATTATTGGGGCCATGGCAAAAGCCTTGGAAATTATTCCTAGACAACTTTGTGATAATGCTGGCTTTGATTCCACAAATATTTTGAATATGCTTAGGCAGAAGCATGCCACTGGTGAGTATTTTTTAATGAGAAAAAAAACAAAACATATTTTTTGCTTATGAATAAGAAAATTGTTTTTTATGTTTTATTTTAAATATTATGTATGTAGTTGCTAGTCTGGGAATATAAATATATTTACAAAAATGTTGGATATTTTGTATTGTTATGCATACCACATTTTCTTTAAAAGGTGAACTTACTTCATTGCCAATTATTACTTTGAGGTAATATATAAACCTTAGAAAATTAGAAACATTAAAAAAGTCTATTCTGTACATGTCTATAGTATAATTTAAATTTCATTTTGCATTTAATAAAATTTTTATATAAAATATTAAAAACCAGAATGAATATTTTCAACTTTAAAAATGTTATTTGAATTCAAACCCAAATTTTGAAACAGGCATCTTAATTTTTTTTATATTAAATATTTAAACACAAAAGAAAAAAATTTTTTTGCATCTTTTTTTTTCTGTCTAAAATCCATTGCAGAATTTAGATTGAACGAACCGAAAAATTCAGCCGTTGAAATAAAATTATATTTATTTCTATTTTCAAAGGTAAACAGAAAATTCCAACTACATAGCTGTGAATCCTTCCACATTTCTACTTATTTTAGATATTTTCTCTGCTTTTACGTGCAGAAGATTCGTATTTCAGACGTCGCTTCAAACGTGCCTTTTAGAAGTCGCAAGCCCTGAATTTGCTAACATTTCGATTCTTATTGAATATCGCACATTGTGATTCTGATTTACGAGATTTAAAAACTCAATTCACAATTTGTATTTACACGTTTTTAAAACCCTATGTATCGATTTGTATTCACGCGAGTTTAAAATCCAATGTCGTGATTTGTTCATGCGATTATAATATCAAACATCGATTTTCGTATTTATACGGTATTTTAAAATAAGACATTGGGATTCGCATTCACACAATCGAAAAATTATGAATTGTGATTTGTATTTACGATGTGCTTGCAAAGAAGAATGTTACACAGGCAGGTATAGAAAGAAAAAATAGGATTTGTCAAAAGATGTTTGAAGATGGGCTAGCGACTAAATTAATCACCAATCTGTTTCCCCTCATTCACAAGCAGCATTACGAGCAATTCGACATTTTTAAAGGATTGTTTTGTAGGGTTGCCACAGGCGACTAAAATGCAACTATTTGCAACAATTTTTGGCATGAAGCCACTATGGCAACTTTTTTTTGCCTGAAAAGGCTAAAAAAGCAACTATTTTCAGAAAAAGGAGACTATTGGGAGACTTTTCTGTACTCCTATCAATGTTTCTTTTCTTTTTTTTCTTTTTTAAAGCATAAATTGGGTGGAAAATCTGTTCCCCACAAGATAGTTTCTGAACACACTGAACTTTTTTTTCTTAAAAAATAAAAAATGTTGAAAATTTTGAATTTCAAATTTGAGTCTTCACTTTTTAATTCGTTCAATCTGCATAGACTCCATTGTAAGTCTATTTCATTTCTCGATCGCCTTTTCAATGATTATTGTTACGAAATTCCGTTTGATTTAAAAAAAAAAAAAAAAATTTTTAATACGATATTATGATGCTTGAATTTAGAATTTGAGTAATCACTTGTGACCTATATATATATATATATATATATATATATATATATATATATATATATATATATATATATATATATATATATATATATATATATATATATATATATATATATATATAACACATATATAAACATTTACGTTTATATACAAATTATCATATTATATACCAACTTGACTGACTGGACAATTAAGTTATTAACAGAATTTTAGTAATATTTTTTATAAATTTTTGTTCTTATTTAGACAACTATTTTTCTAGTTTTTGGCTACTATTTTCATGTTTTAGGCTACTAAAAGCAACTATTTTGTCTTTAATTTTAAACAGTTTACAGTATTTGATTTTATGCTAACATATTTCTAAGTTAACTGATGAAAAGAATTTAGCTGTCAACATGTCTAAACTAAATACTTATACTAAATAGTCAACTAATACTCATTGGTCAATCTGCTGTGCATGTAGCCCTTCACTCAAAAAGGTTGTTCTAGAGTGGTCACTTTATTAAAAAATTCACCATAATATGTAAATTAAGCTAAATTAATAACGAAATTTATATCTTAAATGCAATGAGGTTGTGTCTCTATCTATAAAATATGCAATTGTTTGACTTGATTTACATGGCATGGTGCATAGTGTTTTTTAAAAGTGCTTAAAGGTACTTTTTTCATAGGGTGTTTACTTTTTTCATAGGGTGTTTTTAAAAAGTGCTTAAAGGTGCTTTTTTCATAGGGTGTTTTTAAAAAGTGCTTAAAGGTACTTTTTTCATAGGGTGTTTTTAAAAAGTGCTTAAAGGTACTATTTCATAGGGTGTTTTTAAAAAGTGCTTAAAGGTGCTTTTTTCATAGGGTGTTTTTAAAATGTGTTTAATTTCCCCTTTTTGAGAATGAGATTTGTTTTACTTTACCCTGTCTATTTTTGCTGCGTATTATACAAAAGTGTGATTTTCACTTTGTTCTATTCAACGTTTTCACAATGCATTCAACCACCATCCATTTTGGCATACTGTCGGTCCACAACATATGAAAGCGCTAATCATCTTAAATGGTTGATGAAATACTTGCGAGTCCAAAAGTGTTTTTACTGAGCTGTGTTCAGTGAGATTAATGCACTCTCATGTGCAACTCTGCTGCATTTTGCAAGATATACTGAATTTCAGGCTTGATTTTTCCTCACTCTAAAATCGAACCAAAAAATCTCTTTATCTTTTTATGGTGGCTAATATGATCAAGAAAAGATTTTGTCAGAAACTAGTTATTTTATCGTGATCATGTAAAGTCTGAAAATTATTTTGCATTTTTTTAATGTATATAGTGCTTAAAAATATTTTTTGAGTGCTTAAAAAGTACTTTAAAGGTGCTTATTTTTTGTTGAGTGACTTGGCTGCTCACGCTGCATGGTTAATGGGGCATTTTATTGCCTAGTAACGACAGCACACAAGAAAGAAAAAAAAAGACATAATTACAAAATATGATACAATATTTTTTTTAATGTAAACTAAACCACTAATATAGCAATTTGGTAAGGAATTAATTTGTATTTTAAATAGTTAATTAACAATTTTTTTGGAAAACTATTTAACTATATGTGCAATTTTATTTATTTTCTTTTACTTTTTACTTATAGGTGGTATTTGGTATGGTGTGGACATTAGCAATGAAGATATTGCTGATAATTTTGAAGCTTGTGTCTGGGAACCTGCTGTTGTAAAAATAAACGCTCTTACAGCTGCCACAGAAGCTGCCTGCCTGATTGTCTCTTTGGATGAGACAATCAAGAACCCCAAGTCGAATGTCACGCCTCCCGGCATCCCCGGACGAGGACGTGGACGACCATTTTAATGATCAAAAGAACTGCTTTAACAAACTATTTTGTATTGCTTTTTCATTTACATCATCACATGCTAAAAACTTATGCTGTTACAAATGTTTTGTTCTTCGTACTAAACTATCTGTTACTTGTCTGAATTTGTTTAACTAAAAAAGATTAAATAAGCTTACTCATACATTTGTGTTTATTTTTATTAGTTTATACTTGAGTCGTTATTTTTGAAAGTGGAATATATATTTCTTTATATTTATTATCTAACATTCAATCGTGCACGATTTGTGGTCAATATAATCTAGTGAATTTTAGTTAAAAATATTTTTGCATTAGCTACGAACTCTACTGGATTTTGCTAATTTCTCCCTGTCTACTGGTTTAATAAAAATTCTCCTGGTTTTTGTTCACTTTAGAAAAATCCCTAAAATTGAGTAAGTTTCTTAAAAAAAATCCCTAACCAAATAGAATTTTTGCACCGATTTTTGTTTGCTTGAATATTTAAATAAGTATTACTAATATATAATGAAGCGAGCCTCAGTTATAGAAATCAGATTAAAACTTTTTTTTTCTTCTAAAATGTTAAGTTTATTTTCATTCAGAACTCCCTTTTTAAATTAATTAAAAAAACTTAATTATTTTTTATGAATTAAATCCCTATTACTATTCAAGATTGTGAGTAAACATAAAACACAACATTTCAAGCATATTTAATGCCAATCATTACTGTAAAATATTGCAGTTTCTCTTTTTTGATTACTATGAAAATCCCGAAAAATTCCCTATGTGTAAAATTACATTAGTACATTATGCAACATTAGTTATGTTACTTATGGTACATTACGCAACAATTACCATGAAATTTATATTTCGTAAAATCTACAGGAATTTTTCCTATCTATGTTGGCAACTATGTTTTTTGCAAAAACAATTTTTTGAAAGTGAAATTATTTCAGTTCAGATTTTAATCAACTTTCTATTAGCTTTGTCAAATTACTGCATGCCTTGTAAATAATCGTTTGTTAGGCAGGGCTATGTCTGAGAATAAGCTCCATTGTAAGCATGCACGAAACAAGTTTGTCATTTTTCTTTCCAATTCATACTTCGAAGTAATTAACCTAAATTTGTTAGTATTCTTATGCATTCATACTGTTTGATCTGTGTTACCTTTGCCCCTCAATTGCGTGTATACATATTATTCAAATAATATAGTTATTAAGGCAAATAATAAAAAAAGAATTAGATAATCTCAACAAGATTGCTATGTTTCCAAACACTGTGCTGACATGAAATATCTTCAGTGGCAGACAAATCATGGGTTAGCGTACATCCTTGCTGTCTGGTTAACCATAGGAGGTTCTCGTGGTCTTCCTCTCCATGTAAGGCAAATGTGGGTTATCTAGATCAAAAAGTCCTCCACGGAGGCTAATTTCTCCCAATACTTGATCCAGCAGTTCCCATGTCTTCTGGATTGGGTTCAAAGTTACAAGGCTACGGAGTTGAACATAAGTAGTGGTAAACCCAAAATATTTGGTCGGCTGTTCAACGATGGTTATATATATAAAGATTACTATGTTGCCATAGTACAAAATATCAAGACCTGTAACCAGGGAGAAGTACAGCAAAAGTTTCCTAATGCTAATTTTAAATCACGAGTAAAAGTATTAAGACTAGTTTGAAGGCATAAAATGATGTCGCATAGTCACATAAAATGATGCTTTCTAAGGAATAATATGCTATTTTCATAATTGCTGTCAGTTTGCAAAAGATACTCATGACTGTTAGGCCCAGTTAAGTCTATTTTTAGTCAGTGCCTTCTATCTTTTTTTTTGAAAATGGTGCAAAACGTCAATATGGAGAAACGCCACAGTTTTGAAAAAATGGAGAGCGTTTGTGGTCCAATTTTTTAATGTTTAAAAAAATTTCTCCTGTGCTGCATTATATGGGTTCATAAAAATTTGCAAAAAATGAGAATGAAGACATCGATTTTGAACATTTTCATCTAGGAGGCAAAATGTCGCCAAATTTGTAATTTTTAAAAAAAGTTTAACAATATAACTTGTAAAATATTAAGTTATTTTTCCACTTTAAAGCCCAATCAGATGATTTTTTTATGGTAAGACGGCATATATAGTTCAAAATTATAGCTTTGCTGCAAGTGTTAGGCTCTTAAACTGTGGCTTTTTTGTTTTCCTTTTTGAAAAAAGTTTGAAAAACCGTATGAAACTTTTTTAATAATATTAAAAAAAAAATTTAATAAGGCTTTTATACATGTAAGACATAATTTCCAGGATTCTTGCATATGTTTTTTAGTAGTTTTAAGTTGAATTTTCAATCAAATACAGAGTAATACATTAAAGCACAAGTTTGGCATGACTGTAATATATCAATCTTAAAAATCATTAAAGTTATGAGGTATGCTACATTGCTTGACTCAGTTATTAAAAAAAATGAATTATTCATGTATCTACATGCATTATTCTTTATGTCAAAAAGTCTTATTCAGTTAAGCAAATATATATAAAAATATAGACTTAACTTTCCTCTTCTTTTTAGTTCTTATAAAATGTTGTGGAATGTGGAATAAGTCCATTTGGAGTTTTAAAAAAAAAATCTTTTGTTTTTTATTATAGGATTTTAATAATTATTCTTGCATTTCAACGTATCTAATATGATTAAATAATCTAATGTTACAAAAATCAACTAAATTAACATTTCCCAATATTTTTAAATTCATTTAAACTTTAGCCCTTAAATATATTAATGGATGGAAGAGAATATTATTCCGTTTTTAAAAATAATATTTTTAAAATAATTTAAATAATACTTATAAAAATAAAAATTATTCCACTTTTAAGAAACCAGAAACAAACTTTATTGAACAAAACTGAAAATAGATATAAGTTCAAAAATAATTAAAATAAACACGTATTCTGTACAGGCGAGTTAGAAGAGAAATTCGCAATTTATTAAAGTAAACATAAAGAAAAAAGGCTCCATGGAGAAAATTAAGAATTATCAAATATTTATACGCATAGCACACACCTATTGAAACTTGTACATACATTTATTTCAAAACTAAATATATATGCACACAACCTATATATATATTACCTATGTATATATGTTTACAGAGATATGCATATATGGTATAAATAAAATAATGATTATAGAAAGTATTATATATTTAAATAGCATTAATAGAATAGCTTTTCTTAAAAGATTGAAAAAATGATCAATGTCTATAATTATAAACTTATACAATATATGTTTAGTGCTAGGTCAATATACCATGCATACAAATTTTAGAAAGTTAATTTAAAAAATATTTTCTCCAAAAGTATAAATTGTAAAATTATTGAGCTTCATTATTTTATTACATTATTGTATTGATTTTATTGTATTAAATGCATCTTTCTGTTTTTGTGTTAAATAAGTAAAAAAAAAAAAATTTGAATAATTAAAATAACATGAAATAAATATAATTTATTCAAACCACAATAGTAAATAAAATTAAGAAAAAGAAGAGTTAAATGCAAAAAACAGTTATTGAATAATTTTACTTAGGTTATTCGTTGCTGTTTAAACCACTCGACAATATCTTTCATAGCGTAAAAAGCTGAATCTAAATATAATGCATAGTATTTTAGAATGTTTATTTCTTCACGAAGTTATAACAATATAATGAAAACCATGAGATTAGTCTTTTGAAATACTGACTTAACAATTAGACTTTGACATCTAAAACTTCAAGGCAGAGAAGAAAAAAAATTTAAAATATCAAAAATTTGACTTATCAAAAATCACGTTATCAACAAACAGAATACGAAAGAAAAAAAGCAGCTTTTTTACTTGTATTATTTATAAAATTATCTGTATTTTTATTATCATAAACACTAAGTACGCGAAATATTTAAATCAAGATACCATTATTTTCTTGAAAGTGTATAGTATCAATTTCACTATTTATATGCTTTTTTTTTGTTCTCAAATATATCTGAGTTTTTTTCCTATATAGTTTAAGCACACGTATATTGGTATAGGCATTACGATTGACTCTTTCGTCATTCTATTGTTTTCTACCGTCATTAAATCCCTACAAACTTAAAGTTTTTAAATTTCCTTCCAAGTATGTTTCTGATTAAAGTTTTTATTTGTGAAAATTTTTGTTTTCTGAAATTCGTCTTTTGTATTAAATTTTTTTTAAATAATATTTTTGGATAAAAAAAAAAAAATATAAAAAAAACATTTCAGTTATCAAAAGTAGAATAAATAGATAAAAATTGGATTTTTATTTTTTTTTTTTTAACATTGAGTACTTATAAAGCCATTAGTAACTAAAGTTTTTTACTTTTTTTTATCATTGAATTAACGAAAAATTTTCAAAATGAAGATTCGATTTTGCGAGGTTCGAAAATAATTAACTTAATATTGGTATTTACTTAAGTTCTGGTTTTTAGTTGGGTATTTTTCTCAAATAGTATTTGAAGTCCTAAGAGATATTATGTATAAATTTATGATTTACAATGATTTTGAGTATTTAAATATTTTAAGATGTGTATAAAGCATCTGTAAAGTATGTTATAATTTTTATTTTAAATGCTAATGAATTTTTTGCTGAATCACATTTAAATATTTGCTTACTTAGTTGATTTAAATTACGGCAGCAATGTTTATTACAAACAAAAATGTTATTTAATTATAAAAACAGCATTCTGGGAGATGGTCGAGAACAAATATTTTAAAAATAGGATCTTGACTTCTCTTGGGGGTGAAAAAAAACTGAATTATATTTTTTATTTATAGAACTTTTAAAAATGATTTCATTTATTAAAAAAATAAATAAGTTATGGAAACTTCTGGGAATAAGAAAAATAGTAATTTTTTTTGTTAAATTTATTTTAAAAAGAATATTTTTTAAACGTTAAAAACAAAAAAAAAACAATTTTAAAAACATAGTTTCTTGAAAATAAAGTTAGAAATTCTTATCGATCGAAATCTAGAAAAATTGAAATTCAAAAAGACTTCTTAAATCTTAAAAAAACTGAAACATGGAAGAAAAAAACTAAAAAATATAACTAAAATATATCCAAACGATAAAAGTATCTTACTTTATTGTCTTATATATAAATACAAAGGTAACTCCTAAATGTACATTATTTTATTTAAAAATTCATGTAATTTCTATTTTATTTCAAATGTATCTTTAACTTTGTGACACATAATTTTAAGATTCTCGCAAAAGAAGTGTCGTTTAAATACAAAAACAGTTCAGCGCAATAATTTTTTTTTTTATCTGGATAAATTACTTAGTCTTCTAGTTACCATGCCCAAAACAGTAAGTTACCGAATTACTCATAAAATTCATCACTGGGTAGTGAATAAAACGAGAGAACCGATAAATAATTCAACAAAGCAACAAATGAGCTAATGGTTGAATCAGCGAACCATAAAATCCACGAATCAATGAATAAATTACTGGGGTAATGGTTAAATAAGCGAATCAATGAATCAGTGTTAATTAATTAAACGTCTAACGCATAGATCGAATAAATTTAAAAGCTGGCTACCAAGCCAACGAAGAAATGAAATATGAATATAATATGGAATCAATGAATAAATTACTGGGGTAATGGTTAAATAAGCGAATCAATGAATCAGTGTTAATTAATCGGTGAATTATCTAACGCATAGATCTAATAAATTTAAAAGCTGGCTAGCAGGCCAACGAAGAAATGAAATATGGAATCGTTATATACAATAAATGAATCAGTCTGTTTTCGAATTAATAAATATCTGAAACAACTATTTAATAAGTAATCCAGTCAGTGGGTCAAAGAATCACTGATTCGTTGATTTGTTGTGTCAGTGATTCCCTCATACACTGCTTCATTAATTTGCTCTTATCTTAATGTATGCTGAATTTTTATTTTGTGCATATTTTGTTATGAGGTAGATCAGTGTTCCACAACCTTTTTATCACCGCGGACCTGTCAATGTTTGATAATTTTACCGAGGCCCGCGGAGGGGGGGGGGGAGTTGATTGTTTATATTTAAGACTATTTTGATTCATTAATTTTAATTTAATTTTATTTAAACATGCCTTCAAAATAAAATACAGTTACACCAAAAAATAATTATAAAGTGATTTAACATTTTGACTTACTAGAACGGTAAATCAATGAAACTCCTGAGCTTGTTTCTTTGCGATGAGACGGTTCCATCTGGAGGTAATCGTTTTAAAACATTAAAATACTTATGTCACTTACTTCGGGGGCCCTAGGAATTTAAATTCAGTTTCAATGAAATGGGCGGCCCGGTACCATTTGATCCACGGACCGGTACCGGTCCGCGGATCGGGGGTTGGGGAACACTGAGGTAGATGACAGACCATGTTGTACAAAATTTTCAGTACACAGCCGATCGGGGAGATCTTAATGTTCTGTAAACTATCATCAGTACACGACTGATCGGAAAGATCTCGTTTCGCAATAGTTAATTGTAGTTAAAAAAAAAAAAAAAAAAAAAATTCGCTGGCTAGATAATACTCAGGTGTATTACATTCTGTTTACAAAGTGTTAAGTGTTCTTTGTTTAAAGAGATAGACCTTACATCTTCAGATTGTATTTTGCAGAAACAAAATATCCACTTTCTTCAAAGCACACTACCTACAATAATGGAAGAGACATTGTGTTTTTGACCTTTTTTTTTTAATTTCTCAAGTAATACTTAAAGGGTTATTTTATAACTTTGGAGATGTTCATGTTATTTTTCATACTTAGCAATAAAGTTTAAAAGGTTTGAGAGACCGACAACAAGTTCGAAAG
The DNA here is from genome assembly GCA_949128135.1 of Parasteatoda lunata. Lineage (NCBI taxonomy): Eukaryota > Metazoa > Arthropoda > Arachnida > Araneae > Theridiidae > Parasteatoda > Parasteatoda lunata. The sequence goes on from OX421970.1 coordinate 103,751,165, forward strand.
AATACAAGTATTTTTGAACACCCTGTGCCACAAGCAACAAGTTTGCAACTTGTATTAATGACTTTAGTTGTTGTTTTTAATAACCGCATAAAATGTTATCAGAAACAGCAACTAAAGTCATCACTGCTAGTTACAATTAGCTTATTGCTTGATTTTCTGGCATAGGGTGTTCAAAAATACTTGTTTTCTTTCGTAATTTATGGTCGATCTCCCAAACCTCTGAAGGCTTTATATCTTATTGCTAAATATGAAAAATCGCACGATCAAAACGTCTCTAAAGTTATAAAATAATTCTTTAAGTATTTCTTGAGAAATTTAACAAAAATGTAAAACACTCAATGTCTTTTCCATTATTGTAGGGTAGAGCACTTTGATGAACGTGGATATTTTGTTTCTGCAAAATACAATCTGAAAATGCAAGGGCAATCTCTTCGAATAAAGTAAGCTTTGTGAACCGAATGAATTTTACGCCTGAATATTTTCTAGCCAACGCGCATTTTTTTTTTAACAGCTACAATTAACTACTGCAAAACGAGAGTTCCCCGATTAGTCGTGTACTGATAGTTTACAAAAATTAAGATTTCCCAGATCGATTGCGTACTGAAAATTTTGTACAACATGGTCAGTCATCTACTTCATATAAAATATGCACGAAATAAGAATTCAGCATACATTAAGATAAGAGTAAATTAATAAAGCATGTCTACCCTACAATATATTCCATTATTGCATATTATAGCATAAATATCTATATGAAGATTTGAAACTATGGGACTGCGATTTTTTTAAGCAAAGGTGGTAGCCAACGCTACAAAATATTGACTTAGTTAAAGCGCTAATATCTGACCACTTTTTTTTATAAACGCATTTTCTTACTTCATCACAAAATAAGCGACATTGGACGAGTAAAGCACAACGGGTTAAACATAAATTTTAGAAGCGTTATTTATAGAATTACTTTAAATGTTAACGCAACGCCATTGTGGAGAATGTTGGAACTGTTGTATAAATCAGACAATTGTCTAAAAGGGAAGCTATTAAAACTATTTTCTAGATTTGATGTCAGCTAAGTAAAATATGTTGCTCCTTAACTTTGTCTAGTCACCAACTTTACCACCAAAACTAAATGTCTTTCCCTACTGTTAAATAATGAATCTATCTGGCTCATAGCCAGCTTTCTTGACAAAATAGTAAACACTTAAGATCCCATACATTCCAAAGTAGCAAAGAAATAAGTAAAGTTTTGGGGACGAATTGTAGCCACAGTTTTGCTGTCCAATGGAGCTGCAAATCGAACTTATCTGCTGCTGCTAAGATTTATTGTTCAGAGAACGGATGTTAACCGATTCTCTCTTAATGGATGAAAATCTTCTATACCAGATAAAGGAAAAATTTTAGTACTCTTTGGTCAGACTTTAAATAAAGAGAAATTATTAGAATCGGGATAGGAAACTAGAGATTTTAGTTAGCATTTCAAAAATGTGAACTAGAGGAATTTTTTTATAAGTTGGAAAATGAGACATTCAAAATTATTTCTGCAATCCAACTACTACGGAACCATCGTAGTTTCAAAAATTTTTTTTTTTTTTTAGTAGTAATACAGAGATGGCAACTTGCTTCGATTTGTAAAGAAGTATTTTCTAGTGGTAGCGAAATTTAAGTTATTTTTAGTTGAGTGTTTCTCTTTTTCCGCCACTACACGTCAAAAATTCAAAGTATCATTTGGAATGCAACTTTATAACACAGTCTCGAGGTGACATTTTTAAAAAATTGGAGTAATTATCCTTGTTCTACAAGTTATACTTTTTAATTCACGCTACCAACTAATTAAAACTTTTGCAGAAAGTGGAGGAGTTGGCACCCCTGGTAGTAAAAGCAATATTGTACAAATATTCCTAAATTGGAATTTAAAAAAATTTGTCTATTACTACATATAAGTGATATAAACAGAGATAGAGTTTTAAAAAAAAGGTTAGCTACTTCATAGTTCTAATGCTCCAAGGACTCAACTTTTAACTTCACCACCATAGAACTTTTGATCATATGACTTCCTAGTATATCACTGGTTCAAAACTAAAACGACACATCTGCAGGCATAATACGTTTGCAGATGTGTCTAAAATAACTTTTTTCCTAATTCAACTTTCAACTCTAAAAGAAAATCATTGATAGCATCGTCTTTGGTGTACTCTGACTGAAATATGAGGTTGTACCGTCAAAAAGAATTCTCTAAATAAGTGCCTCTCACAAATATTTTTGCATACATTTTAATCTACTTATTTGTTTCGTTAAATATTTTGTTTTGATATTTTTTCGTGTTTCCTTATTTGACCTTTTTCGCATTTGGTGCAGGGATTTAACCGGTCGCTGGGAGAGGTTTTAATGGTCTCTCCTGAAGGTTGTCTTCAATACAAAATAAATGGAAAAAATTCCGTGCCTTCCAAAAGCAGTTGTAAGTAGATGTGGTCGCTACATAAAGGTTTTTCTGAAGGTTTCACTGTATAGTCTGTTATATTCAAACTTATATATTAAATTAATCCATTATTACATCCAGCTTTAAAGACTAAGCAAAAGCTATAACGATATCCGCAGTCTGTGGCGTAACTACCACTATAACTATTATAAACTAATTCCTTAGTATATAAAACATGTTTCTGGAGGTATAGTTCGTTCACCAGGTGTTGGCTCTTGGCTCCGCCTTCATCTCGTGGTATCCGACGATACTATTTCGCTATTTTTGGGAGAAGGATGTGAACAATCCTGAACAAGGTTGCCATTTGGCGACCGTGTGACAAAAATATTTATTTCGTCACCTTTATTGTGCCTTTTTTTTAACATTAAATGTTTCATAAATTTAATGATATTTCTCTTTTGAGTGAATAGTTTGTCCTTTTTAATACATTTTGCTGGGAAAACTGCAATTTTTAAATTTAAAATATATTTAATTAGCTAGAGAAACGAAAAGTATAATAGCAGATGATAAAGCGAAGTGAATGAAAAATAATTTACTGTTTGTGTTTGGCACGCATCAAGGGTTGTCTTAATTTCAAACAGAGATGTTTCTCTCCTCTTACTCCCGGGCTGAATTGAACTCTGCATCCGAGGAGGTGGAGCCATGTACCAACTCCTGGTGAACGAACTATACCTTCTGATAAATGAGGGTTGACATGGTCGAATTATAAAATTGTTTGAATTTTTTTCTTCTTTTCTTATACAATTTAACTAACTCATTGACAGTGGACTAATGAATGGACAAAAGTCATGTTTGGCTCAGGTACTCAACTCCCTATGATAAGTGAATCGAAGTTGGTTAGGTTTTTAAAGATGCGACAAAAGTTTTGTAAAAATTATGTTTGGTATGAAAGTTACAGCTTTCGTTCACGATCGCTGGAAACAATATCTCGCTTAGACCTCAAATGTTGGAGGATATGAACTTACGGCAGTTTCGAATATATTGCTCGCATTTAAAAAAATTTAGCTTTTGCAGAAGTGAATGGCTTAAAATTATAATTCGATTTTGAAAATTTTCTTTTTTACTTATTTTCTTTCGTACAAATTCGTGAGGAATTACTTTTAGCCAATAATGCAGAACGCCATCCAATAATACACATAATTTAATTTTCGTACATGGAAGTCTTTTTAACTTTATTTTGATGTATTTTATTTTTCTAAACTATTTCTTCTTTCTTTTTACAAATTAATTTTGAAGATTGTTCTAGTGCTAATTTAAAGGCTATGTGGACCATAGTTTGTGAAGCTTAGCTTTACCTTTCTTGTTTGTTGTTTAGTGAATAAAAACAGCAGTGGCAATTTTATAGTGGACAAGTTGAAAATTTATTGTTTTTCACTTTTGAATTTAACTTCAAACATGAGATTTTATATTTGAGTTTGCGCACTTGGAATTAAAATATTGTGATGAATATAAATATTGTTAAATAACTTTTTATTTTTTTGGTTAAGAATAATTTGTCTAAGCATCGCTAGTTGGCGCAACACGAAACTTGTATTACAAATTTATACTCTTACAAAACACAATTAGTTCTAAGGAAATGGGAAAATTAAAAAAAAAAAAAAAAAAATATGCGTATTTGTAAAACTAAACTTCGAATAGCACTGCGCTGCATGGTAGAAAGTACCGTTATTATTTTTGCTGATTCGACATCTTGAATTGGAATTTGACTCACCCATTTTTTCACACTATCTACTGTTTCTCGGAATCCCCTTCCCAATGTTAATCACTTTTCTATAGTTTTTTTCGGGCGGTGGGAGGGTATTTCTTACACTATTTAAGTTCTTATGAAGAGCTAGAGAGTTGAAAAGTTCTAGAGTTTAAACAGGCTAGGAGGGAGATTTTGATGTTACCCCCCCCCCACTTAAACTAAAAAAATTTCACAAATAACAAAATCCAAATGAAGAAATAACTAACTTTGTGCTACGTATGACTGCAGCAAAACAACGTGAACAGAGATAATTACATTTGCCCGGTATACCCTACACTGATTTTTTTTAAAGTTAAGTGCCACTGCCCAGTATGCATTTAACCGGGACTTCGAACACTGATAATTTTCCTAATCTATCCTCAGCAGATATTAAAATATCGAATATTATTAATTAATAAAATTAATATCAAAACTGATATAACAAATTTTTCGAACATTCAACAAAGCGACTATGTAATTGTTGACATTCACCGGTGAAAGTCGACATTCTCTTGATTTCGTTCATTCACAGTAACATATATATATATATATAACAATCGAATAATCTTTATGCCGAATCTCACTTTTTTATGAGATTTATGATTCCCAGTGCAAACATTCCGTTTCTTTTTTCCCTAATATGAATATAAATTTTTTTTCGCAATAATAGCCAGGGATGTGTCTCGTCAGCTCAAAAGCTTTGTTGGGGATTTCGAATAAAATGGCTTCGAGTAATTGAGATTATATAAATGGCTCGTCATTTAATCAGCTTTACTTTGATCAGAAAATTGGGCTCCTAAAATCTAACCCTGTCTGTATGGAAGATTTGTACTATCTTTATTGCTCAACTTTGACCATCTTTTTTCTACTTGTAAGGAATGCCTTTGTGAAATGTGAATGATTTATTAAAAATAAGATATCTTATTTTTTCTTCTTTTAAAATCTGAGCTATATACAGTTTTCCAAGCACTCTATAAATTTTATATATTGAAATAAAAAAAATGATTATTTTTTGTATTACTTTTTATCTCAAATTCATAATGGGAAAATTGCGATTTTTATGTGTAGGATATTTAATAAAAATAGATATGATACATATTATATCTATTTTATTAAATTCTTCGAAGAATTTTATTATTTATTAAATTCCGCCGTAGTTGAAAATAATACTTTTAAGCGAATATTTCATTTTTTTTAAATGATAAAAATTTTCCATTTCAAAATCTCCTTTTTCTACATGAACATTTTTCATTTCTTTACAATTTATTTTTAAACAAAAAATTATCTCAGGATTTCTGTGAGTGAAATGCTAAATTAGAAATATATATGTTTGGACTAATTAGGTATATAATGTAAACTGGGAATATATATATATATACTATAATAGTAATGTTTGTACACAATTGAGAAACATTTGAGGGGTAACAATTTGAATGGAAAAATGATTTTAAAAAATTACTACAAATTATAAGTTAACAGCTGTAAAAATACCATTCTTTAATTCACAGATTCTAGCTATATTTATTACATATCATGCACATTGAGCCGTGTTGGCTCAGAGGATATAGCGCTCGCCTCCCAATAAGGTGACCCAGGTTCGAAACTTAACGATGCCAGGTCGATACGAATTCCGCACCCGGCTCGCATCGACCACAGTGTTGATGTAAAATATCCTCAATGGTAGGTGGATCATCGGTTAGGCTAGCCGTGGAAGGTTTTCGTGGTTTTTCTCTCCATGTAACGAAAATGTGGGTTAATTCCATCAAAAAATTTCTCCCAATACTTGATTCAGATGTTCCCTTATCTTCCGGATTGGGTTCAAAATTACAAAAATACGGAGTCGAATATTGGTAATCGTAAACTCAAAAATCGGGTCGGCTGTTCATCGTCGGTTATAAATATAAATACCATATACATTAGGTATTATTTTTTCCCTTTTCAGAAGTTGAGCTCCTACCCCTTATCTCGAAAAAGACAATTAAGAAAAAGACGATTTCTCCAAAATTTCACGTCAATCGGACAAATACTTGGTAATTCTCATCGACAATGAAATTTTGTATTTTTCGCATAAAAAGCCATTTTTCAGATATATAATTTTCTTCAAGAACTATTTCCAGGCTTATAGCATTAAGTAGAGGTGAACGGAAAAGCTAAACATCAAGATTTATGATACCTATAGTAATATATACATAAACATATGGAATCGATAAGTGATCCATTATAATATGGAATTGATCCATTGCAATTTAAATTTATTAATAAATTGAGTTCTTGGGGGTAATGTAACGATAATTCATATTTTCAAATTGTTCAGTTAAGTCTTTTCTTAGAGTAAAACACTATGATTTCTAGGTAAATAACTTTTGTGAATTGTGGTGTTTTCTAGTGGAAATTCCGTAAATTTGTAAAATACAGAGAGTAAAATGGAAACGTGAACAACCTTTAAAACAAAAAAAAAGGAATACCTTGATAACTTTAGAACCTAATGAGCAGATTTTCACTTACTAGAACTCAACCTTAATGGTTCGAGTTCCTAACCTTAAACATGCTAATTACTTAGTTATTTTAAATTACTGAAACTTATTTTTTCTCTGAAAAAATATAGACGTATTTCGTCGTAAAATATTTTAAACTTTGTATTGCATCATTTAAGCTTGCATGCTTTAAAGTTATATAAAAATTTGTATGCTTTACTATTCGAAATGTTCTCGGCTTTTATTAAATAAAGTGATAAAAAAATAATAAAGAGTTATTAGAAATTAACTTTTACATAAATTACCTTTGGATTAACGAGTTTTACAACTGCGTGCAAAATTTTTTCGATTCTCTTAAAATGTCGTTAATTCTTAAAATGTGGAAATACTAAAAAAGTGACATTAAAAGGTCAACACTTTCGCCTACTGGCCTGCCTAAACTATTGGAGCTATATTCTCTGGAATGTGGCCATTCCCCCATATGGTAGGAGTTAAAAAAATCCTGATCCAGAATAAAAAAAAGAAGTACGTTTATTCAGAAAAAGTATGTTTTTCTGTCTGATTTCGTAACTTAAAGCATTGTATGCTCGATGTAATTAACTTGCATTTTTAAGCTTAGACTCTTTTACCATTAAGATTGAGTTTTAATTCGCGAAAACTTGATCATTAGATCAAGCGATATTAAAGAGCAGCTTGATGTTAAACTGTCTTCTTCGTCAATGGCACGGCTGCTCAGGGTCGGCCCCAGCCTTCTTAAAAATTTTCTTCTAATTGTTCACTCTCAGGATGGCATAATCTATTCCTAAGTAATCAACCCATACGAAGATGGGTCGACCTCTAGCTCTTATTCCGGTGGGCTTGAACATAAAGGCTTTTTGAGTTGATCGATCTTATTTTCTTTCAAGTAACATGGCCAGACCATTTAATTCTTTTGATTTTAATGTGTTTGATGAAGTCAGGTTCTTTGAAGCCAAGGCAAAGTACCAGATTTGAGTGTCTGTGTCAAGCGTTATGCACAATTTGTGGTCTGCCAAAAATACTTCTTAGTTTCCGCCGCTCAAAGAGTCGTAGAACGTTTTCCTTAATTTTATATAAAACTGTTACCTCTAGAAAATTGCACTTTATTCACTTCATTATCAAAAGTTTTCCAATTAATTGCTCAGGTGATAAAAAAAAGCAGTTAAAAAAGTCGCAGTTTTAAAATGTCTTTTATGTCTATTACATATTAAAATAAGCGGCTGATGGATTAAAATACGATTAAGTGTAAAGTTCATGAGAATTAAGACTGAATTGTGTCAGATCGCCATAAGATTTACAGCAAACAAGTGAATGAAGTGCGTCGTAAAATATTGGAGTTCTCAAGTAAAGAAAGAATACAATTTATTTTCCGAAAATAATCTTGACTTGGTGTTTGTACCTTAATTTATGCCTTAATATATCATCCAACTTTTCTTAACTATTACACAGGAAATAATGATCTAGAGATTGTAGAGAAAATAACAAAATTAAAAATATTTGAACTCAAAGTATTTTATTTAGGTAAATTTAAAAATTACTTGAAATGTTGATAGTTAGATTTACTAAAAGACTGTTGATAGTTTATGTTTTGAAGAGATAACGGACTAAACTAGTTTCTGATGTGATATTTAAAAATTTCTTAAAAATTTTTGGGCAAAAATTTTCTTTGTTAATTATAAACAATAGTTTAATGGAATTAATTGAGAATTATTTGTGAACTTATTATTTTTTTTTTTTCAGAAGTCGTGTCTCCAGAAAATATAAGTGTTGTTGTACTGCACTACCTCACAATTATCACATTATGCAATGATTATTATTGGAGGGTTACTCGTAACACAAAATATGTTTTGAAATTTTTGTTACATTTCAGAAAAGGGACTCAATACAACTTTCTTTCCCGCCTGATTGAATTCTTTTCTGATATTCCTTTTAAATAGCAAACTGAAAAAAAAAAAAATAAAAAAGTTGTTAATTTTAATCTCTTTTCATTAAATTTAGAATTTTATTAGTCAGTACTTTTTGCATTTTTGGCCGCCAGGAGCAACCATGATAGTTGAAGCAAATATTAATAAATTGTCAGCTTCCTTATAACAAACTTAATACCAGTTATTAATTTTTTTCCAGATGCGTGCAAACCTTGTAAAATTACCTCGTTTACATGAATGACAAATTACGAATTACACTAATGTCATAATTTTGCAACCAAAAATAGAACAATAATTTACCACTCTTTATCCTATTGAAAAAAAGAAAATATTCTCAAAATAGGAAAATTGGTGCTTTATGGGTTAAAAAAAACATTCAAGGTATTTAAAAGTGCTACTCTATGAAAGCAAAGTGGAGGGCCGTTCTTTTCCATGTTTTTACTTGCCAATTTTTTTTTTTTCAAATTACTCAAATTGCCAACAAAAAGCGATTTTATTAATTTAAGTTTGAAAGCTTTTTTTTAAAATGAAACTTATATTTGAACAACTTTACTTCACAGAAATTCTCTGAAGCAATTCAAAAAAAAAAAAAAAATGTTACTATCAACCAGTGTTTACGAACGAGAGGAAAGAGACTTATAAAAAAAAAATTTCTCGAGTCATTTGAAAGAAATCCAATTTCAAAAGCTCTTGAAATCTCAAAAGTGCGAGAATAAATGCGTTTTCTTTTGAGTTTAAAATTTTTTTAAAGATCTACAACCGAGGGAAAGATGGGCTTCCTTCGAATGCTCGTAAAATTTAAAGGTTTCTTTTGACTCCACGCTGAGAATTCCGAACTTAAAAATACGCAATCAAAATAAATAGTTCGCCCTGATAAAACAAACTTACCTCGTTAAGCCTCCAATTCAAGTGCCTCTCATTTGACAGAATACACATAAAAGTGTGAATTGGCCGAGAAACAAATTTATGCTAAAAAAAAAAAACAAACAAAAAATGCAGCTTTCAATGAATCGCAATAAATGTAAGTAGTGAATATTAATTTGTATTTGACATTTATTCAGTAAAAAAGTTATATTCTAGTTCCAATTCTATCTAGTCTATTCCAATCCCATATTGCAAAATAAGGTTTATTTTAACTAAGCAAAATTCTTTTAATGTAAACCTAAAAAGGTTGGTTATGTGGTTTATGTGTAAACCTTCTAACCTGAAAACGAGATCTGTGAGAACCTGCTACATTACCCTAATCCAAAACCTTGGAAAACAACCTTCTATATAAAAACCTTGAATCAAGGTTGACTTAGGGTTTTCAAGCGTGAAAAAATTCTTCAATAAAGCTAGTCTAAAGGTGAAAATAATCTTAAATCTAGGTTCCTTTTCGCACAGTTGTGTATGCTCAGTTAAAATTCACCTTGTCTTGAAATTTAAATGGAGAGTGAAATTTAATCCTATCGCTAGTGTGACGTCAGCTAAAACGTCATTATGGACCTAAGTGACCATTTAACCTAAAGGACAATACTTTTTAAAAAAACTTTAAAAATAATTTTTAATCCCTTTAGGATGAAAGGTTTGAAACTGCATTATTTGTGCTTCATTGAAAAAGGTTTTTAGTAAAAACCTTTTCGTGACGGTAAAAAGAAAATTCCGACACAAGGTTGCCGTAAAGTTATATGCTTTCTGGGAATAAATGTTATTTTTTGAAGGAGACGTCTTTAGATGAAATGGTGCTTTTTTGCAAATCTATATATATATTTCTCTTACACGGCACCAAAGGAAAGCCTCATTACAACTTCCCGAATGGCAACGTTAGAAAATTGACCAATGATTGCATCTAAAAATGTCACATGCCAAATCTAGCTGAGGTGGCTCAACATATAGCGCTTTTAAAAACGGAAACAATAACCAGAGTGAGCATTATCAGGTTGTTCAATTCAGCTGCGGCAAAAATAAAAATAAACAACTTAAAAAATAAAAATGCTGTTGCCAGCCATAGAATTTTTCTAAAGTTAACTTAACATAAATCAAAATTATGATTCCTCAGCGCTTGACGTAACAAATCCTTCAATTCTATAAGTGTTCAATTTCAAATTAATATTGAAATGCACAGGTTTAGAATTTTCTACAGTGAAAAGTTTTCGAAACTTCACTATTCAAGAAAGTATACAAAAGCTAGACGTTAAGAACGTATCCAATGAGCGAGCAAAGCGAGCATTGGATTGCGAAGCAATACGAAATGAACTGCGAAAGCAGTTCCGGGGGTTGGTGAGCGCCAGCGAGCAGGGGGCGAAGCCTCCTAGTGATATGCAATTTTACTAACAGTTGTAAGTTTGCAACACTATGACTGTTAAGTTAAGCTCAGTGTATTTATAGCCAGAGCTCGCCATGCTTATTCTGAAAATGGCGCAGTACGTCGGTATGAAGAAAAGCCACAGTTTTATGAAAATGAGTATGTGGTCTAAAGTTTCAAGATTTATAAACTTAATCCAATGCTGCATTATCTGGGCTTATAAAAATCTTCAAAAAAAAAAAAAAAAAAAAAAAAAGAGAATAAAGTAGTGGTTTTGATAATTTTCATCTACGTGGAAAAATAACTCTAAATTGGCAATTTTTAAAAAAGTTTAATAACTTTTAAAATATTAAAATCATTTGTTTGCAGGTTATATTCACGACAAGATTATATATATAGTTTCATATTATAGCTTTGCTTCAACTGTTAGGCACTTAAAGTGTGGTTTTGTTTTATTTTCCTTGACGAACGAGTTTGGGAAAATCATGTTAAGTACCATTTTTAATTTTGAAAGTGCAATTTTCAAAACCACGAAAATGATGTGAACAGGCTATCGAAGCCATGGCTGCTTTAAGTATAACTTTGCCGCTGCACAGTGGGCCAGCATCCAAGGTTTCGTGGCCAAAAATAGTATTTCGATAAAATTTGTTTAAAAATTTGGGGGTTTTCATGTGCAGGTAAATTGAATTCATAGTTGAAATTTTGAAATATACTAAAAATTCAAAAAAAAAAAAAAAAAAAAAAAATGAAAAAAAAAATGGCGGCTGAAATTTGGAGGGAAAAAAAAATATAGTACGTTTAAATAATTAAATATAGCAATGAAAATATAATCATTTTCGTAATTTTATATTAAAAATGAAAAGCAAATTATATTTTCGAAATAATATTACAAAATAGCGCGAATTAATTACGAAATAACGCGAAAACATGAAAAAAAAAACATAATTTTTGTTTTTCGGTAAATTTAGTCCACCTTTGCAATATGGGCAAAATGGGACAGGTTTTTTTCGAAAGAAGAAACATCAAAGAAGACAACAAAAAAAAGTTTAGCTAATTTCCTCGTGGAACATTTTGGAGATAAGTTTCGAAAGTGAGTCAAACATTGTAAAATGCCAAATGATAAGATATAAACTATAAGTTTGTCAAGAGTATTAACTAATTCAACAAATTGAAACATTGTACTATAATTTCAGACTAATTACTCTGATAAAAATGCAACAGTAAGGCGAAATTCCTATATATATTTCTGAAATATAAATTTAAAAGTTACATTTAAAAATTTTTTTTAAACATATTTTTCACTACATTGTACTCTTGTCGGTCCAAAAAATAAATTATAATGTTTGGAATGATTATGAATACTTAATTTAGGCGATATTAAAACTGTTTTACATATCTACACATATTTTAGTTGAAAATTTAATTTTGACTTTTGACCAAAGATCATGGTCTTCTGGCCCACTCTGCGGTGGTATAACAGAGATGTAAACTGCTCCGGATTTGACGAAATATTTTTGGCAACGGTAAAGAATTAATGACCAACTAAAATTTGTTGATTTTCGGTTAAATGTCCTAACTTGTTAACAGTCTCAACATTGCTGAACTGTATTGTTTATTGAAATTACATACATTTGCAGGTTTGTGTTCTCAATTTAGGCTTATAAACCTTTGTCTAGTCGACACACAGATAGAACAATTCAGGAAGGATATCACACAGAATATATCCAGGGTTGTGGCTGGATTCACCTCCACGCTTTCGTTTGGCGCCTGATACCGCTCGGCCATGGACGCTCCTGGCCCAACTGTTACAAAGTGGCATATTACAGAAGCTTTAGAATTATTTAAAAGTAGTAGTAAGTAAAAACCTTATACTTTGAATTTACTAAGCCAAGAATCACACATTAAAATATAACTTTCTCGTCGAAAATATCTTCCTTCCGTTCCCCGAACTGGTTGTTGGCGTCTCTGGTGTAATAATGTCCGGACGGGGAAGAAAATATCCTGAGAGAAAGTACCCTAAAACGACACTCATTTGACCAATGGCTTTAAAAAAAAAATAATAATAAGTTATAGATTTATAGTCTTTGATTTTGAGAATTAATTTAAGTTTTAGAATATCATTGAGATGAAAAGCTTGACCTGAAATTAATTATATTTAAACATCCGAATTTTGTTTTGAAAAACTTTTAAAAAAATCTGTTATTATAAACCAGAGTTGTGAAGTCAGAGTTCAAAAAAATTTTGCTGGAGTTGGAGTTGAAATTGACTCCTGGTCATATAAAGTCAGGTTCTACAGGTTTAAAAAACTTAAGAAGTTTTTGATGTTTGAAAAAAAACTATTAAGTTTAACTAAAATATTTCAGTTAAGAAAAATATTTTCATATTTACAATTAAATTAAACAAAAATATCACTAAAATGAATCTAATGAAAATTATTAAAATTTAAGTACTACTATACTAAATCTGTGTGAACAATTCTTTTGCAGCAAATGTCGTGGAAGATTCTTCATTGCAAAACTGTTATCACAATTTGAGAGATCATGCTTGAAGGTTTTAGAAAAGATGTCAGTTTTACTCATGCAAAATAACAAAAGGAAGTTAAACTTTTTATGTGGCTTTAATGTAAGAAAATATTAAAAATTCTATTATAGTACGATATTTAGATAAGAAAGTTTTTAAAATTATAGTGGTATTAAAAAAGGAAAAAGTTTTTAACTTTCTATGCTCATTTTTGTCTAAGCAAATTTAGCTTGAGTAAAAGGGACACTATTTCCATAAAGATATAATAAAATACTCTTAACTATAATTGCTAAGCTGAATAATATACCCTTAACTATAATCACGTACATAAGAAATAGAAATATATTATTTAAAACTAACACTTAGTTACTAATAATATAAATATTTTTCTAGGATTTAGTAATATAATAATAAATTAGACATTTTATAAAAAGTTTTGGTTTTCAGAGCCTTCATCGATGTACTACTTTTTTTTTCTAATGTAATCTTTGTTGAATATAATGTAAGTACGTCTACCAATGTTCAACTCCGTAGCCTTGAATCCAATCCAGAAGACAAGAGATCTCTTGTAATCTGTTTATTAGTATTGGGAGAAATTTTACCTTCGTGGAGGACTTTTGATGGAACTAACCCGCATTTGCGTTAAATGAAGAGGAAAACCACAAAAACCTCCCATAGTTAGCCTGACGACAAGGGGACTCTAACCCACTATCCGTCTACCACTGAGGATAATTTACGTCAGCACTGTGGTTGCAGAATTCGAATCGACCAGCAGTCGCTGGTATTCGAACCTAGTTACCTCATTCGAAGGCGAACTCTCTATCCCCTGAGCCACCGTTTCTCGATGTACAACTTTTATCAATAAACGATTGAAAAAAAAAAACAATGGGAAAAAACGATCGGTCGTTAATTTAAATCGTCACTGTCTTTTGTTGATTCGCCATATGGCGAGTGGTTATTTTCATCGCTATTTTCTCGGAATAAGCAAACATATTTTCGTCGGGTTCTTGACGTTTAAAATACGGGTTGTAGCAGTAATCTGAAAACCACGGGTTCACAATAGACAAGTAAAGAGAGAGATTGAAAACTAGATTCCATTAATTTTAATTTTACTTTAAATGTATATCATCACACATCTGGAAGAGTTTAAATTATTACTCAATTTTTTCTGCAATTTTACAACTTATTTATTATACAATTTCCAACTAAAAACATTTTTTTATTACAAAAATTGATTACTGAATTTAATGATGAATGAAATGTTTTTAAATAGTAAATGCACCAATGTTAGCATTATTTTTAAACTAACTAATTTTATGTCAAAATCTGACGAACTAAATCTGACGAATTGCAGTTCTGTCAAAATACAACTTTTTGAAGTATTGCTCCGAAACAGTTTAACATATTTCATTACTTATTAAAATATATCATGCCCCATTAGCATTTAGCATGATCCTCGTAATAATAACGGTATTCAATTTTATTGAAAAATTTAAAAACTGGTTCTACAAATTGTTCAAATGCTATGGCACAAATATTTTTTATTCATTTTATTATTGACACAGTAACATAATTTTGTGTTATGCATTTGAGTTAATCGAACCTTTGGTTGATGCCATAGTATTTTTGATTTTTTCCTCAAAATACTCAAGCCTCCATTTAACATATAATAGTAAAAACTTTCTATATAATTACCGAACGAAAACCTTTCATTTCAATTGAAACTAATGTTTGAACAACTTCATTTCACAGAAGTTCGTAATTTGTAAAGCGATTGAAAAAATTCTACTTTCAATCACTGTTTTCGAGCGAGAGGAAAGAGACATTTTAAAAATGATTTGGGTCATTTGAAAGAATTCCAATTTCAAAAGCTCTTGAAATCTTAAAAGTGCTGGAATAAACGAGTTTATTTTTTGCAGTTAAGATAATTTTTTAAGTTCTACTAGGCAGGACGCGAAGTGTCTCATTTGAATACTCGTAAAGTATAAAAGTTTTCTTAAGTAGGGAATTGAAAACTTAAAAGTTGAATGAAAATAAATACTTAAAAAAAAAAGGTTTTTAAGAATTCAATTCAAATGTTTTCCATTTAATACAAAACATATAAAACAGTGAATTGGACTAGAAATAAAACTTTAAACAAAAAAAATGCACTTTAAAAACAGAGAATGATCCAAAATGCATTTCTATTTTAAAAAGTGGCAGTTAATTATTTTTTTTATAATGCTGATTTATAATTATTAATTTATCAAAATTCAAAATTAAATATAAAATTTTTTTTTTTCACTGAATAATTTTATATTTTGGATATTATATTCAACGTTGCTACGGCCTGGGAAAAAAGATAAAGTGAAGTCAAATATTTCATGCGGTAAATCAAAGTTTTAAATTTTTTTTTTTTGTTTCTCATTGATTTTAGGAAATAGGTTGGTAGTTTTATAATCGATATATATTTTCATCTATTTGCAAATATTTTCAGGTAATTACAAATATTTCAAATTTACTCTATTTCTCTACATTTGTGTACCATATTTATATTATTTTTCAGAATGTAGCAACCATGTCGTTGTTTGAGAGTTATGAGTCGAAAGAAAGAAAATACTGATTTTATAACAGTCGTTGATCAGTCAAACCAATTGTGAGTTCGTGACTTCCAATGTTCAACTTCGTAGTCTTGTAATTTTGAACCCAATCCAGAAGACAAGGACACTCCTGGATCAAGTATTGGGCAAAATTTGCCTTCGTGGAGGATTATTTGATGGAACTAACCCCCATTCACGTTACATGGAGGGAAAAAACACGAAAACCTCTCACGGTTAGCATGACGAAGAGGAACCTCTTTCCCATAATCCATTTATCTATGACGTTATTTTGAGTCAGCATTGTAGTCGGTACTAGCCTGGGTGCGAAATTCAAATCAACCAGCCATCGCTGGGATTTCAGCCTGGTTCAGCACATAGAAAGGCGAAAGTTCTATCCCCTGAGCCACTAAAGCCCAGAAAATACTGATTTTATTACTGTCGTTGAACAGTCTACCCAATTTTTTTGGGGTTTACGGCTACTAATGTTCAACTCCGTAGCCTTGTATTTTTGAATCCAATCCAGAAGACAAGGGAGGTCCGGGATAAAGTATTGTGAGAAATTTGCTTTCGTGGAAAACTTTTTAAGGGAACTAACCCGCACTTGCGCTACATGGAGAGGAAAACCATGAAAACCTCCCACGGTTAGCATGACGGCAAGGGGAGTCTAACCCATGATCCGTCTATCACTGAGGATATTTTACGTCAGCACTGTAGTCGGTGCAAGCCGGATGCGGGATTCGTATCGACAAGCCATCACCGGGATTTGAACCTGGTTAACCTCATTGAAAGACGAACGCTCTATCCCCTGAGCCATCGTTTTTTTACAACCTTCTTTGAACAGCCGACCGAAATTTTGAGTTTACGGCTACTAATGTTTAACTCCGTAGCCTTGTAATTTTGAACCCAATCCACAGGAAAAGGGAATTCCTGAATCAGTACCCCCAGATTTGTCATGGGAACTTGGAGGAATTTGTGACCCCAACAGATTTAAAGTGCACTAGTCAACCATTTAATACGCGGGGTTTCTTCGGCTGGTCGATTCGAATTCCCGTTCTCAACGAACGCGCGCCCTAATTTGTATCTCTTTACCTGCTGACATAAAAAAAGAAAAATATATTTCTTAAAAAATTGGGAAAAAATTTGTATTCTTTATTTCAGAATAGTGAAATATAAAAAGTGGAAAATAATTTTAAATTTAATTTTTTTAACAACACTTCCATACCGTTATTTTCAAGTTTGTTCTTAATGTTGCATTATTCTTTCACGAAACTATATTAAAATTTTTTGGAGTAGCAAAGTTTGATTGAAGATTTTAGACAGGCAGTTTATCACTTAACTGCGACCGTAGTTCAGGAATTCTACGTAAAGAACTCTATATGTTGTTAAAAGAGTATTGTTTGCCAAAAAACGGTAGACGCTTAAAAGCAAATAGTTTTACATTTTTAGAGGTTTACAATATTGCACTTTTGTTCTATTAAACAGTAATATACAGAGAAACTCCAACATTAAGCCTTCACGCATTAAGCCAACAATTCTATGCAAGGTAAATGCAAGGTGCCCTAAAGGCAAGGCAAATGCAAGGTCCACTTTCCATTTATGTTTCTTTTATTTTATATTTCATTTTAAGTTTATATTTCTAATATTTAAATTTAAATTGTTAGAGATTTACTCGGATAAAATTTTAAATAGCTGTTTCTTAATTGGTATTTTATTATATTCAGCAAAAACATTCGAATAATCATAAAAAAATGGTATTCAAACTGTTAACTGGGAGAAAAATTGCTGATTGACCGTTTTCATCTAATACGGTCAATAAACAAATATAATTCCTTCTGCGCAAGCTAGGCCCCCCTTAGGAATTCACTTAGTTACGTGCTTCTAGGTACATACCATAGCCGATAGGGCTAATTTGTTAACATCATAGCCAGCTGAACGGGTGTTCGAATTCGAGGGTTAACACCACGTGCCTTACACTCCTCAATCGGCAACCCTGATTTATTAGAAAACAAAACTCTCTTTCACACATGGATGGCAGAGCTGCTAAATACAAAAAGTCAATAGCTCATTTCTTCTGATAGAGGGCATCACCAGATAAACTAATTAAGCTACATTCTCTAGTGCAAACACAACTCAACCACAACTGTACTTCGATATCTATTATCTAACGAGCACAGATGTCCAACAAAATTTCATATTTACGGTTTAAATACCATACTTATTCTAAATTATTTCAAAACTATAAAGGTAAAAAAAGTGCTTTTAATCGTAGCCTCTACGGCTCATTGGATGAATAGAATGCTGCCGGTTATTTTACCACAGTTTTAGATTAAAAATTCTAAGAGGGTATTTGAAGACAAATTTTGGAATTAGGCGCTTTCCTAGGTCTGACTTTGATTTCATTCTTCAACTCTGCTACATATTCCTTTGTTTTTAACAGTCTCGTATTGAGTGATTTATTGGATAAAATTAGTGAATGCATAATAAAGATTATAAAGACCTCTAATATGTTTTAATTTCGAGCAAGTTTTAACAAATTTCCTTAAACATATTGCGAAAAATTTTGCACGTTATATATTTTTATTATAACTTCATTCGATTTTAAATTCTTTTAAATTTCGTGAATTTAAATCGATCGTTTTCATGTGAATGACACACATAGGCTTTAAAAATTCTTTTTTTAATTATATTTATAGAAAATTTTTTTCCAATACTTTTAGTTAATTTCTGTCACTAGGTAAACTTATAAATTTAATCTAAAATTTTTACTCTGAATTCAATGTAGCCTTAATTGTTTTATCTTTCGGAAACTGTCCATAAGCTGTTCTGTCTTATACTGATTAGGTTAACAGATTGAACTTTATTTGAATTTCTCCAGAAATCGGATACTCATATCGAAATCCGATGCTCTTCAGTTAGAAGGGAAATAAGTCTTTTCTCCTTGAAAGGAAAATATTTCTTTCAAAAGCATCACTGATATATTTCAACAAATACCAGTAATCATTGAAAAGAGTTTTTGGAAGAAATTCGCACATTGATCGGTGGTTCAAAATTTTTTGCTTCTCATCCTTGGAAATAGGTTGTTTCTTTTAAAAGTGATAGTTTTTTTGTGAGAATAAAATTGTGAAAAGACTATGATATGCAGCAGGAAAATGGTATAGGATGCGAAAAAAAGAGAACACCTTCAAAAACTTTTGATGTCGGGCTTTCACGTATTAAGGCTCAATTTTAATGGTTCAAGGGTATAACTTTAAATATGTAAATTATTTTAAGCAAAGGAAATTAAATACAGAGTTAAACTTTCATCGAAAACACATACAGTAAAACTAGTGTAAGTTGACCACTTGTGGTGCATTGTTTTAGTGGTCAACTTAGACAAGTGGTCTACTTATAGAGGGGGCGGGTCATTGTTTACTTTTTCTTTTCCTATATCATGTTGCTATATATTAAAAATTTTTTTTTACTTGACTTAAAAAAATATTATTTAGGAAATAACCAAATGAATATCTTAAGAAATGTGTTTAAACCTGAATGAACTTCAATTTGTTACCTATACATAATTCTAATATTTAACTAACTTTTTTAAAAAAATTATTTCGTTAGTTATGCATGTGAAGTGTTTAATAAAAATAATTTCTTAAAATATCAGAACACGAAGACATGTAATTTGAAAACTTTAACAAAACAAAATTATTTGAACACATTAAAGTTTATTCTGTTATTACTACACTTACATACCTATCTGCTCACTACTGCAACTGGAAGAGCAACTTTTCAACTAACACACCTGTTTTCAATGAATGAATGAAAGAAATGGTCAAAAGCTGCCCCCCTACAGTTTCCCCGGATGGTCAACTCACAAAAGGGTTTAGATTAGCTTTTTACACTATTTCAGCAAGGAAGTGAAATTTTAACATACATTGCAAAATAACAGAACATTTTCTGAATTTTTTCCTGGTCGACTTATGAGGGTTTTAGAATAGAATTTCATAATACTCCTAAACAAAATTGACTTATTTCAGTGGTCAACATACAAGATAGACAGGTGGTCAAGTTACAAAGGTTTTGCTTCTTTACATTATATAGGAAAAATTCCGTTCTTGATAATTGAGGTCAACTTATGCAGGTGCCCAACTTACAAGGGTGGTCAACTTGGCAGGTTTCACTGTACCCTGTTTTCGAGGGAGTGGGAGTTTTAGCCCTTAAAATAGAAGAGAGGGTGATAGCCGCAATCTTGAAAATATGGTAGTTTAGACAAGAGAGTGGTCGGCAATTTGGGCCCCTTAATGTTAATTTCAATTTCTTCTTTATTTCGCCATATCTTCGTAGCTAATAAAAAGAATAAAAAACTCTTTGCACACGACTATTCAACTTGTTTTTGAGCCGTGGTGGCTCAGGGGATAGAACGCTCACCTTCCATTGAGGATAACGGATTCGAATCCCAGTAATGGCTGGTCGATGCGAATTCCGCGCATGGCTCGCACCGACCACAGTGCTGACTGACGCAAAAATATCCGCAGTGGTAAACGGAACATGGGTTAGAGTCTCATTGCCATCAAGCTAACGGTGGGATGGTTTGTTCTGGATTAGAATGTAAGCTTTTATTGTTTCCTGATCGTTGCAGGCAGAATTTATAATACCAAAAGCAATTTCTTAATAACCGAAATTTCGACCATTTTTGTCTAGTTGGTGTATTTCATTTTCAACTGTATCTCTATGATTGATGTGAATAGAAGTTAAAATTTGTTTCCTAAGTGTTCAAGAAAAAGTTATCGTCTATTGAAATTTCGACACTTTTCTTCATAAAAAAAAAAAAATTAAACAGAACTCATCATTATCATCAATGACTCAACAGCCCAGAGTGGGCCTTGGCCCTCTCAAGAAGTTTTTCTAGCATAATCTTTTTCCTGCTGGCGTTTTTCAGTTTTTAGTTTTTAAGACCAAAATGTCTTTTTCTAGGCCATCTATCCCTCTCAAATTCGGCCTGCCTCTTTTTCGTGTTCCAACTTGTCTGGCATTGAAAACTCTTTTTGTGGTCCGGTCTTCGTCCATTCTGATAACGTGACCTGCCCATTTTATTATTTGTCATCTAATAAAGGTTATAATGTCAGGTTCATTATATGAGTGATAGCTTTAATTAATAAAAAAATACGGAACTAGTAACCGAACTAGTTAATAAAAAATTAACACAAAACTAACAAAAATGTAGATAAAAATTAAAAAATTGCGTTTTTTAAATATTTTAAAAATAAGAAAATGATTTTATTTTTGTCAGATATAAAACAAGAAACGGTGAGAGCATAGCTTTCGTTATAAATTTCTATCATCGCTATAAACCACCCATTTTTTTTTAAAGTGATGCACCTTTAGGTGTTTTTGTTTGAAAAGAAATAAAATTTTTCATCCTTTCAAGTTTATATGAAACATGTAGTTTTTAAGTTTTATTTTAAATCTTAATTTTAAAGTAATTATTAATTCCTTAAGAATAAACAATAAAAAAAAATCTAATTTAAAACAACTTTGTTGTCAAAATTTGCTAGCAAACTCCAAATTAAAATGGAATTAAAATATTAAAAATAACACATTTGCATCCAAAATAAAATACTTTAAAGATAGAATTCCATAAATTAAAATTTGAAGACAAAAATGTTCAGATATCAAGATTGCTTCCCAGAGAGACTCATAAACTCAGTAACATTTGTAGGAGTTAGACATATTTTTTAAAGTTAAAGGAACTTTTCTTGTAGTGTAAATTATGATTTCGAATATTTTTTTTAAATAATTTATCTTCATTTTTGTAATCACAGTCACTTTTTTAAATTTCATTCTCTAATTTTGCTATTAGGATGTTTTAGTATTATTCTTAGGACGATTGATATCAATAGCACAAAGAACGAATAATGAATTTCAGAACTTGAAAATTCTAATTACTTTTTTTAAATTATCTTTTTCTCTCTTACAGTTTCAAAAACTCTTAAATAGATTCTTCAGAAGCAAATCGTTTTTTGTAGAATGAAAATTTTAATAACGGTTTCTTGATTGTTTTTCTAAGATTATCCAGTAATGTTTCGTGTTTTTTTTTTATAATGCTATATAATATTTGCTGAAAAAAAATCTAGTTATCCACTAAAATTCTAATCTTTGAGAATAAGTCATTTCTTACCATTTGTTAGCCTTTTCATTTTCTAAATAATTTATTTGGATTTGAAACTACTCGAAAATTAAGATTGGATAGTTTGAATATAACAAAAGAGTAGAAAAAATAAGCTTCTGATTACATAATGGTATCGCAGCGTTCTTCTAGTATTTTGTAACAGACTTACGGAAATAAAATGCTAATTTTCATAACAGATATGATTTTGTAACAGATATAAAGTAACTGTAATAAAAAATACTATATTCAGTTTCAAGTTAAGAAAAACCATTATAGTTATAGAGGGAACCTGTTTGCTTGTAAGTGCACACCAAATGGATGCTAAAAGCTTCCAGCGAAATAGTATATCTACAATGCCAACTATTATTTAAAGAAACTGATGAAAGAATAATAAATATTATTTCTTGCAGACGATTTTCTTCTACAGCGAAACAAAAAAAAAAATTCTTTATCTCGCACTTGATTTGTTAAGGGAATGTCAACATAAAACTCGCCATTTTTAGTGGTCAAATAACGTCATATAGCTGTTTCTTTTTCAAGAACGAATGTTCTCCTTATTTATAGAAATATATCGTTAAGTTTAGAATTCCAGTATAATCACAAAACTATAACCCTTTTTTAATAATTCTTTAATAGATATCGTTAAAGATAGTAGGAATTAAATTTCTCTCTGACGTATTTAACTTTAAAAGGCTTTTGTATTGGTTTTGAAAGTTTATTTGTATAATTTGATAACGAAATAAAACGGCACTGTTTGCAGTTGCGGATGTTTACTTAATTCCAAACCAAATGTTTTTTTTCTTACCTTGCAACGGAGTATAATTATTTCTAATGTTCTTTGTTTAAATCTTCTATTGTTCTTGGTTAAAACTAATTAACGTTACGGTTAAGAAAACAATCTACGTCATATTTTAGATTATAAAAATATCTACAACTGAGTATTAAGGAAAAAGAATTTGGTTATCGAAATTCTAGTAGTCAGCTGTTAAATTCTCAGTTCACGTAGTTGGCGGAAAGTGAGTAAATTTTTCCTCACAAAATACTTTTAATCTTTGTCAGCAACATGTCTTTTTCCGGTACATTAGTTTCAAACTGCTGACTCTAATAGTTTAAAACAATTTTTCTTTTTTAATTTTACTATTTCTTCCTGCATCGCAGAAAGTGTGGTAACTGTAAAGACGTCAAAATTAAAAAAATAAGTTCTCTGACTGTCCAAATTTAAAGTTTTTAAAATTCTATTGGTTTTAAGAAATGTAAAAATGAAGATAAAAGAGAGTTGTTGAGTTTTGAAAATGTTAAGCTATCTGTCTGAAAAGGAAATCTTTTTTTCTAAATGTAATATTTACCTTCGCCAAACTACTAAGAAAGAGGTAAAAAATTTAATTATTTAAAAAAAAAAAATCCAAGCTAAATGTTTATGTTTATATTAAAAGAGACTTGAATACCATTAAACAATATTCCTAAATGTTGATAAAAGTAAAAATATCTAATAGCTATAATTTTTAAGTTTTGAGCCGTAAATTGCGCAATCGACTGAAAAATATGTCGATTAACACCATATAAAGCGATATTCATATTAAAGCTTTCTGACATAATAAGATCAGAAAGTTTCATAATGAAATAACGCTTTATATGAGCGTATTTTTCGGTTGATGGTGCAGTCGATAAGCGTCATATAAAGCTTTATTCTTATTGATGCTTTCTGATGTAATACAATCAGAAAGCTTCATAATAAAATAACGCTTTATATGGCGCTAATAAAAAAGATTTATGTGATATTTCGCCCTATAAAGCTAAGATTTTTAGCGAATATGCAGTTTTTATAACTGTTATCTTTTCAATGTGATTTTAAGAGCTTTCCAAATTTGTGAAGTTATTTTATGAAAACGAATTTACGAGGAAAAAACAACATAATTTTAAGCAAAAGAATATTTTTCGAAATAAATTTATAACCAATTCCAGGTTTGATTTGTGTCTTACAAATTTAAAAATATTGTTGTAAATTTACTTTAATGGCAGACGGACTTTTATTCTTAAAGATACCTCTTTAATGGTTAGAGTTCAGTATTTTTCTTACTGATTAGAGTAGAACAAAATGAATCATCATCACGAAGTGATTCGAATCACTTCGAACTACTTAAAGAAACAATGAAAAATGAAAAAAATGAATAAATATGACAACCGAAGCTAGCGTCTTCAGGGGTTACCAGCTCCGGAAGCCATAAAAACAAAACCTTTCATATCGAGAGAGCACGACAAATGTCTAAATTGCTCTCTCTGTACCCCAAAGGTTTTGGCAAAGTCCAGGAAGAGGATACAATACCAAATATAAAATATATAAAGCAAATACAGAAGTGTAAAATCAAGACAAATAAAGACAAGACAAGACCTGGACTTTGGCAAAACCTTTGGGGTACAGAGAGAGCAATTTAGACATTTGTCGTGCTCTCTCGATATGAAAGGTTTTGTTTTTATGGCTTCCGGAGCTGGTAACCCCTGAAGACGTCAGCTTTGGTTGTCATATTTATTCATTTTATTAGTTTTCATTGTTTCTTTTGTTTAAATTTCTTTTGGATTCTCAGCTGCTTAGCACGTTTTTCCACTGGAAGTATTGTTTTTAATTGCTTTAATTATTTTGAATTCTTTTCTTAATATATAATTCGAATTACTTACTGATTCGAATCCCCGAATCATTACCCAACTCTAATACAGATATATTGCCTTTGAAAATAACAAGTAGTAGTGTGGTCAGAAATGTATAAAGGTACAGACGTTTGTTTCTTCCACTTTTAAAAATTTGTTGAGTCCGTGGCGAAACCCAGAATTATTTTTTTCATACAGATTCATTTAATTTGAATTCAAAGCATATTTTCAATTATTCTATAATTATATTTTCACTTTTATCTCTTGCATCACTCGAATTCATGGATCAAAGAATTTCGACAAAAGTTTGAAAACCATTCGCCACTTTACTTTGAGAATTGAGGAGGAGGTATTGCACATTCAAATCCTCAACTGCCCATTGGGAATCGTTTGGCTCTAAGGCTAAAAGTAGCCCATATATATTTTTACAAATGGATCTTTTTTACACTTATCGTGGTAGAAACTCAGAGTATTTTTCACAATTTCGACTTTCTAAATCGATGCAGTAGAATGTAGGTTGTGATGCGAGAACAGTCTAAACAGACTAAGAAATAATTTTACATCTAGGAAATTCTTTTTGCAAACTAAAACAAAAGTATTTGTATTGGCCGGAATAGTTTATTTTTGTTAATAAAATTTTAGAGGTTGTGTATATTTGTGTGTATATTTGTTTTAAACAAATTTATTATTATTTTTGAATGCATGTATGAGATCAAAGTTTGATATTTAAATTAATTTATCCATTGATACAGCTAACACTATAGCTCAAGTTTCTAAGCGATATTTGTAAATATAAAATACAGCGTTTGGGTGGGTGTTTTCTATACAAATCCACAATTCTAAATTAATGCTCTCCAAATTCGATGCACATATGTTTTAAAGTGCTGAAATCAGCACTGTCAAACTGATAAAGTTTCCACGCAACGTCCCTAAGAAAGCGTTTTTCATAAAAGTATTTAGTTGTTCAGAAAGTAATTTAAAATTTTTTTTCTGAAAATAAAAAGCAATTTTTTTTATTGAAACATATAATGTCCGTTATGGTTCACTACCTTTTGTCATTTTTGTTGGATTTAGAATGATTCTCTACGTGCATGAAAGTTTGTTATTTGGGGGCAAAAGCCTGATCCAGGTGAGTTTTGACCACCTTATTTGAAGTAAATGTTTTACGGTCAAAAAAACTTTGTAGAGTCCGATTTGTAGCAATTAATGTCGTTATAGCGTCTTCATCAGCTTAAACTAGAGCGGTGAATCTTCGTGCATCTTAATGCAGTTTTTCGAAGGCTCCGTCGTAATATGAAATGATGTTTTTTTGAAAATAATATGCTATTTTTATAATTGTTCCGAATCTGAAACAAACGCTGCATACGCTTATTTTGAAAGGCAGAATATCAAAAAATTTTCTTTGTATAATTTTCTTCCGAAACGGTAATCAATCTTCGGACAATGCTTCTTAGCAAATATGAAGAATTACAGACTTAGTAATTACTACAGAGTGTTATGAAAACAATTTAAATAAATAAGGTCGATACATAAAGTATCGTTTCTAATAATGTGATTTGTTTTCGTGTTACTATACAGTATCAAAAAATTTTTTTCGTATAATTTTCTTCCGAAACGCGAACTAATCTTCGGATAATGCTTCTTAGCAAATGTGAAGCACTTTCAGAATTACAGACTTAGTAATTACTATAGTGTGTAATGAAAACAATTTAAAGAAAATAAGTCCGATACATAAAGTATCGTTTCTAATAATGGGATTTGCTTTTGTGTTACTATACAGTATTAAAAAACTTTCTTTCGTATAATTTCCCTCCGAAACGGGAATTAATCTTCGGACAATGCTTCTTAGTAAATGTGAAGCACTTTTAGAATTACAGACTTAGTAATTACTATAGTGTGTTAGGAAAACAATTTAAATAAATAAGACCGATACACAAAGTATCGTTTCTAATAATGGGATTTGCTTTTGTGTTACTATACAGTATCAAAAAACTTTCTCTCGTATAATTTACTTCCGAAACAGGATAATATAACAGGTAATACAGGATAATTTTCCTCCGAAACGGGAATTAATCTTCGGACAAAGCTTCTTAGTAAATGTGAAGCACTTTTAGAATTACAGACTTAGTAATTACTATAGTGTGTTATGAAAACAATTTAAATAAATAAGACCGATACATAAAGTATCGTTTCTAATAATGGGATTTGCTTTTGTGTTACTATACAGTATCAAAAAACTTTCTCTCGTATAATTTACTTCCGAAACAGGATAATATAACAGGTAATACAGGATAATACAGGATAATTTTCCTCCGAAACGGGAATTAATCTTCGGACAATGCTTCTCAGTAAATGTGAAGCACTTTTAGAATTACAGACTTAGTAATTACTATAGTGTGTTATGAAAACAATTTAAATAAATAAGACCGATACATAAAGTATCGTTTCTAATAATGGGATTTGCTTTTGTGTTACTATACAGTATCAAAAAACTTTCTCTCGTATAATTTACTTCCGAAACAGGATAATATAACAGGTAATACAGGATAATACAGGATAATTTTCCTCCGAAACGGGAATTAATCTTCGGACAATGCTTCTTAGTAAATGTGAAGCACTTTTAGAATTACAGACTTAGTAATTACTATAGTGTGTTATGAAAACAATTTAAATAAATAAGACCGATACATAAAGTATCGTTTCTAATAATGGGATTTGCTTTTGTGTTACTATACAGTATCAAAAAACTTTCTCTCGTATAATTTACTTCCGAAACAGGATAATATAACAGGTAATACAGGATAATACAGGATAATTTTCCTCCGAAACGGGAATTAATCTTCGGACAATGCTTCTTAGTAAATGTGAAGCACTTTTAGAATTACAGACTTAGTAATTACTATAGTGTGTTATGAAAACAATTTAAATAAATAAGACCGATACATAAAGTATCGTTTCTAATAATGGGATTTGCTTTTGTGTTACTATACAGTATCAAAAAACTTTCTCTCGTATAATTTACTTCCGAAACAGGATAATACTTCTTAGCAAAATTTAATACTTATATAACAGCTCTCCAGTATATATATATATATATATATATATATATATATATATATATATATATATATATATATATATATATATATATATATATATATATATATATATATATATATATATATATATATATATATATATATATATATATATATATATATATATATATATATATATAATTATAGTTTATATTGCTTACTTTTTATTTAGTTAAAAGTTCTTTATTTCAATATAAGTGCTTGAAATAATACAGTATTGTTTTCATTATTAATATTGCATTTTGCGTGCTTTTGAATTGAATTTTGTTTATCTGGAGTCGCATATTGAAAGCTAGTGAGAGATAGCGAGCGGGGGATAAAAAAGATTTACAATAAAGCCAATGAATGGTTATAAAAGCCTGACATTGAGTGATGTTTTAAAATGTTGTTGGAATTAAAAAAAAGTAAGCAAAAATATGTTTGTTTATAATTTTCATTTCTGTTCTTGTTTTACTAATATGAAAGTTTTTTTCAATTAAGTATAATTTCTCGTATGCTGATTTCCTTGTTAACGACATTAGTTCCTCCTCTTTTCTCCACAGCGAGTGTAGATGCATTTTACCTTGATTTGCCCTTCTCGGCTACTATGGTTTTTCTAGTTTAGTTTCTTATCTTTATTTTTCCCATTTTTCGTTGCCAACTTTGTGTTTTAAATTTCGAATCACTCTCGTTTCTTTTTATTCACGAGATAATAGGTGGTGCTTTTGAGTGTTTGGAACATGCTAGTTCTAATTTTTATATTTTTGTAGCGAATGATGTTTTAATTAAGTAATAGTAAAATATAATTTTTCATCTTAATATTTCTACCACATTTTAAGTTTGTATAGTTGGTATAACTGTCCACTGATGCATAAACGAGTTTTTTTTTGTAACAAAAATTATCCTCAAGTTTTTTAAAATTTTTTTTTAAATCTCAAGCTATGTTACTAAAATACATAAAATTAAAATTCTCTCTTTTTGAAATGAAGCAAAAGGGCTTTGTACTTAATTGAAAGGATTATCCAGGATTATTTCTAAACAGAGTAATTTATGAGTTCGAAAAATTGCATGACCCGTGTTAAGTCTGTCCATAAAGTTCATGGCTTCGACAGAAAGATTGTAGGGTACTTAATTGAATTGGAGCGAACTTTCCATCGTTCAACCAGAACAAAATTAGTTGCACATCCATTTTATGTACGAATAAACCTAATTAAAGAATGCTAAGTTGGAGCAGTTACTCGAGGCAATTTATTAAGATTAAATAGCTTAAAAGAGTTGACCAACCAATGAGTCTCTTTGTCAGATTTTGCGTGAAAGTTCTAACAGTTTTAAACTTATTAGTGTATGTATTACACTTTCTTATGCATGTTAATTGTAAAAAGTCATTTAAGTAATTTGATACTTGATTTATTGTTATATTTTTATCATAAAGGTATTTTGTACAACACTAAAAAGCGTGCGTTTACAAACGTAACTAGGTTAAACTGTTTTAACTCCAATCATCGAATTAAAAAAAATTGTGTAAATTATTATTGACTTCACGATTTAAGACAGTATAAGGCACTAAGCTCTTCTATTTCTTCTTTTCGCTTCCTCTGTTTCGAAGCCAAGTCACAGTTTAAGCGTCTTGTACTTGAAGCAAGTCTATAATTATAAACTATATGTACCATCATGCCGTAATAATCGCTTGGGTTTTAAAACGGATAAATATTTTGATAGGTAGGTACTTTATTTACGTCGCACTAGAGCTGTACAATGGGCTTTTGGCGACGGTCTGGGAAACATCCCTCTGAATGATCTGAATACATGCCATCGCAAATTCGATCCTCTGCAGATAGGATGGCTCCCCTGCTTTGGTAGTTCAATGACCTGCGCAGGATTAAATAATTTAGTAATTACTTAACTTTTTTTTGTGAAAAAAATCGTCACTTTGGCGAGATTTTTCCACCTAGTCCATAAATAACACAGGGGGATAATTGTTTTTTTGCATTTATACAAATACTTTATCTTGCCTAATTCGGGTGTGGGTTTCAAATCTGAAATTAAATTTGCTTCTAAAGCTACAGCTCTTTTAGAAATTAGATTTTCAGTTACTTTTTTTGTCGAAACGTTGTAGTTTATTTACGTCACTCTAGAGCCTGCATAATAGGCCATTGGAGATTGTCTAGGAAGCATCCCCGAGGATAATCCGAAGACATGCCCTCACAATTTTGATCCTCTGCAGAGGGGATAGCTTCTCCGCTTTGGTAGCCCGACGACTTGCACGCGAAGTCAAGCACTTTACGGTAGAACAGTTTAATAAGGACCCATACCGTACACCCTCGGTCCCATTATAGTCTGATCAAAATGGTCCCCCACCCGCGTTCCAACCGCAGCCAGTGATGCTTCTGGGAACCGTGTTTTGACCATGAATAAGATGCGAGATTTGTCCAAATGTAGAGGTTTAAAAACGTTATATGTAACAGGGGTCGTGTAAATGCTGTGACAAACTTCTTGGAGAGTTAGTGTACATCATCAGGATTAAAATTGCATGTTAACCCATGCCCGGAAATGTCGTCGTATGCGGTTGGGAGCGCTTCCTTATTATAACCTGTTCCGAACCTTATTATAACCAAAGAAACAGTTCATAATAAAGAAGCGCCCCCATCCGCATATGACGACATTTCCTGGCATGGGTTCCTACGCAATTTTTACTCTGATGTCGTGCCCTAATTCCCCTAGAAGATTTATGCGACCCTCTTTTACAGATAACGCTTTAAAACTCGTAAAACTCGTTCGACAAAAAATAAACTATGAACGTCGTTTTAAAAAAATAATTGTACCTCGGAAAGAGAAACAGATCGCAGATTTGAGATCAGCGATACGAAAGTATCTAAGATCTGAAAAAAAAAAATCTTATGTAACAGAAAAAAAAATTTCTCTTGTTTGATTCTCAATCTTTGGAATTGTTTAGAATTTTTATGAGCTCAGATAATGCAGCATTGCAGTAGCTTTTTTAAATATTAAAAATTTGATCACAAGCGCTTTTCATTTTTCCAAGAATGTGATTTTTCTTCGCATTTACGTCTTGCGCCATTTTCAGAATTAGCATGGAGGGCTCAGACTAAAGATCGGCAAAATTTGACTTAACAGTAATGAATAACTATTCTTAAATCACTGGAGTCATTAAAAAAAGTATATTATTCATAAAAAAGTGTTATTATATGCGATAGCAAAACCTTTGAAAAACAACCTTAAAAATGTGGTAAGAAATTAAACTTGCTTTTACCACATTCTTTCCTTCTCTTTTAAATGTTAGTAAATAAAAGAAGTCTTCAGATTTTTTAGAATAAAAAAATATGATTTATGTTAATTTATTCAGAATATATCTTCAATAAAAATTCCAAGTTAGAAATGTTTTTCTCTTTGGAGACCCTAATCAATTTATTGCAATCGGTTTTCAATTCAATATTTACTTTTATCCAAAACTTTATTTATCTTATATGAAAATATCTGAAATCTTATTTACCTATGCTTGTACGATAGCAGAACTCAGATATTAAATAT
The DNA here is from genome assembly GCA_949128135.1 of Parasteatoda lunata. Lineage (NCBI taxonomy): Eukaryota > Metazoa > Arthropoda > Arachnida > Araneae > Theridiidae > Parasteatoda > Parasteatoda lunata. The sequence continues at coordinate 103,782,581 of OX421970.1, forward strand.
TCTAACTTTTATTTTTGTCAAGATAGCGTTTTCACAAAAAAATGTTATTTGTTTTAAGGAAATGGATCTTGCTTTGGTTTGAAGGAAAATAAATCGATTTTTTTTCATTTTCTCTTATTTTTTTAACCTTAAAATGAGAATTTGTAACTGTTTTTTCAACATTGTTGGTTTAATACCTTTACAGAAAGACATAGGTTATTGCCTTAAATGTATATATTTTTAACAATAATTTTAAGTCGCATCAGATTTTTTGTCGATTTTTTTTAAAACAAAATGTCAAATTTTGCATAAAATTGAACATTTGTAAGTTTTTTTTAATAAAGCAAGAGTTCAAACACTTCTAAAATATTTATGTTGTTGCTTTAATTAAATATTTTTTCGAATAAATGTTTCTAAATAGTTACCAGTAAAATCGTGCTAGTAATAAAACCGATTTGGGTTTTTCATGTCTTAAAAAATTGGTACAACGTAAAAATAAATAAAAAAAAGTTTTTATTTTGAATTAAAGAACGTTTTTTTCGTTACTACATCGATTGGTTTTTAAACCTCTAATTTTCTTTGCTTAAATTATTTCGAAAGTCAATGAAGAGCAGAATTGTTTTCATTATTCGTTCTCATTGATAAGCAGAAAAAATAGCACCGGAAAAAGGCATTGGAAGGAAGGGCTCCGGAAAAAAAACACCTCACTAGTAATTATATGAATATAACTTCCGATTCAATTCGAGCCTTTGAGCCAAAACTGATTGAAATTAAATATTTATATAAATAGCTAGTATAAATTTATATAAATATCTATATAAATGGCTAATCGGACTGTGTAGGGGTCAGGGAATTGGCCTTGCATCAGAAAGGTTATGGATTCGAGTCCCGGGCAAGGCATGGATGTCGTTTCATTCTCTGTACTATCTGTCTTTACTGTGGGAGCAACAATTTCCCACCTAATATGGTGCCCCTGAAAGAGTGAGCCAACAAATCTGCCCTTCTGATGCCTGTATTTAAGCAAGGTCATTCCTCAGGTCGGCATTGAAAATAAATACTTATATGAATGAATTTATGTATTTAAAAAAAAAAAAATTTGTGAATTAAGATTATTTTATTCATTAATTAGTAAAGTGCACCTCAAGATATCCTTTTTATCAACCCTTTATTAATAAAGAGCACCTCACTAGTAATTATATGAATTTAACAACTGATTCAACTCGGGTCTTGGAGCTAAAATGTAACGCAATTAAAATTTATTTGAATAAATTTAGATATATATTTTTTTAAAATCAACTAACTTAAATTAATTTAATAATTTAAATTGATTAATTGCTTAATTTTACGATGTTAATAATTAATTTTTTTTAAAAAAATAATTAATTAAATAATTTTAAAGTTTACTTAAAGAACTTCATAACATTTAACTAAATGATTAGGCCCATAAGAAACTCTAAAATTGTTCTTAATTTCAAGCATCACGTTTACTAATTTATGCGTTATTTCAATAACATTTTAATTACTCGGGAGAGACAGAGAGGGCAGCTTGAGCTTAAGAAGTGTTTTATCATAATGATTTGCTCGTTTTATTTTTCCTGGAAATATCATTAGTGCAAATATATCGATTCAATGATTAATGCTTTTACAAGAAAAATAATGATGGGAAAATAAATAGAAAAATAAACATCGAACACATAAAGACTTTCTCCCCATCAGTAATCTATCTCATAGATTGAGTGAATACCTTCAACTGATGGTGTAAAGGATCTTATTAATTATCTGCCTTCATTGAGTAGGATGGTGAACACCTTACCGAAATTTATGATATAATTAAAGAACAAATAACATATTGACATTATATTTATTACTGTTCTAATAGATGGTTCTGAAATGTATAGTGCACCAAATTTAAAAAAAAAAAAAAAAAAAAAAAAAAAAAAAAAACCTGAATAACTTTTGATCTAATAATCGGATCTTCACGTTTTAGGACTCAATATAAATGGTTCGAGAGTGTGATATCGAATATGCTAATTAATTAGTGTAAACGATATTTTAAGTTACGAAATGAGACACAAAAACGTACTTTCTCTGAGTAAAAATTCCTTTTTTAGAATTTCAGACCACCAAAATATAGGGGTAGCCGCAATCTGGAAAATATGATCCCATAGTTTGGTCAAGAGAGAGATCCAAAGTTTGGACCCTTTATTGTTGATTTTACTTTTTGCGCAGTTCCCATGTCTCGTGAATTCCTTAAGAGAAATGAAAAATTTTTGCACGCAATTATGAAATTCGTTTCTCCGAAGATAATTTCCAGGCAAAAACAAATTTTAGTAAATATTTATTATTTTATTTAATTATAGTTGAAAAAATTTTGAATTGTAAGGGATGCAATTTTTTACGTCATTTTAAAATTTACGTGAAAAAATGCAAAATGTGAGCGAAATCGGTTAAATCGTTCCGGAGAAATGAGATATTTTTTAGCCTGGTCTGTAGGGCGCTGGGCCCATATTCGTGGGTTCGAACCCCGCCGGCCGAAGACTCCCCGTGTAGTAAAGTGACTGATGCACTTTAAATCTGTCGAGTCGCCAAAGTCCTCCATGTTCCCATAACAAATCAGTACCTCTGGGGTTACTGGATTGGAGATCGATCGTTCTCTGATTTAGGTCAAAATTACGATCTGTGGATGAATGAATCAATGAATGAATGAATGGGTCCGCCCTATAAACTCGTGCGATGTATGTGTGATGTGTTTGTGGCTGAAGTCTGATTCTTGGCCAAAGGATGGCGCCACTGAAATAATAAGAAATGCACACGCTGCCTTAAATCTGCTCGGTATACCCAAGCAGGCTCACCCGTGTGGCAAGTGGCATCAGACACAACACAACAGATATTTAAATAAGTCGTATGTTTAAAATTCGATTTCTCATGGACGTAATTTTTCTCTTACACGTTCTGTCATTGAATTTCCAAACTGTAACCGTAACCAAAATTTTAAACTCTATATTCAAAAAAGAAATTCCGACTTTTTTCATATATAAGGTCTTTGTATGTATCTATGTATTTCAGCGGAAGTGAACTAAAGCAGAAATGTTTTGTAACAAACAAAATTTTTATCAAACATCAATCAGATTCTAAGACTATGACTCCTATTTATTCGACATTTTATATAAACTATTTAGGTGAAAGTGGGGTAAAACCGGGTAAATCGATTGTTTCGAAATTAGTACTATTTTTTAGTGGACAAACTCTAAATTACACTTACTATTCAATAAGAAGGGATTACCACATTGGTGTGTTGTTGATTAGTTTACTATCTCAGTACTCTAACGTTTTCTTGGTTTCCAACTAGCCTTATTTACTGGTAATTACAGTTACAAACCTTACAATTTTTAGTCCAGCAAACCTTAACAAACAATAAGAGTTTAGAGCAACAGTAGGATGCTATGATTCGTTTACAGGATACTATTTGGACAGGATACTATTTGGTCTTGCCACCCCCTTGATGTGCGTCGACGTTGAGCTCACGAAAGGTGCAGTGTAGCTGAAGACGGAGATAACTTTATCCAGCATGAAAAAAAAAAAGTTTTACGCCCTCACGGGGAATTTTCGACCAGCGGGGATCAAACTCATGCCCTCTAGGGCATGGGCCCAATGCCCTACCAATCAGGCTATTCCGGCTATCTCATTTATAAAGTGTGCTATTAATTTTGCTAGAGCCATGGTTGCTCAGGGGATAGAGCGTTCGCCTTTCAATGAAGTGTTCCGGGGTCGAGTCCTAGCGATGGCTGATCGATATAAATTCCCCACCCGGCTTGCACCGACCACTATGTTGACGTGAAATATCCTCAGTGGTGGACGGATTATGGGTTAGAATCCCCTCGGCGTCAGGCTAACCGTTGGAAGTTTTTTTAGGTTTTCTCACCGTGTAACGCAAATGTGGGTTAGTTCCATCAAAAAGTCCTCGACAAAGACAAATTTCTCCCAATACTTGATCCAGGAGTTCCCTTGTCTTCTGGATTGGGTTCAAAATTACAAGGCTACGGAGTTGAACATTAGTAGTCGTAAGCCCAATAAATTGGGTCTGCTGTTCAACGTCGGTTATATAAAATAAAATATTACTTTCGTTAAAAAATGGCATTGTTTCGTTTTAAAGTTAAAATTCGGAAATTATCTATTTAGTTAGAAAACATCAGTTTATTTTGAGGAATTAAGGAACTTAATTTTAAATTATTAAAATTTTAATTTTAAATGATTTTATCTCTGAGCATTTAAATTGAAATTCGTTAATATACAAAATTAGAAAAACTAAATTAGTTATGGATTTTTGTAATGAAAAATAAAATAGGTTGATTAGCATACATGAATCTGATTTTCTTTAATTTTTGTTTTAGACACTATAAGATGTTAAAGCTATTTAGATATTTTCATTTATTATAAAATTTATTAAAAGCAGCGTTTTTTGGAGACAAGTTTTACTTTGAACGTTTGCATTGTGAGCAGACATTTTGGAATGTTGTTTTTCTAAAACTGTCTATTCATATTGTGAATCTGATCGTAGTCCTTACGTATTTCTAAAATTATGAACTAAAAATAAGAATACGAATGAAATTTGTGGGCCTTGTAAAGAAATGATCTAAATCGCATATTTTATGTATGTAGATGTAAACTATAACCGACTAAACCTTTTTTTTTATATCAAAATAAATAAACTCTGATTAATTCAATTTAAATATCTTAATGTACAAGAATAACAATTTTTTTAAAAAAAAATACTTAACGTTGTAAACTGAAATAGCAATAAAATAAACAATTATTCTAGTTCAAAAATATGTATTTTAGTTGTTTCGAAGAAGTATTGTGTTTCATAAGAAAAAACAAACTATACGAATCGTTAACTCTAGTATAACTCTAGAAACGTCCGCATTATTCTTATTTCCGATCATTAATCTCAATTCTTTTTTAATACAATTCTACAAAAATAAAGGTCTTACATGAAAAAATTTGTTCAATAGATTTGCTTGTAGCATCTTACATAGAGTAGTTTGATTAATTAAATTTGTCAACGAAGTAATTTTACTTTAAAAAATTTGTTTTTTATTTAAGATTCTTATAAATCATTAAATTTAATCAACAATAATATTATTAGTTACTTAATAAATTTGAGTTTAGCATCTTATATATAATAACTTGATTTATCAAACTTTACTACGAAGTGATTTTATTCTAAAAAGTGGTTATTATTCACGATTCTTTAAAATTATTACATTTCGTCAACTATAATTTTGTTAATTGGTCAACAGATTTGCGTTGAACATCTTTTATATAGTAGCGTGATTTATTAAACATGTCTACAAAGTAGTTTTGCTTAAAAAAGTTGTTTTATTCAAGATTCTTTAAAATTACTAAATTTCATCAACTATAATTTTATTAAGTGGTCAAGAGATTTGCGTTTAACATATTTTATATAGTAGCGTGATTTATTAAACATGTCTACGAAGTAGTTTTGCTCTAAAAAAGTTGTTTTATTCAAGATTCTTTAAAATTATTAAATTTCATCAACTAAAATTGTATAAGTTTTATTTATAAATTTTTTTTTGTAAAAGAGATTATTATTTAATTAAAAGAATAATTATGAATAAGTACCCTTTTCTAATACCTAACATTCATTCTTAAGATCCTTTAAGTTATATTTTTTAAAAGTAAATTCTTTTTGATATAAAAAGAATTCCCTAACAGAATCTTACCTACCAGCTGCTCCGGAATTTCTGTTGTTTCAGAAATCATCCCTTTTAAAGCCCTGGATAAAGTAGCTACAAGCCGCCATCTTGGTAACTGCAACTCTCTTGTGGCAGCGAATTTCAGTGTAGAAATACTGAGTTTCATTTCTAAAAACGAGTTCTGATTTCTACAAAAATTAATAAATATTTCTTTGAGAATTCTTATTTAATTTGCGAATATTAAATATAACAAATTTATTTTGTACTATTGCAAAATTTTACTATAATGTATGAAATATTTAAAATAATAAAAAATAAAGAGACTAAGAGTTCAAATAGGAATTCGATTATTTAATAGGAATTTGATCAAACGTAGACATTTTAAATATACTTTGTATTTAAAAAATATTTAAGATGTTACGCTGGTTTACTTTTAATTCTGGCAACAAAATACTGAAATATTTAAATGCTATTAAAAATTATTTTTAAAGCTTTCTAAAAAATATTTTAGTTAAAAACAATATTGGCAGTCTATTTTAATTTCTTTCAGGTGAATATATTTAATGCTATTGAATTTCTTAAACCTCTAATTGAAACAAAAAGTGAAACATATTAGCTCTATATAGTTAATAAATAATATATTAAGTAAAATTTGTAACAAATAAATAAATTAATTTATTTCAAACTTACTTTTTAAAATTTGTTTTTATCGTTTGGATTCTATTTATCTCTGCCAATTCTATGTAACCGTATTTTCCGTTTTTTTTATTCCTTTCTCCAACAAGTAAACGATATAATTTGAAGCCTAAATTTGTTTTATTTGAACACCAAACAACCAGTCATTATAAATGTAACAGTTTGAAACAATAAAAGTTAAGAGAAAAACGAAAATAAAAATAAAAGATCGGTCGCAATCATGGTCCTCCATTCAAGCCAGTCAACAAAATGTCGGCAGTTTACCCATGTGATCAGAGGCAGCCAATTAAAATCGAAAGCGGCTCAAAGGTCGAAAGGAAAAGAGTGATGGTGCTACTTTATCTAAGTATCCAGGGCTGTATTCTCTTCTAGTGGTAGCAATGGTTATTATGCCTTAATACTTTAATAAATTACATTGAAAATAAATTTGTCCACCACTACTTATAAGTAGTTTTAACAGACATATTAAATGTCAACTCGAATGGCCATGTTTTATGTAACACAGATTAAATTTATTTACAGATACAGATTAAATTTAAATGTGGTCGCAGTCTATGGCGCTGCAATCGCAGCAAATTTTTCTATCGATGTATCAACTTCAAGATCTTTTTTTAAAAATTTCTTTTTTCTTTTCTATCTTAAATTGTGATAGCCTTATTACATGAGCGGTGATGGCTCAGAGGATTGAGCGTTCGCCTTCCAATGAGGTAAACCAGGTTCAAATCCTAGCGATGGCTGATCGATACGAATTCCGCATCCGGCTTGCACCGACAACAGTGCTGACAAAAAATATCCTCAGTGGTAGACGGATCATAGGTTAGAGTCCCTTTGCTGCCAGGCTAACCTTGAGATGTTTTCGTGTCTTTTCTCTCCATGTAACGCAAATGTGGGTTAGTTTCATTAGAAAGTCACGAAGACAAATTTCTCTCATTACTTGATCCAGGAGTTTCCTTGTTTTCTGGATTGGATTAAAAATTACAAGGCTTCGGAGTTGAATATTAGAGTCGTAAACCCCAAACACTATTGGGTCATCTGTTCAGCAACGTTTATAAAATAAAATAAAAAAAAAAACCTTTCTACATCATTTGAAAATTCAATATGAAAGTAAAAGGCTCTTTCGACGTTTGAAGCCTTGAGCAATTTCAGACTATGACAACAGTTATTTTCTTAAGTTCTGATAAAAGATTTATAAAAGTTCAATTTGTTTTAAAAACTTCTGCTTTGGTTGACTACCACTAGAAAAAATACTCTTCGAAAACATTAAATTTTGGAAGCCATGCAGAATGCTTGAAAATAGTTAAAATTTCTCTGATAGATACATAAATGTTTATTAAATGGTGAATATTCATGAAAGGACATACATTTTTATCTTGACCATTTTTAAAATGTGTTTTTTTATGAGAGTAAGGAAATCCAAAAGAAAGGCTTTTTAACAATTCATTTTGATGATTTAAAATAATAAGAAGCAATTTTGTAACAGCTACTGCTGCTGGTCAAAAAAAAAAAAAAAAAAAAAAAAAAAAATTTAAAAAAAAAAAAAAGCTTTGATATAAGTTTGAAATATCTTTACAATAAAGATACATAACTTCTTTGGATTGCGTATGAGCCTCGGAAAATAAGAGTATAAGGTTTCGGAACAGTTTCTTTTATTGATTCAAAAATAACAAAGAATAATTTTAGATTAGTTGTAACAATAACAGAAAAGGAACAGAAGTAGCAGAATAAATGGCGTTTGATGTCTGATGCAAATCAGATAACGAATTTGCTTATTTTTTTATTAGATTATCAACAAGTACTTTCGAATTACCCATTTGACGTATCTTTATTTGTAGGTGGCGCTGTTGGTCATTAGAGTTCTCGACATCTTGAATTCTAAGTTAAATTTTTAATTTTTGTTTGCTCAATATTTACTTGTATTTAACAAACTTTTGATATAGTATTATTGGACAACACAATATGCTTAGAAAATGAAGGGGCTCGCTTTATTTGATTAGGAGAAATAACGCTTGATAATTTTAAGATCTTCCATGAATTCTTCCTCAAAATTTTAAAGCAATAAAATGATGCGATTTGTGATTTTGAGTAAGGAATTTAAAACCTTTACGTCTCTCGGTTTTTAGATTTTTTAAAATCTAATCTTAACGCAGTTTAAATTGATGAAAATTGCTAAAAACGACGCTAAAAATCTCCTTTAGCGTTAATTGTATATAAATAAAGAAACTTATCAAAAATCTAAAAATCTTTACTGTTTACTATTTAAATATCTTTTAAAAACTGTTGATAGCAGAATTGTATTGACCTAATTTTGTTTAAAAATCAATAGGTAATTTAAAATATTCCACTCTCTGTATCTCAAACTCTGATTGGGTGACGGCCTTATATTTTACATGCATCGAAAGATAGCGCCGAACAGAGTAAATATCCATCATAAATTTATTTGTTAAAATGAAGGCAAAAGGGTGAAAAGCATATTTCTAATATTTCCTCCCCAGGGCCGGGATAGCCTGGTTGGTAGGATACCGGGCCCATGTCGAAGAGATCGATCCCCGCCGGCCGGGGACTCCCCGTGTAGTAAATGGTGACTGATGCACGTTAAATCTGTCGGGTCACAAAGTCGTCCACGTTCCCATAACAAACCAATACCTCTGGGGGTACTGATCCAAAAGCTCCTTTGTCTTCTGGATTGGGATCAAAATTACAAAGATACGGAGTTGAACATTGGTATTCGTAAACCCAGAATTGGGCCGGCTGTTCAACGACGGTTATAAAATAAAATAAAATATTTCCTCCCTGTCTTCAACCCTTCGACCATTGAGTTCGATTGGGAGAAGAAGGGTCTCCTAAAGCGTCAATGTGCTGGCGGAGTGTAAGGGGTAGTGAGTTCGATCCTTCTAAAGAATTCACATGTATGCGCATCAAAGTGCTCGTTAAAATCTTTTGTTGGTTATGGTATGGAAGTTAGGGGAGAGGGATACTTATATTTATATAACACCCCTTCTTATTCTCTCGTCTATTATTACGATTTTGATTTTGTATTTATCAAAATTAAATGTTAAAATGTAAAAGTGGTGTTCCTTTATTTTGCTTTAAAAGAATTCTTCGATATTACTTTATAACGCAACATTTTGTGATTAAGTTATTTAGTTACCGTTTGTCATTTGTTAAGCGGAAAATTATATTTACTATTTTATTTTTTATTTTATAACCGTCGCTGAACTGCTGGCCCAATTTCGGGTTTACGATTACTGATTAACTCCACAGCTCTGCAATTCTGAACCAATCCAGAACACAAGGAAACTCCTGGATCATTACCCCCAGAGGTATGATTTTCTATGGGAGTATTGAGGACTTTGTAACCCGGCAGATTTAACGTGCATCAGTCACCATTTGTTATATGGGGAGTCTTCGGACGGCGGGGATCGAACCCACGATTTCTTGGATATGGGACCAGTGCCCTACCAACCAGGATATTCCGGCCCAATTATATTTACTAAGTGATAAGTTGTACTTACTTTTATAATATATTTTATATAAAACTATGTTCAGTCAAAATAACCGATACTTACCCTGTTTGGGGGTACCACAAAGCATCTGTTACTATAATACCGATATTAAGTACCTATAATATAAGCACATCAGGTACCTATCATGACGGCACCTATTACCACAATAACAGAAGTAATATTAGCCTATTAATTAAGTACTGGAGTTAATAATAGTATGGCAATATTTAAAACCCTTCGAAATGGATAAGTAGTAAATAATGAATACAAAATTATTATTTTAAAATTTTAATGCAATACTAAGAATTGACTATAAATAATAACTCTTGGTAAAAGTCTTTAACTAGTTTTCATGGTTGCTAAAAATTTAATTATTTAAAACTAAATTCATTAGCTGATAATTTAAAACAGAGATTAAGCAGAGGATGTTGAAGTTTTATCCGAGCGAAATATTTACTTGTATGAATATCAAACTGTATGAAATAATATCTTAAGTCTAAATTTCTGACTATTAAGAATTTCAAATCTGTTGCATAGATTAAATAATTACGGGAATAATTTAGATTTACTTTACATTAAGTTAGCAATGCAATAAAGATTAAATGATAAAGATAATAAGTTAGATTTTTCTTTACCTGCAGTTAATAATACAATAAAGATTAAATGATTAAGGGAGAAGATTTCCTTTGCATGAAGATAATAATGCAATTGCCTGTTGGCTCCATGTTCAGTAGGGTAGAAACTTTTATCTTAAATCAAGTGCTTTAATGGGAGTTAGCAAGCAATCCGGTAAACCGAAAATCCCTTTTTTTTTGTCTTCAAATGTTAACTCTTTAACAAGGGGCAGTTTACATCGGAAATTAGATTCTCTATTTCAAATGGTCGTTTCTTTCTAGCGATTAAACGGGTCGAATAATTGCTTGAGGTAGAGATTCTCTGGAATGGAATGTTTCGTAGATCGTTCTAAAAGCTTCCAAAAAAAAGTTTAACAATATAATAGTAAAGTATTTGGTTTTCGGATTCTTTCCAGACTGTGGGATAAATGTTACTTAAAAAGCATCGTTATTTCGCTGCCGGGTTTCAATTCCTAAAATTATTATTTTGCATAAATGAGTCTTTTACAATGATGTACACATGATGCGTACATACATATGATACGCTTTTTAACTTCTCTTTGACAATCAAGTTGGGTTTCGTGCTTTCATTCTCGCCTTCCTCAATAGTATTCGAAAGACTTCAGTGGTATTTTTGTTTTTTTCTTCTTTTAAATATTAATTTTAGACACCTAATGTATATGCTTTTATTTCATTATGCAATTTTTCTCATTTTAATACAATTTTTTTGTCGCTGTAATAAAGCTGACTCTTAATCCAAAGCAAGTTATTATTATTTTTTACTCGTAATCTAATAATGTAAAGATTTTAGGATATAAATGTATTTTTGGAACACATTGCAATTACTTTTATATTCTCTTTTAAAACTTTTTTTATGATTTGGAATTTCTATTTGAGCACAAAAACAAATCTTTCGATTAATCGATTATCGGTCAATCGATAATAAATCAATAAAGCAACGCAAACCAGACACTTGCTCTGTCTTCAGGAGCGAGTTAATAGCGATTAAGGAGGGGCGGCGCTATCTTACCCTACGACAGTGATTATGGAGAACTCTGGATTTTATCGGCTAGCCGCAGCTTGTCCTCTGCAAGCGATGAAACTAGTATATCTATCCTGCTCAAGATGAAAAAAGATTTCTCAGCACCATGACGTATGTCCAATGGATTCCATCCAATGGATTCCATCACATGGCAATATTGGTGGCAACGGTATAGCAGATAGATTGGCCAAAGAGGACAGTGAGGAAGATATATCCACCGAGTCATCACTTACTTATCAGGAACTTTACTCCAATGAAGAATATAGACAAAAATCAATCTGACAAACTCCACCTACGCACCAATGGTACACCGCAACATCTCCTGGCACCCTTCTGGGAATCAATTGCGATCGAAGCTCTCAGACTGCCTTGGCCAGATTCTCAACTTGTCACCTAATATGTTTAACATTCGAGCGTGGTACAAAAATTTACCCGACTTGTAAAAAATGCTGTGTCCATCCAGTCTCACCGAAACATATACTTGATTGTGTCGGAGTATCCAGGGCGGACTTAACTTCCGATCTCCATCTTGTCATCGACTTTTTGGCTGTGAACAACTTTTTGGAGTTGATCTGACTAATGTCACATCTATGAGGATAAGCAACAACAGCAACAAATATTACTATTGTTATACAGTCAGCTACACAAAGTAAGTACGGGTTTGTATTATACTTCTACAGGGCCTACGCTAAGGATTTCAAATTATTAGCCTGTAAATTAGTCATATATCAAAAGTCTTCGCCAAATGCAAAGCTTAAAATTTTTTTTATAATTAACTTTTTCCCATAGGAAACTATTTTAAAGCTTATTATAATAATAAAACACATAATATAAGCCAGAATTCAGGCTTTTATTATGTGGACCCAATTCTAATTGCGGCGCATCTATCGAAAATAACAGTAAACAAATAAAAAATACTGATTTGTTTAGAAAAATTCATTTTGACGTAATTTTGATGATCGAGTTATAACGAGTTATATCGAGTTAGATCAAATATAAATTTCTCTTTTCAGTGGAAAAAATCATTCGCCAATACTTTCGGCAAACACTATTTTGTTCGCTAAATTTACGATTTTAACGCATTTGGCGAGGTGGCGAATGATTAGCCTACTTCTATAAAAACTGTATTTTTACATGTTCCTTAGATTTCTTAAAATACTTCTAAATACTAATCAAAGCTTTTAAAAATCATGCTATTTATTTTAATGTAAAATTTGTAAATGTAAAAGCTGTGATGAAAGTTAGACACTTGGCTCCGTTTTTTGAATAACATTTGAATTAAAGATATTAGTGTCTATGGAGAATAAAGAGCTATAATATAACAGTTTTTATGAAAGCAGAAATCAGAGTTCATGTGATATCAAATACATGCTTACTGGAATGCAAAAATGCCTATTTTATGAGAACGATAATTTTTTATTTTTCAATTATTCCAAAAGTATCAAGCCTGTAACGGTTTCAACAAATTATATCCTGTAAAAGTTACTGCTTGAAAATGGATAATACAAATTTTGAAAGCTTCGATCATGGTCTTTAAAAATATTTTTACTATTTTGAAAAATAAACGTTACATTTTAGTTAAATTATAAAATTGTAGAGAATGAAATCGCTATTTTCAGTTTTCATAAGAAAAAAGAAATTCATATATGTGTGTGATGTTTACGAATGACTGATAATTAAAATTAAAGCTTATAAATTTGCTACATAGAGTAAAAATTAACTAAAGTTATATATATATATATATAAACACAAATAATGTGAAATAGAAAACTGTTAATAGGAAAAACCAAAAGTCTTCCTCAAGACACATCTTTTGGTATAATGTAATGCGATATTTCTGAATAAAGAACAATTATCCTAAGATAAAAATTATTTCTTATATGCGGCGTCGATATCGCAAAAAAATTCAGTTGAAAAATTGCGCGAAATAAAAGAAAGCAAAAAACCAAACTTAACGGCGTGTAGCAAAATGTGGTTTCGGTTTAAAAGTAAAATACTAATTTAACAGTTAAGAAAATTCTCGAAGAAGCAAAATCATTAAAATTGTGCTCATAGCTTGAATCGAAGAAAAAAAAAAAATTCCAAGATATATATTTGGTCGAAAATAAGTGAAGCAAGTAAATGAATCTTAATGGAATTACTTTTCCATTCCTTATATTAGTTAATTTAAAAAATATATAATTAAAACTACGATAAAATTCACCAAATTTTATTTTGGGCATTTTGCCATTTTTATACCAGTTCATATTTAAAATATGTAATCAAATTACGATACAATTCGCTAAATCTTATTGGGGACATTTTACTTTTTTTATATTAGTTAATATTTAAAATTTGTAATTAAAACTACAATAAAATTTACCAAAGGAAGACATCTTTATACTAGCCCATACTTAAAGTATGCAATTATAAACTGCGATAAAATTCTTTAAATCTTATTGGAGACATTTTGCCCTTCTTTATATTAGCCCGTATTTAAAATATGTAATTAAAATTGTGAAAAAATAATTCACCATATTTCATTGGGGACATTTTGCTTTCCATTATACTAGTCTATATTTAAAATATTTTATTGAAACTACGATAAAATTTACCAAATCTTATTGGACACATTTTGCCCTTCTTTATATAGTCGATATTTAAAATGTGTAATTAAAACTACGATAAAATTTTCCAAATCTTATTGGGGACATTTTGCGTTGCTTTATGTAGTCGATATTTAAAATATGTAATTTAAACTTCCTCAAATATAATTAGGGACATTTTTTCTTTCTTTATATTCGCCCATATTTAAAATATGTAATTCGAACTACGATTAAATTCTCCGAATCCTATAGTGACTATTTTATCCCTGCTTATCTATATTTCGATTTGAAATGTGTAATTCAAACAACAATTGTAAAGAACTCAATTTAATAGTATTTTTAAATGAATAAAGTGATGCTTTAAGTTATTATTAAATGATCAAAAGAAAACTACTTTGCAGAGCAATGTACTTTTTTACAAAATACAAAAGTACTTTTTTTTAAAATGCAGACAGTTATTCTAAAAAAAAAAAAAAAAAAATGGGAGGGGAGAGCTATTATATTGAAAAATGGGAAAGCCACAAAAACTGCAATTTGTATTTCTTGAGAGGGAAAAAAAAAGAATTATCTTAGATTCTACAATGCCTTATCTCACAATTTATTCCGTGTTAATGTTTCAAAAAATAATTTAAAATATCTTTATTTTTTCCGATATGTATCAAGGATTTTTTACAAGAAGGAGCTAAATCTCTTAAGTCTTCTTTGATGGAAACGGAATACCTGGTATTAGGTGGTATTGATACGTTTTTTATGCAGGAGGAGGGGGGCAAAAAGTTATTGATGTGTTTTTTATGCAAAAAATGAAACTTAAGCTATCATTATTTTAGATTTATGGTATGCATAAAGGGTATTTTTTGAAATAACGGAGAATATTTTTCTGCAATCTTATTCAGTATGTTGGAAGTGTACATACTAACCAATGTTTAGAAATATTACTTTAAAATAATTTACGAGCACGCAAAACGATTGATCAAAAAGTAATTATTGATTTCGATTAAAATGAAGACATGGACATACATTTTCAAATCGTGGGTGTTCTAATGACTAGTAGTCGGAAGATTTCTGTTCGAGGATGTGCGTGTTGGGAGCCCTCATGCTACTTTATATATTTCATAGATACTAATCTACTAGCTTTTAATTAATTTTATAATCACATAAAAAATCCAAGGTTTTTGATTGTATTTGTTTATATTTGTATTGTATCGGTTTTGTATTGTGTTCTATGCGTGTCTCTTTTCTTTCTCACATCTCTTTATCACAATCATTAATTAATCTATCAATGACTAACATGAATGATATATGTGTAAATAATACGTTTTGGTAACATTTGATTTTTAGTATGGAGATTATTGACACTATATTATTGACACCAATGATGCTTAAGTAATATTGGTAATAGACACTAGTGGTTTTATGGTGAGTGGTGCAGTTTTAATAGTTACCTATTGTACAAATATGGGTCCAATGAATTATATAAGTATATTTGATATCTTTTAAAACTGAATTAATTCTGAATAGCTTAATATAGATACTGAGAAAAGAGTTTTTTTTTGCGGCCCTTCAAAAGAGACAGGTGGTTTGGGAAAAATTTGACTAACATGAGTTCGCCCCGAGCAATAGTATCATGCCAAATGATTCTGAATACAGTTAATTACAGTTTTGTTGGAATGAACTTATGAAAAGTGTTTTTCTTCATCTAATTACGTAAGAGCCATGTTGGCTCAGTTGATAGAGCGTTCACCTACCTTACAATGAGGTGAACTAGGTTTGAATCCTAGCGACAGCTGGTCGAATTCAACACCCGGCTAATCCTCAATAATAAAATATCCTCAGTGGTAGACGGATAATGGGTTAGAGTCACCCTTTGCGCCAGGCTAACCGTGGGAGGTTTTTGTGGTTTTCATTTCCATGTAACGCAAATGATTAGTTCCATCAAAAAGTTCTCCACGAAGGCAAATCTTCTCCTAATACTTGATCCAGGAGTTCCATTGTCTTCTAGATAGGGTTCAAAATTACAAGGCTGCGAAGTTGAACATTGGCAATTATATACCCAAAATTGGGTCAACTTTCCAACACCAGCTATAAATTTATAAAAAAAATCTAATTACGTAAAGCCTCAGGGAAAACCAAAATATGATAACAAATATAAAATTTGAAATTGTTTTACTTTTATCAACTGTGTAGGTATGTCTTTCAGTTTAGTGCAGAATTTCGTAGGGTTGTTCAGGACTGATATGTTGGTTGCTTATCCCCTCCCCCGCATTTAGAATGGGTATTCAGCAACTTCAGAATATAATGTCTCTTATTGTTACATAGCAGGAATGAAAATAGTTTTAAGTTACAGTTAAGGTATAAAATAAAAATTTAATTTTCCGTCATAAAAACCTTGTTTTGTATTTGGTATTTAACGATCTAGTGATTTTAAATAAATAATCCAAGCAATAGAAGCAATAAGATATTACTTGATTGAAATTTTCATTTGCATCAAAAACATACAAATATGAAAAAAAAGCAGTCGATATGTTTTAAGCGCTTCGTTGGCAACTTTACGTTTTTATATTTCAAAACATTTTTATTTTTTTACATTCACGCCTGACAACTCTTTAAAATTTGGTGCCTATATTTGAAGCGCTTGAAGCTTGACGAATATATATATATATATATATATATATATATATATATATATATATATATATATATATATATATATATATATATATATATATATATATATATATATATATATATATATATATATATATATATACAAGAAAGAAAGCATTTTTTTACGAAAAAAATTCCATAAAAACAATATTTTTTATAAGTTATCGGCATGTAAATATTTACAAAGGGATAGAATTAATGCATCAAGATGATATATTTCATACAATTCTTTCAAATATTTTATGCTCTAGATTTTTTTATGTAAACTTTAAAATTATGGGAGGTTGTGTTGACTTTATCACCAGAAACTACAGCACTCTTCGCTTACTGGTTTGTCCTTGTTTTTTTGAAAAATGGGTAAAAAAAAAAAAAAAAGAAAATATTGATTCGTTTAAATTTATTTACTGGAATGTGTCACGTTCTTCGAGTTGAAAAAATGCTTGATATATTAGATGTTTGGAGATGTTTTTAATGTAAAAAAAGCCTTATAATATATTTATGCAGCAGTAAGGAAAATATTTTACTTCGGGATTAAATATTAGAATTCCCTCTTCACCTATGATGGATTTAAACATCATGGTTAAAACATTTTTGTTATCTAAGGAGTAGAAAGATGCAAAAAATGCAAAATTATTGTAAAATGTATATTTTCTTTTAGTTCATTTCAGGTAAGAAAGTGTCTAGTGAACCTTAAATAATATTTTTTTTCTCAATGATATGCAAATATTTACAATTTTGAATTATTAAAATGAATAAGCAACGTTTTGTGTTCGACTTAAATTGGTTTATAAAAATATAATAAAAATGTGTTCGAATATAATAAAACCATCCATTTAATTAAACATTACACATATTTCAAACAGTTTTTAGATGAATAATTTTCTAATCGGACTTTATTGATGTAAAAAGGTTTTAGAAGTTATAGCAAAAATTCATAAAGTGTACGTAATTTGATAGTTCGACTGGATTATATGCAAAGGTGACAATTTATCAAAATCATTTCACTTTAGTAATTTGGAATTTTGAAATATTTTTGTTAATACGAACCTAGTAAGAAATTATATCTCCTTAGTTTTGTTACAATTTTTTAACCTATTAAGTACCAAAACTGTCATGCACTTTTTCAAAATGATAAAAACTCGTAACTTATTTTTAACTGTTTTTCCGTATTTCTTTCTCCACGCTACAGCTTTTTAAACGACACTTTTTGTCTATTTTTTGTTAAAACATACAAGTTTAAAACGTTAATTACAACAGGAGGTGACATAAATAATTTTATAGGAAATATTTAGCAGATTGATGCTTCGATAGTTGTTACTATCCAAATTATGACACTTTTTATATGTTGATACGAATAGTCCCTCCAATTACTTCGAATTTCTTCCCTTTTCCAATTTATTTATTAGTTAAATATCATTATTCCGTTCATCACAGATTTATTTATTTGCTAGAAATCACTATTCCGTTCATCGCAGATTTATTTATTAGTTAAATATTACTGTTCCGTTCATCACAGATTTATTTATTAGTTAAAAATTACTATTCTGCTCTTTACGGATTTATTTATTTGTTAGAAATTACTATTCCGTTCATCACAGGTTTATTTATAAGTTAAAAATCATTATTCCGTTTCTCACAGATTTATTTATTAGTTAAAAATCACTATTCCATTCACCACAGATTTATTTATGTGTTAGAAATCACTATTCCGTTCCTCACAGATTTATTTATTAGTTTAAAATCATTATTCCGTTCATGACAAATTAGTTTATAAGTTTGGGACTTCATGTTACTAACACATATCTTCACAACTATTAAAAAGTTTTGAAGTTTCAGGAAAATATATTTCTTAGAAGTATTAAAGACATTGAATAAATATTTATTAAATTAGAATTGAAAATTGTAGCCATGTTTTAATACTAAAATGGTCGCAAATGTTATGAAATATCAATTTAGTATAAGAATAAATGCCATAGCTCTTTTCATAGAATTAATTTTTATGTTATTTCAAAATGTAGTCTGAAACGAATTGATTTCGCAGGGTGGACACAATAAAGTATAAATAAGAAAAGTGGTTTTATCATATTAAAAAGCTTTATTTGCTTCAAAAATACATAAACAGTAAATAAGTCGATGTGTTTCAAGTGCTTCAAAAATAGGCTCCCATTTTCAAGTAAATGAGAAAAAGCAAAAGTGATTTGAAATATAAAATTGTAGAGCATATATTTAAAGTAAAGTGGTAGTTAAAATAACGGTATAGCTAATGCAACACCATATCTTGCTTTCACAGTAATTATGAACATACCTAATTTGTTTTAGTTCTAAGTATGCCTGTAAAAAATTTTATTATGAAATAAAAATTATACGAACATAGAATAATATGCTTGCATAAATTTATTTTATTATTATTTCTTTTAAGATTGAAACTAGGAAATTATTCTGTCCATAAATTTCTCTCTCAAGTAAATTGATAACGAAATAATTTGGTTACCACTTTTTTTTACCCATATTGTCATCATCCTGCTGTGCTTTACGGTCCGAAGACTAATGATAAATTTTTGAAGCATGTCCATTTTCCAAAAAGATATGGCCGAGAACTCAATTGTTAAAAATGTTAGGATTAATAATAGAAAAGTAAGATCTTTGAATGAATCAAATTATATTAAGAATATGTGAATCTATTTGAGTTCAAGCAGCTGTTATGTTTTTTAACCAATTTGGTCGCTAACAATGGAAGAAAATATTCATTCAATTCAAATTCTTTACATTTTTAATATAAGCAATTTATTCTAATTTCCAAATGTGAGTTTGGCTGCATAAGTTAAAAACTAAAAATGAAATTATGTTATTGAAAGTTAAAAAAAAGCAAAACCCTCCATTGTTATAGAGAACTAACAATTTATTTAAACTCATGCCAACTGTTATGGTACTCACTGAAAAAAAAATCTTTGAATAGTTTATATAAGATAAATTTATTTTCTTTCTAATAGTAGATAATTGCTTAACTTTGAAAGTTATTTCTATATTAGTTGATATGCTAGCTTATAAAATCAGCTTCTTTATATAATCAAATATCTTCAGAACAGATGTAAGAAATTGGCATAGCAAGTATGAAATGTATTGAAAAAACCTCTAGTAAATTTTATTAAATTAAAAATTGAGGATTATTGTTAATTTAAAAGTTATTTCTCTAATAGTAGATAACAGTTTAACTTTGAAAGTTATTTCCAAATAGTGGATATCCTTGCTTATAAAAACAGTTGCTGTATACAATCAAATATCCTCAGAACGAATGTGAAATATCTGTATAGAATTAATGAAATATGTCAAAAAACTTCTAGTAAATTTTAATAAATAAAAAAATTGAGGTTTATCGTTACTCTGAAAGTTATTTCTCTAATAGTAGATAATAGTTTAACTTTGAAACTTATTTCTCTAATAGTAGCTTGCTTATAAAATCTGCTGCTTTATGCAATTAAATATCCTTAGAAAGAATGTGAAATATCTGCATAGCAATAATGAAATATATTATAAAAACTTCTAGCAAATTATAATAAATAAAAAATTGAGGATAATTGCTAATTTGAAACTTATTTCTCTAATAGTAGCTTGCTTATAAAATCAGCTTCTTTATACAAACAAATACCCTCAAAACGCATGTGAAATATCTGCAATATATGCATAACAATAATGAAATGTATTAAAAATCCTCTAGTAAATTTTATTAAATGAAAAATGAGAATGTTACAATTTCAAATTCTTTAATAAGACTTTGTTCCTATAAATTGTATTCAGGGTGAAATTTCATTTTGTTGTAAGGACATATTAAGTTTACTCTAAATCAATTATGCATTGTTTACCTTTCAATTGCTACCACGCACTTTAATTAAGTGGACAAGCAATTTCTCAGCAAATTTAAATTGTTATGTCAAATAGGTTCCGCGAAAAGAGAGTATTATAAATGAACACGATGAAATGTTGTGTTTATTGAGTTTGTTTAGTTTATTATAAGTCTGACTTTATTATGTCAGATTTAAAATAAACTACTTTACATTATTTTAATTATCTGTACTAAAAATGTCTTTAATTAAAAAAAATCCCAACAAAATAGAGTATTTTAGTCAACAAGTAATAAAAGAATTAATTGTATTAGAAGACAGCTATTAAAATCATAATCTGTATTTAGTTTGGTGCATTATAAAAAGGTCCAAATTAAAATGCATAATATATATATATATATATATATATATATATATATATATATATATATATATATATATACACACTGAAGAGCCATTACATTAAGACCACCCTCTCCATATATAACAATGTATGGGGTGGCAATGTATGGTAGTATGGTGTGGGCAATGTTTTCATGGGGCAACATTAAGACCCATAATCCTCATGGAACAATTCCTGACGTCTGTAAGCTACTTGAACATAGTTGCAGACCAGGTTCACCCGTTCATGGCAACAGTTTTTTCTGCGAGGGATGGTGCTTACCAACAGGATAATAAGGGTCAAAAGGGTCGAATCGTCATGGATTGGTTCGAGGAACATACCAGTGACTTTTAAGTCATGTCTTGGCCCCCAAATTCACCTGACCTTAATCGAATAGAGCATTTGTAGACCTACTTGGAAAACCAAATTCGTGCTGCCACGCTATCCCCTCGTAATGTGAGGGAATTGCAGGACCAGTTGGTGAGCTCTTGGTACCAGATACCTCAGACTACCTATCAGCACCTTTTGGAATCAATGCCACGGCGGGTGCTAGCAGTTTTGAGGGCTAAAGGTGGTCCTACATGTTATTAGCAGGGTGGTCATAATGTAATGGCTCTTCGGTATATATATATATATATATATATATATATATATATATATATATATATATATATATATATATATATATATATATATATATATATATATATATATATATATATATATATATATATATATATATATATATATATATATACATATATATATATATAATTAAAATCTGGGAATTTGGGTCACCTCACTGGGAGGTGTACGCTCAAGTCCCTGAGGCACCACGACTCACATGGAGTTATTTTAAATTTTATAACCGTCGTTGAGTAACCGACCCAATTTTGAGTTAACGACTACCAATATTCAGTCGTAGCTTTTTAATTTTGAACCCAATCCAGAAGATAAGGGAATGGATCAAGTATTGGGAAAAATTTGCCTTCGTAGAGGACTTTTTTATGGAACTAACCCGCATTTGAGTTACATGGGGGGGGGAGAAACCACATAAACCTCTCACGATTCTCCTGACGGCAAGGAGACTCTAGTCCACGATCCGTCTACCACTAAGGTTATTTTGTGTCAGCTCTGTGGTCGGTGCGGGCCGGGTGCGGAATTCGTATCAACCAGATATCGCTGGGTTTCGAGTTCGGTTCACCTAATTGAATCGCAAACGCTGAGCCACCACGGCCCCATATGAAGTTATTTTATAATTAGGCTTTTATAACTGTCGTTGAACAGCAGACCCAATTTTATGGGTTTGCGACTACTTATGTTCAACTTCGTAGCCTTGCAATTTTGAACCTAATCCAGAAAAAAAAGAGCTCCTGGATCGAGTATTGGGAGAAATTTGTCTTCGTGGAGGACTAACCTTCGTGGAGGACTTGATGGAGCTAAACCGCATTTGCGTTGCATGGAGAGGAAGATCACGAGAACCTCCCGCGGTTAGCCTGACGGCAAGGGGACTCTAACCCCTGATCCGTCTATCACTGAGGATGTTTCATGTCATCACTGTGGTCGGTGCAAGCCGGATGCGGAATTCGTATCGACTGGGATTCGAACCCGGTTAGCCTCATTGGAAGGTAAACGATCTATCCCCTGAGCCATCGTGGTCCCCTATGAAGGTATTTTTTTTATATTTTTTTATAACCGTCGTTGAACAGCCGACCCAACTTAATGGGTTTACGGCTACTAATGTTCAACTCCGTAGCCTTGTAATTTTGAACCCAATCCAGAAGACAAGGGAACTCCTGGATCGAGTATTGGGAGAAATTTGCCTTCGTGGAGGACTTTTTGATGGAGCTAACCCGCATTTGCGTTACATGGAGAGGAAGACCACGAGAACCTCCCACGGTTAGCCTGACGGCAAGGGGACTCTAACCCATGATCCGTCTACCACTGAGGATATTTCACGTCAGCACTGTGGTCAGTGCAAGCCGGATGCGGAATTCGTATCGACTGGGATTCGAACCCGGTTCGCCTCATTGGAAGGCGAACGCTCTATCCCCTGAGCCATCGCGGCTCTATGAAGGTATTTGTTCATTTCAGCCGATTATAAAATTAGATGAGAAACTCTCTTTCTTTTCATATTCTGGTGGCTTATCTTCATAATGATGTTTAGCGCCAGTAGTATAGAGGGCGCTGGCTGAATAGTATAGAGGGCGCTGGCTGAATAGTATAGAGGGCGCTGGCTGAATAGTATAGAGGGCGCTGGCTGGATAATATAGAGGGTGCTAAATAGTATAGAGGGCGCTGGCTGAAAATGATAAAAACTTAACCTAGTTATTATGAATAGACATACAATAGTTTTATGTGTTTGTAACAATCATTCATAACAGGTAAGTTTAGTGAGTTATTTCAAATGACGACAGATCCTTTGAAGAACAGCCTTAACCCTATCGCTTCTGCAGCCGCACCGCTGAAGTGAACCGTGTAACGGCGCAGCGAAGTGTGCACATTGAATGTTAACATTTCGTATTATATTTTACTTATGTACCTTACAAATACTTTACTCCTAAACATAACACATAGAAGAAACATATTATGCGCAATTTTTGGTGGTATTAATTCAATTTAGGTCAACGAAATATTAGTCAAGTGGTAGATTAAAACAGATTGGATCAGTAATCAATCGGTATGACACAGACATCGGTTAAATACGGCGCTCGTACACAAAGTGCACCACGTGGACGCCTGTTAAATGTGACGATCGAAATGAAATGGTTAAGGGATATTTGAAGAAAGAATGTTTAATTTTTGCTTCATTTTTAAACAAATTTATTCACTGCCTTTTCCAATTTTACCATAAATTAGCAAAGGGAGCACTGAAATTCGCAGTACTTTTAACATAAACAAGTTCAATGCCTTTTCTAATTTTACCATAAATTAGCAAAGGGAGCACTGAAATTCGCAGTACTTTTAGCATAAACAAGTTCAACGCCTTTCCTAATTTTACCATAAATTAGCAAAGGGAGCACTGAAATTCGCAGTACTTTTAACATAAACAAGTTCAATGCCTTTCCTAATTTTACCATAAATTAGCAAAGGGACAATGAACTTAGTTATACTTTTTTCACAAAATATTAAATGTCTTTCTTAATTTCACCATACATTTTCAAAGGGGGCACAACATTATACTGAACATTGTTTTACATAAATAGATTCAATACCTTTCCTTATTTTATTGCACATAGTTAAGGGGCACTGCATTTTACTGACCATTCATTAGAAAAAGGGGCTCAGTGTTTTACAGTAATTTTTACACAAATCAAATCAATATCTTTCCTAATTTTACCATACATTAGCAAAGGGGAGCTCCGAATTTTACTACATTTCTTACATAAATCATTTCAATACCTTTCCCAATTTTATTATACGTTAGTTAAGGGGCACTGCATTTTACTGTACTTTCTACATAAACCAATTCAATGCCTTAGCATAGAGGGCACTGCATTTTACTGTACTTTTCACACAAACCCAGTCAATGCCTCACCTAATTTTATCACACATTTTTTTTTTCTTAATTTATACGACATAAATGTAGATAAATCTAAGTTTCAGAAGTCATAAAAAGTTCTGAATGAAATTCTTCGAGAGATGCTCGAAGTAGGAGTAAGAACCATTTCAACAAGAAAAATGTGAAAGTAGATAGAAATATTCATTACGGAGAAACACGAAGGCCAGACTCATATTTTCTCATAAAGCCTACCAAAAGGCATTACAGGGGTGAGATAAATTCCTTTTTGCATTGCCTAACCTTGTATAATAACAAAATTATTCAAACTTCAGAAAAATTGCTCTTTTTTGAGACAGATGAATATCAATATTTTTTGAATAATAAAGTAATCTTTTCTTTGTGTTATTGGAAGAATAAGACAACACGATAGAGATAAAATACATATTTTATTCAACTTATGTAATCTATAAGATGCATTTTCTTAAATAAAGTATTCACAGAGGTTTTAAACGAAAGTAATGAGTTTAACACAAAGAAAATTATACTTTAGTTTAAAGTGGTCGCTATTTTTCTTTTGTAAAATTTTAATCGTTAAAGCCATTAAGTAAATGAGTTTTACCACTTTAGTTTCTGTATACTTTTTTTATTTTGTTCTTATAACATTCAAAGATTACCAAACTTGTTTCAACAAAGAAAACATAAGTGATTTAAAAAAAAAAAATATCACGAAGGGGTAAACCAGATGTGTAGCAATTTTTGAACTCCATTTTCCACCCAAAAAAGTATATAGTTTTCTAAAGTTACTTGTCGTTTGGCCGCATTTTACTTATCGAAACTATTTTTGGAAACTGTTCTTTCAATTTTTCTAAAATATTGGTCATTTTTTTGTGAAATATATTTCCTAGTGGTGGGGAAACAAATCAGAAACTCTTAAAAGTAAGCAGAGAATTTTTAGGTACTGTTTGTTTACCGAATATTTAGGTACAGTTTGTTTATCGAACTTTTTTTATGCATGTTAGATTTATTTGTGTCACAAATTTACAGAAAAAGAATTCTTTTTACAACTTAATTGGAAACATGGAAACAAAATCCAGAAATAGAAAACATATAATCTTTCAAATGTAAACTTAAATGTAAATCTTTCAATCTTCTTTAAATATAGAAATTCAAGTACCATATTTCGTGTTGATCAGATCTTAAACAGCTTCTTGATAAACCATGTTTCTGCTCTATTGATCGATCACAGTGACGTCACAGATTCATATGTCGCGGTGATAAAATGTACTTTAAATCAAATTTACTAAACTGAGTATCAAATATTAAAGCGCTATTTTTATTAAACTTGAAATATCTTTCGTAAAAAGCATAAATTTGAAGTTATTATTGTAGACGAATATTCAGTCGCATCATTTTGCAGTAAATGTTGTAAACAATTAAAAAGTAATATATATATATATATATTTCTCTTACACGGCACCAAAAAAAAGCCTCATTACAACTTCCCGAATGGCAACGTTAGAAAATCGACCAATGATTGCATCTAAAAATGTCACATGCCAAATCTAGCTGAGGTGGCTCAACATATAGCGCTTTTAAAAACGGAAACAATAACCAGAGTGAGCATTATCAGGTTGTTCAATTCAGCTGCGGCAAAAATAAAACTAAACAACTTAAAAAATAAAAATGCTGTTGCCAGCCATAGAATTTTTTGAAAGTTAACTTTGCAACATAAATCAAAATTATGATACCTGAGCGCTTGACGTAACAAATCCTTCAATTCTATAAGTGTTTCCCAAATTAACAATTGCAATTTCAAATTAATATTGAAATGTACAGGTTTAGAATTTTCTACAGTGAAAAGTTTTCGAAACTTCAGTATTAAAAAAAAAAATACAAAAGCTGGACGTTAAGAACGTATCCAATGGGCGAGCAAAGCGAGCTTTGGATTGCGAAGCAATCCGAAATGAACTGTGAAAGCAGTTCCGGGGGTTGGTGAGCGCAAGCGAGCAGGGGGCGAAGCCTCCTAGTTGAATGTATTTTGCTTACTTGCGAATAAGTGTACTGTCACCAATTTGTTTGGAAAATGACAAGCTTTTATAATTTTATTTCTCATGCTATTGCTATTTTGTTTTTTAAGTTAATGTTATAATATCGTTGCTTTTCAGCTGTTTCTATCTTTAAAAGTTTACAGCACCTTTACGTTTAATTCCGTTGTTATACTCATTGCGTAATATCAAATACATTCTAGAAAAGTAAGGTCGTCTATTCAAAATAAATAAATAAAATAAAAAAGTAAAATAAATAAAATAAATAAAATAAAATAATTGAAATAAAATGAATAATAAATAGGGGATAGTAAAATGAAATAAATAATTAAAATGAAATAAATAAAATGAAATAAATAAATTGAAATAAATTAAATTACACAATTTAAACTAAATAAATAAATTAAATAAATAAGCGAAAAGAAATTCTTTTATTTTCTATGATACTCACATTAATTTAAAAATTTAATGTTTGTCTTTTTCCTTGTTTAGCCACCTAATCATTCCACACAATTTTATAAATACTGTGATAGTTTTTGTATCCCATATCACACCAGCTCTTCTCCAGGTCCAGATCTCATCTTCCTTTTTGTCAGAGAGATAAATTCTAGCCAAAAGTTTTTTTTTTTCAAATTAGGAAATAGGTGGAAGTCATTGGATGTCCTGTTGTTTAAAATACAGAATGTTTGCGCAATGATGATGCTGTTGCAGAAGAGTAAAAGTGATGTCCGGAGAAAGTCAATACCTTTACTCAACCAATATTCCTCTTCTTTTCTGAAATACCCATGAAAGTTGTATCATTTTATCAATGTTTCATAGTACCAGTGTTCAGGTTTTTTTTTGTGATTCCATCTGTCAACTGTCAGGCAATTACGAGATGAACCCTTAATCTTACCAAAAACAATTAGATCAAGAACTCACCTCGTGATTCACAGAGAATTACGATTCCAACGATTCTGCTTCAACAGCGAAGTGAAAATTGTGGTTGTTACGACATTTCATTCTTGATTTATAAATTTTGTTTAAAATGCTTTTGAAAACTTCTTAATAAATTATCTCAATACACATATTACGCATTTGGTAACCATTAGATGTGGTGATTAGGTGCTGATGAAATTACAAAACATTTCTGGTCACAATATCATATTTACCACTAGACGAGGTATTTTTTTAACACTGCAGATATTGGAATCTGTATGAAAGCTTAATTGCTACTTTTATGCTTAGTTAAAAAAGTTTCAGTGAAGTAGCAAAGGTATGGTTTAATATTTAATGCTTGATTCAATTGAATTGCTATCATTTGAAATAATTTGAAGAACCAATATTATACAGTAAAACCTGTTTTTGTGCGGTCCTTTTTTATGCGATTTTGTTTTTGTGCGATTGGATTTGTGCGATTTTATTTTTGTGCGATTTTTTTGTGTGCGGTATATGAATCTTAGCGGCGTTAGCACCAGTTTAATGTTTCCTATCAATGTATATATACATGTTGTGGACGAACTCTGATTACGTGGCCTCCTTGACAACGATGTATCTGGACTTCGCGATGCTCTGTTCATTTATTTTAAACAATCTCCTGACAAGGCAGAGTCAGTTACGTACATATTGTCACTTGACGCGCGAACAGTATGCGCTTCATATTCAGAGTTTTATACACGATTCACGTGATTAAGGATTCATTTTATAGTGAGATTAAAGATAAATAAATTAGTTACTTTTATTTCTATTCATATGTAGTTTTTATAATTTTCATTTTATTTTTAGACATAAGTACTCCCTTAAAATGAATAATTATAGCCAAAAGAAAGTAAAAAGACATACAATTCCACTATTTAATGTATAACTTGAAAACTTCTCCAAGTATATGTACAATGAAGAATTAAATATTTTTACAATTTCTTTAGGTCTAATTTAATTATTTCATTTAATTGAAAGCATTCTCTCATCTATTCCATAAATCATTGATGTATTTTGTATGTAAAAAGTCCGACTTTTTTTACGCGGTCCCTATCCACCGCATAAAAAAAGTTTTAGGTAGTATATCGTACAAACTTGTTTCTTACATGTAAGAATTTATAAAATTTTCGAATAATTTCTTGTGCGATTTCTTTTATGCGGTCCTTATCCATTCAAGATTTCTGCCTCATTTGATTACCACCAGAAAAAAACTTCCACAAAAAACTATAAAATTTTTCAGCTTTCTAAAGTTTAATAACGAAACTATTTTCTTAACCATATAATTGAATACAATTTTATCCCTATATTAAAAACAAATAAGTTTTTTACATATGTTTGGCTCTGACAATACAGACTGTTTCAAATTTTGGGAATAAATTTGCAATCACGTTTCAGACGCTTATTCTACAGTGTGGAATTTTATATTAGATTTGATAAATCTAGAATAACATTTCACAATTTTATTTCCTGATGCGATAAAGCATGTTTTTTTTTTCCTCGGAAGAAAGGAATCCTGCTTTTGTTTAAAAAATAATAAAAGAGACTTAGCTTTCTTCAAGACGCCCAAATAAAATTTTCAAAAACCTTTTACAATAAAAGTTTAAACTTTGCGAAAGCTCTCATTGGAGACTGAAGTGTTGTGACGCAGCGAAACACTTTCTTGAATGGAAGAAGCTTTTTCAACACTTAGAACATAAGAATTCGATATCGGAATCAGTTTTCGAAGAATTTTAAATCAAGAGCTTATCTTTCGTAGTCATTCCCAAATCGCAGATAATTTTGCTAACTTAGAATCTCCCGGGGATATTTTCGATAATTTGAAAAGGAAAGTCTCTATGGCATAAAATATTTGAAACTAAACTGCAATAGTAAAAAGATTCCAAACCCTAAATGCATTTTTATTCAATTTTTAAGCGAGTGCAAGAATTATTATAATATGTTTTTTGTATTTGAAGCCATTCTTTAGATGAACAATTGGAGTGAATTTAAACACGAGAAATGCTAATAATTTTATTGGCAATAATTGTTTAAATCGGATAAATTTTCAAATAATTAAGAGAGCACAAACTTCAACTGATATAAGTCAAAGCAATAATGTAAAGAAATAATTTGATAAAAAGGTAAACTAGTAAAAAAAAAAAAAAAAAAAAATTTTAATTTTTGTATAGAAATTCTATGACTATTATTACCGTCATCCCAAAATTTCTTAAACCACTTCAAACAGATTTCAACCGATATAAGTCAAAGCAATGAAGTTACAATCATTTGACGAAGAGATCAATAAATTTGATGAGGATGTGAGTTAGTATTACAAAAAGGGAAAAAAAAAAGAAAACGGGTTCCTAGATTTCTTTTATATAAATTGTATAACTTTTATTAACGTCATCCAAAATTGTTTAAACCACTGAGAAAAGGTTTAAGCAGCAATAATGGTTTAAAGTGTTAATTGATTTTTTTTTATATATTTTGTATATAAATTATAAAACTATTATAACCGTCATCCAAAGTTGCTTTAATCACTAAGGTAAGGTTTAAGCAACAATAATGGTTTAAGGTTGAGTAATTTGAAAATAGACTAAGAACAAATTT
The DNA here is from genome assembly GCA_949128135.1 of Parasteatoda lunata. Lineage (NCBI taxonomy): Eukaryota > Metazoa > Arthropoda > Arachnida > Araneae > Theridiidae > Parasteatoda > Parasteatoda lunata. The sequence goes on from OX421970.1 coordinate 103,812,695, forward strand.
CAACAGAAATAATTTCAACTCCGTAGCCTTGTAATTTTAAACCCAATCCAGAAGACAAAGGAGTCCTCGATCAAGTATTGGGAGAAATTTGCCTTCGTGGAGGACTTTTTGATGGAATCTACCCACATTTGCTTTATATAAAAAAGGAAAACCCCGAAAACCTCCTACGCTTAGATTGATGGCAAGGGGACTTTAACCTATTTGATTCGTCGACCACTCAGGTTATTTAACGTCAGCACAGTGGTCAGTGTGAGCCGGGAGTGAAATTCGAATCGACTTGCCATTGCTGGTATTCGAACCCGGTTCAGCATCATTGGAAGGCTTACGCTCTGTTCTCTTAGCCACCGTGGCTCATAAGTAAGATACTACTTGATTAAAGAAAAACTTCATTGGCTTCCAAAATATGCAGATGGAATTAAAAGTTGACATGTTACAAGCGTTCAAAAATAGGCGCCCATTTTCAAGACTTGAATGAAAAGAAACAAAAGGGATTTGAAATACAAAGCGTAAAGGCACCAAAGGAAAAGGGAAAATAAAGATTAAGAACTAAACTAGAAAAACCGCAATAGTCGAGTGCGAAACAAAAAAACAAAAAGTAAAAAGTAGAACAAGGAAAACCACTCTGGCCAAGAGGGGCGAATTAGGGCTAAATGGCTTTCCACTTGCTATGGAAGGATGGGGAGAAATCAATGTTAATAAGGGAATCAGCAGTCATATAAATGAAAAAAAAAAAATTCAATGCATCCAGATGATCTGATGTAACTGGGGTTAAAATAATTTTCACATGGCTGGATGGCGTCTGGCAAGTCTTGAGAATGGGCGCCTATTTTTGAGCGCATGAAACATGTCAACCATCTGTATATTTTTGAAGCCAATGAAGTTTTTTTTTTAATCACGACATTTTGAGAGTTATAACTAATATTTTAATAATCAAAAATACAAATACGCAGAAAAAGTGTATGTTTATTCAAACAAAGTACGTTTTTGTGAGTGATTTAGTAACTTAGTTCATAGCAAGCAGTTATCAACTAGTAAATTTAATATCGATCCTTCAAACCATTTAGATAGGTTATTAATACATAAAAATCAGAGCATAAGGTCATAAGTTATTCAAGAGCTAATTTAATTTTTATTTTCATTTGCGCACTGTAAATACATTTGAAGGTAGCATTAAATTTCTGTTCCATTTCTCTTACTAAACGGTTACTCTAACAATCTTCCAAAGATATTAAAAGACAAATAACACTTCTTATAACCCGGGTATTACAATTAATACCCGATTCAAGTCAACGAGAATAACTACGATCTTCCATCGTATAAATACTTTTATTGCTGCTGATTCTCCTATTTATCCACATTAGCAAAACTCATCCCATGCGAATCATTTGGGATAACATAATTTTGAATTAGTTTCCGTAATTTAGTTTCGTTATTCACATTTGATCTTTGCTCTTTGTTTTGAGGATTAATTGAAATGTGTTTCCTAGAAATGAAAGGGATTTTATTAGAAGAGCTAACATTTCGTTTCGTAGTATACGCTCTTTATCGGAGTCAGCTTTATGGATTAATTTAATATTCATTTAATTAATTTGTGTGCCTCTAAATATGATTAAAATGATGACATTTAAAGGGTTTGAGTATACTTTACATTATTTATTGTGTAGCTTAAAAAACTATTACTTGTTACAGAAATATAGCTTAATATTTTATAGTGACCTGGTAATCTGCATTAATCTTAAAATAATTTTTTATTGTTGAAGGAAATTTTTTTTACGAGTCAAAATTACCAAAGGATTACCAAAATGTATTAATTATGACATCTTTATAGTGCCTGAAGTCAAATATTACATAATTTATATTTCAAAATCCAAAATTTGAAAAATAAAATATAAAAGGGATGTTCCATATTAATTGCTTTTAATATAAATATAATTTAGATATCTTGTTAAAAATTAAATAAATTAAGGATAGCTAAATAATGTTTCAGAAAGAAGGTACATAATAGAAATTAAAATCTGATGACTCACTACTAAGGACGGCGTGGTGGAAACATCAGAATCTGTACTAGTGATACATGAAACTTCGAAGCATTTCCAATTATCCCCTTTCACCCCGTCTCTGCTTCTTCCGGCAGTTAAACAGGTTTTGATATTTTCTTTCTTTTCTTTTATAAGTGATTCATATATTTCTTTTTTTTTTCTGGCTGGAATATTAATTTGCTACACCTAATGTGTACACTCTTTTAACTTCATTTTTGATTATAACTCTTTAAATATATATGAAGGGTGGAGATTAAAGAACACTCTATAGCTGAAAATTCAAATCTCTCATCCCTTAAAAGCTGATCAACGTGATATTTTACTTACCAAACTTTTTGCTACAAATGTATATATATATATATATATATATATATATATATATATATATATATATATATATATATATATATATATATATATATATATATATATATATATATATTTTTTTTTTTATTTTTTTATTTTTTTTTCTCCAGAAATTAAACAGTATCTATAATTATCCATTTTAAAATAATCGAATATCATGAATCAAATTATTAATTCCTCACAACAATCGGTCATTTCCGGCTGTTTTTACTTTATGAACAGCCAACCCATGTTTGGGTATACGACTATCAATAATCAACAACGTAGCTTTGTGATTTTGAATACATCTTCGAAGACAAACGAAGGCCAGGGACTTAATAGCCTGGTTGGTAGGGCGTTAGAATAGTGTTCATGTATTAAATGGTGGCTGGTGTACGCTAAATCAGTCGGGTTTACAAAGTCCTCCAAGTTCCCATAACAAATCTATACCTCTGGAAGTACTGATCCAGGAGTTCCCTTGTCTTCTGAGTTGGGTTCAAAATTATAAGGCTACGTGGTTAAACGTTAGTAGCCGTAAACTCAAAATTTGGGTCTGCTGTTCAACAACGGTTATAAAAAAACCTGAATGTTGGAAGAAACTATCCTTCCTGGATGATTTCTTGATGGAACTAAGACACATTCCTGTTACTCCACGAAATTCTCCCACAGTTAGCCCGACGATAAGTTGGTCTTAACGTTTGATCTACCTACCACTGCGCATATTTTACGTCAGCACTTCGGTTGATGAAAGTCGGGCGCAGAATCCAGTCAACACTGGATTTCGAACCTGGGTCAAATGCCATTGGGAGGCGAAAGCTCTATCACTTAAGCTATCACCGTGACCTAGAAGTTTACTTCTTGACCTAAAGGTCTATCACCATCTATTTTCAGGCCTGTTTCACCAGGCCTAAGAATAGCAGGCCTGATTTCACCAAGAAGGCTTGCTGGTATTTGCACGTGGCCTTAAGAAACAACAACAACAAGTGTTTCTGAAGAGTGCGTAATAGAGTTACGTAGAAACTCTGTGGTTTTGACGTCACATACCACGTGACGAGTGAATTAATTAGATTTGCTTCAATACCGAAGATCGCAAAAGTTTTTCGGAGTTGTATTCGTACGACAAAGCTCGTTTGAAAGTAGGCAAGAAGAATCGAAATTAAAAAATAAAAAAAAAGCGAGTTTTTTTCCCTCTTTTGTGATTTCACACGCCTGGCGTCAGGTGTCGTGCAAGTGTTGAGTACGAAAGTAACTATTTTTGCGCATTTGGTGAATTTTGAACGGCAATAAAGGGTATAGTATCTAATGTATTAATCATAGCCTTTAAAAATATCTATTTTGAATTTTTAAATTTTCTTGCAAAACTTTTAAGATATATTGTTCTAACAGAAATGAAATGCAGAATCATACTTACTTTTGCCATCCAATGTACAAATGAAACCTTTATGCTAATCAAATGTTTAGAGTGTTCCGTAATGACTATTCACGATATTTATTTTTATAATATTATGAGCCGAAAATTCAAATTAAAAAGGGAGAGAACGAGAACGCTTTCAAAATCTGAAGGACTACAAGTGATGCAGATAGGAGTGAAAATATCAAAGATTCTGTGATTGCTGGAGGAAATAGAGATTATATATATATATATGTATATTGTTATTGCGAAACAATCTGCGTAACATTTCCCTGCTTATTTACTCAAAAAAGATGAAAAAAATTACCGATATTGAAAATGTCTTTGATAGTAATTTTTCTCTAGAATTGAAATCTTGATTTTGTTTTTGTTGAATTGAATATATTTGCCCGTTGTATTGAAAAGCTTCATTTGCTTCTAGGCTTAATTAGTTAGAAATAAATTAATTTGAAATTTGTTTTAATTCACATTTTTGATAAATTTAATATAATGTTTATTACATTATGAAAATGAGTTTAATGAGCGGAATATCGTTTTAGAAACTCAAAAAACTGTTTTCCACTCACTCGTGCTGATCAAAAAATGCTTTTGGAAATCTTAATAAACCATGATTTGAATATCATTTAATTGCGTTGCTCCAAAAAACTGCTGTAAAATTTGCATGAAAATTTCATCAAAGAAAACGGTAGGAATACTTAAGCTTTAATTAACAACTCTAATTACAATTTTAACGGATCGGTTCCTTTCAATTCCTATTTCAGAATTAAGTTCGAAAAGAAAAACTCAGCAAAACTAATTTTTTTTTAGTTTGTTGGAAAAAAGTCATTAAAATGCATTGAGGAATTTTTTAATTATAATCCTAGACACTTTCGAAGCTGCGAGTACTTCGAAGTGTTAATTCTCGGTAAAATTAAATGATCTATTGATTAATGTTTTCATGTTCATCGGATAATTTTTAAATATTCTCCTGCATATTTAATTTATGGCTTGCAAAACTTTTTCTTGCATTATGAGTTACTTTATTTTTCTAAAAACTGCTTAAGTACTTTATCAAGAAAACTAATTTATTTGATTAATTAAAGTTTAATGAGAATTCGGCGTATGAAAAATGGAATATTTGAGTAAAAAATTAAATTCGTATTAGTGAATAAAAATATGAGAAAACCAGATTCGAAATGTTTAGCTAGAGCAGGAATTTTCTACAAAAACTAACTTCTTGAAAAACTGGAAAAAAATAATTAAAGTGCAGCGAAAGCCTTTATTGAATAAAACATATGTTTAGTAAAATTGCAGTTTATTGGAAATATTAACAAACTCTGTTGTTGATTAATATCCAGTATACCGTTCCATTGACGTCAGAACCAGTTTCTTTCGCTCTGTGAAATATATTTCTATGCTTTTACTGTTTTTGATATTTTTTTCTCATTCCTATACCTATACCATACTCGAATCAATGAACAAATGAGGATATTTTTGTTTTGAAATAAGTTTTTACTGTTTAATTCTACAGATTATACAGTCACAAAGGTTAGTTGAAATTATAGCAGTATTCTTAATTTGGGCCCCTGATGACCAAAGAAAACGAGGAATACCCATGTTTACATGGCGAAGAATGTTGTAGGATGAGCGAAACAAGATAGGATGGATAAAGGGTTAGAAGTGACATACCTGTTGTTGTTGTTTCTAATACGACTTGCCAATATCATCAAGCCTGCTTGGTGAAACCAAACGAATCTAAGGCAAATGACGAGTCTCTTGTGTTTCAGTGGCACCATCTATGGTCAAGACTACAGCTTCAGCAGCACACGCCTCACAACCCGTTTATGGGGCGGACCCATTCATACATTCATTCACAGATCGTAATTTTGACCTAAACCAGAGAACGATCAATCTCCCATTCAGCACCCCAGAGGAACATGAAAGACTTTGTGACCCGACAGATTTAACGAGCACCAGTCACCATTTACTGCAGTCTGGGAGTCTTTGGTCAGCAGAGACAGAACTCACGATCTCTTAGACATGAGTCCAACAGCCTACCAGCCAGGCTATCCCGGACGAGTGATATACCTTCAACGGCTGATCAGCTGATTTAGCGAAATAAAGGATTATTTTTTACTTTTTATTTTTAAAAACTATGTCTACTGGTACCTATATATTCTTTATGGTTTTAATATTCTGAGAGTTTCCAGGCTATTTTCAAATATCAAATTTACTTTTGACATCGTATTTTTACACTTTTCTTGTTTGAATTATGGCAATAAAGGCATATTTTAATAAGAAAATTTAATCTTTAGATGAAAACCTCAAGTTTAATTATGGCCTTACTGTACAGGCTATTCCAAAACAGTCACTTTTGTTTTTGCTTTGCCAAATCTCTTTGAGAAATTTACATACTGGTATGATAACCTCTTGTTTAATTCTGGCTTTAATTTTTTTAGGCTATTCCTAATCGGCCACTTAGTTCTCAGTAAAAAATTTCACCCATTTTGTTATGGAATTCTGATCAAAAGCCAAATCTTATGGGAAAAATGTTATTGTTGGAGGAAAACTTTTTATTTAAATCTGTCTTTATTCTTTCTTCCATGCTTCCCGTACCTATCATTATTTTCTTATTCGTTGTTTATTTGTTAGGAACAGATAGATATTCCTACCACTTCTTATGAAAAAAATCTATAGATTATTTTCTTTTCTTACACCCAATTTACACAAGACCTGGCATCAGCCGCGGAATGTCATTAGAGGACTGCTAACCTGATTTTTCATCTCCGATTCCCCATAGCCTGCTTTCAGGCCAGTTATTGTTGGGCTAAGACAACTCCGAGTCAGGCTGGAATTCAGACTCATTATGATTGGCTCATTGCGTCTCGTGGTTTTATTTCTTCTATACTTGTAAGATGGGGTTTCTAACATCAGAAATGCTTTGACAGGCCTGTTGTCAGGTCAATGATGTAAGAAAACTGCTACACGTTTCTCAGTTTTTAGAATTTTTTTATTTTAAAAATTCAATTTTATTACAGTTTAAACTGAAGAAAAGCGATTTGGATGACTCTAAAAAAATTATCTTAATGTTAGTTGCTTTAAAACAAAGATACTTATCAATCTCAAAACTTTAACTACCTATAAAGAACTGCTGATCGTATTGCCAAATTTATGTCAGAAAAATTTAATAAATAATCTAAAATACCGCAATCCTTATATCTCGAATTGTGATTGGGTCGAGGCTTTGTATTTTACATGTATCGAAATATAAACTCAAATAGATTAAATATCTATCATCACTTAATATGTGAAAATCAAATAAAGATGAGTAATTAGAATTTTCACTCCCCGTCACCCTTTCGACAGTTGAGTTCGCCGGGAGAGGAAGGGCCTCTTAATTCTGTTTTTCTGTTCGAAGCTCTGTCGCCAAGAAAAATAAAAAAAGCAATAGTTTAAACGCCTTACACTTGAAGCAATGCTATGATTTTAAACTTTGTATATAATCTTGCCGTGAAGAATTATCTGGGCCTTAGAACGGACGAATAACTTAAATATTTTAAAAGTTATTTAACTTTTTAAAAGCTCGCCAATTTGGCGACATTTTTCCTCCTAGATGAAAATTATCAAAATCACTGCAGTATTCTAAGTTTTTGCTAATTTTCATGAGCCCTGGTAATGCAGCAAGTTTTTAAGTATTAAAAATTAGACAACAAACGCTTTTCATTTTCGCAAAACTGTGGCTTTTCTTCATATTGACGTTTTGCGCCATTTTCAAAATGAGAGTAGACAGATAGGCTAAACTTGACCTAACAGTCATGAGTAACAGTTGCAAACTTACAGCAATTATTAAAATAGCATATTATTGGCCAAAAGAGTCATTTCATGTTCCGATAATATATTCGCTATCGTACTCATGGCTAATTGCAGTATTTTATGGCCGAAATTCAACTTAGTTTAAAAATAAATACATAAGAAGGATAAATTATTCATATAATATTCTACATTTGCTAGGAAGTTTTCCATATAATATTCTACATTTTGCTATTTGAAATTGTCTTACCTAATAGCCTTCCTATTTAAATACTACTACTAATTAAAAAAAAATTTCAGTACCTCACCTTGTGATATCGTAGTTTTCATTGAGTCGTTTTATATTTATTTATATTTTAAGCTTGTTGATAAAGTTTTTGATCACTGATTTTGTGTTAATTATTATTTTTATTGCTCTAATTTTGAAGCATTTTTGAAGTAATTCATGTTTAAGTGTTATTTTTCATTTTCATGTTTAAGTGTTAAGTGTCATTTATTATTATTTGTTTTGTTCTAATTTTGAGTGGTATTTTTCCCACTCTTCCTCAGTTGTTCGCTTGAGGCTGAACACTTAGCTCTGCTGCGACAAGTTGCTTCGTTTTCAGTTTTCTAGCTTCAGTTTTGGTTCAGGCAGATAGGGTTTTTGAAGAAGGGATTGGTAAGTTACCAGAATGATAATGCAAATGGTAGATTGTACATGGTGACTATGTCAAGAATAGAAGACAGCTGTACTTTTCGGTGGGTTAATAAAAAATTTTGTTGTATCCATGCGTTTTTTAAAAAATTTACTATGAAATGGATGTTACTTTTTGAATCTTTCCTGTATAGTATAAAAGCAATTTTAAATAAGTGTTTTTTCGCAGGAGAAAAGTTTTTGTTGGTTCAAAATTTTTGAAATATAATTCCCAAATCCAAATTAAGAAATGGTAAACTTTGTACTACGTATGTATAAAACAAAACTACGTGAGCAAAGCACAAATAAAAGCACAGAAATTGCCATACTATAATCTCGCTTCTCAAAATAATATTTTCTAAACACAGCATGTTTGTATCGTAACTTTCTCCTGTCATTTTGTGTTTTCGTCACTGAGGAAGGATCTTGTTTATTGAACAGAAACTATAGTATGTCCATTTCTGTGAAGTTATTTGTACTTTTTTAACTTTATTTTTCTTTATTCATACTTTACAAATGCCTCTTTTCTGCAGATAGTTTATAATATGAATCAATTTATTATTGCATATTGCTAGAAAGTGAAATTAAGAAAATTAAGAAAGCTTTGAATTAAGAAAAAAACAATTTTTAATTCATTTACATTCACAGAGTATACCTTTTACAACACAACAAATCTTTCCAAAACGAAGGTAACTCAAGCATGCTAAACATTAAATATAAAAAAAAGTGGAAAAATAACACATACCAACACTTAAACATTGTTACATACGCATATTGTTTTCTCATGTAGTAGAAATACGTACTGTACTTTAAATCATTACCTAGATAACTAAAATATTAAATTTCGTAAAAAAATATTTTGTGAAAAATAAGTAGTTAAAGTGAAATTTCGCTAATTGTGGCGAAACTAGGTATAAGTAAAAGCTTTTTTACGTATACTTTATTAACTTTAGATAACTACAAATAAAAGTATTTTTAAGAGTATTTTTGTTACTTTATTTGTATTTTGTAACAATGTAAGATTTGTATGGTGATGTACGATTCGGAGATATGTTATTTAATAATATAATCATAAAATATTAAGGAATTTTCTAAAAATGTTTTAGAATTTTTGATTTTGATTTTTTAAAAATTATTTAAAAAAAAAAAGAGTAAAATAAATTTGTATACAAATCCGTTTATTTAAATAATCAGAAATAGATAATCATTTTACAATTAATATCGATATTAATTTTCATTCTTTTTAAATCTGTCTTTTATCCCTATTTTTTTTAAAGTTTTACTGTGGGAAACAAATTGTATAAAATAATTTATAAGTAGAAAAGCATTGCTTGGAGATATTATTTTTTAATTATTTTATAAATTAAAAGTTAAGAAAGAAAATGAGCAGATTTATTACACGAATATCACTTTGTATAAAAAAAGAAGTAGAAAATAATTGAAATTTTAATTACTTGATACTTAAAAGTAACTTTAGATAAAAGCATAAAAATAAAGGTGAAATTACTACGATAAATCAGAGAGGTTTTAATAAAAGCATAGGTTTCAGAAATACTAATTAAAAGTTTTACTGATTGAACAAAAGATTTATTAAGGAATGTAATTGAAAATGAAAGAGTTCAGTTAATTATTGCACGAGCAGCTTAAAATATGTTCTTTTTGTATTTTCAAAGTTTGAAATACATTCTAAACGAATAAAGGTAAAACTTATTATTATTGAAAAATGTATCAGCCGAATTTATTGAAGTGTTTATAATTAAAGTTTGGAGAAGAACAGATAATTTAAAACCTGCTTGTTATCAAGCAGGTTTTTGAATAAAAACGTATTATTTGAATTTTTAATGATTTCTAATTCAAGATAATAATTTTGGAAACGACTTTTAAAAAAAGCATGATAAGAGTGAAATAATAACTATTCAATTTGGATTTATAAATGTGTTTGAAAAAAAAGTTGGTATTTGAATAAATTGATTCAATACTTTAGAATAAAAGTCAATGGTTTTAAAAACGAGTATAAAGATAAGCATAAAAAGAACATCTTAATGACTATTAAACGTGGGTCTATAAAGGTTTTTTAAAAAAGAAAAAAAACTGTCATTTGAATATGTATTTATTCAATAGTTTGGAATTCAAGTCAATGATTTTGAAAACGAGTTTAAAGATAAGCATAATAAAAACTATTTAATAACTATTAGTTAAGTATCTAGGAAGGTTATTGAAAAAAAAACTCTAGTATTTGAATATGTATTGATTTAATTGTAATTTTGAAAACGAGTTCAAAGATAAGCATAGAAAGAGCATTTTAATGAATATTAAATGTGATCTATAAAGGTTTTTTAAAAAAGAAAAAAAACCTGGCTTTTGAATATGTATTGATTCAATAGTTTGGAATTCAAGTCAATGATTTTGAAAACGAGTTTAAAGATAAGCAGAATAAAAGTGATTTAATAACCATTTAATGTGAGTCTAACAATGTTTTTAATAAAAATCTAATATTCGAAAACGCATTAATTCAGTGATTTGGAATGCACGTTAATGAGTAAAAAAAAAATTTAAAAATAAATATAAGTTAACTATAAATTAATAACTCTTAAATGTAAATCTTAAAATATTAAACCTTCAAAAAAAATTGAAAATATTTATTTGAAACTAAAATTTATTTAATTGCGAGGGATTTGCTTCTATAATATTTTTACAATCAGTGATTCAATATTCAATCAGCATTTTTTTATAAAAAAGTTTTTTTCTCACCATTTATATTTTGATATTTTAAGCTCATTCTGCAATCAGAGATTTAATTATGAAAGCGTGTGCTTTTTCTTTTTAAATTTTATATTTCTCAACATTTTTCATTTTTATACTATTTCCTTATTCGACATCTTCTTGACCCCTCGACATCTTCTTGACCCCTCGACATCTTCTTGTTTTTCTGAAGACCCTTTCATATTTTAATAGTTTTCTATTTCAGCAATCAACAATCCAATAATGAAGATGCACTTTTAAATTTTTTTTAATAGTTTAACTAAGGGACCTGCTCGTCGTGCTCGTCAAGCCTGCCCTGAATCTGTTTAATAATTTTCTTCCGCAATTCGAGCTCCGCAATGCACGCTCGCTAATTGTTTGCTTATATTTTGGTCTAGCTCTGCATGTAAGCTAGTACTCTTTTTAAAATTAAGTCCTAAAAATATACAACATATACGCCTTTAATTTATTTGGAAATTACTCCCCAAGGAGAAAATGTATAGACTCGTACTTCATGTACTTGTACTTACCTTTTACGTTATGTTTTACATAAAATTATAAAAAGTAAGAAAATGAGAAAAAATCATGACTAGTCTGTCTTTATTGATGAAATGCATCTCTGTCTTTCTTGCGTTAATTATGCAGCATCATTAAAATTGCAGCTAAATGTAGCTCTTTATTATCATTTACTTGCGTAAATTAATGCTTGGTTATAAATTAATACATGATTATAATTGTATACTTAATTGTAAATTTCAGCGTTTGAAGACAACATGAAGTTCTTCAGTAATACAAACTCGTAAAATGTTCCTTTTTCCTTTTACATAAGCTGACACCTGACTTTCGCATTATGTTTCTAGTAAGATTATAAAAATTATAATAAGTAAAAAAATGAAAAAGAGAGGCATGGCTGTTTTATCGCTATTGATAAAACGCATATCTCTCTTTTGCATTAATTATGAAGCATCATGGAAAATGTAGCTAAATGTAACTCTTTATTATCATTAACGTGCATAAATTTATACATGATTGTTAATAAATTCATAATTATAAATGTATACATAATTATAAATTTCAGAGTTTGAAGACAACATTTTAAAGTTTTTTAGTAACATAAACTCGTAAAATGTTCCTTTACCTTTTACATAAACTTACACTTGCCTTTTACATTATGTTTTACATAAAATTATGAAAAGTAAGAAAAGGAAAAAAAAAAGCATGGCTTGTCTATCTTAATTGATAAAACGTATCTCTATCTTTCTCTTGCGTTAATTATGAAGCATCACAAAAAATGTAGCTTTTTATTATTATTATCTACTTTCGTAAATTAATGCATGATTGTAAATTAATACACGATTATAATTGTATACATGAGAATAAATTTCAGCATTTGAAGACACCAGTTTTAGGTTCATCAGTGAGATAAAGCAGTAAAATGCTCCTTTACATTTTACATAAACTTACACTTGCATTTTTCACTATGTTTCACATAAAATTATAAATTTTTTAAAATTTTATAACCTTCGTTGAACAGTCGACCCAATTTTTGGGTTTACGACTGCTAATGTTCAACTTCGAAATTTTGAACCCAATCCAGAAGTCAAAGGAACTCCTGAATCAAGTATTGGGAGAAATTTGTCTTCGTGGAGAACTTTTTGATGGAACTAATCCGCATTTGCGTAATATAGAGAGGAAAATCAAGAACACATTCCACGGTTAGCCTGACGGCAAGGGGACTTTTAACCCTCGATCCATCTACCACTGAGAATAGTTTACGTCAGCATTGTGGGCGGAGCAAGCGGAATTCGTATTGACCAGCCATCGCCGGGATTCGAACCCGGGGCACCTCATTGGAAGGGAAAACTCTATCCCCTGAGCCATCACGGCTCAAAATTGCAAAAAGTTAAAAAAAAGCATGGCTGGTTTATCCCTATTAATATTAAGCGCACCTCTCACTCTTGCATTAATTAATAGGAACAATTCAAATAGTAATTGTTATTATAGTCTTTTATTTTATTTATTTATCAATATGAGTTAAATTTACATAGACATTATAGAAGCAATATTTGTAGTTGCTGTTAAGGCGCTTTTCGCTTTGTTAATTGGTCTGGAAATGAACAACTGTTGTAAGAAGACAAAAGAGGAAAGAAAAAACCCCCCAAAAAGAAACTTGCAATCAATTATATCTCTTTTCTTTTTTAACCAGTTGCCTTTCCGTTCGAATAAATCAAGCTAAAGTTAATTGGCTTAAATAACTAATTATAAACATTATTTAATTTGACGACATTTCACCCCAAAAAAGTTCATGGAACAGCCCTCCCCCCCCCCTCTTTTTATTTTGTAGAAATCACTGAATCGTAAACAATGGTGCACTAAATAAAGTTAAAACAATTATTTTGGAAGTTTAAAGTGCTCCAAGGAATAAAATATTTGTTGTTTAAAGAGTTATGGAAAAGTTTTATTTTTATATTAAGGATTGTGTATTTCAAAATCTAGATTATCACTTAACTAGCCGTTGATCATAAAATTTCAACGACAGCTTTAAAAATAGCATTTCAAATTAGTTTGATTCGGAACTATTTTATAATTTGATTGACGTGTTGTACGTTTCAATTTTGAAGTTAATTGATATTTGAAACGTAATACAGTGAAACCTGTGCAAAACTTGTGAAACCATTCATGGTTAATTTAACCAGGTGGTTAACCTATTGAGGTTAGTGAGTCGTTTTTTCCTTATATCTCATTACTTTTACATATATCAAAATTATGTAGTGCGGTAACATATGAGTAAATGGTTCTCTGATCACATAGTTTTCTGATTCGACTCACAAATGAATTTAGGTTAGCTCGAAATACTATTTTAGCAATTCAGTTCAGTTTTAATGCATAACATAATACCAAAGAAAATTTCCTTCTAGTTTTTTCTCATTGGTTAATTTATGAAGGAATTTAGATTAGCATTAAATTACACTCTTTGATAAATTTGACTTTTAATAGCTGTCAACTGGTAGAAAAACAATCAGGTTACAAAGGTTTTGCCACCTTTTATTATCCATACGGGATAAATTCGGTTCTAGGTGAAAGAAGTAAACTTAGACAGGCGGTTAACTTACAAGGGTGGTCAACTATACAGGTTTTACTGTAACGCAGTCGAAATTTCAAGGACGCTAGTGTAATGTATTTCTTCTGTTTGCGGGCTTTCTGAACTCAAATTATTACTATGTACTTAAATACAATTATTTCTAAAACTGGTTTAAAGCACACTTTAATTGTAGGTTCGTAAATCTAGAGGTGAAAGTATACCTTGAACTGAAGTAAAAATTTGCGCCATCTATTGCAGAAATTTTAAAATCAGAACAAGCATGTTGTGGATATTTGTAACACCATTCACTTATGACCATTATTGATTTTACAGTTATGTGCTACGGGATTTTTATTTATTTATTTTTTTTTTTAGTTGCCGAGAAAATATTTGCTATCAATTTGATTGGAAGACAATAGTCCAAAGTAAATACACTTGAAAATAAAACTAAACGATTATTTCCGATTATTATTTTCTCTATATTATTTTCTTTCAGATGAAAACTGGTTTTTTTTTAAAGAAAAAAAGTTATTTTTGTTAGGCTTAACCTTCGGATGGAGAGAACCTGTAGGGTCCCAACGGAGAGAGCCATAAGATCGAGAGAACCTGTAGGGTCCCAACGGAGAGAGCCATAAGATCGAGAGAACCTGTAGGGTCCCAACGGAGAGAGCCATAAGATCGAGAGAACCTGTAGGGTCCCAACGGAGAGAGTCATAAGATCGAGAGAACCTGTAGGGTCCCAACGGAGAGAGCCATAAGATCGAGAGAACCTGTAGGGTCCCAACGGAGAGAGCCATAAGATCGAGAGAACCTGTAGGGTCCCAACGGAGAGAGCCATAAGATCAAGAGCAGCAAGTAACTCGGCACGAGTAGAAAAATACCAGACCAACCGGATTGCTGCGCTACCTTCAGAGGCAACACATTTACTGTAAATACTGTATGCAGAACCGTGGTGGCTCAGAGGATAGAGCATTCGCTTTCCAATGAAAAGACCGGGGTTCAAGTCCCAGCGATGGCAGGTCGATGCGAATTCCACACTTGGCTCGCTCCGACTACAGTACTGAAGTAAAAATATCCTCAGTGATAGAAGGATCATGGGTTAGAAATCCCTTGCAGTCAGGCCAACAATGGGAGATTTTCGTGGTTTTCCTCTCTATGTAACGCAGAGGCGGGTTAGTTCCATCGAAAAAAGTCCTCTACGAAGGTAAATTTCTCTCAATACTTGATCCAGGAGTTCCTTTGTCTTATGGTTAGGTTCAAAATTACAAGGCTACGGTGTTGAACATTAGTAATCGTAAGCCCAAAATTGGGTCCGCTGTTCAACAATGGTTATAAATAAAATATTGTATGTAAATAATTTGATTTTTTGTTTTAATTATTATCTTAGTGTTACTATTTTTAATATTTATTCTTAATGTTTCATTACTTTTGTTAGTGGTTTTTCAATTGCACGGTATAATACACACATGTCAGGAAAATTTTATATATTAGGTTTTCCTTTCGTTTATACACAAATGTATGCAATCTTAATTGAAATATGAATGCTTAATGCAGCTTTTTTTGTAGAGGATGCATGTTGCAAAACGCATTACTTGCTACAAGACAGTCTCTTGTATCTGAAGTAGAAAATGCAGCAGCTTTCATTTCCTTTTAAAACTCCATTACCTTTGCCAAAGTCTCAAAGGATAATCAAGATTAAATATCCTACAAACTCTCCTTGTGTGACAAATTCATGATTAAGGGTTATTTCATGAAGATGGAATGAAAACTAATTTCCTTCAAATATCCCAACGATTGATGAGTTCGCCTAAATGCCGGTGGGAGGTGCAACCTGTAGTTAAGTGACTAAAAAAGGAGATTAGCTTAAGAAAATGGAATATCCAATTCGAGAGTGGTGACCTAATATAAAGCGTATTAAAGAATGACACTTCAAATAAGGATTCCTTGATAGGAAAGAACGATAATGACTTTACTCTTACTTTTCTCTTCTTTTTTTTTAATGTTCCGTCCTATAATGTAAACCAATTAAACGAAGGAGACGTTTCCCCCCATTTTTATTGTTGAGTTTATCTTCGTTAGGAACATTAGACAAAACACGCACTCTTTAAAAAAGGTTTGTGGTTTTCAACGCTCTGCACAAAGTAAATGGAATTACTTAAAAACTCATTTCAATAAATTGTTCTACTGAAGCCAAATTAAAATAATTTTGACAATTCTTATGTTTTTTTTTAGAAAAAAACTCTTGCCTTCTAAAGAGTTAAATACATTTACTGTATTTACTTTCAGTTATAACGTGTGCATAGCTAAGTTCCTTTAAAATTGCCAAATTCGGGAAGTAAAAGAACTTTAACTTTGTAGTCTTAGATTCTCAAGTAAAATTATCTCGTGCACAGTTCAAGCCAATTATAACAAAATATTCTCTTTTCCGTAATTGTTCTCCCTTCCATAATTTTTCGCTAAGCCATAGCTAAGTCCATTTATCATTAACAAATTCAGAAAGTTTATAACTTTGTCGTTGTAGGTTCTCACTTATACCAAAGCTTATTCAAGCCAATTATACCAAAATATTCACTCTTCCGTAATTACTCTCCCTTCCGTAATTATTCTCCCGTCCGTAATTGTTAGCTAAGCCATGGCTAAGTTTATTTAATATTGTCAAAATCGGGAAATAAAAGAACTATAACTTTTGTAGTTTTAAGATCTCACTCCAATTATTCTTTCTTCCGTAATTATTCTCCCTTTCCTAATTCTTTTCCCTTTTGTAGGGACCTTTTTCACCATTTTCCTTATTAAAGATTGTACCAAAGATAGTATATTATTAGTTGGGTTTTAAAAAGTTTATTGCTGAGTTTATCTGTATCAGATGTATCATAAAACACATAACCCATGAAGTAATTTGTTTTCAGCTATAAAGTATTCTTTGCAAAGTCCATCTAACCTTAATGAATTAGAAAAGTAAAGGAGCTACAATTTAAGTCAACTATGCCAAGAAGTCTTTTCCCCCCAACTTGCGTATCTTTTTCATGAATTTTGTTTTAAAAAAAGTTGTGCTTTCTTAAAAATCTTATTAATTTTTTAAAGTTTTCTTTATTCAGTTGTCTACAATAATTGGATTCGACGAAACATTAACCACATTTTCACTAATTACTTTTAGGGGAAGTTAGGTAGTAGTAACATACGATGTTTTTAACATTTAATACTGGTAGTGAGGACATCTGCATGTTTAGGGATGAAAGAATATTCTGATGTCGCAATATTTGCTGAATTAGCAAATTAGTCACCATATTCAGTCAACAATTTCATGCGAAAATAAATCGTATAATTTTTTTAATTATTTATTTTATTAATGTTCACAAATATTAAAAATTATAAGCTATAGAATGTGCTCTTCATAGTTTTAAACTATGTAATTTCAATGGAAAATTCTAAATTTGGAAAGAAATTGGTAAGAGATTCTATGAGCAATGGAATTTCAAAAAAGTTGAGTTATTCTTTTGTTTTAAAACTGCGATGTCTAGCGATATTGTTTAATTCAGTTCTTTTACTTAATTTTATTAAACATATTTTTCATTATTTTGCAATAATTTATGTCAAAATAAGTGAATAATATTATATACAGCAATTTAATAATTTATGGTTATGATATTGAGAATAAAGCAGTTTTTTTTGCGTTTAAGGTAAAATCCTCAACAAACTGGGATTGTTTTCAAACAATAGTTTTTTAAATTTGCACGTATTTGCGATGTAATAGAAACATTTATTTATCATTGAAATTTCTTTAATTTACAAAATCAATTATTGTTAAATTTTTGAATAGGAATGAATTACTTTTTTTGGATTTTATATTTGTACAAATATAATAGCGATTATCTAACAGATTTGTTTAGTATCTATTAGAATAATCCTTATAATTAAAAAATATCGATACATATTTTTGTTTGTAATAAGAGTGCCAGAAAAATATATACCAAGGGAACACTGATGTACCATCTGCGTCAACGGGTTAAAGGGGTTACGTTTTTAGAACAATTGCAAATTGATTTTATTTTAAGATAAATTACCAATCTTCATTGGATGAATTTTTATTAATACAGAATAAATTGCTTAAAATATTCCGGAAAAAACGGTGTATGTATCTAACGCTATTTCCTTTTAAGCACTCATCAGCAAAATTATTTCTTACCTATTATTTTCTGGCCAATGAGAAAAATCAAACCGTATTTTATTACAAAAGCAATTACCAAACATAAGAGTGTGACGCTTGCAATATAATATCAACTCTTGAGATAACTTCGGTAGCAGGAAATTCCCTTAAGATCCAGAAGACAAGGGAACCTCTAGATCAAGTATTGGGAGAAATTTGCCTTCGTGGAAAACTTTTTGATGAAACTAACTGGCATTTGCGTTACATGGAGAGAAATTACTATAAACTCCTATTGTTAACCTGTTGGCATGGGGACTTTAACCCATGATCTGTCTACCTCTGAGGATAATTTACGTCAACACTGAGGTCGGTGCGAGGCGGTTGCGGAATTCGTATCGACCAGCCATCGCTGGGATTAAACAGATCAATATTGATCCATAAGAGCATTGAACATAAGTAAAGTAAAATAATGCTAGAAAAAGTGTACTGTGAACAAACAAAGGTCGTCTTTAATAACTTTTGATCTAATGATCATATTTTCTCATATTAGGTCTAATTGATCTAATGATTTTGATCTAATGATCATATTTTCTCATATTAGGTCTAATTGATCTAATGATCATATTTTCTCACTTCATCTGTACTATGCGAGGGCCTAATCGTATAAGTCTTATTATTTTATTAATCTTATTAAATGTAAATTAATTTGCTCAGATTATATTTTAAAGATAGAAATCAGATACTAAAATCAATTTTTTTCTGAATAATTTTTAAGTTTTTTTTTTTTTTAATGGCGGGCACTTGGGACGAAGACCCATTGGCCTCAGAAGATGCCAGAACTGCTACTCTCTTCTCGTTACCCAGTGGGCACCTTTGGAGAAGCCACGGCGGTGGAGCAGTGTCGTCCACGTCATACAACCGCAAGCCTGTTTATAGGGCGGATCACATTCACACAATCACACACAAAGCCGCGATGGCTCAGGGGATAGAGCGTTCGCCTTCCAATGAGGCGAACCGGGTTCGAATCCCAGTCGATACGAATTCCGCATCCGGCTTGCACTGACCACAGTGCTGACGTGAAATATCCTCAGTGGTAGACGGATCATGGGTTAGAGTCCCCTTGCCGTCAGGCTAACCGTGGGAGGTTCTCGTGGTCTTCCTCTCCATGTAACGCAAATGCGGGTTAGCTCCATCAAAAAGTCCTCCACGAAGGCAAATTTCTCCCAATACTCGATCCAGGAGTTCCCTTGTCTTCTGGATTGGGTTCAAAATTACAAGGCTACGGAGTTGAACATTAGTAGCCGTAAACCCATTAAGTTGGGTCGGCTGTTCAACGACGGTTATAAAATAAAATAAAATCACACACAAAGGAGAAAGGACATAGAACATAAAGGGAGAGAGAGAAAGAAATATCCATGCCCTGAACAGGATTCGAACCCGCAACCAGCGGCTCCACAGCCAGGCTCGCTAACCACTCGGCAACCAGGTCGGCTTTTTCTGAATAATAAAATATACCTATTTTTCAACGCATTTAAATTTTTGGTTCTCAAATCTGAGGGGCAGTGACAAAAAGGAAGGCAGAAGAACAAATGAAAATTTATGTACCTAAATGTTAATTTCATTTTTTGTGTATTTCAACTTGTCACCGAAAGGCCGACTGGCCTGTGTCGGGGTTAGGAAACTGCCCTTGCATCAGAAAGGTTCTGGGTTCAAATCCCGAACAAGGCATGGATGTTCTTTCCTTCTCTGTACTTTCTGTCCTTACTGTGGGAGCAACATTGGCTCACCTAATATGGTGCCCCTGAAAGAGTAGCCAACAAATCTGCCTTTCAGATGTTTGTATGACCTAGGTCATTATCCAGGTGGGCATGGGAAAAAAAAAAAACCAAAAAGCACCGAAAGTAAAGAACTGAATTGAAAAAGGTTACCCCACAGTCTTAAAACAAATTAATACTCAGCACAAATTAATAAGCTCATTTCAGATTATGTTTTCGAATCATAAAGATTGACTCCGAGTGAAAATAAAGTCCTCAAATCATAAATTATTAGGTGTTCTCTGACTACTAATATATTTTCCTCTAATAGCTTGCTTTTCACTTAATTGATTCTATAATTAAATAGCTTAATTTAATAGCTCTATCCAAAACAAAAGGTTAATTACATAGGAAAGACAATAAATAACTTACTTTGCGAAAGCAGGTTTAAAAACACACTTTCTGTGAAACATGTTTTGCTTTAATTACGATTTGTTTACACGGGGAAAAATAAAACATACTTTATCTAGATCTTGAAATGTGTTGAAAATGTAAGTTTTTTCGCTGGAAGGAACGGAATATTTTTGTTGTAATAATACAAAGCATATTGTTAAAATAGCATTAACTTTCTTGTTATTTTTTTATAAGTGTTATTGATTGAAACAGTTTTTGATGTAAGTCAGAAATATTCAATTAATGTTTGCACAAAAAACAAACAATGCGTCATTTCTGTGCTTCGTGAACTGCGTTTCTGTTTTTAATCTAGGAAATAAAACGCTGGTATAAAAGTTAATTTTAGACTTTTGACTATTCTCAAAATAAAAGAAGCGTTTTCTCTAAGACGTTTGATGCAATAATTCCAAATTGTGGTGTATACATTTCTTATAATAAGAAAAGGTTTTTTTTCTCCATATTTTTTGATAAAAAAAATCACATATTTCAATATTTACTTCATGACAAAGAGTAGACTCTGACGATTTTGAAATAATTCTAATGTAAGCAACATTAGACGAGTTTTTAAACTTTTTCAAAAACTCTTTGTGCAACTTGTTAACGTTACATTTTAATCCTTTTAGTGGTTATTTCCTTCACAAAATTGCAATGTTCAAAATAAAAGAGGCGTTTTCGCTAAAACTTTTGATGCAATAAGTCTTAATTTTTAGGTATTGATTTCTTATAGTACTTAGATTAATGAGATATTTTGCCCCAAAATGTTAATAAGTTTTAATTAATACAATAAGGATAATTTTGTTGGTGATTTCTATAGCCTTTGTAGTTTGCTTTTAGGAACAATCATAAGAAATCAAATAAATATTTATAAAAAAATTCGAATCAAAATTTAAAAAAAAAAAAAAAAAAATCACCGTATATTAATAAAAATCGAATATTTATAAAAATATTCAGCTTTATGTATAGCCAAGTTTTAAAATTTTTTCCTTAAATATTATACTTTTATAAGAAACTATTTCAGTGGTAGAGATATTTTGTTGCATGAATGTATCTATAATAAAAAAAGAAGAGTTTGTGTGAGTCTTTTTCTTACAATTCCGGAATCATTTATGCTATCGATCTAAAATTTGGACAGCATATAAATGGAAAAGTTTGACCCCCGATCTTAAAAATCGTTTAAAAAAATCGTTAAAATAAAATCGTTTTTAGTAGGGGATGGGGTTTCCCCGGATGGCCAGCAACGTTGAACATCTTTGAGGCATCGAGTCAATGAGGTTATTAATGAGGGGCTGGGGTATTCTGTCCCGCTCTCCCGGAAGAGCTCTTTCCATTTCTTGGAGAGTTTGTGGAGGTAGTAGGCGTCCAGCAATTTGTCTACCATAAATGTCCCAAACATGCTCGATTGGGTTCATGTCTGGAGAACACGCTGGCCAATCCATTCATATAATTCCTTCCTCTAAAAGGAAATCATGAAGTTAACACTAGGTGGTCTGAAATTGTCGTCCATTAACATGAAATCATCTCCAATTGCTGCAGCGTAAGAGACTACAATTGGTCTCAGGATCTCATCCTGATATCGGCGACCGGTCAGAGCTTCTTTTCGAATGAAGATCGATGTGCCGATCAGTGGAGATTCAAGCATAGATCATCAAATACCACCACCAAATCTTACACTTCAGTGCACGAACGTAGGTTTGTTTCTAGTGCCACGTTCCCTCCAGATGAAAATGAGCCTTATCAGAATGAACAGAAAAACAGGACTCGTCAGCGAAAAGAATATTGAGTCATTCGTTTCTCATCGAAGAGTATCGTTCAAATAAAAATCATCAGCTTGGAATTCCTTAAACTATTTTTAGCATTGACGTTTTTGAAGATCATCGTCACCGTAAACTTTACGCAATTTTTCACAAGCTTGACGCGCGTTTTTCCTTTTACGGAAGTAAAATGCGGCGAAAATGAACTCATTAATCTTTCATGTTCAACGTGTCGTCAAATCTCCAAAATACGTTGAAATATCTCAACAATTACAATGAAACTTAAACTGTCAGCTATCAATGAAGTAAAAATTACTATTGCAAATGCTTCAAGTATTTCAGAAACTGCATTACTGCCATCTGTAGAAAAAAAAAGCAATGGCTTTTTATTCAACCCAATAGATACCAACTATACAAACCTGGATATTTAAATAGGTCTTGGTTTTTTTATGGCTCTTGAAGGGAATAAGTACGTGGTAAATTACTTGATTGTGGTAAATTTGGCTATTATGAGCTGGTCACGGGCAAAAGTATCACGCCAAATGATATTGAATTTAGTTTAGATGATAAATGATGTTAAATGATACTGAATATATTTTTTGATATGATGGACTTTTGTCGTATCAAAGTTCGTTAATTAATTAAAAAAAGTAAAGCCACCAGGAAGCGCAATAAATACTAAATATAAAAGATTCGAATTGTTTAGAATTTTGTTATTTGTGTCAATATATGTTTTTCAGTAGTGTTGATCGTTGTTTTTGCAGGCCATTAAGACAAGGTTCTTCTTGTTTCCGAGATTGTACTTGTTTTCCAGTGGTGCCATCTGTGGCAAAGAATTCGATTTCACGTCCATACGTCACATACGTCACACCCGTTTATAGGGCGGACCCATTCATGCCTCTGTTCATTCATTCACAGATCGTAATTTTGTTCTTAAGCAGAGAACGAACAATCTCCAATTTAGAACCCTCAGAGGTATAGTTTGTTATGGGAACATGGAAGACTTTGTGATCCGACATATTTAACGTGCACCAGTCTTCATTTACTACACGGGGAGTCTTCGGTCGGATGCATTAGAACTGTCATTCCCACGAACAGGAGTCCAACGCTCTGCCAACCTAGCTATCCTGGCAGTAGTGTTGATTAAACTGATTTATTTATTACTTACTTTTCCCTTCATACTCAGCTAGTTTTTTTTAATTAGATAATTTATTTTTTTTAGATTCCGAGTAAAGAGTTGAGCGAGATTAAACAAATTAATTTAAAGGTGTTGTATTTTTAATGTTTTTATCTGGGAAGAAGAGGATTGACCTGGTTTTTAAACTAAATGTCAACATTCAATTTATTCTATATTTTTAATAATCGCAAATGATTAAATAAATTTACCAAAAGAGTAGCAATTTGGTGTCTTTTGAATAAAACTATTTATTAAAATAATTGCATTCGATTTTTTTTATGCACCAGACTTTTAAAACGAGTCGTTTTAAAAGCAAAAAGAGATTTTACAAAGGCCAGTATCCTACATCGATTGCTTTCGAAAATAAAGGAGGGCTTCTTATTTCTTATCCTAAAATTCTTTTTTTTCTTCTTTCTCTGAAAGTTAGCTTAGAAAGTTCAACGCTTTTCCTGATTCGAGTTCTAAGTTTAATGGAGAATGCGCATCCATTACTGTAGATCAGTAAACATCCGCTCTTTAAACAATCAATCTTTGTATCGGCCGATAAATTCTCTTTTCAGCTTCCTATTCTTACAGGGAAAGGTCTTTTTTTTTTACTTTTTCCCTTTTTGGAATTTATTTGCACTTACGGGTTAAATATTTCCGAGAAGAAACTGGTTACGAAAGTGAAATCTATCCATTACTATTACTTAGTCGAATAATAGTAAGTTAAAGTGGTTAAAGGGCATGTTTTGGGGAGCAGTTATATAATTTTAATGCCAAACTGCAAATCGAGAAAATTTATTTAAATTGTTTAAATGAAATTAACTTTGAATTACAAGAAACTTCTAAACGGGTTGTTTTATAAAGGTGCATTCAAGTTCATTAGAAGTGTTTTCTTTCCTTATAAACTATTTCTCCGAAATAGCATGGGGAAAACCAGACTGTTATGCAGAAAGAAACCGGGTTGAAAAGTATTTTTCGCAGGGCCTCTACGTGTTAATGTTAAAAGTGATTTAAATAATGAAAAGAAGCGATTGAAATGATTACGATAAATAATATTTTCCTGAAGAAACTAGCTACGAAATTGAAATCTGTTGCTATTACTTAGCTGAAAAATAGTAGATTAGGGCTAAATGGTTAAAGGGCAAGGTGGAATGCATTGGTAAACAGTTATGTATTTTAATAGTTAACTTTGAATACATAACTGTTACTGAATTATTTACTCAATAATTGAATTACATACAGATATGTATGTAATTCAAATCGAGAAAATATTTTTAACTTGTTAAAATAAAAATGACTTTGAATTAATCGAATTCTAAAGCAGTTTGAATTTATAGTCACAGCCATCTGAACCTCAAGTAATCTAGTTTGTAAGAGATTATTATTATTCTTTTTTGATGATCATAATAACACAGAAAAAACCAGCTTGTAGAAAGTAGTTGCCAGATTGAAAAAAAAAAAAAAAAACAGAGTTTAATTTTCGTATGTGTTTCTCCCACCTTTATATTGCTATGTTTAATAGTTATGTTATTGTTTATGTTTATGTATTGTTATGTTATTGATGTGAAAAGAAAAATCAAGGAGTTATGTTAAAAGGGATTAATGTGATGAAGGCAAATGACTGAAAGGGTTATGCCGGCCGATAAATTCGCTTTTCGAATTTTTATTCTAACTATAGTCTTATTCTTCTTTCAGAGTCATATTCTTATTCTTACAAAAGTCTTATTCAACATCAGAGTCTGATTCCTATTCTTACCAAAGTCTTCTTCTTCTTCAAGAGTCAGATTCATATTCTTAACAGAGTCTTATTCCCCTTCAGAGTCGTCTGATTCTTGTTCTTAAAAAAGTCTTATTCTTCTACCAGAGTCAGTTTCTCATTCTTACCAAAGTCTTATTCTTCTTCTAGAGTCACATTCTTATTCTTACCAGAGTCTTATTCACACCTCAGAGTCAGATTCTTATTCTTAGCAGAGTCTTATTCTTCTTCCTGAGTAAGATTCATACTAAAGTCTTATTCTTCTTCTAGAGTAAGATTCTTTTTCTTACCAGAGTCTTGGTCTCTTCCAGAGATCGTATTTAATTTCTCCTTTTGGAATTTACTAGCACCTATGGGTTAAATTTTAAGAAGAAACTGGCTATAAAAGTGCATAATTGTATCATCTGCTGTATTGCAATTGCAAAATAGCATTAGAATCGTAATTTCTTTCCAATAGAAGTGGTTAACTGGCAATTAAGGTAAGTTCTAAGAAAGAACTCGCATTCGTTCCTTTTAAATCAGAATGTGTGATAATTTTTGTTTTCAGATTGCTTAAAATCAAAATTTGGAAACCAAAATAGTATAATTGCCTTAGGGAAAAAACGGAGATTGCTTTTTTTAATTGAAGGCATTAACTGGCAATTAAGGTAAGTTCTTGAAGAAAGCTTATCCCGGTCCAAATTAGAACAATAAAATTCTCTATTTAGTGTTTTAATGAAGGGCTTTGAAAAAAGTTTTGTTCAAAAAAACGTTTCGAATCGAAGTCCTGCAAATAGTCTGATTAAGCGAAATCCTTTCTTCGTTTCAAATGATTGTTCTTTAGCAAACAGCAATTTTTTTTGTTGGATATTAGTTCCTTAGTTTAGAAATGGTCATTCCTTATATCAAACAAATAAAAAAAATCGGAGTTTGTCTCAAACGATACAGAAAGAAAAAAAATGTGGGATTGGCATTTTATTTGTGAAATCTAGATTTTAAGAATTATTGCAAAATCTTAAATGAAAAAAAAATCATTAAAATAGTTATCGAATATATATATATATATATATTAAATCAGTATATATCAGTAATTTTAAAAACTTCCCGTTGAGCTTATAGTTTAGAACACGTGTACTGACAAAACACTCAGATAATTAAAAATAGTTGATGGTTATTGAACGTTTTATAGCAACACAAGAATAAATTTAAAAATGAAACTTTAAACAAAAATATAAGCTTTTCATTCCAAAAAAAAATTATTTGACTTAAAAATTAATAAAAAAAATATAGCATGAAACATTTCTTTGAGTATAAAATTAATGATAAATCTTTTCAGTTTGAAAATAAAATTTATTAAAAAAAAACCTTTAATGATGTTTAACGCACCATTTGCTTTGGGAAAAATCAAGTAATCTTCGTCTAAAATCATTATTTAAAAATGCTTCACAAAAGCTTTCACAAAATATTAATAAAGAAATGGAGTTAAATTCATTGTGGTTTCCCTCAAATTGTAGGAAATGTGATTATTCAATAAATAATGATCTTTGTTTATTTCAAAGTTTTTTCTTTGTTTATTTTAAAATTCCGCTATCCATATTTTAAACAGAAATTTAAAGTAGTGCTTTTAAATTAAGATCGAATAATACCTTTTAAAAGATTCGATTATGCTTTTGAATAATGAATTTACAAAAGTAAAAAAAAAAAAATTAAAACTCTTTGATCTATTTTAGAAACTTTGGCTTATTTCAGGCCTTTTTTAACGAGTTTATAAACTAAGGAAGAAGTTTTTCTATTAGTGCGAATAATTAAATACAATAAGAGAAGTACCAATTAGTAGGACGCTGAATTTAAATTAAATGCTTAATTTTCTTTAAAAATACCTTTAAAAGAAATTTAAAACTCTTTATAATAGAAACTTAAAAACATTATTTTCTGAAATTACATGGCAGTTTTACTTTCTATTATTTATAAATTTTTATTTTTAACTCGAAATTCGAGTTACAGTTTGAGCATGATAAATATAGTATTTAAGCTATAATTCATTTCCCGGTTCGTAATTACTATATATAGTATCCCCAGTGATAAATGATCCATTTTTTTTCCAAATCACAGACTATCAAGAAATTGAAACTAAGCATTTAAATTCTGAAGGCTTCTTTTTTCATGAAATTAACTAAACAAGTTAAATAAATTTAAAACAGATTTGTCTTTAGAAGAATATAATTTCTGATATGAGGATTTCATTGAATTTATAACAAATAATAATTTAAAAAAGTAACAGCTACGGAAGAAGTGGTAAATACGGAAGAAGTGTTCTTGTTAGCAAATTTGTGTTGACAATAAAAGTGTTTTATGAAGTAGTGCTTATAACAAATAATTTTAGACATTTATAAGCTTTATCACTTGGAAAATTATTAAATATTCATACTATTTATGGGCTGCTCTAAAAGTTTAATTAATTATTCAGAAATACTTCAATTTATATAAAACAGAGCGGAATCGGGTATTTGCAACTCGAAAGTCTAAGTATGCAATTTAAACAAGATTTAATTAGATTCCTGTAGACGACGTCACGCGCGTGTGTGATTGGCTTCTGAATTGACAAATGTCCTGATTTACCTACGATGACGTCATTTGCACGTATCCAGTTGTTTCATTTTTAAAAATGTTTTGTTGATATGTCAGTAAAAACGTAAGATTAGCTCGATTTTCGAGTGACAATTTAAGTAATATAATTGTGAGCTGATTTTGGACTATTATGTACGGTTATAATCGATTATTATGATTTATTCTCAGAAAAAAATCTTTTCTTAACGTTTTAATGTCCGACTGCAAAATGTGTTTTATACTTGTAGAAAGCATTTGAATGCACACATCCCCTTAAACTGTTTTAAAAATCGCCAATTCGGTGACATTTCCCCACCTAGATGAAAGTTATCATAATCCCTGCGGCATTCTCAGTTTTTGTAAGTTTTTGAGATCAGGTAATGGAGCATTGGTTTTAGTTTTTAAATATTAAGAAATTAAAACACAAACGCTTATATAATATTAAAACAAAAACCACAAAACTGTGGCTTTTCCCTATACTGTCTTTTAGCGCCATTTTCGAAATAAGCGTTGACAGCGCTAGCTTCAGATAGGCTAAACAGTATCAAACTCTCAGCAGTTATAAAAATAGCATATCATTCGCAAAAAAGCATCATTTCATGTTACGACAGAGCTTTCGAAAAACAGTCTCAAATATATAATATATATCCAGCATTTAAATTTTTTTTTTAATGGCGGGCACTTGGAACTATTGTCCATTGGCCACAGAAAGTGCCAGAACTGCTAACTCTCTTTTCGTTACCCAGTGAGCACCTGTAGCGAAGCCACGGCGGTGGAGCAGCGTCACCCACGTCACACTACCACAACCCGTTTATAGGGCGGGTCACATTCACACACAAAGGAGAAAGGACATAGAACACAGATAGAGAGATAGAAACATCCATACCTTGACCGGGATTCGAACCCAGAACCTTTCTGTTGCAAGGACAGTTCCCTGCCCCCTACACAGGCCGGTCGGCTCATTTAAATATAATGTAAATGAAATAAAACCAAAATATACATATCTAAGCAAGTATGATATTAATACAAGGATCAGAATATAAATAAAATATATTTAAAATCGGGGCGGAATACTGTATAATTTAGTATGATCCAAATACTGGAATTAGTTTTCAAATAAAATATATTTAAAATTAAACCAGAATATATGTGATCTCGTTTGCCATCAATACAGAAATCAGTTTTGAAATGCAACATATTTCAATCTATGTAACAATTCTATTTTCATCATACATAAACCATTACTAATGCAACACACACATTTCTAGAAATGCATGAAAATATTTTTGCAGTTTGATTCATGGAGTTCCAGGATCGGAAATTTTAATTTCCCATGAAGTCGTATGTAAAGGTTGTTAACACAATGTTATTCAATCATCGCCTTTGCCCTAAACTTGTTTTACAAGTTAACAGAGTAATTCGAATCAGTTAGAAACTAATTAAGGATGCGTTACTGTGAATAAGCCGTTAAAATGAGGAAAGTGTCTTCATTAAACTTGAGATAATTTAAAGCTCATTAACATAGATTAATGTAATTCCTTTTAAAAATAACTAAGCTTTTATTCAGAGTTCTATTCGCATAGTTTGTGCTTTTTCTAACCAGATTGCCCAGAGAATTACTTAGACGTTGATTAATAGTATGCTAAAGTAACAGGTTAAATAAAAAATATTTCCTAAATGAGAATTGGTTGCTTTTGAATACATAGTTTGTATTGCTTTTTACATATTTTTACAATAACAGTTTTGGAAAATGAAGTTTTGACTTGTAGTGTAGTTGATTTCAAGTAAACATAATAAATCTAAAGATGATAATAATAGGGGGGGGGGGAATATAGACTTAAATTCAATATCAATTATCTTGTAAGGCTGTTTTTAAATAGCTCTACACTGTTGGAAATATTTCGACAAAAATGGTTAAATAACAATTAAATTCAATACCAATTATCTTGTAAGGCTGTTTTTAAATAGCTCTACACTGTTGGAAATATTTCGACAAAAATGGTTAAATAACAATTTATTTAATTGTTATTTTAGTATATTCAAGCAAAACAGTCAAATGACCAAAAATAAGATGGTATTCAAACTGTTAAGTGTAAGAAAAACCATTTATTAGTTGTTTTCACCTTATACGGTTAAACAACCAGAATTGCATCGCACTAACTAGGCCCAACTAATGAAGTCATTTAGTTCTTTTCAGCTGGGTACATATTACAGACCAGAGGGCCAATCTGTCAATCTCTTGACCGGTAAAACGTATCGCACCAACTAGGGGAACTAGATAGAACATGGATTCAAGTTCCAGCGTTGACACCACAATATTTCCTCAATGCATGAAGAGTTTCCAGTCTTCATCTATTCCCAATTTGGGACCCTGGACTATTAGAATACGATACTCTGTTTCACGCATAGATGGCAGCATCATGTAGCTGCTTAATACAAAAAGAGTCTAGTATTTACCATCTCTTACGATAGGTGAAAAAAACAAGATAAACTAGCTAAACCACATTCCATGGTTCATTCGATAAAACACAACTGAACCATAACCTTCTCCAAAGCACATTACTTAGCAGAAGCCTAGCTCCAATATCCAATCAAATTTCCTTTTAAAGGTTTTGAAACTATGCTAGCTGTAAATGGTTAAAAAAACCGTATAGTTTAGAATGCATGGTTTCTTAACCCTACTAGTAGCAAATGGTTTTAAAAATGTAAGGATAAGAAATGTTCTTTATCGTTAACTGTAATTTTAATTGGATGGACAAACTGCTTCCAGTTATTTCATCGTAATTTTTGAATAAAAATTCTGAAAGTGTGTCGTTGCAAGAAATAACGCTTTTTGTTACAAATAATATACTATTTTAATAACTGCTGGGAGTTTGCAAAAGTTATTCATGACTGTTTGGTCAAGTTTAACTTGCTGAATTCTGGAAATGGTGAACATTGTCAATAAAAGCTACATTTTTATGAAAATGAAAAGCATTTATTATAATTTTTATTATTTAAAAAGCTATTTCCACGCTGATTTACATGCGCTTATAAAAATATGCAAAAATTATAGACTTCAAAACATTTGAAAAAATTTAAAAATTAAAAATTTTATTTTTCTCTCTAATTTGAGGCATTTTCTTTTATTTTGAGTGTTTTTCAAATATCAGCATTAAATCTTGCACAGATTTCAGAGTGTGTTATTCAGATCTTCGCAATGACTTATATAGAAAACTAATTTTTACCATTATTATAAAGGTGAATAAATATTATAATGTGAATAAAATTTGATGTTGATGAAATAAAACAAACTATACTAGCGTATAAAATGATAACAAGCAAATAAAAAGAAATAATGCAAAATTAAAAATTTTTTAAAAATTTAAAGAGCATTTTTTATCAATATTTCTGTAAACTACGCTTAGATGAAATTAAATTTTTGGTAAAATGGTTCAAAGTGCCATACTTGTTAATTTAATCTGAATTCTTTTACTGTGGGCCTTCTTTTAGTATATCTACTATTTCATTATTTTTGTAGCAAAACTTGCCAGTACTAGATGATAGGCAAGATATAACTAAGACGAAAAGGAGAGTGTTTTTGCCTTTTCATTCATTAAATTCCATTTACCTCTAATAATTTATTTTCTAATTTTTACATAAGAGATAAATAAAGTGATATACATTTTTACAAAGTTAAGATCCATTACGAAATTTATATTCATAAGTTATTAAGTTAATCAGCAGGCAAGAATAATGGATTTTATAACTACACCTTTTTAATGCAAAAAGTCATAGATTCTTTTGTTAAGTATAAATCTAGTTATATGTATATTTCTTATTTATTATATATATCATGATTTTTTCGTACTTAATTATAAGAATTTCTGGAGTATTATTAAAACTTGAAAGCATCATTTCATCATCTAATATTACTTAAAATAAAATAATAATATTGTATCCCAATATTGATTTGAATAATTAACTTTCTAATAATATTTTTATAAATTTAAGGAGCTTCAAGCGAAATTAAGCAGTACATTTGCATATGAGTTAAACTTTTGAGAAGAACTATTTGTTCACATCTAGTTCGAGAAATGATCTAAGATTCATCCAACATTTATTAAAATGACTAATTTGTTTTAGAATATGAAGTTAGTGGTATAATTGGTATGCAACTAGATAAGGGATAAATTTCATTAATTTAATTTTAAATTAGAAAATTTCATCCCTTGCTAATACTAAAAAAGGTAATCTCATATTTAATAAAAATACTAATTTACTTTCTGATAAATATTTCACATTTAAACCTTCCAAAATAGTGATATTTTTAATTCATTCTAACTGCGCCTACTTTGAAATTCGTTTAAGCTACGTACGAATTATCACTCATCGTGAAAATAATGTATTCTTTTGAACTTCGGAAAAACTAATGTTCAAATAGTATTTTAATGATGATTTTGCTTTGAAGTGGAATATTGCTACATCAAAAGCATGAAGTAAAAGATTTGTTAGACAGCGAAATATTAGAGTATTAGTATTTAATTTTTCTTCTTCAAAAATTACTATGGATGAAAGGAATGCTTCAAACTTTCAAGCAAATAAAATGTAATTTCCCATTAGATTTGGGTTTTGTTTAAAAACGCCGCCTGACCTCAATAGCAGAAACTTTTCTAATGATTCGCAATGCGCCAAATTTATCCACAGAGCGTGCATATTTTTATGAAATATTGCATATTTGGTGTGAAATATTTGTATTTAAATGTTGCTTTTCGTAGATTCACAAGTTTTGCTGCGAAGCATGATAAAATAGCTGAATTTACTCAAATAAAGCACATTGTAAAATGTTCCGGGTTAAATTACAGTTTAAAGTACTGACGCCTTTGGTTATGGCTGTTTTGGCCATTTTATTGTGAAACTCATTTATACTGTAAACGATTATACCATGATTTTTACAGTAATATTTATTTAATGAGAGAAATAGAGTGATTTACATTAATTTTTGCAGTAAAAATTACGGTATTTTAGATTTTTGTTCTGGAACATATTACACTAAAAATGGATTTCAAGGTAAAAGATACCGGCACTCTGGGTGTTTCGAAAGAATTTTAAATAAAAAATGTTTAATGAGTGGGACCTATCTATTACAAATTAACGGAAATTAATCATATATTCAGTAATAAGGCAACTTTTTAAAAATATTTAAATTTCAGCTTCAATTTTACAGAAATATTGATAAAAAATGCTCTTCAAATTTTTACCATTTTTTTTTCATTTAAAGTTTTTTTTCTTTTAAAATCGTGCATACAAAGCAGAAAAATCCTACGGTAGAAGCAATAATTGAAAGCTTGCAAAGTATAAAGATTGGATTTAACTTCCACGTTCCTCTGTTTCGATTGATGTGTCGTTTGTTGAAACTTACCGCCATGAATTATTCGTGTTGTTTTGCTTTATTCACAGCAGATATTATTTATTGTTATGGATATCAGCAACATATAAGACCTAATGCAGACTTTATTTGCTAATGGGAGTAAATACTTGCGTTGGTACGGTTTTTTTGTTTTTAAAAATTCCAGAAAATAGAGAAATCGTGCTTCATAAAAAAATAATAAATAAATAAATAAAAATTTCTATGCAATCGCCTTTTAGTAATAATTTTTCTAAGAGGTTATAAAATAAAACACATAGTTTGAAGACACAAAATGTTTTCAGAAAAACTTGTAATTTTTTATATTTATTATGCATTATTTACAAATAAAAATTATAATAGGTTAATCTTCAAAACATGATTTCATGAATGCATAAAAAAGCAAACTATAAATTTATTTAAAAAAATTTCTTTTATATAAAAAAATTTCTTTTATATAAAAATAGAGTTACTAAAATTTTTATACCTAATTTATGCAATGAATGATTTTTGAATTTGCACATAACAGACATTAGGAGATAAATTTAGGCTTTATGTTATCATGCACGCTCAGTTAAATACAAATTTGAATGCTATTGGTCTTATATCCGATATAGTTAAAGTTTTTGCAAATACAGAGAAATTAATAAAAGAAAATCTGTAATATTCGTACTAAAATGTTTCTTTAACTTAAATGAAAAACTCGTATTTTACGGCTTTCTTGGAAATTGTTTTCTATGGAACATTTCTTCTGTCAGAATATTTTGTTGGAATGGAATGAAAATGTATTAAATGTCGCTTAAAGATTCACTGCGTTGACCATCTGTTTCTTCAAGGTGATTTCTCAGATCAATAGAATTGTTCGATTTTCCTTCCGTTCGTTTAAATTTGAAGCAACAATATTTATTTTAACATGCTTTTTCGAAGCTCTGTCGCCAAAGAAAATAAAAAAAGCCGCAGCTTAAGTGTCTTATACTTGAAGCAAATCTATAATTTATATATCATCTTGCTATAAAGAATTATCTGGGCTTCAAAACGTGGATAAATAACTAAAATATTTTATAATTTATTAAACTTGTTTAAAAATCGCCAATCTGGCAACAATTTTCAACCTAGATGAAAATTATCGAAATAAATAACTTATTCCCATTTTTTCCAAATTTTTTTGAGCTCGAATAATGCAGTATTGGAGTATGTTTTAAAATATTAAATATTTAGACCACAAACGTTTTCCATTTTTTTCCTTCAAAATTGTGGCTTTTCTCCATTTTCGAAATAAAAATAGATTTCACTGGTTAAAAATAAGCTAACAATCATGACCTAAATGATGACCTAAAAATGACCTAACATTCATAATTAACTGTTGCGAACTCCAATTAGTTATGATAATATCATATTATTCACAAAAAGCATCATTTTATGCGACTAAAGAGCCTTTGAAAAATAACCCGTAAAACACAGTGTGCAAAATAGAAGAACGGACCTCTCTAAGTTCCATCTAAATTTAAAAATAGCGTTTTTTGTGTAATAAGATGATGCGTACCACACGTGCACATGTGCAATGTCAAATATGCTAATTAATTTATAAAAAAGATTTGAAACAATAAAAATAGACACTTCAACGTATTTTTTTTTTTTGTTGATTAAACATACCATTTTTCAGACGGATTTTGTTTCCTTATCTTTAAAATATTTGTAATAAAACCCATAATGTTTTTTTAATAACAGTTTGGAAAATATGGACCCAATCGTTCAATTCGGAGAAGAGGAAGTTCGAATCTCTATTGGTTAATACCTCTTTTTGAGTACTTGATCAAATATGTGAAACTATTTAAGGAATCAAAAAATTTTCATACATAATTATAAAGCTTTTTTCGAAACAAATTTTATGCAATAAATAAATAAATTAATTAACTAAATAAATAAATAAAAAGATAAATAAAAACCTTTATGATTATTTTTATTACTTAGTTTATAAAAGTCAAAGCAATTTTGAATCGTAAGGTATACAAATTTTCACTTATTTTGGATTATGTAATTTTAAATGACAAAATACGAAATTCGGGCGAAATCAGCTAAATTTTTTCTAAGTCAATTTTTTTTTTAAAAAAAAGTT
The DNA here is from genome assembly GCA_949128135.1 of Parasteatoda lunata. NCBI lineage: Eukaryota > Metazoa > Arthropoda > Arachnida > Araneae > Theridiidae > Parasteatoda > Parasteatoda lunata. Next base: position 103,847,884 of record OX421970.1, read on the forward strand.
TTATTTTTATATTTTAACTACCATAACCATATTTTTTAATTACCAATTAAGTTATTCATATAACTATTCCGATAAAGTGATTCAAATCACAGACTCGAATCTAGTGATTCGGATCAATATTTGAAGTCAAGTGATTCAGGTCACTAATTCGAATCAGGTGGCGCAGGTTAGTGATTCGAATCATGCGATTCATATCAGCGATTGAAATCCTAAGCAATTCGGATCAGTGACTCAAATCATGTGATTCAGATCAGTCATTCGAATCAAATGACTTGAATAAAATAATCAAATCAAGTGATTCGAATCAATGCTTCAAATAAAAGGAATTTAGATCAGTTTATTTGGATCAGTAATTCGAATGAAGTGTTTGAAATCACTAATTCAAATCATGTGATTCAGATTACTTTTTGAGCCAAATGTTTCAGATCAGTGATTTAAATCATAAGAAATTCAGATCTGTGATTCGAATCAAGTGATTCAGATCACTGAGTCAAGTTATGCGATTCGACTTTGTTTCAAATGAAGTGATTAAAATCTTTTTTTGAACATAGTGATTCAGATCACTGCTTCGAATAAAGAGATTTGGATCACTAAACGAATCAAGAGATTTGGATCACTAATTTGAGTCAAATGATTCGGATCAGTGTTTAAAATCTAGCGATGAAGATCACCGATTGAAATTAAGTGATTCGGACCAGGGATTAAAGCCAGTGAACCAAATCAAGTAATTCCAATCACTATTAGGATAAATTATTCGCATAACGTTATTTACACCAATTTGAATCATGCGATTTATATCACTCTTCTAGTCAAGTGATTCAGATCAAATGATTTTAATAAAGTAATTCGGATCAATAATTCGAATGGGGTGATTTGGATAACTGATTCGAATCAAGAATTAGTGATTCGAATAAAGTGATTTTAATCCCTGTTTGAATCAATTCAGATCATACATTTAAACCCATTCGATTCAAATCACTGAATAGAATCTATTGCTTTATATTACTGATTAAAATAATGCGATTCAGATCACTATTCTAATCAAGTGATTTAAATGACGATTTAAAATCAAGTGATTCAAATCATTCATTGCAATCAAATGTTTCTAATCACAATTCGAATCAAGTAATTCTGATCACTGATGCGAAAATAAAAATGAAGATAAATGATTTGAATAAATTAATTCGGATCACTGATTTGAATCAAGTGATTCAGATTTCTGATTTGAATAATGAGATTTAATTTGAATTTCTGATTTGATTAGAGATTCAAGTCAAGTGATTGGGATCAATGATTTGCTCAAAATGATTTTAATGAATGATTGACATCAAGCCATTCTGATCAGTGATTCGAATCAGGTGATTCAAATCACTAGACGGATCAAGTGATTTTGATCAGCGACTCTGATAAATGATTCGAATCACGTGAATTGAATCTAGAAATTCAAACCAATATTAGAATCAATGGTTTAATCATAAAATCAATTCAATTTACGAAATCAATTTTGAAACATAAGAGGTAAATAAATACATTGAAACATTAAATCAAATTGTAAAAGCACACAAGTCCCAGAAATCAGCTGAATCAAATTTGTTTTATATAAAATAGAAATAAGACATATAAAATCTTTACAATTAAAAAATGAAAATATAAATCAGTGTTTGCAGAACAGTACTTCATCAGGGGACATCAGAACAGTACTTCACACAGCATCTGCAAACACACAGTAGCCTTTCTGTTGTTAGTGTTAATCAATGGTTTAAATCAGAGATTCGTATCAAATGATTTAGGTCAGTGATTTGAATCAAGTGATTCAAATCTAAATTTGAAACGAGTAATTTGAATCAGTGTTTCGAAAACAAGACTTCACGACTCAATTGTGAATCGCGTGATCCGAATCAAATACTTCAACACTGTATTCAGCTTAGATTCGAATGATAGTTATCATTTATCTGTTACTCGTTTTATCACCAGAAACTGTCTATCGATATAAAAAAGTGTATAAAAGCAGGTAATTTTTTTTCAGGTAAATAAATATACGTATCATATTCTTGTAAATAAATGTACTTATCATATTCTGTACGTAGCTAAATGCTATGAATAGTACTTTTGACTGTGGTAATATTTAAGAAGCTACAAAAGAAATGCATTACCTTTTTTTAAAAAAAATTATTATTTTCTATCTGTGAATTCATTGAATTCTTTGAATGGAATACCTTTATTTCTTATTAATAAAAATGCAGGAAAGTTTTAACAATGTATGGCATAGCATAACTGTGAAACAAAACTAACTGAAATTTAAAAAAACATTAATCCATTATAATTTAAATCTATTCCGATAAAACCAACTGATTCGAATCACCGATTCTATTTAGTGATTCGAATCACCGAATAAGTACTCAACTCTATTGGGTACATCTGACTTCCGTACCTCATTGGAACAAAAATTTGCGGGAATATCTACTTTCAAGTTCGAAATTTTGCGAATATAGCGTCGCGTGGACCTAATCTCGAGACGACAAAATATCACTGAATAATATTTCACGTGTTACAACTATAATACTTGTATAGCAATAAATAAACATTCCTCTAACTTTGTTTATGCATGTCGAATTATTTATTTATAAATGAATTTTTATAATGCATCGTTAAATTATCAAGGGATATTTTGCGTTCGTATTTAATTTTATTTGATGTTTGTAAATAATATTACATAGTCTGGTAAAATTTTATTGCTTATAGAGAAAATTAAAAGCAAAAGATTGAAAATCTTTTCATTATTCAGTAAAATATTTAAACTTTTTTCTAAAAGTTTCTTTATGTGAACCAAGTTCATTAAAAGAATTTCAAAGAAATAATATTAACTTCAAAGGAAGTGGGAAAAGCCGCTTTTGGAACAGAAAATTAATAAGAAAAAACTTTGAATGTAAATATTTTCCTTTCATGGATTTATTTTAAATAAAGTTTACTTAATACAATGTTTAACATTTGTCTGCAGTTTTACTAGTTTATTCATAAGCATATTGGTTATTATTTTATATGGTGTAAATTTTTATATAGATAAAGAAATCATTCTTAATATTAACATAAAAGAATGAAGATATTAAGAAAAATCTTTTAAATTGTTATGGGTTTTGAAAAAAATATTTTTAAAGAGTACAGAAAAGGAAATAGTTTCAGAAAAAAAAAGATTTAATATATAAATATTTACTTTAATGAATCGGGGATCATGTTTTCAAAGTAAACTTTTGAGGAACAAAAATATGCTTAATTTTTTAATAATAATAATAATAATATGGAGAAGAACAACAAAAAGAACATGAAGAAGCCCTAGCAGCAAGTTTGGCTCTCTACAAAAACTTGGAGATTTGCGGCTCCATGCTGCATGATTTTGAAATAATGATAAAATGCTTTATGAGCGTTGCAATAATGTTAATAATAAAAGAAAATACTTTACGCGCAATAATATTGCGTTCTCAATGATGAAATACGGCATTGAGGGAACTTACAAGAAAAGTAAGAAGTTTTATGCCGTATGCCAGAAAGAAAATAAAAGGCTGAACTGTATCAGCTTTTCATATTATATAATAAATTGTTAGACTTAAAAAATGAATACAAATTATCTCAGAACGATGTTAAAGCTTTTACTTTAAAATGTCATTTTTATCTCATATTATTTTTAATAAGTTGTTAGATTCAGTAAACTAGCGAAATGAGGAAAAGTCTTTATTTAATATGTTCTCATATTATTTAATATGTTTTCATATTATTTAATATGTCTTCATATTATTTAACATGTTTTCATATTAATACGTTGTTAGATCCATCAAATTAAAAATAAGCTATCACAAAATAACGTGAACTTCAAATGTCATTTTCCTTTCATATTATTTAATAAGTTGTTAAATTTATTAAACAAATGACAATAATGACAAAATAATGAAAGACTTTAACTGAAACGTCGACATTTATAAAAATCATAAGTTAAAAAGCAGATTAACTACATAAGAAAAACATTATTGCTTGATTTTTTTAAGCTAATGATTTTATTAAATAATGGTTTTTATTTGTTAAAACAGTATTAATTTTATTTTATAACCGTCGTTGAACAGCCTATCCAATTGTTGGGTTATGAATGCAAATGTTCAACAATGTAGCCTTGTCATTTTGAACCTAATCCAGAAGAAAAGCGAACTCCTGGATCAAGTATTGGGAGAGATTCGCCTTAGTGGAGAACTTTTTGATAAAACTAACCCGAATATGCGTTACATGGAGAGGAAGACCACGTGAATCTCCATGGTTAGCTGGACGGCAAGGGGATTCTAACCCATGATCCGTCTACCACTGAGGATATTTCACGTCAGCATTGTGGTCGGTGCAAGATGGATGCGGAATTCGTATCGACCAGACATCGCTGGTGTTCGAATCCGGTTTACCTAGTTGGAAGGCGAATGAGCTATCCCCTGAGCCATCGGTGTTCAAACAATATTAATTATTTTTATTTTTTGTAATTTTTTTATATCCGACATTGAAAAGCCGACCCAATTTTTGGGTTTAGGACTACTAATGTTCAACTCCGTAGCCTTGTAATTTTGAAACTATCCAGAAGAAAAGGAAACTCTTGGATCAAAAACCCCAGAAGTATTGATTTGTCATAGGGACATGGAGGACTTTGCGAAGCGACAGATTTAACGTACATCCGTCACCACTTACTACACAGGTGTCTTCGGCCGGCCTGAGATCGAACCCACGAACTCTTGGACATGGGCCCAGTGCCCTACTAACCAGGCTATGCCTGCCTTCAAACAATATTAATTGATACATTTTACTTCTAGTTCATATTTTTGGGAAAGACGCAGATCTGAAGTTAATTACGAATTCCTTTCTATAAAATAAAATCAGGACCTTGCAGAATGTGTAAAAACTATTTATTATTGATTATAAATATGAAAAACCTCGCATCATAATCATTTAATGAAAGTAAATAGCAGAAGGATTTTGCAATCTTTATCAGTCGAATGCAAATAGAGTTTCGTGAATTCAATTTAAAGGTGACGATCAATTCTTTCCATACAATATATGATTATTTGCATAATAATAATGTCTGGCGAATCTCTAAACTCCTTCTAATGCACTAGGCGAGCACCCAAAGAATAAGCATTGAATTGCCTTTATTTATTATTCTGAAAATCTTATTCTAGATTTATTTTCGCTCAATAACCTAAGAGCTAGTTTGCTCAAATAATAAACATATTTTAGTGTTTTTATTATTCAAATGTAGTTTCTAAAGAGCATGAAGCATTGTTAATAGCAATGTTAAATAGAATTGTAAGAAATTCACTTACATTTGTAATTTAAGTGACCTTTTTAAAAGATTTACTTTTAATTTTGTTTTCTCTTTGCACAATGAATAACACGTGTTAAAGATATTTCTTTTTTAAATTTCTTTTATAAAAAGATGATGAATTCTCAAAATATGCAGTTATGCTTCCTGAATTATTCAACTGATTTAGTTTGGCTAATATACGACAATGATTTGTACTAAATAGAAATAAATGTATGGGTATATCTGAAAAACCGTTAGTTAACATTAGTTTTTGCTGCTTAATTTAGTTCAGCGAAAACTGTGCGGAAAAACATTACGGTTTTTAGAAACCACGTACTCTTAGTTCTAAAGAAGTACACTGCTTTTCATTTTGATTAAATTTCGAATTATTTTTGGAGCAATTAGAAAGTTTATTTTCGTTTATTGGAATTTTTTGATGTGATAGAAAAACTGAAAGCAGTAAAGGTACAATTACCTGCAGCAACATACTCTCATGTCTGGAGAAGAAAGATCTTGACTTTTTATGTTAAATTTCGAATTAGTTTAGGTGTAAATAAATTTTAGAGTTTGGTTTTAGATTTTTTTCGTAGAAAACTACTTATATAATCCCAAAAGGCTAACCGAGAGTATATATTTCCCCCCATATTTTGAAAGAGAGCATAGTCAAACCGTGTACTTGCAATATTTTTGTTTTAATGTTTTAATTTCGGGGCTTGATGTTGGTATTCATATAACTTATTATTGGGAAATATTAAAAATTCTTTTTTGATTCCTTCCGTTCCTGTGATAATTCAGTAGTGTTCTTTGTTTAGCAAATGCTATTTATCCCTTTCTTCCCGACTTTTTCAGCTTTAAAATTTAAGTATGAAAAGCAGTTTATGTTAACGCTGACATATTAAAATAAGTGTACTATTAGTTTAAAGTTTTCCACTTTTCCCAGAAATCTCTTGGGACTAATATGTCCCAATCATCTTAAATAATGTAAAAAGACCTATATATTGCATAGGAATAAATAATGAAAATAATACAAATGCATCGAATTATTTGTTCAATTATTCATAAATAATCAAAACTAAAACTAAACTTTTGTCTTATAATAATTTTATCACTAATGGGATATATTATCCAACTGGTATGTACGAATGGGATATATTGTTCCAAGTACGACTGGGACAATATATCCCGCAAAATAAAATGAGTTAAAATTTCTAAATCTGATATAATTATTACTTAAAAAGAACAAACATAGCTATTTCACCCAAAATACGGCAAAAAAATATAGTTGTAAATACCTCAAAATTCAGAAAATACGTAAATTAAAACGAAATGGATTGCCGTGCTCGTAAGCAAAAGTTCGCCATCTTGAAAATGAGAGTGTTGCCAAGTTCCTTAAGTCATATTTTTATTCCCCAATGCCTAAAGAACCCCGAAACATGAAACAATGCATAATTGGGATCGATTTATCCATTAGGGAATAATGTTTAATCTTTGGGACGTATATCTCCTATTCGGGTCGAAAGGGTTTACATGTTTAATAACACTTGCTAAATGTTCTACAAAAATGTTCTTCGAATAAAAAAGTGAAATTTGTTTATTATTTTATCCTTATTTTTTCCATTTGTTTATTATTTTATTCTTACAGAAGTTTGATAACGTAAAAATATGAAAATTAACACCTTTTTGTTTGCTGAATCGAACTGAAGAGCTAAAAAAAGATCATAAAAACAAATTAATAAGATATTTTTTATAAAAATGTTTTCAAGAACATAAATTTTTTTAAAAACGAAAATACACAATTTATTAATAATTTTCTTTTAAAACTCGCATTGGAATAGATAAAAAGTTATTCCAATCATCTAATAAATCTTAAATTCTGAAACAATAACTCAGAAACATTAAATCATAAAACTGATAACCCGAGATAAAAAAGTTTTATGGAGAACATTAAAATTAAAATGCTTTAACGATCTTGTAAACTGCTCACTTCAGTATAAAATAGCTCTTATCATTGTCTTTTTGTTATCTATTTAAATGTGAAATGATCATTTTTGAGACATTAACTCAAATGATAAGAACATAAAATATCGAATTTCACTCTTCTTAACTACAGTAAATTACCTTTTTTTCACCAATAAAATGTTTTTATTTCGTTAAATGTTACAAACATTTGGTTTTTGGTCACTGATTAAGTTTTATCTGTTTAATATGTAACGAGAATTCAAGTTTTGTCTCTTCCTGGTTCAATAAGTAATAAGGGTTTTTGAATAAAAGCTTATATTACTGCGTTGTTTGCTTTCCTTTCTAACAATTTCTTTGTTTAAAGTTGTGTAACGATTATTATCGTAATGTTGGAAATGGATTTAAACCAAAAATAAAGACTTTTAAAATCCATATCCTTTTTGAATCCCTGTATAAACTGGAAGAAAGTTTGTTTTTAATAGACCATTAAAAGTTATCATCCAAGCAATCATTTTTTTTTTAAAGAGAGATTTACATTATCTATCAAATTAATCTTCATGATTAATTGTTAAAAAGTTTGCCTACGATTTCAAAATTAGTACTCTATTAATGAAAAAGAGCGATTAAATGCTTATACACATTAAAATAAGGTATTGTGTTTTCATAGCGTTGTGGGTGAATGGTACTACACTTTCAGAGATGAGAAATCTTAGTGCAGGCAGCTAGTTTATATATATATATATATATATATATATATATATATATATATATATATATATATATATATATATATATATATATATATATATATATATATATATATATATATATATATATATATATATATATATATATATATATATATATATATATATATATATATATAGCTATAGTTTTAATCTAGTGACTAGTCTATCAATAATTATAAAAATTAATAAACGACTGGTTTATAAATACTAACTGAAACATGAGCCGTGTTGGCTCAGGATATAAAGAGTTTTTCTCCCAATGAGATGAATCAGGTTTGAATCCCAGCCGTGGCTGATTGATACGAATTTTGCTCCCGGCTCGCACCGACCATGGCTTTGACGTCAAATATCCTCAGTGGTAGACGGATCAAGGGTTAGAATCCGTGGGAGGGTTTTGTGGTTTTCCTCTCCAAGTAACGCCGATGCGGGTTGGTTCCATCAAAATGCCCATTTAGGTTAGTTTGTTTTAATGCTTGGTCCAGGAGTTCCCTTGTCTTCAGGAGTAGGTTAAAAATTACAAGGCTATGGAGTTGGAAATTGGTTGTTGTATATACACGAATTTTTTTTTTTTAATAATATCTTGTTACAATCTGGTGTTTAATTAAAAAAATAATACATTTTTTTACTTACAAATGATAGATATGGAGACTTTTCATGCATTTCTTTTATAACATCTTGTTGCAACCAAGTATTTGCACTGTTGATGTACCGGTACATATATATCAAGTAAACAAAAATGATTATATCCTGGTATATATAAGGAGTGAAGAGTAGGCCGAAAGACCTATGTTTTCCTTAACTCTCATTAATTTCGATACATTATTGTTTATTTATTTCAGTTTTTTGAAAAGAATAAAAAATACCTAAAATAATAAACTCTTGGATGGATATAATCTTTGATTGAAGCTACAAGAAATAAGAGACTACACAAAAGAATTTTGTTCTAAATCTACCCTTCATCAGAGACTCAGTTATTCAGTAGGTTAATTAGCCTGAAATTTCGTAGCCAATGTCGTTCCAATTGCATCGAATCCGTTCCCATATGTGATTTCGGTTTGGATAATTGACTTTTTTTTTACTTTTTACTCAGTCCTCCATTTGTGGTTTTGTGTTTATTAAGTTCATTGAAACAGCTGAAAGGGGTAACAACTGTTTGTTCAACGCGTTATTCTAATTATTTTTGTCGAAAAATATTCCGATTCATATTCTTGATTTTGCTGGTATATATTAAATGAGTCATGCATTAAAATATCCTGTCTGCAAAAACAGAAACACCTAAACTTTTATTAAGTTAACAGAGAATTCTTATTTTTAATTTAATTTTATTTTATTTGGTGCTCTGAGAAAAAAGTATTGTCAAAAATACTAGAATATGATAAAACTTACTGTGAGTCTGGCTCTATGGAACACCAAAAAACTCGGTAATTTTTACCGAAATGCTTAAGTAATGAATTTGGTAATATTAACTTTAGAAAATAAAGTTTTATATTCTGTGATAAAATTCAGTAAATGGGGATAAAATTTGGTTATTTTATCATGATATCTTGGAACATGGCATAAAAATTATTTATTCGGTTAAATTTACTTTTCAGTTTTGTATTTCTACGAAATGTATGGTAATCGGTTACAATATGAAGGAAAAAATTGTTTATGTACCGTATAATAGTTCAAAAACCTTATATTTTGGTTTCATTTTCAAAAGCATAATTTTTTACTTAACAGAAATGCCATTACTGTACTGTACAATATTTTTACCAGAATTTTTTTTCCATGTGGTTTCCTAACCAATTCTGCAAACTCCACATGAAGTACATGTTTCTTAGTAAAGAAAAAACTTAAAATATGCCTTGGCTAGTGATAAAAATGCATACAGGAAAATTTATTTCAAACTTTAAAATCCTTCTGCTTGTAAGATTCACTCTATCCATTTGCTTAAGAAGTTCTTTCTTATTGCAATGGGACTCATAATCATAATCTCAGAACGTGTTTTGCTTTGAGACGTTCGTAAAATTACATCTTTTGTCTTGTCTAAGCCTTTTTTTAGGTGAATTCTTTTTGAAAGTTTAACTTTCGCCATTTCGCTCTCTGCTTTAGCATGTGTTTGAGATTCAATGTTGGCAATGGTTTCATTATGAAGGACTTAAAAGTCAAATTACTATTCATGGCGTGCCTGGAGATGGACGATCGTTTTTGAAAATGATATATGTTTCTGTTCTAAGCTAATAGAATGAATGTAGTATAGGACAAAAGAGCTGTTTTTCGTGCCTCATTGAGCATATTTAATAGAAATGAAAACTTACTTTTGTAAGTTTTTAGCCATTTTACTTTAAAAATCTCGTAATATTAAATTAATTTAAATCCCTTAAACAATGGTGCAGTCTCAAATTTTTTTTTCATTCTAGACAATCCCACTATCTTTGAGTTGAATGTTGTTATTTTTAGCTCTAATTTTCGCCAAGAAATTACGAGATTTTGGTGAAATGGGATTACTCAAACCTTCGACGAAACTGTTTCCTCTCTCGAATCTCCCCCTAACAGCAAATTAACACGGGGTCTCATTGGACCAATATTCACGAATTTCGGCTCAACAAGGATTTAGAAGGCCGTTATTTTCCGATAAAGGTCCTGCATAGAATTGTCCAATTCACCCGATATTTTGTAGCCACTTTACTACCAATATAGGCTAGATATAGAATTATCAGATTCACCCAATATTTTAAATTAATTAACCAGCCAATATAGGTCCTATATTGGCACCATAAAGGCCGATATTGTCCCTATATAGGACCAATATTAAAAATTCTAGGCATTTTATTATTGGTTCCTCGGTGCATGTTCATATAGGGCCCATATTTTATAGTCAGTATTCAGGCAATATGGGCTCTATATCGGCCTTATATAGACCGATATTGGCCCTATAATAGGACTAATATAAATAAATCCTGACATCCCAATATTGGTCTCTTGGTCCATGTTCATAAGGAACTCGTATTGAGCCTATTTTGAGCTTTTCCGTTATATGGGGTTTTACGCACGAAACAAAATATAGAGGGATGCTTTCGTTCTTATTTATAATGCGAACGATAAAAAAATATTAATTTTGAGGTTTAATGTGTTAAAGAAAACACCTTCTTTGCAACACCTTTTCTTTTGCAACACTTTTTTTGGCCTTTTGTCTTCTTTCGTGACGTCATTTCAACGTTAATAAATACGACATCTTTTAACTATGCATGAAAAACGTATACTCAGCTTATGGTTGTATACAATACGAATAAAATTTAAATACAAATAAAATAAACCTAAATTTTTATTTTTATCATCGTATTTATTTCCGTATGGCTTATCATCTATATGTTATTTTTTATGCAATTCTTTAAAAATTCAGATACAATAAACAAAACACCCAGTTTTTTTAATCTTTAAAAACATACCATTATAACAAAAGAAAGGATAAGATAGAAAAAAATAGGAAAAAAAAAAGAAACATCCGCCGGTTTTATGGATCAAAAAATGTTTTTCAATTTTGTGTTCCCTCATGCTGCAATTTTTTGTAACCATGCATTTGTTGTTTTCGAACAAAGAAACAGAACAATAAAAGGGAACTGCTCAATGAAACATGTCAGATCTTAAATTTCAAATGAAATATGAAGACTTATAAAAGACGATAGGTGCAGAACGAAAAAAGCAAACCAAACGATTTCATAAAAAAAAAAAAATTCGAGAAAGAAATGTTCGAATGGAATAGAAGTGAAATTGTTTTTTTTTCTTCTTTTCACTTTGATTGAGTGAGTCACGAATCAGATGTTTTTTTCCCTCCTCTACGTAACTTCCATCAACTAAAAATTTCCAAAGCTTTCAGCTTCATTGCCGTATTTTTTGTTCTTATTATGAAAGAAATATGATAAACAAAAACAAAAAAACAAAATGTTATTTTTTCCTCCTAAAGTGAAGACAACATCGCACTTTATTATTGTGCACACATTACGAAATGTCAAAGGAAATAAAAGTATCTTAAATAAAAGAAAATTGTAACAGCTGATGGAAGATATTATAAGAAACTAAACTACCCTAAATACGAAACAGTATGGCGTAAGTCAAAAGGACGTCGGTTACGCCAAAGAAAGAATAAGAACACATTTACCTGTATCAGGTTACATCATTTATATATATATATATATATATATATATATATATATATATATATATATATATATATATATATATATATATATATGTATAAATATAAACACAAATAATAAAATAAAATAAAATAATATAAAGAGAAAACTAGAAATGGGAAAAAACCAATAGTCGTTATCAAGACACATCTATTGGTATAAATTAATGCGATATTTCTGAATAAAGAATAATTATCCTAAGATAAAAATTATTCTTTATATGCGTCGATATCGCAAAAAAATTATTGTTGAAAAAAAGCATGACATAAAAGAAAGTAGTAACCGATCTTACCGGCGGGAAGCAAAATGCGGTTCAGGTTTAAAAGTAAAAAAATTAAACAGTTAACAAAATTCGCGAAGAGGTAAAATATTTGAAGTTGTGCTTATAGCTTGAATCGAATATATATATATATATATATATATATATATATATATTATACTTGTCAGTTTTTCAATTAAAATCAGCATGCGGCAAACTTGTGCCTGATGTTGTCCAGATCAATCCCAGTTGTCCAAATCGAAGCACATGAAAAAATTCGAAACATTAAAAGCTTACAAGTAGTGCTTTTAATAATTTACTAGAGGATTTGACTACTTTCCAAAATTATGTTGTGTAACATTAAGACATAAATGGTTAACAAACCAAATGCATACATGTTTGCATAGCAACAATTTTACCTTGGTCCCAGTTGGTATCTAAATCGGCTTAATATGGGCCCTATATGAACAAGCACAGAGGAACCAATATTGGGATGTCTAGATTTTTTAATATTGGTCCTATATAGGGACACTATCGGCCTTTATGGTGCAAAATACAAGACCTAAGTCGGCTGGTTAATGAATTTAAAATATCGGGTGAATCTGATATATAGGGCCGATATTGGATGTTAAGTGGCTGTAAAATATCGGACAAATCAGACAATTCTATTTAGGGCTGGTTTTGGGAAAATAACTGTTTTTTGAACCTTTATTGAGCCAAGATTCGTGAATATTGGTCCAAAGAGGGTCCAAACTAATTTACTGTTTACAAAACTAATTACAAATACATTTTGCCGTTTCACAGGGCACATAAAAACATTTTAACTCTAACTTATTCGGATTTTTTTTTGCGACCAATCTCTCTCATTTATCTTTTTAACTATTAATTGCTAATGGCTCGGGACTCAATTTTGCAATCATTCCTTCGAATTGTTATTTATTTTCATTCATTTAACAGCTATTGGACTCGTAACTCAATTTTGCAATCAATCCTCCGATCTTATCTTCTTACTCATTTAACAGGCTGTCGTCTCAGGACTCCCTTTTGCAATCAATTCTTGGAATATATTTTTTTAATCTCATTTATTATTTGATTTCGATTGTATTGGGGCTTAAAATTGCCTATAGTTTTAAAGAAATTGGTTCAATCTTGAATACCAATATCGGTAGTTTGAGCCAATACGATCTTTCAAATTTTCTGAAACTTTAACAAGATATCAACTAGAACCATGTTCCTCTGTAACTTCAGCCTATATTATCGTTTTATCAACTTTAAGATAATTGATTTGTTCTATAATATAGTTCAAATTCCCTCCGAATTTAAGTTGCAGCAAATTTGGACGACATCATAGTTTAACGTTGTCCAAACTTTCTTACAATCTATTGTTTGGTTATTTTTTCATGTAGCCTATTTCCACATTGTGTGTAAATTACATTAAATAAAACCTGAAAAATATATAAAATACAAACAGCGTGTTACAGAAATAAAAATATATCATATTTACGCTTATTAACATGAAGTTCAAAAATTCCGAATGCGAAACAAAGGGAAGCGATAATCATTCATAGTTTCCAAACAATGAGAATGGAACATGCTTCATTCTTCAAATTCCAAAGAAGTTTTCGGATTTTGTTGCGAAAAAGTCTTTAATATTCTTTGTAGATTTATTATGTTCCGTATCCTCCCGGTTTCCCATAAGGGATTAAATTTAACTAAACGAGAAATAATTTAAAGAAAATTTTCAAAAGAATCACGTAGAAAATATGTGTTTACATGCCATCTTGAAAATAGCTGTAATTTTCACCGCTTTGATACTTCAAGGAATTTCGAACATGAATTACGTTGTGGTATATGGTTGCAACTTAATCATTTGCATATATAATCTTTAGAGAAAAAGATCTAGTTCTACAATTTGTGAGTAGAGATGTTTCTCTCGAAGCAGAAATGGCGTTTCTTTTTTCTTTCAGTAGCAAAAGAGTAAAAATGCATAGCCAATTTGAACTTTCAAATTTAGTCTAATTCTGATCCATGCCATCGCGAACTCATGTTTGGTATACTATAATGCAAAAAAAAAAATAGTTTAAAATTTTTAATTAGAATAATATGGTTTAAATTATCTGTATGCATATCATAGATGAGTTTTTTAAAATTTTATTTAGGGCGCATTTAGAAATGCTTGTTTACAAAAATGTACACAACTCGAAATGGTTATTTAAGTAAATGGGCAGAACTCAAAATGCATGTTTAAGAAATTGGAAATAGCTTTTAATTCCGTTTTTCAAACTTCTTTTTAGAGTATTGTTATTTCTATAACGAAATTAATTAATTCATCTAAATAAGTTAATAAACGTGTGATATTGTAATAAGTGTAATAAGTTAATTAACGTGTGAAACGTGCATTTGCATAAATCATTTGTTATATTAAATTAGTTTTTTTAATGGACTTTAAAAGCCAACAGTTGTTTATACAAAGTTGCCACGGGATTTACAAAATTAATAATAGTGGCAGAAAATTTAGAATGAAAGGATTTTAGTTTTTAAAACTCACTTTTTTATTTAGAGTTCCGAATACGAAGACATTGCTTGAAAAGTTATATCTATAATATAACTAGCCACCCAACCCCGAAAACTCGGGCATTGGCCTGTAATAATAATGCTTAGTGTTTAAATAAGTAAGGAAAAGTATGCAGCAAATTTCTCGTTTTTGTTGTTGAATTTGGGTTCAACATTTGAAAGGCGCATTTCAAACTATATTTATTTTCTTAAACACGCATATCGAGCAGAATTCATTTACTTAAACATGCATATCGAGCTGTGTCAATTTTCATAAACACGAATTTTAATCTGAGTCCATTTTCATAATCACGCTCGCTATACTTATTTTCATAAACTCGCATATCGAGCCGTGTCCATTTTCATAAACAGGCATATTGAGCTCTGTTCACTTTCATAAACAGGCATAGCAAGATAGGTCCATTTTCATAAACATGAATTTTGAGCTGAGTCCATTTTCTTTTACACGCATATCTAGCTGTGTCCATTTTCTTTTACACGCATATCGAGCTATGTCCATTTTCATAAATACGCATATTGAGCTGTTTTCATCTTCATAAACACGCTAAGCGAGCCGTGTCCATTTTCATAAACAAGATTTTTGATCTGAATCCATTTTCATAATCACGCATATCGAGCAATATCCATTTTCATAAACACGCATATCGAGCCATGTCCATTTTCGTAAACAAGCATAGCGAGCTGTGTCCATTTTCACAAACACGCATATCGAACTGTGTCCAGATTAGAAAGCTAACCAACAATATAAATATTTCAGTACAACGGTTACGAAATTGGAGGGTGGGTAGGGCGCACATCATAAGGATTGAGAATCAAACAGCAACCAGCGCATAGCTATGATACTTTTATTCACCTATATTTTCTTTAGTTTTTTGTTTTCTAATAATTATGATCAAAATTTGTGTTCAAAAAGCGTTACAAATTGCTATTTCATCGAAATTGAAAGATTTGGCGAGTAACTTGACAAGTTCGCCAAATCATTAAAATACGATAAAGCATTTCTTTATGAATCTACTTGAATGCCAATTTTGATCATAGTCATAAAATTTATCTAAAACTATGAAAATGTAAATGAATAAAAATGTTTGTTTAAAAATTCAGATAAAGGAAGTTCACAATAGAGAAGCACTCCATATCGGCACACAGTGGTGAGAACTAGAACAAAAATTGCTTGTAGGTCGCTATCCGATCTCTCCTTTTTCGTCAAAACTTTCGTCAAAAATTTTTTTTCCTCTTTCGTCAAAAAATGCACCACATGCTTATTTATAAATATTTTTTCTTAACAAATATAGAATTATGAATATTTAAAATAAACTGAAAATTACTTTGTTTCACTATTGTTTCTAATTATTTTTCCATTCAGAACTGTACATTGTAATATTTATTCCTAATTTGAGAAGTACTTTAAAAGCACTTTTCAAAATAAGAATTTTGAGAAGTGCCTTAGCAATCTCAACAGTAATTTTAATTGTTGAAATTTTAAATTTTTGAAAAAGTAGCCACATGTTTTAAAAAGTATTCACTGTCAAAAATGCTACAACTGGCCACTGGTCAGCTGATAATTTCCTAAATTTGCCCTCATGTATAATATTTACTAAATCTTTTCTCTAAAAAATTAACAATTACTTTGCAGCTGCTCTAAATTAATTAACTGGAAACCGATAGACCGCCAGAAAATTTTACCACCAAAAAACATAATGTAATAACAAATAGAGCAAAAAAAAAAGAGGTTGACTAACTCCGCATTAGAAAGAAATCTTCTAACAATAAACGCAAATATTAAAAGAAAAATAATATCAATAAATTGATTAGCATCCCGTTGAGAGCAAAACTTCTGCGTTATCATTGAATATTCTAAAGAAAAAGTCTTTTATAATTTGCCATTAGCTAATTTAAGGAAATCTTTCGTAGTTGTGACTTTTCTCTCTGAGTAAGATAATAAAAGAAAGAAAGAAACTGTCTTTACTAAAGGAACTTGGGATAATTCATGGAAATTAAGTTCCATAACATTATTCTTGGAGGCAAAAAAACTGATAAAATCAGAAAGAGATTATACAAATAGTTAAAAGAATTTTTTTTTTTGCATTTAGAAGGTTGAGTTGAAAGGTTCTTTTTTTTCTTCTTTTCATTTGGTGACAGTGTACATACATTCACTGCTTCCCAAATGAAAGAAATTTTTAAAAAAAATATAACTATTGTTTTCTTTTGTATACCAAAGTGCATTTAAGTTTGATTAATAATGTAAATTTTAGTTGATAGAAACGGAGGAAGGAAAAAATGTTTTATTATAATTTATATGAAAAATGATAAAAGGAATTTTTTTGGAGTTATTGTGGCGGAGAAAGGAAAGTACTGGAATAGACACATTGTTTCCATAAAAATAAGGTTTTAGAAAAATTTGTAATAATTAAAAATTTAATGAACTAATTTTAATTCGAACAACAATAATTCTCATTAGCAATTAGAATATATGGTTTAAAAAAATTCACTATAATTGGAGGATAATAAAAGTATTTTTTGTGTTCTTGAAACCAAATAAAAAAAATGGTTGTATGAAATACTAGGCCTGAATAAAATTAGAGTTTTTAATAATAATTATATAATGTAGAGAAAAAAAATTCTGTCGTGAATTAGTTTTAATGAGAATAATTATTTTTCCGAATAAAAATCTAAATTAGGAAGGAAAAATAGTTATAATAATAAAAAAGTAAGATTTATTTGAAAAACAAAATCCAATACAGCAAACACAATAAAACAAATACAGTTCAAATAAAGTATAAAGTGTTTTGAATATCTAGGTCTATTTCAGTGACTACAGAATTAAATATGTACTATGAAAAAAAACGGGAAAAAAAAAGAAAGAGAAAGAATTAAGGCACATAAAAGAAGAAAGAAACATTAAAATATGGAAATATAAAACAATAAAAAATAAGAATATAAAACTTAAAGATTGTAATCTGGAGTGTCAGATTTTGCTTTATCATAATAACTTTATAATTGTTTTACTAATAACTTAAAAATTTATTATTATTAACAATTAAACAACTTTACACTTTTTTATTATTAATAACTTGATATTTTCAGTTGTATTAACTTTGTTAAAAAGTTTTGGGCGGGCAAAAAATACCTTTATAATCGTTGTTTCATTTGACCCCTTGATTTTTTTTGTCGATGAAAAAAATTACATACATAGTTGGACTAACTTTTCGCTGAATGTTTTGTCGGTAAAAAAATCTTTAAGAACGTAGGAGCATTTAACTTTGTCAAGTTTTTTTTGTTGGCTCAATTAACTTATAATATTACATGCACATTTTCCTCTGGATTGCTTTTGTAGAATTATAATTGACTTCAAAAGGATTTCGTATCACAATACACCAGTTTGAATACCGATTAAATTCATTGGTTTAGATTATATAAAAATGTATCGTTCTTAGAGATTGACTACTAACAAGAAAACTTAAGCTACTGTCACGCCCCAAACTTGAAAACACTTGCATAAAAACTCAGTATAAATCTTGTATGCAATGATATAAAATTTCTTGCAAGTGTATACAATTTGTGTAACACTTGCGCCAAACTAGTACAGGAAAAAGCTAATGATTTACTCAAGTTTAATAGGTCAATCATTATATTATATATATATATATATATATATATATATATATATATATATATATATATATATATATATATATATATATATATATATATAAACGATGACGAAAATCTAGTTTTTTACATTTAATATTTAGTAAAATTATAACATGTTGAAGTCGTTTTATTTAATAATAATTCTCTGTGCTCGACGGTTACATTTTAAATTCAAGCAATAGGCAGCCTTGTTTAAGATGAGAGAAATGTCTTCTAGAAATACGAACTATCAATAGTAATAAAATTTTTTTGTACACTTTTTTATAGAGATCTGCCCAGGTTAAATTTAATAACAATGCTAAAAATTTGTAACATTGAACGAGGATTTGTATAAAATGAAGCAAAGCTTTTGGGACAGACTCAGGCAGTTTATTACATCTCAAAAAACGACATCTTACGTATTTATGGATTTACGACTAAGTGAAATAAATCTAAATCCCAAATGAATAATTCAAAATTATTTATATTATAACAGCGATAGAAAATGGTATCGGAATCTGTTTCCGCACTTGGAGAAGTTTCTTCCACATTTCTCTTCGAAAAAATTCCTGTTAAGAAGGTTTTTCGCTGCTCTTTCGAAGTTCCCAGAAAAATAAAAAAATGCCACAGTTTTAGTGCCTTAAACTTGAAGGAAAGCTAAATTTTTAAACTGTTTATGCCGTTTTGCTGCAAAGAATTATCTGAGTTTTAGAACGAACAACTAAAATATTTTAAAAGTTATTACATTTTTTTTAAAATCTCCAATTTGGTAAATTTTTCCATTCAGATGAAAACCGTCAAATTCAATGCCTTATTCCTCAGTTTTCGCAAATTTTTATGAGCCCAGGTAATGCAGCATTGGAGTAATGTGTAAATATTAAACAATTAGACCACAAACGCTTTTTATTTTCTCAAAACTGTGGCTTTTCTCCATATTGACGTTTTGCGCCATTTTCAGAATAAACATTGAAGACGCTGGCTAAACTTGGCCAATCAGTCACGAGTAATTGTTACAAACTCATATCAGTTATAAAAATAGCATATTATTCATAAAAGAACAACATTTTTATTTGCGATTGCATTGCCTTAAAAAAAACAGCTTTAACTGCATCGAACTCCGTTTTGTTTTCTTTCAAAGCACACAACAGTAATAGCACGCGCCAAACTACACTAAAATGGCGTTAATTATTAATTGACTCAATTTCGGATCCAATGTTACTTCAATTGCATGTTGTCGTCTCTCTCTAAAAATTTTGGTCAACAATATTTATAACTCTGAAGCACTTGTACAAATAACATCTCTTGTATTTTTATAATGTGCTGCAGTGAACAAAACGTCATTGTAAAATTTTCGTATTTTGACAGTCGTTTCGTTTATTACGATCAATGATTGTTTCAGAAATGAATGAGCGTAATTCGTCAAGTAACATAAATGTATATAGGCATGCTTTTCATCAAAAAATTTAAAAAAAGAAGGAAAAAAAAACTTTAAAAAAATAAAGGCGTATCTTTAAATTAATCTATGGTATTGTTTTCTTTTAAAATAAGTAAAATTTCGCATTTACATAACCTATTACCTACCTATTACCTACCTACATAACCTATTACATAACCTATTTACATAACCATTACATAATCTATTTCTACGTGTGGAAGTAAATTTCTATTCCAATTTAAAACACACACGTGATAATTTGTATACTGTTTTTCTTATTTGAATATATTCCTATTTTTATTTTGTTTTTTTCTGCAACGTATTACTTAAGTCTTTCCAAACGGCTTGTTGTTTGAGTTGTACAGTGCATCGATATAAAAACGGACCACCCGGAATAACTTTTGATCGAATGATCGGATTTAACGTTCTAGGACTTCCTCTTAACGTTTCTAGGGGGTGACCTGGAATATCGTATTCGAGGGGAAGGTCTTCTAATTTTCTTTTTGCGTTTTTCGCCATATCAGAGAAGTTTTTAAGTAAATTAAAAAAAAATTGCACACAATTATAAAGTTTCTTTATATAAAGATAACTCCACACAGAAAATAAACTTTAGTAAATATTTATCTTTTTTTAATATTTCATTTAATAATAGTTGAAAAAAACTTGAATTGCACGGTAAATTTTTTACATCTCTTTAAAGTATCTAATTTTAGTTGGTAAAATTCAAAACTTGAGAGAAATTGGTTGAATAGTTTTTTCTTTCAAATTTTGTATTTTGCTACGTAAAATTAGATATTTTAAAATGAGGTACAAAAATTATATACCTTATAATTCAAAATGTTTTCTGCTATTATTAAATAAAATAATAAAAATAATAAATATTCACAAAAATTTATTTTTTGCATGAAATCTCCTTTGGACAATCAAATTCTATAATTCGCTTAAGAACTTTCTATTCGCTTAAGAAAGTTCTCAAGATACGGCGAAATACGCAGAAAGTAAAATTAACATTAAGGGGCCAAAACTTTGAACCGCTCTACTGACCTAACTATTAGGACTGAATTTTCCAGTCTCCTTCCACCCCCTATAGTTTGGGGTAAAAAAACTGAATACGTTAAGAAAAGGGTATGTTTTTTTCAGACAAAGTAGATTTTTGTGTCGGATCTCGTTACTTTAAATATCGTCTGTCTTAAATAAATAGCATATTTGAAGTCATCCTTTTGAATCATCAAGAGAAAGTCCTAGAATGTGAAGATACGATCATTAGATCAAAAGTTATTCAGGGTGGTCCGTTTTTTATTTTTTGCACTGTACATCACTGTATGGATACATTGATTCCATCAAAGTTACTATTTAGTTTCCAAAGTTAGTAATTGCGTCATTAAATCACCATTTCTCGCGCATATTTTAGCTTTTCGATTTTTGCTTTAATGACAGTTTCAATAATTTTTATTAAAGTTTTAATGAATTACGAACGCTTCTCTTTTTAAAACTGATCAATCTTAAACTATGAAACAGGCGATGGTTGTATAAATTATCCAGCATAAGCGCTTATTCATAGTATATTCTTTTTAGCTTAACTTTAGTTAAATAACTATTAACTTTAAATGACTTTATTACTTCAGTTTTAAAAGAAAAATTTTGTTCAAAAGTTCTGAGAAACTTTCCAACTAATAAGTGCATTTTAACTTAACAGGACTTTGCTTTTAAGAGCGGAATCTATGTTATTGCATATTTTTAAAGATTTTAATTTGTTTAATATCTGTTCAGTAAGTAGTTCCTATAAACGCATCTGTTTTTCTTTTTTTTTTTCAAAATGCAAAAATATTATGATTAAAAGTTATTTTCAATAATAGTTTATTTATTGTAAGCTTAATAAAAGCTGAAAACTATAAAACCAGTTTAAATATGTAATTCATACTGTTATAATAACTGTTTTACAGTAAAATTTCACAGTTTTTACTGTTCATATGGATATAATTGTCGCCTTCTATGCTGCCAATTTTAGCATATTTTTAGTTTCGCAAGAGTTAGTTTATAATTGATTGCGAGATGACTTGAATGTATTGTTGTTTTCTACACTGCTATACATCTACAGAAAAGTTCGCTGCTTTAAAATGTTGATTTGCTTTTAGTTGAGTAATAAGGGCGATTATTGAGTTGAACGGAAAATAATTTCGTATCCCTTTTATGAAAATGAAAGACGATTACCTTAAAGTTAATAAATATGTAATGGAATTATATCTTATTTATTCTGTACTCGGTTTGCAAGTTAAGAAAAAATCATTATTCTTATGGAGAGAGCCTGTTTGCAACTAAGTGCTCAAAAAATGGATTCTAAACTCCCAGCGCGAACGTATATCAACATTCCCGACTCTTAAAACGATGTTGCACAGCTTTCTATTTACTTGCTTTCTTAATTAGTGTGAAATGAGGAAAATAAAACTTATTGTTTTGTTCTATTGTATTGAATTCTATTGTATCGAAAAATTAGAAAAAAAAAAAAAAAAAAAACTTGCAAGCTACGCAGATATTCTGGAATGCAAGAGAAGAAATGCATGAAAGTAAATAAAATCTACGAGTATATTCATCAAGATAAAATTTATTTTATTTAATAATCAGTGTTTAACAGCCGGCCCAATCTGAGTTTACGATTACCATAGTTCAACACCATAGTCTTGTAATTTTGAACATAACTCAAACGGTAAGGGAACTCCTGGATAAAACATTCGGATAAACAAGCCTAATGGTGAATTTTTTGATGGAACGCACTCGCATTTGTGTTACATGGAGAGGAAAACCACGAAACCTCCCACCGTTAGCTCGACAGCAAGGGGACTTTAACCCTTAATACGTCTACCACTGGAGATATTTTACAGCAACAATGTGGTCGGTGTGAGTCGGATGCAAAAATCACATCTACCAGCCGTTACTGGGATTCGAACCTGAGTCACATCATTGGAAGGCGAATACTCTATCCTTTGAGTCACAATGGCTCTATCAGGATAAGTTTATAACAATCAGGTTTAGTAAAAGGAAAGAGCAATTTTAAAGCCATTTTTAAATAAATTTTAGGCTTTCGAAGGAGTGGATTTGGCTAAAACTAAATACATTCATAGAAACTCTTTTTCTTCACCTGATGTGTGAACAATACACTATTTTATAAAATCTCTTTCAGCATAGTTCAAAATCTTTCCATCATATAATACGAATTAAAAACAGTTAACGATATAAATATTCTTATTTTAAAGCGAATATCTTCATTTTGAAAATCTACTGTCTTCATTTCAATTAATACCCCGTCATTAAATCTTCATGAAAAGATGTTGGAATCTATAGAAAAGTTGAGCTTGTAAAATATATGTTCCTCGTATACCTACTTCTGTAAGAAATAAAGATTTTCAGAAAATATCAGTACATTTCCAATGAACTCTCGATGAATTTCACTAATAATTCACACGAAATATAATAATTAACTAAATAAATGTAGTAAATTGCACTTTAAAGATAAGCGATAAATTTAGAATTATGTTCAATCAATATTCGATTATAGGAACGCTTTTCCGGGTATACATTATTTTTATTTATTTTCCCGAAACAATTTCGTAAATTGCGTTTTACTTGGATTTATTAAAATCAGGAACAATTAGGCAAAAAACGATTAATAATTATTTTATTGTATGATGTTAATGGTGTATTGTAGGGTATTGCGTAAAAGTGTACAGTTTTTATATTGCAATTTATTTTAGTGGAAAAGAGAACGTGAGTTATGTACGACTACTTTTCATAATAATTAAGTACTGTAAGCGTAATTAATGCTATATATATATATATATATATATATATATATATATATATATATATACAGAGAGACAGCGAGAGAAAGATAAATGAAAAAAGGTGATGAAAATTATTAAAAAAAGAATTTTGTATTTTAAAATCTGGAAAAAAGTGAGAAGATATAATCTCTTCATCAGCTCACACTACTATATCCTCCAAAAGGAGTGCTTTCTAACATCGTATCAATATAGCCAAAGCAAAATATATCAATACAACAGTGTGAGGAGAAATTAAAAAAAACTTATATATCTGTCTATATTAAATAAAAAACAGTTATTGCTTATTAATATTGAATGAAATCAATAATCGCTAGACGCAATCGGTTGATTAAATATAATATGTAGTGATTAAAAAAATGTGAGCCAATCGCCATATTTTTTCCAGGAATATCATCCCATGAGCGAACTATTATTATTATTTAAGTAAATATGAAATTCTTATGAGTGTTTTATAATATACTCGATATTACTTTACTTCATACCAGTTTTTTAAATTTTTCTTTTACATTTTAGAAATAAAACTTGTAGTGTAGTGTTTACCATATTTCAAAAAATGCCCAAAAAATGCCTCATACTAATAATATCAACAGTGTTTTTAATCGTTTTAAATATTCAATTTTTGAAAAAGTTGTCACTCTTAAAACACAACTGGCCACTGATGGTCAGTAGAGAAATTTCCTAATTTTGTCCTATACTTAGCATGAGAGTTGGTGAACGGTGGAACTGTGTGTATGGGGGGGGGGGGGGGAGGTTCCAACTGCGTATATAATACTTCGGAAGTTTGTGAACATATTGCAATTTTTTAATGTTTTGTTAAAGATAAAAATTTGGAAAAAAATTAAGACTTTGCACAAGATTTTGTTAAAAATTTAAAGTATGTAACATTAACTTTATGTTGTGATATAAATGAAATATTTTTTTGTGTAACATTAATGTATTGACACCGAGACAAAAATATGTTCAAAACTATCAGAATATGGTGAAATGTACCGTTTTTCCAGTTCTAAGGGAGCACTGAAAATCTCGTTAATTTTTATCGAAGCGCTTTGGTAAAGTTTTAATTAAATATGATTTTATAATAAGTGTTAAAATTTGGTAATTCTATCATAGCATCTTAATAATAAGGCAAACAAAAAAAACAACATTTATTTGGCAAAATTTACTTTTCAGGTTTGTATTTTTTACTAAATGCGTGGTAATAAGAACTATAATTTTGAAAATCAGATTTTCCGGTAAACTGTTACTATATGAACGGAAAAATTACCAAGTGAATGGTTCAAATATTGTTTATATATTTTTTATTAACAAGAATTATGGTATTCTTTACCGCATACGTTTTTATCATTCAATACGGAAATTTTACTGGAATTCTTTTCTTTCGTGTACGAATGTGTAAAAAAAAACTTTCCATGGCACATAGAGTTTTATATATTCTCCCTAATATTTAGAGAACTTCAATTAAAACTAACAAATTTTTAGTATAGAGAACGGAATAATCAAATTACAGCCGTGAATGCTGCCTAAAAGGGTTTCGCTTTTAAAAAAATAGATATAAACTTTTGAAAATTTTCTCCATTAAGTTTCAGAGGACCTAATTTAAAGTGCTGTCATGTTCAGCATTTTGTTATTTATGAGAAACGTAGAAGTGCGTTTTAATTATTGTAAGTTCTAAACCCCTCTAATAAGCTAAAAGTTATTTAAGTTTTAATGGAAATTATGCAAACTGTAGCGACTTAAAAATAAGTGTATTAAATACTGAATGAAAATTTTCCTCATGTTTCAATAACTAAAATGCATAATTCAGAGTCATCAGCTGTTATTATTATTTTAAATTAAAATATTGAAAAAAGTAAAAAAGTTTTTTAATAAGAGAACATCGTATTTTTTTACTGCATTTCAACTACTTCGCATGCTTAAGATAATCTCTCAAAAAATGATTTGTTGAATGATGAAAAATGATGAAAAGTTTTGAAAAAAGATTTAAAGCATTTAAAATACATAACTGACAGAAGATGTCACTAGTTTGTTTATTGTTTTGATGAATATTAGGCATACTTTTTTGCACTCAAATCTCATAAAACGTGAAATAAACTCCTTCATAAAAGTTCAGTTAAAGGAAAAAAGATCTGATTTTTTTAAGAAAAATAAGCAGAAAAAACTCGTTTTTGATGGTTGTGTTTTCGAGCCTAAAATACGCATTCTCTTTTAATTTATATATGAAAGGAATTATACTTCTCCTAAATTTCAGTTCTTTGTTAACAGCATCACAAGCATAATAATAGAAAAAAAAATCTTGTATTGTTTCAATTAATAAACAAAATAAAATACTAGGTAAAATACTTTTAATTTTTGTCACAATTGATGCAAAATTATACAGTTGGGTTGAAGGTGTTTGTTTATGAAAATTAGATACTGTTTCCTACGTAGTAGTTTTTTTTACGCTAAATCCAATTAGATTACATTCAAGATGATAAAACTAATTGTTTAAAAATTACTAGCTGTTGCCATCGGTTTTGTCCGACTCAAAGTACTTAGATTTTTCATTTTTGAATATTTTGAAGGGATGTCTGCGGTACTGTTAAATTTCTAAATGAATTAAATTTTAGAAATAATTTAAAATCCGGCCGACAGCCATTAAATCCCACAAACCAACATAAGTAAGAGTTCTAGTTATTTCAGCATAGTAGGCTTAAGAAATGCTAAAATTATTTTTATCTCTGTCACGAGATAAGATAAAAATAAATAAATAAATGAATAAACTTATCCCAATGCACGTTGTACGACTTCTTCACGCACATCTTGAGTCCTAACATGAGTATCGTAAAATACATATGCTATTGTGTTTAAAAAAGGCAGCCTCGTCACCAATAACTGGTACACTGTAAAAAGTTTGGTGTACATTTCCGCCATTTTCGGTGTTGAAGTAGACTAAAACATTTTACAGTGCTTGTAGTCACAATTTAATTACTTTTTTCACTGTAATAGTTTTATTTATTTATTTAGTCACTTTTTATTTGTTTACTTAGTGGCAACAGATATTTTCATGCGAATTATAATCAATTTATGAGCTTATTTCAGAATTATTTAATTAAAAAGAACAAGTCCATTTTTACTAATATATTCACACTAATTCTTTCAAACAATTTTTTTTTATTTTGTCAATTTTATTTAATTTTTTACACGATAACTACAGTTCTAATAATTAAAATTGTATTTAGTTTACATCAACACCAAAAATGATGGCGATTTCAGACCATCATTTTTAAAATGCATGACAGTATACGCACGTTTAAAATTTTTTACAGCCATTTCAGAAAGAATCTAAATGATATATATATATATATATATATATATATATATATATATATATATATATATATATATATATATATATATATATATTGTTTTCATACTTTTAATAAGGTAATTGATAAGCAACAAGAATTCCAAAATAAACGTAACACATTTACATACGTTACTGCATATTTTTAAAAAGCAAAGTTTTTGAAATATTATTTTAAATTAACTATCAAAAAGAAATGGAAACCAAATGCATAACGTTTTGCCAGTATACTCTAAAAATTATTAGGAAACGCTTAGAAGAATTTATTTTTATTACTCCTGAATTTCCCAAACCCTCTTAGCTAGAAAAAAAAATCCTAAACTGTGCTGTGTATTTTCAAGAAAAAATTAGTTTCGATGTCAAATGAAAATTTATTTTAGCCAATTAAGAGCTAAACAGACATCAGCTAAAGTTCGGACGGTGATTTAGAAGTACCCTTCCATTTTAGAAGTGGTTAAGAGTCAGGAAATGTTTCATAAAACGTAACTAACTTTCAGTGTTAATTTATATCTATGCAACTGCGTGGTATTAACAAGTATTTATTGCTCTTTAAATATTACGTAAAAGTCCAAGGTGGAGTTCAGCTGCAGGTTTTTAAAGGAAGGAAATAAATTATAATTATTTCGATCGATTAAAATGATCTAGAAAAGACGTTATAAACTTCCCTCCATTTTGCTTGATTATTAAAGACACATATGCATGGAAGTAAAATGGAATCAAATAATATAAAAAACAATAAGCAATTAAATAAAATAATGTAAAAAAGTATAAATAAGAAACATCTAAAACAAGTTAAGAAATTTATTAATATTACAAATAAATAAATTGATTAAACAAATAAAATAAATAAATTAAATTATTAATCAAATAAATAACTTAAATGAATTAATAAATAAATAAATAAATTAAATAAATAAATTAATTAAATAAATAAATAAATTAAATAAATAAATAAATTAAATAAATAAATAAATAAATTAATTAAATATATAAAATTAAATTAAATATTTATTTAAAATATTAAAATACAAAAATATAAAACTGAGATTCAATATTTTGTCATATAATTACATTTTATTTGTATTATAAAAAGTTGTCTACTTTGTGCAATTTGACAATCTTGATACGTTGATGGTAAACTGAAATTTAAGTGAGTAAGTTTTATTCAATGGAATATCGAGTTACTTTCATTTTTAATAATGCTATTCTACCGGTCCAACCGATTTTCATATATATATGAAAATCGGTTCTATGAATCGGTTCTATCGGTTTCTATGTTGTTCTACCGAGTCCTCATGGTTATTTTTGGCCGAGTGAAAGAGAGAGAGGCTGTTGGCGAACTAGATATAACTTGGAGTTGTATAAACTCTATAGGCAGCCACAGGCAACAGAAGCCAACCGGAGATATATAGGTTAAGATGGCGTGAAAAAAATTTGTGGTTAAAATCACCTCTTTCAAAAATACTGTGAAATCTCAAGCCCGAGGTAGACTTTTAACGTGTTAGATGATACTGTAAAAGACCTAAGAGTCTTAAAAGTGAAAAAAAAAAAATGGAGAAAAGTTGCTATTAATAGGAAACGTTGGAAATTGCGTGTAGTTGAGGCAGCCAAGGCTTTTAAAGAGTTGTGCTCGTAAAGAAGAAGTAAAAGAGAAGAAGAAGCCGAGAAGTGCGACTAAGTGCTGCCATTCAGAGTAAATGTAGGGATGAGGATGAGATATAAGAGTAAATATACTACATTTGCCAATACATTTTGATCATTAAGGTAGTTTGTGAAATGATTGTGGTAACATATAGAACAAAAACTATGAAACTTAAAACCAAGGCGTTAGTTTTTTCAACTAATGGACGTGAACCATTTGAGCCATTTCCCTGCACTGGACTCGGGACTTATAGACTTAATGTAGTTTCAGTTCTGTTACTATTATCTCTGTTTCTTGTTCTAATTTTATTGTTTGTTTTTCTGTCTACAGTTGTGTTCTAATCGGCGAATAGAAATAAAGACAAAGCTTTTTCAACTAACAAGATAGCCCAATCTCAACATGATAAGTTGCTTAACAAATCACAGCTGCAAGAGATTTTTAAAACTTTATATGTAGATTTCTTTGATGGAATTGCTTTAAAAACTGTCAAGGTCGCTTTTTAAAATAAAGCATAGAAGCGATGCAAAAAAACATTAGTTAATTGCATTTTTATGCATTCGTTATCATTTATTTATTTATTTTTTGAAAAAAAAAAGATTAGTGGTTAAAACGTATTTTTGAGTTTACGTTCTAATCTAGTTTAACTTTTCAGTTTTAACTTTTAATTTAGTAGTCTGAGTTCAGCTGAGTGAAGAAAAAAAAATTGAAATTGTTAAAAAAATTCTAAACTTTGTAATTTTCTTTTAACTAAAATTAGAACGATAATTCTCATTTAAATTAGAGATAAAGCATGTTTACAATTATTTGTTTGTAAAGTTGTTGGATAAAGAGGTGGTTAAATAAAATTTCGTAAAGTGCAATTACAAAAATTAGTTTAAAACTTTTAATTCGTATTAACATGAATACACTCCGTATATAGTTTTCATTTCTTGCATTTTTAAATTTTTTCCGAACAACAGCAAGAATAAATATGATATAAGTTAATTTAATTAACTTAAAAAAGCTTTTGTAGACTTTTACAAAACAGTTAATGCTAAGGCAGACATTAACGACACTGACTTTTAACTAAAGTTACTTTGTAAAATTATGTTTCAACAAAAAAGTCTCCCCAACAAGTTTTTGTGATATTCTTTACAGCATAAAAGTTAATTAACATCCAACTGTTTAAATATTTGTAAAAATCTTTTTTCAAAAGAGTAACTCTGAAAACATGATAATAAATGTTTGTTTTTACGCTTAACCTTTATTCAGAATTTAAAGTTTTAGTACTGTTTCATCTGAGTGCTTTTGTATGCAATTCAAAAGAATTTAACGAAACTAATGCAGTTGTTTAAAACTTAACTAAAAATATTAATAACTTCCGAATAACTTAGTTAAAGTATCAGTACATTTAATTGTTTTGCTATGCATCATCCTTTTGTTTACATCCATTTCAAATAGTGTAATATATATCAAATTTTTGAACAAATTCATGCGAAATTCTAAATTTCATGGAAAATACTAAAGAATACTCCTACAATGAAACTCATAAAATAACTCATAACTCATAAAATACTAATGGAAAATACTAATCTACAAAAGTGATTCCAGACATTATTATTTGACAATCGGTTCAACATAAATATTGACTTTATAAACAATTAAGTATAAAAATCTAATTAAAAAATATTTCGATTGTCAGCTATAAATGAATTATAAAGGAAAAATTTGTTTTCACTGAAGTGCTATTTATTTTTAATACCTTCTGCTTTTAATCATTCAATCCTAAAGGGACGCATAAATAATGGACACAGGTGATGACGTTGATACATTGATGACAGTGACATTGACATATGATAATGGACACCAAAATCATCGGTTCTACTCTCATTTGGAAGTCATTTAACGTTGAGAAAATAGTGTTTCAGTGTAAGACTTATAAACGTCCTTACGTCAAATTTCGTCATTTCTCTAGTGTGACTATTTTTCTAGGGTATGTGCTTTACTAAAGAGCCACAGAGTAATCACTTTTTTAAAATTTTTGACCTTTGAGTAAGTAGTGTTTCAGTGCTTAACTTATTAACGTCATGCAGGTAAAATTGTGATTCCTCTAGTATATCTGAATATTTTTCTAGTATGTGCGTTATATTTTAGAGACAATGTCAAATCGAGAATGGGATAATATTGATAACTTTTTGTTTTACCTAATTGGAGATTGTCAGCTTTTTCTGAAAAATCTTGGCGGATAATGTCAAAAATAAATAAATAAGTAGTGAATTTTAGATAAAATTATCTGCTCAAAACGTAAGGGATTTTTATGCTTTTAGAAATGGAACTTAATGGAAAAAAATGGATGGAATTTTAAAGTTTTGCCTTTGATTGTTCAGACATATTTATGATGGAATATTAAAATATCGAAAATAAAAAAGAATAAAACAATATGCAATGTCTCTTTTAGTCACTATTCCACCTAACCTTTTTTTAGTTTCGAAAAATGAAAGCAGTTTAGATTTTATACTTCTGAGGGCACAAATACCACAAGTAAAATTTAAACTATATTGTCATAAAATCTCTAACTTTAGTTAATTCATAAGCTTCTTCTACTCCACATGCATAATTTCTACGAAGCTCGGAAATTTGTAAAATTTAGTGTAGAGCGAAAAGATTTTTAAAGAATATTAGTCTTAGGGAAATTATTAAAAAAAATTTATAGTAACTTGCATGTTACCCTAATATTTTAATTTCGAACTTAAATTTTGATTTAAAATTTGAATCAACTTTAAGCCTCAATTTGAAATTTTCTAAGATTTAAAGCAACGTTACCTAAAATTAAGAAAAAAAAATTGATAAAAAACTGAGTTTCATGATGATTTTGATATGCAAGAGTAGTGTCCAAATAAAAATTAACGAACTTAATGATTTTGCTATGCAAGTGTTTCTGGAAGATTGCAAAACTCAAAACATATCTTCCTTGAGAAAAATATAAAGAATTCTTGCAAGTTTACTTGATATTTTAATAATTTGTCTAACCAAATGAAAATATTTTCTTCAGAAGTCAAGAAAAAAAAACTTATCTATCAGTTGTTAAGAATACATTATCAGTTGCCATGTACTCTAAAACTTTTAATTTCAGAAAATTTCAGTCAAGATATCCTGAGATAGCTAAACGCATTCCTGAGATAGCTACGAGACTGCTAAAGGCATTTACCTTTAGAAATACCTGTCGATTAAATTCTGCTTACACTGAATTAGCCTTATATCTTGACCAAAAGTTAGCCAAAACTTTATTATTTAGTAAAAATTAGATACATAAATATTATAAGTAGCGATATCAAAGTTTTTAAATAACTTGCAGCATTCAAATACTCAATTAATTGATTTTTTTGACGAAATTGTTGAAAAAGAAATGAAAATGGCTTCTAATGTTGTCACTTAACGAATAGGAGCTAGATAAGGAAAACTAGAACAATCAAATCAGAAATATGTTTAGAATAACATCTTTTTATAAAGAAAAAGAACTCGATAATAGCCTCACCTTGTTTGGGGTAAGCTGTTTGAACAGATTTAACGTTTGTTCAATTTTTCTTTTTAAGGGGAAACTTCACAGCAGAAGCTTGTAAAAAAAGGATTTTTTTAAATTAATTTTGCAACAATTGTGATAAACCTAATAACTTTTTCTTAAATCTTATTGTATATATTTTAATCTTCATTTTATCATGTCACAAGTACAAACATTTTTGAAATCTATGCTTATATAGTACATTAACGATTATTAAATACAATATTTATAACTTATTTTTTAAATTATCCATAACTTCCTGTACTCATAAGTTCAAAAACAATAATCTAAATTTGATTCTGGTTTGATTTTTTGAACTACATGAATGTATTTTTTATAACACGTAGGAATTAAAATTTTTTTTTTTACAATATAGCGGTGTTTTGAAAAAAAAAAGACATAAAATAGGTTACTTTTGGTGGGATTACTTATTACCTGTTTACCCAATTAAAAAATCTCTACATGTAACGAAAACTATATTTATTTTGATCAATGTGTCAAAATTTGCTATAAATTGGCTGATATTTTTAGATACAATTAAATTAGAGGCACAGTAAGTAAGAGAAATACAGTTTCGAGTAAGTTATGTTTTATGATCAATAATCCATATAAATATATAAAATTTTGCTACTAACTATAATGCATCTATACCAGATCCACGAGATGCTTTTTCTCCAACATTTTCAAGACTCTCAAGTGGCAGTCTAGTGCTTTTTCATTTCAATCTACTCTCACATGATCATGTGCCTATCTATTCTCATGCCTACCTTATGTTTTAAAAGTAGCAGCCGAAATTGTGGCTATCTTTATTTTAAGCATACTCATTGGCTTTTGGGCATACATTTATTTCGATTTGTTCCAAAACTGTCTATAACTCTTTAAAACCATCATTAAAAATTATTACAGCTAAATCAGTTACAGTTTCAACCCTTTATATTGAGTGTACGATTAGTTCCTTACTTAACTTTTCTTCTAACATTGAAAGTAATATTAATTCCATACGCAACTCCCGTACTTTTCCTTAGATAACCTAAACAAATTTTTTAAACCTATAGTTAAAATGATAGTTAAAATGATAGTATGTTACTGAATTGTTTTGATTGGAGTGAGAAAATCCTATAATAAACTGAGAGTACACGTTCACGTGTTTATAAACGTCACAGAGCGTACTGTGTCGCGCATTACACACGACATATTATACTGTAACTTTTGCATTTTTACAAAAATATATGAGGTATCTTAGTATAATACTATTAAAAAGTTAAACTATTAAAAATGCTATAATTTGTTTTTCAATTTTTAAAAATTTTACTGTGATGTTTTCCCTTTAGTCTGATGCTGATGTATGTAATAGGTGTAAGTGACATAGAAGTAAAAAAGTATCGAGCAAATACAAGAAACAGAAACGCATGTTGATAGTAGTCCCTCTAAGATTATACTTTTTTATATTCTTTAAATCCACTATTCGGTTGCGCTTTACATTTTAAAAGGTAATAAGTATATAATTTACACTGATTACTATATTTTCCATTTATACTATGGTTTTATGGTTCTATGCTTTGCATCCATGATTGAATTATCTGAAATAAAATCAGCATTATTCATAAATATGTTATTTTTTGTCAATTTGACATATTATGCTTATTTTGCTTTAATTAATCATTATTTATAGTTTCTTGATAAAACCTTTTTACAAATTCTATGGTATGCAAATTTTATCTTCCTTAAAAATTAAATTTTTTTCAAGTGGACAGTTTATCCGTTAATCTGTTTATTTGAAATAGATATTTCAACTATAAAAGTTAAAACTGAACTGTGCTTTTTGGATTTTATATTTTAAATGTTCCATTTTTTAAGAAAAATAAAATTTTTATTCGAACTTTTAAGCTCGGGGGTGAGGTCTATATATTATTTTTTGAGCTGAAACTTTCCAAATATTAGTTTTATAATAAATGAAACCTTTTTAGGGGGTGCCGTCAAGAAAATTGAACTTATGACCACTGTACGCTGTATACTTAGAGTTGATAAAACTTTTTTGTGCAAAAACAAGAAAATCACGAGTGTTGGAACCAGCTGGTTTACACAATTTCTGTGTGAGTTCTTTAAATTTCAAGCAAAAACTCCCCTAAAGATTTTTTTTTGACGAAATAATTCACTTTATTTCTAAAAAAAAAGTGGAAATAAATTATTTTTATCTGCTTAAAATGCAGCAGATGTCATGACGTTTGTTCTTGTTATTCCATTCCTTTTTCACTTTATAGAAAGAGTGACGATTTGAATGACCAAAAAATATTTTTTTTTATCAAATTACTGTTCCGAACACAATTCTTTTCACAGTTTCTTTTACAAGTGAAAAAGAAACAGATGCGAGAAAAGCAATCCAAATTTATCCGAAAGTAGTGATCAGAATTTTTAAAAGATTTCTGCTTCAAAAAATGAAGTTGCTCGCTGAGGGGATTTTTGCGTTGAAGTTACACGTTTTGTATTTATTTATTACATTAAAATAACCTATGCCAAAATATTAAAAAAAAAATGCACTAAAAAGAAGATTTTTTCTTTTTAAGAAGATTTTTCTTTTTTCTTTAGACTGCAGAAGTCTTTAAAATGTCATTTTAAAGGTTTAAACTGAGCATGATAATATATAAAAAACTTCTAGAATCACTTTTTAAAGGTTTAATAGTTTAATAATAAATCAAGCGCATTCATTATCACATTATAAAGCATTAAAACGAGTCAAATAATTTGCATGAATAATTCGTTATCTCATTTCAAATACTTAAAATGAGTATAATATTTTGTAAAAAAAACTCATGTGCGTAATAATCGTAACACAGTTTTATAATCACTATTAAGAATTGAAATGACTATAGTAATATGTAAAAGACTCTTTGTAATCTGACTGTAAAGGTTTAAAATTAGCATGATAAAATGCTAAAGAATGTGTTCAATAATCTAATTTTAAGGTTCGAAACGAAGTAATAAATAAATGAATTTTATAATCTTATGTTTAAAGTTTAAAACTAGAATACTTTATGCTGTAAATTTAATGCTTTACAATGCACGAAGTACAAAATAACCAATTCATAGCATATTATAGTCCGATATATATTCTGTGCACAAAATTTATACACATTATTTCAACTGAAATGTGATATTGTATTTCCACATTATTTCTATTTCGTTCACAGTGCAGGCAAAAACAAAATCTTTACACTTGTAATTATACTTAAGATGTTTTTGCTTGTGCTGTATATTTTTCTTAAGAAAATATTTCACATAATGTGTGTTTTAAAAATCTAACTAATTTCTAACATTTTTAAAACAATACTTTATTCTCAACAAATTTAAAGTTTTACATTTAAATTTTGTGTAATTTAAAAATAAGCGTTTCAATTAATATATCTATGAATATATTTGCTTTTCATCTTCTATACGCATTAGCTGACAACCAAACAAGTAGTTTTTCCACTTTAAAAATAACATAATTTAGCTTCTAAAGTCGATAAGTTAAGTTTTTGATAAAACTTATTGTGAATATATTTTTACAATATTATTTCAAAACTTTAATTCCTGAGATAATTAGACGCATTTTAATATGTTTATTCTACTGAGAAAACTCCATACATTAGTAAATGGGTTAATGTCAAGATAGTTTGCTAGTACTATATTATATAGTAAGGCTGAAGCCATATTGTGAAACTATTTTACATTTTAGTGAGGTTCATTAAACATAAATCAAAAATGTAAATCCTTTTTCAACATTCCTGTTGAAAGTTTCAGGGAAAGGGATTGTTCATTAAGACATAGAATAGACATACAAAGAAAAACCACGAACTACAACCTACGTTGTTTTAAACATTTCTTTACTTTTCAAGTTAAATTAAGATATATCTTATACCTTATACATTTTTAAATTTGGATTTTTTTTTTCAAAATAATCGAGATCTATTTTATCTTACAGAATTTATTTTTCATATTTGAATAGAGGAAGATAAATAGGAAATTGAAAATTAACTAAGGGAACTTTTTCAACATTTAATCTGTGTACAATGGTAAAGTGAAAATTTACTAGTCCACCGCGACTTTTAATTATAAATCTTATATAGACTATATCAAAGAAATAATTTCATTACTTATAACTCTTATTACGAGGCACTCATAATCCACTAAAATTTAAAATCAAATACGAAAAGAAATTTTACAAATTATTATGGGACAGTAATGAGACAATTTTAAAAGTAAAAAAAAAAAAAAAAAAATAGCGTAGCGAATTTGCATTATAATTCAAATCTCTTCTTTTTAGCAGTTGCCTAAATTTGTATGAGTTTATATCAAGGGAATATTAAGTCATGTGTTTTTCTTTCTTTATATTTTACTGTCTTACTACGTCTAAACTTGAGAATTCTTAAAGTAGTCAATTTCTTCGTCATTTTTGCTGTATTTTTTTAAAACAAAATCTTCATTAAAAATATCTAAATAAGTGGCCTTTCACTGAGCCGCAAATTTTTTTTATTGTATTACGCATCTTCCTACTAATACTACAGGACTCTAAATGAATAGAGTCCAGTCTTATTTTTTCATCAAAAAAGTTTTACCTGTGTTTTTTTTTAACACCTATTTTCTTACATGTGTATTTAATACATCAGCGTATACATTAAAGTGTCGTCATTTTGGTCCAAAACTTTTTTACTTTAATTAAAATTTTATGCATATTACACTTGTTTTTACAGACAGATGAATCCTTTTAGATTTTGATCCTTATAGTCCAAAAAGTTTTTTGAGTTTCTTTTCTTACACACATTACATACGTTATCGCAGAATTTTTTTTTTTACGTTCTTTGATGTTCACAATAAATACACACGTTTCTGCACATAAATTACATGCAACACCTTTTATTTGAAAAAAATTGTTAAATGTGCTATAATTTTTACACATATTAACGCAGGCTTCTACAGATAAGTGAATGTTTCTATGTCTTATCTTTTTGCTTTAACATGTTTAATTTGATAAAAAATTATCTACAAATTGAAAGAAGCAATAGCCTGCGTTTGCTTTGCAAACCTGTATATTAAAAACTTTTTTTTCAAATTGGTTTAATTATTTCAACAATTATATAATTTTAGAGTAAAAAAAATTGTTTTTCCTCGATGATCAATTATACAAATATGGAAAAGTTAAAAACTAACACATTTGTAAGAGAGTAAAAAGCAGTGTACAGTGCAAAAAATTCTGGATCAAATTACGGTAAAATGCACTTGATGAGTTCACAACCATAATTTAATATTCTCGCTAATAATAGCAGTACTGGAAAATAAGTTTAAATTAGGGATAAAAAATATTTAAAGAAATAGAATACCTTTACGACTATTGTTAATTTTATGCTGATGACAACCAAAACAATATGGAAATGAATGAGGGAAAACTGGATCCTACCACGTGATTTTCCGGCCAATAAAAATGCGCAGACAACAATGGAAAACGGTATCAGACCATTATGATTTTATATTATATAGAGAAATACAAAATCTTTTAACTAGGAACAATTTTGATTCTATGAGTTCATATTTCGGATACTGAGATACTTTGAGCTCAATGGTTAATGATTTTAGAATGTTCCAGCTATATTAAAGTATGGAAAAATTAAAATGTATCATAGAGGGTGTGTGAAAATTTATGAAATAAAATAGTAAGGAAATTTTAAGAAAATGCCAACATTTAAAAATAAAAATATCAAACGTTTGTCCAAAACCTCTTTAAAAAAATTAGGTAAAAGTTGGTAGTTTTTGGCAAATTAATGTTTTGTTTTTATATAAAGATAGAAAACACACATTGTTTTAAATGCACTAGTAAGACTACAATATTTCGTAATGTTTGGCTTCGTCAGAAAATGTCCAAGCTCAAATAAGTTAAATTTATAATCTGAACATAAACATAAGAAAAAAATATGTATTTTAATAACTTCAATAAATTATGAATGAAGTGTATTACATTCTTAAGCATAAAATGTTTGTTCTGTTGGACCAGATTCTTGTTTATCTAAAGATTTGCTTCTGTAGCGACAATGGAATGTTGATAATTTTTTAAAGCATAAAACGCAAAAAAGAAAGAACTAATTAGAAAAGATTACAGAAGATTTGCATTTGCGAATTCTTAACAGTAAATATTTTTTTTCATGGAAGTTATAATTGTGGAAGTAATAATAGAAGCATGGAAGTAATAACTGTTCTCAGAGAAAAAATATTTCACGGATGAAAACATTTAAATTCTATAAATAAATTGAATCAGTTTATACTAACGGGTTGCTAATAATCCAAAAAATGAGAACTGAACTAGTAGGTAATATTTTATTTGTAGAGATTTATTATTTTAACCATTTAATAACATTCAATTCCTTTGATGCTCTGAGAGGAGAGGATTTTTTTTTATAACCAATCTTGAGTTTACGACTACTAATGTTCAACTACGTAGCTTTGTAATTTTGAACCAACCCAGAAGACAAGGAAACTCCTGGATCAGTACCCCCAGATGTATGATTTGTCATGGGAACATGGAGGACATTGAGACTCGACAGATTTAAGGTGCATCAGTCATCATTTACTACACGGGGAGTCTTTGGCCAACTGGGATCGAACCCACGACCTCTTGGACATGGGCCCAGTGCCCTACTAACCAGACTATCCCGTCCTCTGAGAGGAGAGGAGTGTTACATTTCTTTTTCAGGTTTAGAAAAATAAGAAATGCATTGTACCCTATTACGATGCTTATTTATGCTGAAATTCCATTGCCCGATATATACTTGCCAAATATTTCTAATGCTGATATTATTTCTTTCAAGAAAAAGATCCATTTCCCGGTATTTCTTACACTGGTGCTTTTTTTTAAAAATCTAATGGCTTTTACCAGCATTTCCTACACAGAAATTTTTTCGAATAGAAAAATTAATGGAAATTAGTAGCCAACTCTAAAGAGAAAACATCTTGACTGCTGAAAAGAAACGAATGAATACAATAATAAAGAATAAAAATTAATACTAATTGTGGCAATCTTCAAAATGTTATCAGAAAGATATTATTTTATTTTTGATTTTCAAACTCTAATATTGAAATTAAATTCTGTTTTCTGTATCTATTTATAGAAAAATGGTGAAATGCATCCCCTACTTTTAATGACCTGTAAGAGATGTAAATCAGCTTATGCTTATAGGGAACCATCTTGGGATCGAAGCCATCTTCGAATCTTGGACTAGCGTTGTATACTTGTTGCTTTGCAAATGTTTTGTGCCTGATATATTGAACTCTACTCTTTTAATAAAACAATAAAAAAGGTTTAAAATTTAAATTTAATACATTTTTTCATTTTTTTTAAATAGTAATAGTTTTTTTATTAAATTGTTTCACTTGATAAATAATTTTATTAATGCATTGCCGTTATGCTATTTTAAGATACATATATTGTAACTAATTTTTTAACCACATTTCACTATATAATAGAAAAACATGATAGGCTTCTTACCTTTTCGTACATTCTCGATAGATAAGATAAGATCATTAATAAGATGATAATAAGATCATTAATAAACAAGAAAAATCTAAAAAATCCTACAAATTAATTTACCTACAAATTATTTATTTATCACTTAAAAACAGTATTTACCTGAAGAAATTATTTATCATTCCTTCTTAATGATTTTATCCTTTTTCTCTTTTTCTTTACGCTTTAAATTGAACTATTATTTGTTATTTGCACTGAAAGTAGTAGAAAATCACGGAAACTCACACATGTGACCAGCTTATAATTTAAAAGCAAAAGTTAAGTCAAGTTCCTCCCCATAAGTTAAAATGTTAATTAGCATGAAGTTAATTAAATGCAATACCGCATCGCGCATCGAATTGATTGAATTGTACCCGTGATATATTCTTGTTTTGTGTACCTGGCAACTTCGATGCATAATTAGCCTGTTTATGTTCTACGTGGCTTCATGCCTGTCTTCGTGTTAAATAAGAATTATATAATGAAAGAATTGAAATTTTTGTAAAAGAATATAAAATGTGTCACTTATGAGAATTAATACTTGGTAAGCTTGGCTAACTCGAAATAGAATGGAAACAGTTGCTAACGTAAACTAATGCCATGTTTCAACAACCATTCAGGATCGAGATACCCACACTACGCCACTTACAGGTATCTAATTACATTATAAAACAATGGAATAATACCTCATTAAGCAAGGTTTCATGGTAAATATATATAGATAAAATTTTGTAGTGTTTTAAATGTAAATAACTTTTATTAAATTTAATTAGCTTAATTCATCCTTATAATCTATCTCAATTAATCTTTATATTATAGTAAATCTGTATCTAGTCAACGTATGGAGTTAAAACATTGAGTGCAAGATAACCATCTAAAATTGTAAAATTGTCACAAACTTTTTTTCACACTGTTGCCAAACAATAATGATTTCTCAAACTATTTGAAAATTAAAAATTATTATGTTAAAATTTTATCTCAATGGAATCGTTAACGGAAATTTAGGGAAAAAATGTGTTTATGCTTCAAAAATTTTGGTATCTTTTAATTGAATAAGTTTTATTTTTAATGTAAAATTTGATTATTATTAAAAAATAAAAATAAATTTTCTCAAAGGAATCCCGAAGTAAACTAAGTACTCTGGAATACTTTA
The DNA here is from genome assembly GCA_949128135.1 of Parasteatoda lunata. Lineage (NCBI taxonomy): Eukaryota > Metazoa > Arthropoda > Arachnida > Araneae > Theridiidae > Parasteatoda > Parasteatoda lunata. The sequence continues at coordinate 103,889,040 of OX421970.1, forward strand.
ATCTAAAAAGTTGTTGGTGATGAAATAAAAATGTAATTTTATTTTGATGAAGTATATTTTTAATTTACGAAACACACGAGAAAAAATGAATACAAGATTGTTATGATTAAATAAAACTATTTCATCGATAGTTCTCGAAATTGCGTTCTCAGATAGGAAATTATAATAAAAGTTTGAAACCGAGTCCCAAGTTATGAATAAAGAAACCCTTTATTGAATTTTATCAAAAACGCGTATGAAGAAAACAGAAATATTTCTATCTTTCGTTCAAACCTTTTTATTTCTTATAAAAAGAGAAATAACATTTGGAATAATGTGTCTGATCTAAGGAATAAAACTATTTATATTACACGAGAGAAAAATATTATATAAGAGAAATATTTTATAAAAGAAGAAGAAGTTTAATCACGAGCATTATGGGAATGTATCAAAATTTAGATTCAAATGAAAATCTTTCACAGAAAACGATTAAAAAAAAAAACATGCGTTTTTTTTACTAGACCATACATTTAGGATAAAATGTGAAATGTATAAGATTTGCATAGCCAACAAAAACTAGATTAGCAAATGATGTTTTTATGCAAACAAAATTGTAATAATTATTCATAACTTTGTGATGGTCTAGAAACTTTTAAAATAGCTCTTTTTCTGAAATTATCCAACCCATATATATATATATATATATATATATATATATATATATATATATATATATCCTTGACCACCTGAGCTTCAAACCTTTCGAGAACATTTCCTTAGACTTATTTCATTCACTGGAACTTAATAACGCTGAAATAAAACCTTCCTTACAGACTTGTAAAATCATTCTTTGTGTGCAGTTGTTTGAAAGTGCCATGTTTTGTACCAAGTTTATCTAAGTTTTCTTTTTCGCCTTTTTGTTTTTGTTTTAAGCATGATGAAATAGTTGTTGAAAAGTGATTCCAAGACTTCTAAATCGTCATTCATTGCGTCGTTGTAATATTTGTTGAATTAACTATTATATTTTGAGAAAAACTATAATATAAACGCCAAAAAAGGACAAAGAAAGAATTAGGACGCTAAATTCTAAAATTAAACAATTAGCTTAGTTTCTCATGCGGTTGCCAAAACATAAAAAAAAAAAAAAAAACGCGAAAGAATTACATTTATCAAATTTCATTTTACTTAGTTAACTTAGTTTAACTTCGAAAGTTTACTTTTATCTGTGTATGATAAAGATGATGTGAGCGGATTTAACGCAGTGTGTATTATTTTGATCCCTAAATCAAAAGTTATTTACAGTGATTACTTATTTTGGGTCATTTTATAGAGCTTTTATTGTTTGTATCAAAATTTATTTGTATTTGAATAGACCATAGCAATTATATTGAAGAATATTTTTCATAAAATGGAAAAAATACTACTAATTCCTAAACCAGTCGTAAAAAAATTACTAAAACAGTAATAAAAAACAAACTCAATTTTAAAAAAGAAAAATGTGAACAAGAAGAAAAAATATTACGATTTTCCAAAAGCCTCTGATATTTATTTTGCCTTACAAAAATTATTGAAGGTATTACACACATTATTGAGCAAAAAGGTTTCGCTTCAAATTGGTAGTTTTGTGCTTAAGTTTTAAAGTATGCAGTAAAAGTCTTAAAATTTAAGTATAGTTTAGTTTAACTTATCCAGTTTAATGTTAACTGTGTCATGACAAAGTGGTTTGAACGGATTTATGATAAAGAGTAAACTCATTTCAGAAAAAAAAAGTTTTTAAAACTTACCCGTTGGAAAGATTCTCAAAATTTATTGTGGTCTTCTGAACTTTCCACCGTTAAGTATCTCCAATAAATTTAGATTTTATGACGAAATTAAAATTTTGTTTCGCAAATTGCTTCTCATTTTGAAAAAAGAGAACTTCATTTTAGCTCTATACGCTTGTTGAGCAAAAAAATATCTTTTAATACTGTAAATGTTAAATTAATCTCAATCCTCCAGATTTTTTGAGTTTTTAAGACTGACAATAAAGTGAAATATTTCTATTCAAAAACAAATGTATATTCTATAATCTATATTATATAAAATGCTAATACGTATGTATCAATAAAACCGATGATATTTCTTTTCTCGCGTTGGCAACAGTTTTCATTTTTATCGAAGTACTTAGTACAACTAAATAAGATTCTTTTCACAACACTGAAATATTTACTTTATTTTCTTCATTTATAGAGAGAACAGTCGGCAGATAATTCTGTTAGGTTAAAAAACATTTTGCTGAAAAAAGAACGAATTCTAAAAGAAATAAAAATAAACAACTTAAAAAATAAAAGTGCTGTTGCCAGCCATAGATTTTTTTGAAAGATAACTTAGCAACATAAATCAAAATGACATAGAAGCGCAACTAGATCAAAATTAAGATACCTGAGCGCTTGACGTAACAAATCCTTCATTGTATCACCAAATGCCCAAATTAACAATTATGTTTTTAGAGAAACTCTCTCTCTCTCACTCTCTTTCTCTCTCTCTCTCTGTGTATATATGTATATATATATTAATATATCTATATTTGCATTTTACAACTTCATATTAAACTTCCGTTGTGTGTCTGAATACTGACATTTAGAACAAAATTAAGGTTTAGAATTGTTTCGGAGAAATTTGAATTGTTAACAATGACTTAAACAAAAAGTTTTATTTTAACTGACAAATGCTATATTATAATTTTAACTTTTTCTATGACTATACTCATTTTCCTACTATTTTCTTTGTTTTTTATACATATTATATTATAAAGACTTGCCTGATTACTTACGCTAACTTGCTCTTGAAATAATTAACCAAATACCAGCCACAGATATCCTCATCTATACTGATGACAGCAAAGACGACCGCGGTTCTTGTGGTAGCGGAATTTTCATTAAGGCTCCTGACTTTTCTAGAAAACTTACGATTAAGAATCCAGACTTCTGTTCTGTTTTTAGATCTGAGCTAATTGCCATCGAAGAGGCACTCAACGCTATTGGGTATATAACCTCATCTGCTAATATCTGGATCTTATCCGATAGTCGTAGTGCCATACAGCACTTAAGTAACTGGAATAAGGCATCTGTCTCTATACTTAATAAAATTAAACAACTCTTTCATCGGCGTAAAATCTTCATTCAATGGATTCCCTCTCACATAGGCCTCTTTGGTAATGAAAATGCTGATCTTTTGGCCAAGCAGGCAGCTTCTGATAGCACAGTTTCAAGTCGACCTTTGACCTTCCCTGAGATTTGCTCCAAGATCAGAACCACTAACCAACAACTATGGAATATCCCTCCGGCCCACTCTTGGTACAATGGACGGACTCCTGGTGGGGCACTTACCATGGGGGCTGATAGAGCCATACAGTCCACTATAAGTAGGCTCATAAGTGGACACATCAGGTGTCTCTCTTTTGAGCTTGGGCGAAAGACCATTTCAACGTGCACGAGGTGTAACTCTGCACAGGCTTCTCTCGATCACATTTTACACTGTCTTGGCCAGGAGAAGAAAAATCTCTACTCTGGCCCCTTACTTGTTTTTGATTTCCTGAAGACTTTCGAGCTCATTGACTTGGTCTAGCCTGCGGCTGACCAAGAGGAATAAGTCAACAACAACAACAACAACAACAATATTTTTGTGATAAAATAAAAAACTTATAGTTGTTCTGCTTCTGAGCACTGATGAAAACAGAAAATGATGAGCTTCATCAACAATCAAAAATATAGTATACATTTATTTTACAAATTCCATACTATTAGGGTGGCGCCCTTCAGAGAATTAAAAATACAAAATTTTCTTCATCGAAGCCGATGCTTAGCATCCGGCGTTCAGTGGCAGACTACTATTTCATATTGTTTTACAACACATGGCTTTAACACTCTGGTGGGAAAGACTTTAAAACAAAATTTACAACAGTTACTTTTCTCAACAACTGAAATTTAGAATGGTGTGATTAAGAAAAATATGTGAACTGTTTGCAATTTCAAATTAATATTGAAATGTACAGGTTTAGAATTTTCTACAGTGAAAAGGTATTGAAAAAAATGTACAAAAGCTAGACGTGAAGAACGTATCCAATGAGCGAGCAAAGCGAGCATTGGATTGCGAAGCAATCCGAAATGAACTGCGAAAGCAGTTCCGGGGGTTGGCGAGCGCCAGCGAGCAGGGGGCAAAGCCTCCTAGTAGTTTATATTTATTCTTTGTTTATAGTTATTCTTTGTTACCAGATTGTTTTTAATTGGACATGATCGATATCCCCAATTAACTTTGTGCGGTGAGGTCTTATTTCCAACACATGGTTAATTACTAATATTTAATATAACGCGTTGCTTAACATGAGATATTGTCTCGTATTAGGCAACGTAATTGAGTCACGTGATCTTATAGAATTCGTTCGTGTTTCTTATAATGAAATTTTTCTTTCTTTATTTTTTTTAATGGGAACACATACTGAGACAGGTGTGGGTTTTTCTAACGTACTAACAAATAATTAAAGAAACTCACTCTTGATATATATATATGATCGCCAACTTGGAGAGATTTCAAACGTCGCCAAGAGGTGGGCCATTCTGGGATTTTACCCCAGTAACCAGTAAATGCTATATCTGTAAACATAGAAATAATTTGAAAATGGTGACCAGTTTTTGTGTTCTGAATGGACAGATGCATCACATGGTATGATCAATTTTCGCAACATGAATAGTCAGATTTATTTAATTGTCATCAGTATAAAATTAATGAAAATTTTAAAGGTATTGCTTACCTGTAAACAGACAATATGCGATTCCTAAGACGTCACAAAATTTTTTCCTTCCAGTATATATATTTATTTTGCAACCACCGCTGAGGTATTAATTAAGAATAAGTGAATGAGAAAAAGAACATAAAAATATTTAAAATCAATATTATGTAAAAATATTCAAAATGCACTCTGATGAAAATTACAAACAAACCTCAGTCTGGAAAACAATCAAACGCTTGAAGTTCTAAATTTATCGTCTGTCTTTTTTTATTTTATCTTGTGCTGCTTTTTTTATTAATGCTGATGTTAGCCTGATATTATGAGACTCTTACAACTTTTTTTTTGTGATTATAGTATTAAAGTTGACTAGTCGATGATGTTGATTTAGTCAAAAAGTGTGTGGACATGAAAAGGCTAGAAAAACACCAAATTCTCTAAAAAAAAAAAAAAAAAACTGTGGATAAAGCTGCTTTGGTAACTGAACAAAGTGTTCAATTTAAAGTTTTTTTTCTCATTAGAATTGGTAACTAAACGTGTGGTATCAGTTCTGTAATAATACAGCTAATAATAATAAGTATTTTATGATTTTACGAACTTTTAATGGATGATCTTTTAAGAGATGATCATTAATAATTGTTAGGAGAAAAAATTCGTTTGAAATCAATATCTTTAAATGATTGTCAAACTAACTAGAGCTTCTTATATAAGCCCACATAATTCCATTGCATGACTATTTACTAAAAATAAATAAATACTATTTTCAAATTAAATGAATAGAAGTGATTTGAAATGAGTTGTTAAATTCTTATTACGCTAAAAGTAATTAAGTCTAGAACAAATGTGAAGGTAAAATAAACGTGACTCTCAAACTGCTGGAAAATAAGAGAAAACTGATCTTTACTTTTTAAATGAAAATACCAAGTCTACCGCTTATATAAAGCAGTGAAAAATTCCATTTTTCGTCTTTTGTAAAAGAAATTTTTTCCTCTCAAAATAATCGTGAGTCCTAGAGAAAATTAGGAATCCTAACACTCCCCAGCGACCAGTTCGTGATCTGATTCTTCAACAGTTTTTCATCGTATTCTTGGAGAACAAAAAATTATTTTTGTCGAAATATACTGGTCATGTGTAACGGTTTTTTTCCATCAAACAATTTCATGAATTCAGAGAGTACTTTTTCGTAAAAAAAAATCATTTAATTAAGTTTATGAGATCGTGTGTTAAAGTGTGCCAATTAGAAAGTTTGAATAAATAATTAAAAAATTATACAAATTCACCTCATTAAGCAGTTTGAATTTTATAATTGAAAGACACTTTTGATATTCCGTAGCTATTAAAATTTGTGGAAAAAAATGCAAACCTAAACCTCTTGACATGACCCTGACGTCGTCAGGGGATACTAGCCCCGAAAGTCATAAAAATACACAACCTTTTCTCCCCAGAGAGCACGACAAATGTCTAAAACTTGCTCTCTCTGTACCCCAAAGGATTTGTAAGAAATCCAGGAAGAGAGAAAAAGAAAATACAAAAAAAAGTAAAATACATAAACTAATTACAAAAGTAAAAATAATTTTCAAAAAACCTACTTAAAAACATATTTCTTTGCAAAACAAAAGCACACAACATTATGAACCAAACTGAAATCCACAAATAAACTACTAATAAACTCTTTTTGTGCAGAAAGGGGTACAGAGAGAGCAAATTTTAGACATTTGTCGTGTTTTCTCCATTGAAAAAGGTTTTGTATTTTTTTTGACTTCCAGGGCTGGTGCCCTCTGACGTCAGCTTTGATAGTCGTAATTATATATTTCATTTTTTTTTATATAATTTTCATTGTTTCCTTCTTTAAAATTTGCTATTGCCTCCATTCTAAATAATTCTGAAAACATTTAATTTCTATTTCGTTGGAATGGATTACTGGAATCGGGTTTTTGTTTAATATAACAACGTAAAGTTACCGGGGAGGGAAAAAAAATATAACAATAAGTAAAATATATTGGAATTATTTTAGAAATAGTTTATAAAAAATGTAGGAATTATTAATTGTATTGATTTACATCTTTTAGTTTTCTGCACGATTTAAGTTTTATTCACTGATTTATATATTTATTTTCTTTTCTTCCCGAACCAACAATGGGTATTCACAGCTAGTTATTTAATAGTCAAATCATGTTGCTAACATAGTTAAAATGTTTCCTGATAGGGAAAACGAAAGAGAAAGAACTTGTAATGTGTTACAAAACAATTTTTTCGTACTTCATTTCAAAATGATATTAACCGCATCAAGCTACATTTTTGTTTTTTTTTTTGTTTTTTATCAACTAAATGTCACATAAAACTAGATGAAAGGTACTTAAATTATTAACTGATTCAGTTCTTATTGAAGACAAAATTTACACTCTTTTTTGGTATGTAGCATTTTTTACGACTAAGTTTATAGTTAATGACAACTAAATGTTGGTAGTTACAAAAAAAAAAAAAAAAAAAAATTTACGTCGAAATTTTTTTGTTGTAATTAAATTTTCTTCTAAATTTCTAGTCAAAATAAAATTATGAATAGCTGTCACACTCAACGACAAACCAGTTGTTGATCATGTTATTATATTTTTATAAATAGAATCTGTAGGAAAGAATATATTATAGGAAACAGATAATTTGTTTTAAAAATTAGTTTGATTCACTTTATAATTTAAAATTCATTTGAATTATTTTAAACTAGGTATTTATTAAACAAACAAACTAAATCAGATGCTTTTATTTCATTTAATATCTATGTTTTCATGTTAAAAAAGCCTTTTAAGTTTTCCTACGATGTTTTCCTCTCAAAGAGATAATAAAGAATAAAATCTTCAATTTTTTTTATAAAAAGATTACTTTTAAACCTCAGGTTTTAAATAAAGATTATGCCATCAAAGCCCGGCATAAAAACTTAACGAAATGCTTTAAACACATTATGCTGAAAACGAGCATCATAAAATCCGCCTTCCGTCATTTTTTTATTTGTTCAAGTTGTTTAAAAAAGGAAAAAAAAAATACTTACAGTTTTGAATTTTTAACTAACATATGTTCCCTGCACAGCCTCAGCTTATAAAAGTATTTTCTGATTTTTGGCTTTATTTGTAAAGCTATTGATGGACAAGGGGTAAAATGTGTTTTTTAGAAAATAGAAGTTGTTGCATATTTAATCAGCTCTTGCATACAGTTTTACAATAGAATCTTTTGGATATCATAGTTACGGTATTAATAAATATAAGATAAGAATTACATTATATTAACTAATATTTATAAATATATTAATTAATAACCTTTAACTTATATAATATAACTGTAGTTAAGACAGGATATTTATTAATTAATTTATTTGATAAAGGAAAAGTGTTTTGCCAATGTTTTCTTCAGCCTAATTGTATTTAAGCTTCTTTTAACCACACCGGTAAACCGGTAAGAAGAATTATAAGGTAGGATTTATTTTAATAAATATATTAATTAATTATTAATATTTTTTATAATTGTTTGTAAATTACTAATAGAAACCTAATTGTATCTAGGCTTCCTGTTAACCACTCCGGAAAGAGTTATTTTAATAAATATGTTAATTAATTATTGCTAATATTTTTTCAAATTGAGGGTAAGTTACAACTACAAATCTAATTGTTCCAAAGCTTCTCTTTAACCACCTCGGTAAGAAAAATTATGGGGTAAGAATTATTTTAAGAAATATATTAATTATGATTAGTATTTTTTCTAATCGCGGGTAAATTACTACTACAAACCTAATTGTATTTAGGCTTCTTTTTAAGCATCTCGTGACAGTCTAAATTTTAATAATGCATAAAGTAAACCTTATACAAATGCTATGCAAATATAGTAAGGTAAACACAATAATGATAATAATCAATCAAAATCTTGCTGCACGGGAAGTAAATACTCGCTTATTTTGTATAGCACTGGCAGTACAAATGAAAATTGGAAAGTCTGCAGTTACCACCAGATAAATCTATCCATGAGCCAATTGACTGGCAGAAATTACGAAATTAATGACTCTCTCGAACAAGACTAATGATTTTGCTTCAAAAATTTAAAAAAAAAAATTTACACGAATTCTTCGTTCCGGATCGATTAAAAAAAGTATTAAAATTAGCAAGCCACCCTTTTAACCTTCACTACACTTATTTTAAGAGTAAGGAATAACACTGGAAACCAAAATTTTTGTCGCATTTTTACAAGTACTTGATATTACCTGATTCGGGTGTGGTGATTTCAAATTTAAAATGAGTAATGTTCGAAAAGCGGAATGGTATTTTTCGAAATAGTATTTCTGGTTTTTATTTTTTGTCTGAAAGTATAAGTTTATAAAGAACGTATAGGATTATATTCATTGATATGCACGAGTATATCAATGAAACGAAATGTATCATCACCTTCTTCTTGCCACTTCTTAAGTAGCAGAGAAGTGGGGACACTTAGTATTCCTTAGTGTTAATATCCTGGTGAGAACTCCAATTCAAAGTGTAGCTTTGCACAAAAGCAAAGGAGCGCAGTGAAGGATTAAGACCAAAATCTCCGGAAAGGGTAGGCATGAGTAAAAATACAGGTAGCCGTACGGTAAATAAAAATGATGATTTTGTCAGTCACATTTATTTATGAAATTTTTAATGAAAAGTAAACTTTTTCAAGAACAAATCTGAATAATTAACGATATTGTATCTGGGTTTAGAGACATGAGAACGCTGATCAAAATTTCCATCAAAAAATTTAATTCATTAAAAAAATGAAAATTTTATAATAAATAAGCATTCTATTAATATGTGACGTAATTTTCTTTGACAACTTTTTCCTATCATTTTCTCAATCTGCGCATTTTAAAAGAGGGCGTTGTTTTCCTTTGGTTTAAGTGATTCCATTTCATTTGGTTTGCTTTAGAGTTCGCTGTCTGACCTTGTTTATGTGAGTTTTTATTTTCTGTTGATTTTTATTTTCTGATAATTTGTATGAGTTTCTTTTCTGTATTAGTTTTATGTCTTGCATGTTTTTTTCTCCTGGACTTTTAAACAAAACCTTCGGGGTACTGAGGAAGGTTTTTTAGGCTTTTGCCATCTTCCTTAATAGAAAAGGTTTTGTTTTTTGGCCACTGGGGCCGGTACCCCCTGAAGACGTCGGCTTCAGTGGTCATATTTTTAATTTTGTTTTATTTCCTTTGCTACTTTTATTTCTATTTTTATTCTCTCTTTTTTTTTTGAAAATTCTGCTGCTTTTTAGCGCATTATTTTAAAAGAAGTTTTGTCCATTTTGTTTAGATTTTAATTGTATTCTTTTAGTATTATAATAAATTACCAATCTATTAAAAATAAAAATTGATTAAGTAAAAATTTAAAAAAAATCAGACATACATTATTTGAGAGTTCTTTTACGTTTAAATTCTGTAAACTGCTTAATCACAAATGTACTAATCATAGATTATAAAAAAATTTAACCTCAATAATAGTACTTAAGAATTTAGCAAAATAATTTCGCTGTTGTTAATTTTACAGTTTAAATATCTTAATTTATCATTTATTATATCCAAAATAGAACTGTCTCGTAGTCTACTGATCGTTAAGACATTTTCCAATAGATCACCGAAGACAAACATTACAGGCTGTGGTCATTGTGCGGGTGGGTGACAAATTGGATCAGCTACGAAGGCACCGATGGTGTGTGATATCGGTCCTAGTTAAACTGTTCTACCGTAAATTGCTCAACTTCGCACGCTAACGAAGCGGGGGTACCCTCCTTTGCAAAAGATCGAAATTGGATGGCATGTCTTCGGATCATCCTATGGAATGTTTCCCAGATTGTCGCCAATAGCCCATTGTGCAGTTCTAGTGAGACTTAAATAAACTACAACTACAACCAAAAAAGAAACTGAATGAAAGCGAACATTAATATTTATTATATCTACAATAAATGGTTCATCCCCAACCGGAAATGTTTTCTACTCATGCAATTGAATGAAATTAAAGTTAAAGAAAAATAATAGTAATATAGGGAAAAAAATGTGATCGTCGAAAGGTTACCCATTGGCGAAATGGTTGTTGTCGAGTTTTTTTTCCATCTACGTTCTTTGCCTTTAGCTTTTTCAGCCTCAGTAAGTTTAGGCATTGGCATCGTTTTTTTTCTTGCTTCACCTCTAACCGTTGGGACCGTGTTAATCAGTTTGGGATCTTCTTTATTTGTAATATTCACCTGAAATAGTATTGAAAACGATCCAGTTTGAACTGTAGGTATAATTGAACTGTAGGTTGAATATAGCATAAAACAACACAATCAAATATCATTTTATAACTTTCACTTGATGGTGAGCAGCCCAAGTTTTTCCCTTTCTTTCCCTACAATGTTTTTGTGAGGAAAAAGTTTTCAACTATTTATATGATTGGCTTTTAACATTTGTTGAGAGCTGAACTTAACCCTAGAAATTTTAATTCAGTATTTATCGGTAAAAAAATTATATGACTTATAAACTACGAATTAAAAACAAGTACATTTTTATATTTCTTTTATTTATTTCAAACAAATTAGCGCAACTTAAAAAAATGAACATAGAAGATGAGAGTTAAGGTAGGAATTTAAGAAAAAATGTAACTAAGTTCTAAACAGCATAGCAAATATTGCTCACCTTATTTACTTCTTTTTCTCTTGATGTAAAGTAAATGCAATATATTTAAAATGTGTAATCATAACTCTTTAAAAACTTCTATTAATAATTTTTGTTATATGAAAAAAAAATCGATGAATAGAAATTGTAAAAATTCACAGAAATCATTATTATGATTTTAATTTTAGCAACAGAATAAATAAACGAAAATTTATAAAAGCAAATTAATTAAGAAAGAAATCCATAAAAAATAAAAGCATAAAAAATTATTTAACAATTTATTTTGTTTCAACAAAAGAAACCTAATTTTACAGTTCGTGGAGCAGTACTTTCGTATTTTTTCACGATGTTTAATTGAACACAATTTAACTCTTAAATACGTTTAGTAAATCATTTTTCAAATATAGAACGAGAAATAATAGATTTTTCTAAAAATTGTTATCTCTTTTGATACTTTATCGAGTACATGCATAATAAACAAAACAAACAACGAGTTCTTTTCAATAACTTTTTATCTAATTATATGGTTTTCATGAACTCAGGTTCAGGTGTAAAATTTCATGCTTGTTATTTAATAGAAATATTTTACATTTTTCTTTTATATTAAAAATAACATTGAAATCGCATTGATAACATTGAAGTCAAAAAACCAAAATTGTCACTTTGAATATGCTAATTACATATGGTAAAATTGCTATTGATACTGTTCGATTTCTTCCTGATCAAAAAAAGCGCACTTTTTAAACAGCGTAAGAGGAAAATGAATATTAACTGAAAATAGTACAATAAACATTTAATAATAGCAGTACAATAAATTTACAACAATGGTAATGCATTAAGATAGGCTAGTGATTGTGTAATAAACCTGCATTCAAGTATTAGTGTATTAAGTATTATATAATGAATTTAATAAATGTATGTAATAAATTTATCGAATAAGGTGAAAATAAATATTTTTTTTTACTATAGTGTGCTTGAAACCTATTGCTTACATTTACAGAGGATGAAATGAAAACTTAGCAAAAATTTCGGAGGATTTGGTTAACACTTGAGCTTGAAATGTTTAGGCTTGCATCAGAGAAAATACGCTTTTGGTCAAGATTTTGAACTTATTTAATAAACATAAATGCGTAATAAGCAAATTAAAACATCCATTATTCATAATTTTATAAAACCTGTTATTAGTTTAATGCTTGTCTTTCTTTGCAGAATGCTTAATTCCTTTAAATGAAAGTAATATAAAATAGTATGTTTGTTTTAAGATTTAAAGTGTGTTCCATTTATTGATTAAACAAAAATTTTTTTCTTCTTTTAAAATACTTGGCTTAAAAATAAGACTCTAATTTTAATAATAATAATTTTTTTTAATGTATTTTATAATTCTTACACTCTCTAAGCCTTAATTACGAGAAAATAGAAAAAAAAACTAAGATGAAGTATAGTAAAAAAATTTCTATCTGTGAAAAAAAGATAAATAAGTTCTTAATCCCAACCATTTCAGCAAACTTTATCTTAATGGATTTTTAAGTAAAGTCATTTTCAACACATGCATTTTCACTTTATTACGATAATTAAAACTTTTCCTGTTATAAAAAGCTCACGTCTTTCCGATTATAGAAAAAAAAACGTTGTAATTTTTTTTAACTGCTTTTTTTTATAACGAATTGGATCATTAAAAATCTATTACAAGAATTTAACAATTTAATTGAAAACTAAAAGCTTTTCGATACTTTTAAAAAAAAAAAATAAAAAAAAAAAAAAAAAAAAAACTTTATGATTGCTTACATTCAGAAGCATAATTTTACAAATCAATAAGTCCCGCAGTGGACTGATCGTTAAGACACGGTTCCCAGCAGATCATCGAAGTCAAGCATCACTGGCTGCGGTCAGTGTTTGGGTGGGTGACCACTTGGATCAGTCAGCGTAGGGACCGAGGGTGAGCGGTATTGGTCCTCGTTAAACTGTTCTACCGTAAAGTGCTCGTCTTCGCGTGCAGGTCGTCGGGCTACCAAAGAGGGGGCGCCGTCCCCTCTGCAGAGGATCAAAATTGTGATGGCATGTCTTCGGATCATCCTTAGGGATGCTTCCCAGATCCTCGCCAATAGCCCATTGTGCAGCTCTAGTGCGACGTAAATGAACTACAACAACAACAACAAATCAATAATTATTTTACACACTGTTATTTATTTTTTGGTTATATATTTTAATAGCCTTCTTTTTACAATCAAAATCAATAATTACTTTTTTTTATAGATAGGTAAGCATTTTATATATTGTCCCATTTGAGCTGCATGGTGAGCTATTAGCAACTGATCCCTGAGGATGATCTGAAGACATGCTCTCACAATTTTGATCCTCTGCAGAGGGGATCTCTCCCGCTTTGATAGCCCGACCACTTGAAGGTGAAGTTGAGTATCGAGCACTTTACGGTACACCTGCATAACGAGGACCGATATTGCGCACCTATGGTCCAAACGCAGGCTGGTCAAAGTGGTAACTCACCCTCTTACTGATCGGAGTCAGTAATACTTGACTTCGGCGCTCTACTGGGAACCGTGTCTTTATGATCAATCCACTGCGAGTCGCGGTGGCTCCGGAGATACGGCATTCGCCTTTCAATGAGGTAAACCAGGTTTAAATCCCAGTGATGATTAGTCGATAGGAATTCCTCACCCGGTTCACACTGACCAAAATGTTTGGGTTAGGGTCCCCTTGCCGTCAGGCTAACCATGGAAAGTTTTCGTCGTTTTCTTCTCTATGTAAAGCAAATGCTGCTTGATTTCACAAAAAAGTCCTCCACAAAGGCAAATTTCTTCCAATGCTACGTCCAGGTGTTCCCTTGACTTCTGAATTGGGTTCAAAATTGCAAGTCCACGGAGTTGAACATTTAGTTGTCGTAAACCCAAAAAATTGGGTCGGCTGTTCAATGACGGCTATAAATCAAAAAATAAGATCTGTCCACTGCGGGACATATACTTGGTTTTTAATCAAGTAATATATTATCGCAACAGCTCGTTGTGAGCCGGGGAAGTCGTGCTGGTTAAGGCTCCATAATTTCCTCCATAAGGCTCCACAACAACCTGAGTACGGCAATTTTGTTAGCATTGCATCATTCCCAGACAAGCACGTGCCCATCGATCTGAAGCTGGGTAGGCTTTAAGCAGTCCCTATGAATCGAACCCCAGTCCTTCTTAGCGACAATTAAATGCCTTTAATCTTTGAGCCGTGGCTGTTTTATTGCATTTTTACACCCTGTTATTTTCTCAGTTGCATATTTTAAGAAGCCTATCTTTACAAATCAGTAATTATATATTGGCACAATGTTGATACTCGGTTGCAAAGAAACATAATTTTAAAAACATAAACATAATTCAAATCAATAAAACACAATACATTGCTCATTAAATTTTGACACAATCATTAAAAAATAAAATGATAATATAATAAAATAATAAAATAATAAATGATAATATAATATAATAAAATGACCAGAATGGTGACCAAATTGGTCGAATAATTAGAATGTTTAAATACTGTTGGGGTGAGCATTAAGGTGGTTTCCATTAAAGTTTATATGCTGTATAAAATAATTTTAAATTTGACCAAACTGGTGTCAAACTGGTGTCGCCAAAGTGTCTAGTATCATTTAAAAATTCATTTCTTACTTCGATGATTTTATACTAAAGTCTTAATTAACTACTCAATAAAAATAACCATCTTTATAGTTTTACATTTTATTTCCTATAAACTGCAATAAGAATTTTGGAAATCTTAAAAAAATTAATTTAATGCTAAAAAGTGTATTCCTTTCAAAGAAAATTTGAATTTTCATCTGCTGTTTTTTATTTTATAACTATTTTGAAATTCGAAAACTATTGTATAAATTAAATTTAAAAATGTCGCATAGCTATGAAATAACAAAATAAAAGAAAAACAATTACAGTAATAGCATTTGTATTATGCTGATAACAAGATGTAGAGATTTCATTAATTTAGAAAGACTAAATTTACGTTCATCTAACTGTAAGGAATAAAATATCTTATCGAATTTAAATTATTCAGTTGTAAATTAAAATGAGGATTGTAATCTAATTGTGAAATATTGAAATTAGTTTTATAATTCAAGTGAAAAGAATATTGCAATAACTATTTCAGACATTAAATTAAAATATTTTCCCTTTAAAATACAAATATTTCGTGACTATTTAAATGGTTCGAGTTAAAAAAAAAGAAGAAAAACCGAGTCAAAATATATTCACATTCGCAAAGTTTAATGAAATCTATGACTTTATCATGCAAACAAAAAATATTTTAAACATATCTGTGTCAGAGTATTCAACGCGATTAAATAATTTAAATTTGCTTTGAAAGCGTCTTATTGGAATTTCGTAATTACGAAATTTATTTTAAATTAAGGAAAAATATATAGAGCACATATAATTAATTCAGGAAAATATTTCAAACGAATAAAATCTTATTATCAGTGACTGTCTATTGATTGGTACGGAAACACCTTTATATACTTACAATAAATCAACACCTTTATATACTTACAATTATTTTTAGAGATGTACCCAGTACAAAATATTGACTGCATCCGGTAGGGGGGGGGGGAGGGACAAGTTGAATCTTTTATTTGGTCAGTTTCGGGTACCCGGTAAAAGTTCTGATTTCCGGCCGGTTCCGAGTACCTAGGATGATTAAGATTTATTTTCCATATGGTTGTGGGTACTCGGTTGAGTATTAATGTATTATGCAAAACAATATGAAAATCGTATGCTTTTCTGTCGAACATGTATTTTACAAGATATAGTTTTAAAGAAATAAAAGCACATGTTTTTATTTTTAGTTCAAATAAATTCAAATAAATCGATCAATCCTTTTTCAAATAAATTTCAAAAGTTTTTAAAAGACATTTTGAATGATTGTTTGTACGTAGAATGAGTAATACTTTGCTATGTAGTGAAGACATTTGCTAACAGTTGTTTTTATGATTAATATTTTTTTTATCTCTTTCATTTGTAGTATTTTACGTAGCTAATATTAAGTGTATAATGCTTTAAAAAATATTTTAATAAAATGACAATATATTGAATGAAACATGTTTTAACCCTTAGTCGTTTAATTTTCAATCATCAACTATAAACCTAATTTATCTGTATACCTCAGTATAATCTCTTCTGCTTCTTGATAATTGGTGAGACTTTTTATGTTATAACCAATGTTGAACAAAAGATTAATTTAGTGGTTTTACAGTCCTTAATGTTACAATTCACCCGAATATTTGTAATCTCCAATTCCTCGTAATTCTTAAACCCCAAAACATAAAAGTAACTTCTAGATCAAGCAACAAAAACGAGGCAATTTTGCCATCAGGAAAAACTTTATCAATGAAACTAACGTGTATTTAAAGAAGGCATAATGGAATAAAAAATAACATAAAATAGGTATGTACGGGCCAATTTTCAAGACCACGTAACTCGCTTTAATATTAAGCTATGAATCTCAAACTCGGTACCAAATTAGGGTACCATGCCCCCAACCCCTGTGCCAAAGGAAATATTTATAGCTTAATTAGGAGGGTCGAAATGGGCCCCCAAAATACATCGTTCAACTGACCGGGAGATTGCTTTTGAAGCCATGCAGTAGCACGCTCACCGTGTAAGCGTAGTGGAGCGGATAGCGTCATAGCAGCTGAGCGAGACGGCGCGTGTTCAAATCCCGGTGTGGACAATTTTTAAAATTTGTTTATTTTTTTTTCTTTTGTTAATTTTACATTATATTATTTATTTAATGTGTTTTTTTATATTTTAGAGGGAACTATATATGAAAAATAATTTTTATAAGTTCGGGAAAGTGAGAACAGAGCTTAAAAACAGGAAAAATCAATTAAAATTAATTTATTCATATTACTTACAATACTTTCGATAGTTTGGCCTGCCTAGTGTGTTCTCTGTATAAAAACAATCCTCTTTCTTCGTTAACATGTACGGGAAAAAAAAACTTGAAAACATGCCATAGTTTATCCAATGGCAAATGATAAAAAAAATTCATTCTTTAACAGAGTGATTGTCGACTGAATTTATTGAATTTTAACGAGAGAAAAATACGGTTTCTTGTTAAACTTTTGTATGAAGTTAACGATGGATAATTTGATTCATGCATTCTTCTTACGTTATTAAACATAAATACTGAACTTATACTGAAAATGTAGTAAAATGTTTCAAGTGTGTTTTTTTTAAAATATATAAAATAAAAAAAAAGTTTTTTGTTTTAAAAATAAAAACAACCTTTGCATAATTTATTTATCAATATTTGCTAAAACAATTATATCGATTTTTATTTACTAGAAAATTAATCTTCAATGATGTTTAGATTAGTAATAGTATTCAAATAATTAGAACGCTTTATTTGTCAGAAAATATTTACATTCTGTTTGAAACTGTTATCGATTACATTTTCGTAATACGCTAAGCCCACATTCATGAATAATAAAAGCAAATTTCTGCATTGAAAAATTTTATTCATTACGCTTTTATTAACTTTAAAAAATATCAATAGATTTTTTAAATTTCAAAATTTGCATTTATTCAACTGTCATGCTCTAATTGTTTAGCAAACGCAGGGTGTTCAATAGTGATCACACTTAACGCATATTTATACAATCGTTCTATACAAATGTACACTTTGGTGGCCACAAATAAATTTTTAAGGAAAGATAACTAAAAAAGCTATCTAAATATTGTTGCTAATCATTGTTGGAAAAGCGTGTGTTAAAAAAATAACCAAAATTCTTTTATGTATTTTTTTAGTTGTAACTTGATGGTGTATCTAATAATTGTCTTACAACTCTTCCCTTCTTTCCTTTGCTAATCAAACAGATTTTGATATTTTTATTTTTCTCTTTTTTAATAGTGAATTTTAAGATTTTTCTAGTTTTTTTCCCTTACCTGAATAATAGCGTCCTTAAATTAATTGTTTTAAATTGAAAGTCATTCAAAGTGGTTATTTTTCATGTGACTAAAACACATCTACATTGCGACAAAATTAAATAATAAGTCAAAAATGTCAAATAATGTTTTAATTGACATCTTTTTCACTCCGTGTTCAAAACAGTATTTATTTATATTTTAAATGTATGAGTTGATATTGGTGGTGATACTTATAGTTCAATTGCCGAAAGTTAAAGAGTCCAACAAATTATATTCAAAACGAACGGCTTTTAGAATGTATTTTTCTGGAACACTCACGTGGGATAAGCCATAGATTTGTTTCCATAGCAACTATTCCTTAGCAACCAACTTGAAAATTTTGAAAGGCTTAAGTCGGTTAAAGTAGTGAGATTATGGGATATGTGCTCTAATGCTTACTGAACTTTTCAATGGAAAAACTTTAACAAAATTGTTTCTTTTAAGAGAAAAATACAAAATAAATTCTGGCTTATTTAAAAAAGCTGACAGTTCAGAAATTTTTTATTGACTTCTGTGTTATTTAATTCTAAAAACTAAATTGAAATTTAACAAAAATAATGGCTTTCTGTATCTTTAAAAAGTAATCATGCTTTAGTTAGGCCCATTATCAACCACAACAAAAAATGTCGTTAAAAATGGGGATGTATTTATTTTTAAAAATATGAAAATCATTTTTTTAAATTTTTTTTTCCATCTTTGGATTTTGGGATTTATTAATTACAGAGTGCCAGAAAATAGCTAAACTTTTATTTACACCTGTGACGATGGAATAATTATGGTATTAATACTACTAATATTATGGTAATATGTAATAGGTGTTGCATTAAAATATGTTAAATGAATTTAAAAAGACATGCCAGAGAAATAAAGGCAATTGTAGGCAAGGGCATGACTAAGCACCCAATATTGTCACCTAAAAGAGGTACTGTAATTATACAACTTTTTTTTTGGTCTTCTGAAAAGGATAAGTACCAAAATTTATTTAATATAAGTATGAAATTGAAGTAAACAGAAATAATTACCAGAATTTAGTTAATATAAGTCAAAATGGAAAAACGCTTCCCGCTGTAAAAAATCTGGGTAAATGTTTTACCAATACTTGGTGCAAAGTTTCTAATTGCACCATAAATTGGATAAATGAAAAATTATTTTATTTAGGTTGCGCCATAAATTGGTAAATATGATCGATCAAGAAATGCGTTTATGGCGCAATCAATTGCACCAAACTTTCGTACTATGACAGGCACGAGCTTTAACCGTGACCGATAATTTATTTTGTAGTTGTTGACTAATGGCGGAATTTGTTGTCGAAGCTTGCTATCATCTCACGCCACTCACTTTGAAATCGTCCATTTTTTTTTCAAGTAAGTAAACTTTTCTTATTTATTTGCAATAATTACTGTTCATTTCTTTCATGCCATCTTTAAAAATTTTGTTGTGTGTTCTGAAAGAGTTAGTTTCAAATTTCTTCTAGAAAACTATGTTCGTTGTATGAATATTTAGATATTGTAAAATCTTTTTTAGCTCTTTTTCATTATATAAGGAGATACATCCATTTTATGCGCACGGAAAGTGCAATACCAGTGACAAATAAACGGTAAATACGGCAATCTTTAGCAGCATAGCTTTCCGCCAAATTTACAGCTGGTGAAAATGTTCTAGTTCCGTGTTTTGATTGCATTCTACCGAACAAAAATATCGTATGTACTTTCTGTTAGGATTAAAACTTCTTATCAATTTCTATGATTCTGTTTTGATTTTCATGTTCTATATTGCTCATTTTCGTTTGTAATGTCACATAAATACACGAATTTTCGTCAATACGTTTTTAAATGCTTTTGTTGTGAAATTTTCAAATCGAATTATATTTCCGTTCAAATTTCAAATTAGCACTTGAGATTTCCAAGAGGCAACCGTTGTCATGGAAACTGGGTTTCTCTTTGGCGCACGAGGTAGGGGGAAAAATAAAGTATACATATTCCCGTTAAGGAAAACAAAGCGATAATTTTTTTTTTCTTCACCAAGAATTTTACTGAAATTTGAACAAAATACCGACCAGATCAAGATTTGTTTTAGAACACTTAGAAATAAACTGATTTCTTATTATAATTTTTAAAAAAAATAGATTTTCTTATTAATATTTTTAATTAAGAGAAACAAATTTTAAATTGAACAAAATATCGTATTTAAAAAGTTAATAAATATATTTTTCATTAAATCAAAAAAAAAAAAAAAAAAAAAAAAAATAGATGCATGTAAATACTTTGCTATAGATACTTATTTCTTCATGAATTATTATTATTATTATTATTATTTTTTTTGTAATTTACCCACATTTACGTTTTGTGAGGGAGGGAAAAGACAACATAAGCATAAAATCGAACGTTATAATTGATCATGAAAAAGGTCATAGGTATTTTTATAATATTTACAGTTGTTTTTAAGTAATTTTTCAAAAAGTTTTATTTTAATTATGAAAGTATTTTTTTTTTATTCTGAAATATATTTTCTTCTATGAAACAAAAGAACTTTAGTTAAAAAGACAATCCTCACAAACAATATTGTGGAGGTTCACTACTATCCACATGAATACTGCTTGTGTGTTTATCAGCAGCCAACACGAACTCTTTGATCTATCCAAGTGATGATCATATTGTTCATTTAATATTGCATCTGTATGTTTTTTGTTCATATTTCTAAGTTATATCATTATTTTTACATTTCTCAATTTACTTCAAATTTAATATTGCCAATCTATGGCGTATGTACAATGTAATACATACGCCAATGTAAATTATATTGGAATGTTTCTTTAATTAGAGATTGCGGGTTCACCAATCCAATATTTGCCTACTCTTTTATAGAAATTTTTATTTGTTAAAGTAACATTTTCATTTTTAAATAATAAAATAATTTCAAAATGCATAGTGATAAGAATTTGCTTCAGCCCCAAATTAAAATTATCTTTAAAAAATTAGTGGTACTAACTCTACAGCATCGGTTGGTTCTTCATCGAATGAAATGTAAAAAAGAATTTTAGCCTTACATATATCAACTTGAAGAAAGAAAAATTTTTTACATGAAAGAAAATATTTTTAAAGTGCCAAAAGCAGAGAAAGTTAGCATCATTATTAAATATTTATTAAAAAAAAAGAGAGAAGATAATTTAAGTCAAATTCATATAAATAAAATTATAACTTAATTATTTAAATCTATAAAAATTAAACTATTTTTATTTTAGATGTGTTATGTAATATTACACGTCACACATCTAAAATAAAAATAGTTTCTTTTTCATTTTTATAGATTTAAATAATTAAATTATAATTTGATTTATATAAATTTGATTTAAATTATCTTCTCTTTTTTTAATAATGATACTAACTTTCTCTGTTTTTTGGCGCTTTAAAAATACTTAATAATGATGCAACCTTCCTCGCTTTTAGTTCGCTTCAAAAATACTAAATCATGGTGCAACCTTTCTTCGCTTTCAGTTCTTTTCAAAACACTGATTTTTAGTGCGACCTTTTGCTGCTTTTAAGTTCTTTCAAAATCCCATTTTTGGTGCAACCTTCTCTCGTTGTTTGGAGCTAGTGAAAGCGCCAATATATAGTAAAACTGAACACCAATTTCTGTAGCAAGCAAATGAATACCAATGTTTGGCGCAACATAGCTCAAAATTTTTTACAGTGTAAGCAGCTGAAACCAAAATTGTTTTAAATAAACTATTTAAATAAAAAGGTGAGAAATTAAATAAGAATTAAACAAATTTTAAAGATACTCACATTAGTGCAAACAGTACTTCATCAGGGAACACACTGCCATTTTAACATGCTGGAGCCTTTCTGTAGCCAGTGGGTTAAACTAAAAACTGAACAAAACTAATGGAAAACAAAGTAAGAATATAATACCTCCAGGTATTATATTATATTCTTACATTGCATTATATTGTATTGTACTCAAGGTATTGTATTGTATAGTATTATATTCTTACTTTATTTTCCATAACAGGGTTTTGGGGTACAGTCAGATTTTGATTTAACCGCTAACTACAGAAAAGCTCCAGCACGTTAGCATGGCAGTGTGCTCCCTGATGTAGTATTGTTTGTGTTAATATGCGTATCTTTAAAATTTGTTTGTTTTTTATTTAATTTCTCACATTTTTATTTAAATTGTTTATGAAATTTATTTATTCAAATATTTAGGATATGCTTTGCTTTAATTTTATACATTATTTTTTCTTTAGTTCACATATATAGTTATCGAAACTGACAAATGGAGCTTACTAAAACTCAAATTAATACCGATAGTAATATATTATTATCGATGACAATAATCTAAGCTATAAATCGAAATTTGGTGTTACGAATCAAGGTATACTGAAGAAACATTTTTTTTAAATAAAAAAAAAAAAAAAAACATTCATTTGGCACAACCATACATCAATGAAGCAAAAATAAATTGAAATACCCGTAATGGGTTAGTATAAAACTGGAATGCAAACATAAAACTTTTCTCAACAAACTTTTTATTCGCTGTTCAAAACATTGTCCCATTCTTTTTATTTTTTTCTTGGTCTCGCTTTATATATTTTTTACTTATTTCATGCTTGTGCTAGCTGAAATTTTTTAGGACTCTATACTGGTAACAATACAATTAAGTATCAATACTTTGATAATTATGAGTAATTGACAGTATCTGTGGGATTTATACTTTTTTAATACTTAAAAATGATACCTAATGATAAATTATGATACTAAAGAGGATCTAATAAAATGTCTATTTTTTGAAAATATAAATTGGTTTAATTTAAGTAATACATTAATAATTAAACTACTTTAACTATGTATATAGGCACTTATTAAAATTACTATGGTAAGAAGCATTTTTGCAGCCCCTTGTAACGGGTAAGTACCAAAATTTATTTATTCAATCCTTTGCTAGAACTATAGCTTTTTCAAACTGCAGTTCAGGTATATAGTTGTCAAAACTGGCAAATGGGGCCTATTAAAATGCAAATTATTACAGAGAGCAATATATTATTACCGGTAATAATAATTTAAAATATCAATCGAATTCTGGTAACTATACGATTAAGTAGCAATACTTGTATCAGTACTCTGATAGTAAGAACTACTATTGACAGTAAGGGTGAGATTGATACATTTTTAATAATTAATATATTTTCGATACAATGTAACTAATTGCAAAATCTATAACACATCAAATAAAAATGCTTTTTTTTAATATTTGGTTTATTTTTATAAGAAAAACCAAAAGAAAAGGTGGCTTTCAGCTTTAATGAAAAATATTCTTTTTTTTTCCCTTATTCTGCGAATATTTATTGAAAAGTCCGTTGTCAATAGTTTACAGTCCTATACTTCCATACATGGGACTGTAATAAAAAAGTTTGAAAGCCCAATCCCAACTTATGAATAAAGAAAACTTTTATTGAATTCTGTTTTCTTTTTCACAAAAACGGGAAAAAGAAAAAAAAACATCAAAGTGTTTTAAGCGAACTTTTCTTTACGAAAAAGGAAAGATATTGTGTTTAAATAAAAGAAAAAAGAAAAAACCTAACTTTTCATTTTATCCCTTCGAAAAAGAGACTATACTGAATACAAAATAGGGTACTTTATTGTGCCCTATGCAAGATTCTAAATGATAAGATTTCTATACAGCAATTTTGGGCCTTAGTGCGAAACGGAGAAAATGAAATAGATAAATTTCTAAGCAATTTGAAAACTGATAAAATGCAATAATTTATTTCTCACATATGAACTCTAATTTTGTAATATAGGAATTCAAGGAGGATAAAAAGAAAATATAATGAAATCGATAAATTTCAAGAGATTTTAAATTCTGATAAAAATAAGCAATTTGTAAACACCAAATAAAATGTAATTTTAGGCCTTGCTGAAATAGATTGGATATAGTCAATGAAATAGACACATTTTCAAACAAGTTGATAAAGCAAAATGATCGCAACCTATTACATAAATTTCAATATTATGGTTCATTCTAAAAGTGGAGAAATGAAAGCTATAAATTTCGAACTAATTTAATCGTTGAAAAAAAATGAAGTAATCTTTGAATGTCATATAAATAGTAATTTAATGATAAATAATAAAAGGGACAAAAAAGAGGAAGTAAGGCAATAGATTGATTGTTCAAAGTTGATTGATTGTGTTAGATTTTAAATATGAGTTACCAGATGACACTGAATAAAGTTAAACTTTATTTTGATGGGATGAACTACTTAATGTGTGTTTTACTTCATCTAATAGCGCAAAGTCACATAAAAAGGCAATAAATATTAAAAAAAACTTTAGTATTATTTTAGCTTTATTATTTGCACGTGTATTAGTCTTTCAGTTTTGTGCACGACTTTGCAGTCTTCTTCAGTACTTTTAATGATTCTTTTTTCACCCCATGTACAGATAGATATATGTAAAAAATATCGGTTTCTAATCTATCCAAACATATATAAAATTAATTATTTTTGACTATCATTAACTATAACAATTTCGAAAATTTCAAACAGTGAAACTTTCAAAAGTTTACATCACACATTTTTCACTTTTAAAATTTTATTTCATTTAAAAGTGTACGTATCGAATTGTACGTAAAAAATTTAATTTAAAAGTGTACGTGTCTAATCATATATTTCATTTTCAATCAAGTGAAGACAAATTAAAATAAATTATATTGTTACCTTTTAATAATTTATTTATTGATAAGCAAGTTAAAAATTGAGAAAAAAGTTGTGAAATGCATCTAAGAAATAAAAAGTTTTAAGAAACTGTTTCGATTACATTCAGTTAATTTTAAATAATATCAGTAAAAATGTATTAGTTCTGAAGCTATATTTGTCATTAATGACAAGTTACATTTTCACAGAAAGTAGCTTTCAAAAGCCTTATTAATTAGAAACTTCATGATTTTCATGTAAGTAATAAGATGTTTTGCGTACTGTGCTGCTTTCAAGTCGTGATGCCTGAAATTCAAAAACTACTTATCTGGAAACAATACCAAAGAAAATGTTACTTTTTACTCATTGATACTTATTTAAGTCTTGAATCTATTGATCCCATATTCAATAGATATTTATTTTTTCAGTCTTTTCTTTTTTTTTTAGAAAGAAAGAATGATAAATATTAATAAATATTTTTTTAAAAAAGAAAAAAATTAAACTTAAATTAAGTAATAACCATCATCTCATTAATTGTAAACATGAAGACTAAATTTTTAAAAACAGTTCTATTGAAAAAAAATTAATTTGTTTCTTAAGATGAGAAATTTAATTAACTAGTTAGACAAATATTGCTTTGGGTTTCTGCTATTCATTTAAAATAAATATTGTTTATTTGAACTGCTGAAATCAAATTAAATAAATATTTTGGCGTCTTTAAGAAAGTGGTATGTAAACATGCATGAAAAGATAAAGTTATTCCTTAAAATATAGGTAAGAGTAATATTACATAACATTCTTTATAATCAGATTAAGAAAATTGCTCTTTCTTTTCTCCTACAATTTTATGTATTGCTTCTCGTATTTTTCAAGTTCTTTATTATATTCTAAAATGAATTAAATAAATTAATTTCAAAACAGAATAAGGAAATTGTAAATCCTGTTTGTTTATTGTTATTCAAAAAGATTATTAAATTCAAAGCATTTCAAAAGGAAATAAAAAACAATAGTTAACTCTATAATTTAAAAATATTTATTTACCCACTTTAATTAACTTTACTTTACTCTACTTTAGAGTAAAATTTTTTTATTTTGTGTTTGATTTGATTGTCACACTGCGTAATTAAGGAACTCATTTGTGATTTATAAAACTACATTAATACTTATAAAATGCGTATACTAAAATTTTTATAACTTGTTCAATCGAAGTTAGGGATAGAAGCGATGCTGTCAATATTTTCATACATAGAAAATGCACAATTGTATAGTCGTGATGGCTCAGGGGGTAGAGCGCTCGCCTTCCAGTGAGGTGGACCGGGTTCAAATCCCAGCGATGGCTGGTAGATTGAAATTCCGCACCCGGCTTTTACCGACTAAAGTGCTGACGTTAAATATCCTCAGTGGCAGATGGATCGTGGGTTAAAGTCCCCTTGCTGTGAGGCTAAGCATGTGAGGTTTTCGTGGTTTCCCTCACTATGTAACGCAAATGCGGGTTAGTTCAATCAAAGAGTTCTCCACGAAGGTAAATTTTTCCCAATACATGATCCAGGAGTTTCCTTGTCTTCTGGAGTGGGTCCAAAATTACAAGGTTACGGAGTTGAACATTAGAAGTCGTATACCCAAAATATTGGGTCGGCTGTTCAACAACGGTTATAATATAAAATAGTATAGCTGAGGCATTTTTTTTATATTCAAGTATTTTTATATGTCATTTGCTGTTGAACCCTGTGTAGCTTGTAAAAGAGAAGCACACCATTACGTAAGTCCGTCTTCTTTCGGAAGAGTGATGATCATTGATATCAAATGGTAATAGGCATTCTGTAACTTTTCTTATGACAGAGACAGTTTTCTCTTGGATTTCTTTACAAGTCTTTGACTATTTCTTTAACTCTCGCACTTCAATTTCCATAGGAAATTTAATCCGCACCTGTAATTTTTTTTTAAAATTCATATGAATCAGAATAAAATATGTTATTTATGTGCTTTAAAAACTTGAAAAAATAGAACGATAAACTTTCTAATAATTTTAAACAATATGCCCACCAAAAATTTGATTTTACAAAACGGTGATCGTGATTTTATAAAAGTATGATTTTGGCATGCTTTTACATTTTAATGATTGCGTTCTTGTAGATTTGATTTTGATAAAAAGCAGCCGACTTTTAAAAATTAGTGATTTTATTAGTGGCTGTCACTTTTAGTAAACACACAACATAGAGCGCAAGCACTCTACGTTTTGAGGGAAAATGTTTTTAAGAGGAGCAAGGTATGAAGTAATTTTAAAGTATGATTCTTTGTATGGTGAATTTAGGTGATGTTATTTTCCGCGCTAATACACGGAAATGATTTCAAAGTTCATATAAATCACCATTTTGCTTCAGTTTTCACGGGATGAGGCTTCTAAAAAATTGGTAAATTCTGTAAGCATTATAGTCTTTAAATGTCTACCACTCTGCAAAACATTTTGCTAAAAGCGCAGTAGTTGGCAACTCTGCTATTACTTCCCCCTGAAACGGATAAGTGCTAAATTTTCTAGGTAAAGATTTAAAACGCTTTACCATGAGTCGAAAATGTTTATCGAGTTATTTCAGTTCTCACTACATTATTCCACAGAGATGTAGGCAAGAGTGATGTAGATATTAAACAATAGGAACTGCTTTAATGAAGAATTAATTCGATAAATAATAAAAATATTTTATTTCAGAAATATGGAATCATATGGAGCTCTAAAGTAGAAAATGATTCCTTTTTGTATACATATAAATTAATAAAGTCAGAAAAAGGGCCCGGAGGATGTGGGGCTAAGGCCCACAAGAGACCTCCGTGCATCTAGAAGACAAAAATGTGAGTCATGTATACGTTAGTATAGTTTTCGACAAGGAAAGTTAAGAAATCTTTGCGTTGACTATTAATTGATTATATTTAATACCAAGGCTCTTTTTCTCAGCCTTATGTATTCAAATGTATTAACGGTAAAGAAAGTGTGAGAAATAATAGCGAATTTTAATGAAATCAAAACATTGGCAACCATATAACGGTTTTCGAATTCTATGTTCATGTGTTATGCAGATGTAGAAGGAATTTCTGAAAATATATTTTTCTTATTCTGCACTCAACTCAAGATTGTGGTATGAAAATATTGCAGTTTATAATAATAATTTTTTTTTATTATTTATTGAAAAAGGATTAAATAAGATAAATTTAGTTTTTAAATGCTACGAAATATTACAAGCTTGATTCAATTTCAAAACTGAAAACAACGTTAGTTTTACTCCTTATCACTTTATCATTACCTATAGCTGATATATTTATAGAATTTTGCACGAATATCGTTATCTTTTAAATTCTTGAGATGAGGTCCGAGTCAAAATCAGTAATTTGTCATTAATATCACAAACAGTAGTACTCGAAGTACTCAATATAACGATTATCATACAAAAATGCTAATCATAAAATAAAAAAAAGCTTTTCAAAACCACTAGACCTTAGTTAGCAATTTGAATTGGATAATAATTCTCATTAACAATTTCTGAAGTGTTTAAACGCAATGAAAACTGTAATCTCAGTAATTACTTTTTCAATATAGTTAAAAGGTAACACTTGAAATTTATGATGACAGATACTTTTTAACTTAACACTTCAGATAAATGAATCGAATTGATTATGGATCCTACCAAAAAGAATTAATTGAAATTCATTATCCTTCGTGTGTAATTATTACACTGACTAATTATGATTTGGAGAGTATTGGAAAACTTTATCCAAGCGTCCTTTTGCAGTTAATTACCAGATTATCGACTGGAAGTGAAAGTACGATCTGGACAATTTGAATAATTCTCAATGTTTAAAGCTCCATTTAATTGTATTTCTGATGCAGTTTATAATCCATATAAGTTTGGTAAGAAACAGCATTGTTGTATTTAGAGCACGAGAAATAAATATACATTCAGTTTTATAAAATGAAAAATAAGAAGAATTTAATAAGTTTTATAAGGAAGAAAAATTAAAAATAATTATGATTTCATTTGCTAAGAAAAAATTTATTGCTTATTTGAGGCTTTGTTTCGTTTGGTGTAAATTTCTAACATGTAAAATCCCTTAATAGTTAAGCATATTATACCTCACTAATGAGAACCATAAAAAGTTTTAAGAGGAAAACAAGACAAATTTATTTTTGCCAACCGCAGTTAACCGTCAACTTAGTCACTGTAGTAGAATTATCAAATCTAAGCAGTTTATATAATTGAGTATATGCAATTCGAGATGAAGATGATCGCTGTAATCAGTTAGCTGCTTGTGTTAAAATTACAACTATTAGACTTGGTTTGATATTACGCCTTATCGATTTTCGGATAAGATTTAATTGGGTACCAGTAATCGTCGTCACACTTGGGTGTCGAACCTAATTGGCAGTTAAATCATGACATAAACAAATGCCACGTCTCAGCATCCAATCAGGTTGAATACCTGCACGTGACGTCACATGTAGGTAACCAATTGAAGGCAATCTCAAGACGTAGCTTAGATTTTGTTGTGTTTTCGCGGCATGTCCACTAGCAAACTCTGTATTTTACCCTACTTCATCGGTATGTTCATTATCAAGGTGTATGCTTTTCGTCACAATACCATTTAACAGAAAAGAACACATATCATATTTTAAACATTTTTAAACGTGATTCGGAACTCTTTTCAATTTTTTTTAAAATTTAAAGCTAAAAGAGGTCATAGTCGATGCTGAATTCCTCTAAAATGAATTTTCGAGCAATCAGGAATACTGAGTAAAATCGTAAAATAATCATGTAATATCAATGGATAATCAAAATTTTTTGCAATCAAATTTTTCAAATTACTTGAAGATGACATATAAATAATCAAAATTGTTGTTTATCCCTCTCCAAATAGCATGGTAACTGTCTGAAATAGGTTTTATATGGATTCTAAAAAAATGAAAAAAAAACCATGGTGACTCAGGCGATTGATGATTCGCCTTCCAATAAGGTGCCCTGGGTTCGAATTCCAGTGATGGCTGGTCGATACGAATTCAGTACCCGGCTTGCACCGACCATACTGTTGGCGTAAAATATCATCGTTTGCAGACGGAAAATGGGTTTAGAGTCCTCTTTCCGACAGGCTAACCGTGAGAGGTTTCTGTGATTTCCCTTTCAAATTCCAGCAAAAAAGTCCTATACGAAAGCAAATTCCTTCCAAAACTTGATCCGGAAGTTTCCTTGTTTTTTCGGATTGGGTTTAAAATGACAAGGCTGAGGAGTTGGTGGTCGTTATTTCAAAACTGGGTCATCTCTTCGACGATTGTTATAAAATAAAAGTATAAAATAGCAAGGTATAAAATTTAAATTCAATCGATATTCAATATTATTAAAATGTCATTTATAGCTTAGTTCTTCCTTTATAAGTTATTACTTTGGTAAGTAGTTATGCATACAATGACTTAACATTTGGCTTAAAGTTCAGAAGTGAATGAAATGTTATTCTTGTATGGGTCGCGAAATTGGGACGGCTGTTTAGCGATGGTTTTAAGAAAATGAAAACAGTTATCTAATTCTAAGTGTTATGTCCTATGGCGAACGGTTGGAACGAGCCATGGGTAATTTTCGTAATTTTGTAAAGCTTGCGTCGGCGTAAGATCAGTATGTCATTGCTTAGATGGCATGCGTGTCGTAATTGTTTTCCTCAGCTTTATTTGAATATTTAATTTATACACAGCAAAATATTCCAGATCAAATTACAGCAAAAAAAAATGGCATTGTATGTGCAGAACCCAAAAAATTTTCTACCAACCATTTTTAACGTACAATTTTATACCGCAATTTTTAACAGTAATATTTATTTAATTACAGTCATTCAGGGATTTTAAAGTGAATATCACCGTAAAAATTAGGGTTTAATCAGGTAATAGTTCAGTAAAATTTTACATTTTTGAGAGTGTATGTTTTTTTTAATGGAATCTTATAAATTCATCAATTAAGGGAGCTGCTTTATGCGATTTTGTCACAAAAACGTTTAAATGCTCATAGAAAATTTTTCCGCAACAAATTCTTTAATCACCATGTGAAAGGTACATATGACCATGTTTCAAACAAGGTATTATAATTATAGGTTGTCGTAATATAATTAAAAAAAAAACGTGTTTGAATAGAATTTTGTCATACTAAGTCATTATGACGTTAATTCTTACCGTGATCTGAAAAATAGCAGACGATTTCAAAAACATTTTGTTGTCGATATTCTGATAATAAGGGACATTACTCGAATAGTTTTCATGCGCTTACATTAAAACGACAACTAACGCTTTAAGAGAAACAGAAGGAGAAAAAAAAATATAATTTGCTTCTTTCTGCTTCGAAAGAATGTTTATTTATTCTCATCACGCTCCAAAATTTGTTTCTAAATTTGCCAGCGGAAAAAAAAACTGCTGAATCAGAAAAGATTTTAAAATATTTTGTTACTATTTACAATGTTAAATTCAACAACGTAACAGTATTTAAGTACAAAATTATATTTCAAATTAGTATGCACATGCATCCATGTAAGGAATTCAGTTAGAATGGCTTTACACGCAGCAAAATTATTGTTTCATAATTTTTCTCTCTGAAAGTTTCGCGATTTGTTCACGAACTGCGCAACTGATTTTGAAACTCCGTAAAAATAAATTATCTGTATTTCAAAGCAACACACAGTACGTTTCTTATCCTTTCATTGTTCTTAAATTGATCATAAATCAGCGTTCATTTTCAGCACACCTGATTAAAATCACTTTAAGTGACATACTCATTTTTGTACATCAATACGCAATGCAATCTGTCATTCAGATTTATATTAGTTACAGTTTATGTTTCTTGTGGTGTATTTATTACTGAATATGCATGTAGTGGTTTCCTTCTTTTAGATTACTCTTTAGCTTAAAATTAAATATGATTCTTAGTTTTTAAAAAGAAAAAAAAAATCTTGCGCCGATTTGAATTCTCTGATAAAAATTACCTTACTTGTATAGTAGTGTTTTTTAAAGTAAAGAATAACAACATAAATATCCGAAATTTAAACCATTCTTTTTGTAACTTTTTTCCGTTCATTTGGTAATGGTTTACCGGAAGTTCTGGTTTTTAAAATTCTAGTTTTTATTACCACATATTTATTAAAATTTACAATGCCAAAAGGTCAATTTAATCGAATAAATTGTTTTTTATGCATGATCCTAGTTATCACGATAAAACTACAAAATGTTACCCCATTTACCAAATTTTATGCAACATTACAATATTTCATTTCTAATTTTTCTAAAATTATTAACGGTATAAATTACTGAACTCTTAGGTGTCAATAGAGAGAGAACAGAGGTAACTATTCTGATAGTTTTGACTAATTTTCTAAGTGCATACTATAAAATAATACCGTTTTACTTCTGGTGTATCAAAAAAGGCCCGGCACAAAGTTCTAATTTTCTAAGTTTAAGTAACTTATTTATTTAAGTAATTATAAATTTAAGTAACTTATTTATTTAAGTAATTATAAATTTAAGAAACTTATTTATAAGTAACTTATTTAAAACAAAAAAAAAGTCTTGTTTAGTTTAACATCATATCAAATTAAATCATCCTATTTATACTGGATAAAAATGTTGCTATTTTGATACATCTGTCGCTTAATCCTTTTATATCCTAATTGATTTAATAAATTACTCAATAAATCTAGATCATTCTATTTTAGTACAATATATTTTTACCGGTATAAATTACAAAGGCGTAGTTTCAAAGAGAATTGTATGTATGTTTTTTAAAGGGAAACAAAGAGAAAACATTTTATTTTTCTTTCTATTGCATCGGAGAACTATTTTTACTCGTGAAATATGGTTGCATTCAACTTTTAGTATTCCCTACTGACTAAATCACAAGGAGACCCGAAAAATATAGCACAAAAAGAAGTATTTTTGGAACTCAAAATTCCTGCAATCGAAAGAATACCCGTTTTCTTTCAAGTCCCCAATGAATTTTGAAGCACTGATCTATAATCATAGTAAGATAGATTTGACTAATAATAAGTTGGGATGGGTTTTCTTTACTTTCGATTATTAGAAGTTCGATTCAAGAAAAGAACTTTAGATTATTCAGAAAACAAGTTTTACTAAATTTACATCTCATTGCTAAGAAAAAGATGAGTTTACAAATCAAATGTTGTTTCATTGAGAGTTATCAAAAGACGGAAACTATAGAGTTAACAACACCTTATTCTGAGTTCTATTGATATTTATGCTATATTCACTAAATATTCACTGCTCATTTCATAAACTTTTCAATTTAAATAAAATTAACACCATAAATTTTTTATCATCGAATATAAGAACATCAGATATATTTAATATATTCATGGGAAAACGTGTTACGAACGTTGCAGTTTTCGGACAATCCTATATTGTACTTATACGCTCTCAGAAATAAAACTCTCACTTTTGAAGATCGCGCAATCCCTGAGGTGTCAATTCGTCATTTTTGAAAATCATTTTGTCACGAAATCACGTGAATAGTGAAGAAAATCATACTCTCGAATAAATGACAAAAATGTTTCCTTAACTGGGAACCTCATCGCAGTGCATTGTGGAAGAGTGTTAACTAGAATGAAGACTATAGTTTGTCTAAGCTAAGAACTCCTCCCGCCACAAATTCTGAGGCCGTCTGGTGCTATGAAAACAAGAATGGCGCATTTTAGGGAGGATAGGGAGATCCACTCTAGAACTAACACAATAAATCGAAGAAAGAGATTCCCTTTCTCTCGCCGACTCGAGCCGAAACCACTGCAAAACAGTGACTCTGCACCCCTACTTGAAATAAACATACCCCGTTACCATAGTCACCGCTACAGGTCCAGACGAATGTCTAGGGGATTTCTTATTTTAGACAAACTGTACACGATCGAAAGTACAATGAGGACATAAACTGACCGGGCTATATGGTGGTCAAGGAGTTTGCCTTATGCCGGGAAGAACCTGGGTTCCAATCCCTCTTCCAGAATTTATGTGATATGTTCTATCTGTCCTTGTGCCATTGGGGGGTCGTTGATCCCTCTATTTGGCTCCCACAAAAATTAATCAACAATGCCAATACTTAGTTACCATGAAGTACAACAAGTGCAGGCACGGGCAAATGAGTTCAGGGGTTAAGTATAGAGCCATGAAGGATCAGAGGATAGAGCGTTTACTTTCGAATAAGGGGAAATAGGTTCGAATCCTAGCAATGGCTGATCGATACGAATTCCGCATCCTGCTTCCACTGACCACAGTGCTGACTTAAAATATCCTCAGCGATACAGATCTTGGGTTGAGTCCTCTTGCCTTCAGGCTAACCGTTTTCCTCTCCATGTAAAGCAAATGCTGGTTAGTTCCATCAAAAAGTTCTCCACAAAGGCCCATTTCTCCTAATACTTGATCCAGGAGTTCCCTTGTCTTGGTTCAAAGGAGTTCTTTCTATTGTTGTTGTAGTTCATTTACGTCGCACTAGAGCTGCACAATGGGCCATTGGCGACAGTCTGGGAAACATCCCTGAGGATAATTCGAAAATATGCCATCACAATTTTGATCCTCTGCGGAGGGGACGGCACTCCCGCTTCGGTAGCCCGACGACTGGCGTGCGAAGTCGAGCACTTTATGGCAGATCAGTTTATCGAGGACTAATACCACACACTCTCTGTACCTACACAGACTAATCCAAGTGGTCACCCACCCAAACACTGACCGCAGCCAGTGGTGCTTGACTTCGGTGATCTGCTGGGAACCGTTTCTTAACGATCAGTCTACTGCGGTGCTTCTTTGTATTGGATTAAAAATCAAAAGACTACGTAGTTGAACATTAGTAGTCATGAAAGCAAAAAATTGGGTTCGCTGTTCAACCATGGTAATTAAAGAGGTTAAGTATAAATTCTTAAAATACTTTAACTATTTAAAAAGAAACATATTTCGATTGGTTATACATGATCGATTTTAGTAAGTAGCAAAACTAACCAAACAAAAGAAAGATAGCAATTATATAAATAAAAATATACAATTATTTTAAAAAGTTTATATGCCTTCTTTTTCTTTCAGTTGGTCTTTATTTAAAAGTTCAGGATAGCTAATGATCCAGAAAGTACTCAAAATGTTATTCTTCTCTTCTCTGCTCATAAAAAATCTCTCTTGTGATCATAAAGAGCAAGAATAATGGAAGATAACTTCCGTTTCGTCTCATCACTGTCACATAACTCTGTCTTATGTACAGATACCTGAAAGAATGACATAAAAAAGAAAGTACTTTATCATCGGCTACTTATCTTGATGAATAAAGATTGATTAAAAAAAGCATAAAAAAAGGACAATGGATGCCCGTTGATTCATACTCTACGTCACTACTTGAGAGGAAGACAAGATAATATACTACGTTTTTAGAAAAAAAAAAAAAATCTTGAATAACTAACGTAATAAAATAACTTCTGAGGAAATTAGCGACTTTGATAATTTATGTATTTCATATACTGTTATCCACTTAGAACTTAATGTTAAGAAATGTTCTATTTTCACTTATACACATAAATGTAACCTTTATTAATTAAAAACAAATTAGGACTAATTATTAATTAAATTATAAAATAAGACAAAATACGTATTTTATATGTACAAAAATATTTTTTTTTGTGAATAAAAACATCTAAAGCTTTATTCTCACACTGGCTGCATGACATTTCTGATAACAGAGATTTTTATTTTAATTTTTGTTAATTTTTACAAAATAATGTAAAAATAAATTCAAAAGTTATTCAAGAAAAAATGTTTATCCAAATGAACATTTCTCTCTAACAAGAAAAAGAAATTAGTTTCACTTAAAGTAATTGGGTAAAAAAATACTTACTTTTATTTTAATAAATTAACTGTAAACTCAGAGATTGCATTAAAACTATTAATATTCCAATTGCACAGGAAAACTCTTTAAATAATTGGCTCTTTTTCTAATTAACTACAACTTCGTTAATTACCTAAAGTTAAGTGAGGCAAATATACGTACCCTCAAAAGCTTAATTAACAAAGTGCATACTTTAATTAAACATTTTGATTTTGTAAATATTGCAGGGCATCTTAAGTTTATTTTAGCTTCTAGCCTAAAAGCTCTGATTTTGCTAGGAATATTCAATACACGTGGAAGTTTAACTAGACATAATTACTTTTTGTTTCAATTGTGTCAACTTTTTAACTATTCTTCACATGAATTTGCTTTTAAACACAATGAGTAAATGTCATTTAATATCATTGTTGCCACACTTTTAAAATTTTATAGTTTAAGAAAGCCATATAAATGACTCAGAAATTTGATTTAATTGAACTCCAACTTACTTTGGGACTAAAATTCTTTTTCCAGCATGATCCTAGATATCGTCATGAAAGAACGAGTCAAACTACAAATAAAGAAAAAAAAGCTACATGTAAACTAAGCTTACATAGAGGTCACAGGACATAATGGTGTAGTGGATAAAATGAATTTCTGTGTTTTTCGAGTCAAGAAGGTGCTGTCTTCGAGCGATAATAAGTAGA
This sequence comes from Parasteatoda lunata, assembly GCA_949128135.1. Classification (NCBI taxonomy): domain Eukaryota; kingdom Metazoa; phylum Arthropoda; class Arachnida; order Araneae; family Theridiidae; genus Parasteatoda; species Parasteatoda lunata. Next base: position 103,925,649 of record OX421970.1, read on the forward strand.
ACTAGAGCAACATGTAGTTATTTACTCACGGCAGTAGTTCAGGAATAGAGCACTTGTATCTCCATAAGATAACCCGGGTTCGAAGCCCAGCGATGGCTGGTCGATGCAATTCTGCACCCGGCTCGCACCAACTACAGTGCTGACGTGAAATATTCTCAGAGGTAGACAGATCATGGGTTAAATTCCCTTGCTGTTAGACGAACCGTGGGAGGTTTCCATGATTTCCCTCTCCATGTAACGTCAATGCGGGTCGGTACCATAAAGGAAATTTCCCACGAAAGCAAATTTCTCTTTAATACTTGATCCAGGAGATCCCTTGTCTTCTGGTTTGAGTTCAGAATGAGAAGACTATGAAGTGGAACATTTGTAGTCGTAAACTCAAGATTGAGTTGGCTGTTCAACGGTGGTTTTAAAATAAAGAAAAATCACAACAGTTATATAAGTCGCGATTTCTTGAGCGCTGGTGTGCGTAGTTTTCTTTGTGCTCGTGAAGTTACAATACAAGAATAGAGGTTATTTCTCCTTTATTATTTCTGATTTCTTTGCCACCAAGGTAAGGTGCATATGCTTCTTAACAATACATCTATAGTTAGTATATACTAAAACCCATGTACGTTTAAATGTTTAGTGTAGATAAATGTTCGTTTACGAATATTTATTCAGTGATTTTATACTCTGAATTCTGTCTCTATGGTAGAATACACAAATACCCTTTTAAATTTATATTTAGGATTGTAATTAAGCAATTGTAATATCTATAAAGTGCTTACTTACTTTCTTTGAATGCTTAATTACTCAGGGTGCTTAATCACGTTTTTAACAAATTGGTAATGGCCTATCCGTAATACCTTGCAAGTTTCAAAGGAGTTAGACACTTACAGACATTTAAAACTACATAAATATAAGACAAACATATTTTTTCTGCACTTCTAATATTTTTACACGTTTTCAGTTTTCTTTACCTACTCTTTCTGACTTATGCATAGGGCAGGGCAGGGTGCTCGATATAGTTTTAAATTTATGAATTTAAAAAAAATCAATCTTTTGTTTTCTTAATATATCGTTATTATTTTAAGAATAAAAGAGTATAGTGTGTTCGTCAAAACAGTTCCAGCATTTTTAGTATATCTTAAGACAGGTTTTAAACTAGGTACTCCATTCCCCACTCTAGCGTGTGTCAAAAAATGTGTTAAACTTTTTGGAGAGGCAGGCAATGATTGCTGGCTGAGCAACATCCACATAACACATGATCAGAAATGCCATTGTATAAAGGGTGTTCTGCATTTCAATATTGTAAAGTTATCGGGTAACACAAGCCTTTATAGTCAGCATTGGAACAAAGCATGTTAAGACTAGCAACAATGCATGTCAGCAATGGTTTCAAGACATGTCTAAACTGCTGCTTGCTGCTACACTTAAAAAAATAATCGTTCCACTGAGCCGGGCAATCAACCTTCGCTGCTGTTAGAACAGGAATGCTTCTTATGGTGCAAATTTTAGCATCTGTTGCATCATTAACTGTAATTATCTAGCAATCTATTTTGACTCGAGACGACCGATAAAAACATTCCTAATTTAATACTTTTTTCAGTACCTTTAATTTTTTTCACCTCTGTCATCATTATTTCTTATCCTTCTAATCACATTTAGCTTTACAATTCTGTTGTTGTTTCTAATGCCACCTGCCAAATTCCAGCAAGGCTGCTTGATGAAACTAAGCGAGTTTAAGGCAGATTGTGCATTTCTTGTTTTTCAGTGGCCCCATCTATGACCAAGAATACGACCTTAGTCCCACACTTCACTGCCCGTTTATTGGGGTGACACATTTATTCATTCACAAATCGTAATTTTAACTTGAACCAGAGAAATTTCAATCTCTAATTCAGTACCCCCAGAGGTATTGATTTGTTATGGGAACATGGAGGACTTTGTTTCCCCTACAGATTTAGCATGCACCACTCATGGCAAGTTTTCTGTCTATGGGGATCGAACAAATGGTCCCTTCGACAGGGGTTCAACGCCCTACCAACCAGGCCATCCCGGCCCACTTTGCATTTCTAAAATCTCTTATCTACTTATTGTCAAGTATAAATCCAAAGTTATTTTTTCATACACATAAAGCACTAATAACTTCTCTACTATTAGCGCAATAACTGTTTCACTTGATTCATATTAGAAAAGTGCATAGGAAACAACACTTCTAGTATTATTGTATATATCGATGCGGAAATCTCTCTCCCCCATTTCTTAGCAGCAAATTCAAATTGGCTGCCGAAGCTCATTTTGGAAAATTAACTAAACTTGTTCAAAACTTTCAAAACAATTCTCAAATTCCCCTAATTATTTCCGTCCTGCAGAGGACTGATCGTTAAGACACGGTTCCCAGCAGATCACCGAAGTCAAGCATCACTGGCTGCGATCAGTGTGTGGGTGGGTGGCCACTTGGATCAGTCGGCGTAGGGACCGAGGGTGTGCGGTATTGGTCCTCGTTAAACTGTTCTACCGTAAAGTGCTCGACTTCGCGTGCAGGTCGTCGGGCTACCGAAGCGGGGGTGCCATCCCCTCTGCTGAGGATCAAAATTGTGATGGCATGTCTTCGGATCATCCTCAGGGATGCTTCCCAGACCGTCGCCAATAGCCCATTGTGCAGCTCTAGTGCGACGTAAATGAACTACAACTACCTAATAATTTCCATATTTAACTTTTTTTTATTGTCACGAGAACTGCGTAACTGTTTCAAAACACACAGACACACAAAAAAAAATTAATGGAAAAAAAGTTGCTTAAAACAATAAAATTATTTTCTGCCAAAAAAAAAAAAAAAAACAATTCTGAAATTTAAAATTTAAAATTTTTGATAATAATAATAGCAATGAATGGAATTTTCACCTTATTAAGCACGCTGATTTAAAAGGGTACGAAATTGTAACTCGAATCACTGTAGTTCATCTTATAGCTTTTGTGTTCCTTCACACATTCTCAAAGCTAATTAATCAATCTTATTAATAATTTATAATTAAGACAAAGAAATTGAAGACAGTTATTGATGTTTTTTTATTAATATAAATTGTAATTGATATTAAAGTTAAAATTATAAACATATCCAGGCTCATTCACCTTAGTTCTCCTGTTAGTGTAATGAAAAATCATGCACCTGTGGTTTTAATCTTGGAGGGACACAATCATAAATTTTAATTCTGAGACAAAACTTTTCCTGAAAACCCATTCATAAACAAGAATGTTTTTCCTCACAAACCTCCATAATTTGCTTAGAACAAACAGCAGCGCAAAATATTTCATTCTTATAAATGAATAACTGAGTTGCCTTTAATCTCTTTACTTATACTGAACAGAATTTTCTTGGAAATGTCCGTGTCTTAATTTCCTGCAATCTGTCTCAGTAAATCAATTTTGTTTTCTTTAACTTAGTTCATTTCGTAATTACAACGCATGCTCTAAGCAAACGTTTTACGAACGCTCTAACATAACATGCTTTGTTTATTTTGTTAGGCACCGAAAAATGCATCTCCATGAAAGCTGTTAGCGTGCACCTTTAATATAGATTTTTTTTAGCCATTTTTGATTTTTAGCAAATTATCTTTTAATGGACCAAAGCCGCTATTTAGAGTCTTAGAAGATAAAGCAATCGCGTTACATTGACGTGAACCGGGTTTGAATCCCAGCGATGGCTGTAATTCTGCACTTGGCTCGCATCGATTACATTGCTGACGTAAAATATCCTCAGCGGCAGATGGATCATGGATTAGAGTCCTCTTGCCATCAGGCTCAGAGGGAGGCTTTAGGGATTTTTCTCTAAATGTAAAGCAAACGCGAGTTATTTCCATCGAAAAGTCCTCCATGAAAAGAAATTTCATCATTTCAACATGATTTCTAAAAACAGCAAACCATGATGCCTTAAGAGATTGAGGGCTTGGCTCCCAATGGCCCGTATCCCAGCTATGGCTGGTCGAAACGAATTCCGTACCCGGCTTGCACCAACCACACTGATGACGTGAAATATCGTCAGTAGTAGACGGATCATGGTTTAGAGACCCCGTGCCGTTAGGCTAACCGTGAGAGGATTTCGTGATTTCCCTCTCAAATGTAGGTTAGTTCCATCAAAAACTCTTCTACGAAGGCGAAATCCTCTCAATACTTGATGCAGGAATTTTCTTGTCTTCTGGATTGGGTTCAAAATTACAAGGCTACGGATTTGAACATTGGTATTCGTAAATCCAAAATTGGGTTTGATGTTCAACGACGGTTATAAAATATAAAATACTAAATGCTGCTTCTTAAGGGAAATGGAATATTTAACTACAGCTACAAATTGCGAATATGACTACGAAAATTAATATATTTTTTAAAATTTTATTTTATCGCTCTAACTGTTGTCATATTTACAAGAAAAATAATTATAATTATACTTGATGGGTAGTCAATTTAAAGTTTTCAAGCCATCAAGAGTTATAATTTAAGCGGTAAAAAATAAAAAAGTCTTTCAAAATCTGACGAATTATTACTTTGAACTGAAATCATTAAAACTGGTTTGATTGCTGAAGGGAAAGCATACAGGCGTTGAAAAAAGATTATGAGAAACGTCTCATAATCTCATAAAAACAATTAAATTGGTTTTGATGCCTTTCATCCCACATTTTTTGATTTGATAGATCTCGATTTCCAGCTGAAATATTAATATGAGACTTAAAATATGTATAATTTCATGACGAGAATTTTAAATAATGTATATAATAATGTATATTAAGGTTTTTTTAATACAAAGAATATGTATGGGGTTTTTTAATCTTCTAATTTTTAAGTTTTTAAATTAAATGAAAAATATACTTTAATTTAATACATGTTACTAAATATGCATGTTGCTACAAACAGTTCAAAACTCATGCTACTAAACATTTACAGTTTTCATTATGCATTTACAGTTGCTAACGTAATAATTCAGGCAGCTATTTAAATTCAATGGCACTTTCAAAAATGAGCCTTTTTTTATGAGTTATTTTAATGCAATGAAACTTCTTTATTCTTAATATGATTAGTTTCCAAACTCAATCATAAATAATTACTTCAAGATATGAAAGAACAAAAATTAATCCAAATAAGAAGAGTTGAGCCAAAAAACACAATAAGATTCATTTTTTCTAATTTTTTTTAGAGTTTTAATGAAAGTGTGAGTGTAATTTTTTTATGGGACGTAGCTTTTATTGACATTATTATCAGAAAGCCGAAATTTTCAATTTAAATTCATAATTTTGTAAGAAAATTTTTTTATGTGCGTTATTGAAAAGAAACATAAAATAAGAGACAACTTATTTGCTGATATAAGTTCTCTTTTCAGAATCTAATCTGGAAATGGAAACTAAGCGTGAAAAAAGAATCTATACACTGAATTTAGGGAATATATTATTTCTGTTACTTTTAAAAATTGATTTCAGTGCTAACTATTTACATTTTTAACTCTTTTCCTAAACTATCAACCAAATCAGCTTCTCTTTATATTAATAAATAAAAAAACAATACTTACAATTAAAAAAAAAAGCTGAATACTTTTATAACTTTTTTGAATATTTTAATATAGTGAGCGGGCTGTTATGTACTAAAATATGTACTTTTTTCGGACAGAGTTTGGTTCTTGACACTTCCAAACTCTGGATACAATTTAGAGAAAGAGATCCTAATAATTTGAGCAGGAGAGTTGTCTGAAGTTTGACCCTCTTTTAAACGTTCTCTACACAAATAATTCAGTATACTTTTTTTCATTTTATAATCAGTGTTAGACAGTCAACCCATTTTTATCTTCTTAACTATCAATGCTCATATCCGTAGACCCTATAAATTAAAATGTGTCCCAGAAGACAAGAGAACAATTGAATCAAGCATTAGTTAAAACTAGCTTTCATAAATGACTTACTTATGGAATTAACACGCATTTGTGCTAAATAAAAATGAAAAAACACTAAAACCTCCTATAGCTAATCAAACGGTAGGATGATTTTAACCCATGATCCGCTTACCAATGATTATGTTTTAAGTCAGCACAGGGGGCGCTGCGATCCCGGAGCAAAATTCTTATATCCAAAACATCACTGGGAATCCAACCAGAGTCACCACTTTTTTCGAGGCGAATCTTCTATCACCTAAACTTTCGTGGTTCAATTTTCAGCATATTTTATTTTATAACTGGCGTTGAAGTGCTGATTCAGTCCTGAGTTAACGACTATCGTGCAATGTTCGGTTCAACTCCGTAATCTTGTAATTTTGAACCCAATCCAGAAGACAAGGAAACTCCTGGATCAAGTATTGGGAAAAATTTGTCTTCTTGGAGGACTAACTCGCATTTGCGTTGCATGGAGAGGAACCTCCAATGGCTACCCCGACGGCAAGGTTGCCGACAAACCCATGATTCGTCTACCACTGAGGATATTATATATCATAACTGTGGTTGGTCTGAGCCGGGACGGAATTCGTATCGACCGGTCATCGCTGGGAATCATATCTGGTCAGTTCATTTTGAGGCAGCTCTTATTTCTCTGAGCCACCGCGAATCCCTTTTCAGCATATTTTATTTTATTTCATAACCATCGTTGAACAGCCCACTCTAATTGCGATGTTACGACTACTAATGTTCAACTCTGCAGCCTTGTCATTTTGAACCCAACACACAAGACAAGGGAACTCCTCATCAAGTTTTGGAATCAAATCCTATTTATCTGATTCAGCGTTTCACACTCTTTTAGAAAATGAGTTATAAGTTTAATCTCTTCCAAATAAGAAACTAAATTTTTTGAACACCGCCTTTGCAAATTATAACTGGACCAGGTCCATTATTCCATGTTCAGGTCCAGATTATGTATCCAGACCTTGTCCGATCATGACATTGTATCGATTAAAAATAGTCCCTTGAATTATTAAGATCACATCTTAGAGATCCAATCATTAGATCAAAAGTTACAAGGTGTCACGTTTGTTCTGTAATAATCCTAATAGTAATATAGTAATATAATAATAATAATAATAATAATATAATTCGGTATTTTACCATGTCGTCATCGCAGGCGATTAAGTTGGCAATGTTAAGTACAAGTAAATTCAAAATTGTTTTTATTTAACTTTTTTAAATTTTTATTTATATATTTTTGGTTTACGAATAGCTTTGAGAATCAATCAATAAATAAAATAACAAAATTTGCTTGTGCAATAATATAAAGTACTCTTTTAATAATTGATAATTATCTATTTCGACGATTACTTTTTATTTTTTAAAAAAACTTATAACGACAATAGAATTTTTTCACAATTTGATGTTACGAATTTCAAATAAGTTAAAAAGAATAATAAATAAAATCCACTCTGGCATAATCATTGCGTTAAAAACCCAAATCTACAAAACTATTTAAAATACTATTGACATATGGTTATGTAAACTAGTTTCTGCTTTATGCTACCCTCAGGGAAAGTTAGTTCAATTAAAAACGAAGCAATATCTCACATTTTTCATTTAAATTAATTAAACAACTGATAATTCGAATCTTTGTTTTATCAGAAAAAAAAAAGAAAACGGTAATAAAAGAAAATGCTAATATAATAAAAATAAATGTTTGGCAATAAGTAGAAAAAAGTGTTCAAACAATATTCAGAATTTGATAATGTATTGGAAAGTTTATTTGTAATTTTTTAAACCCTTAAGGCATGATGAAGTTTAAAGTAGAGAATTTTATATAAGTGTAAGCAATTAAAAGAAAACACGAATAAATATATTATGACTGTAATGTTTGGCAACTGTTTGGCAATAGTTGAGGCGCACTTAGCGCATTTTTTCACCTCCTCGGAGGTATGTTAGAAATCAAGGTAGATCTATGTTTGTCTTGGTCGGGAGAGGATCTCCCATGGTTTGGTAAGAGCTGGAGGCTCAGAGTCAAAATAATGCCTAATTTCTTTTTTTTTTTTAATAAAGTTAAGTTTATTGTTATGAAATTCTGGTGTACTTATTTGTATGGAAGAAAGGCATTACAATGACAATTGGGAAATTTGTCGAGCTTGATTTTTTTAAATTCCCCATTTAAAAAAAAAAAAAAAAAACGGTACATATATTAAAAATAGACTAAAATATACAAAGAGTGATACACTTTATTTATGCGCAAATATGAATTCATTTTAAACATAATTTTGAAAGAAAGGTTTTAAAATAAATCATAAATAGTTCATTGTATTTTTACGTTCAAAGCAAAATAAGCTTATTTGTGAAAAATTGAATAAAAGCAGTATTTGATAGTGCTTCAGACAATATGAATTTATTGTTTTAAAGAAACAACAAAAAACTAATTTTTTAAAAACAAATAATCGTAATTTCCTCAATAGACGATAAGAATATACACCGAAGAGCCATTACATTATGACCACCCTCCATCTATAATAATGTGCTCGCCCAGGAGCAGATGGTCATGGGGTACATTAGGACCCATAATCCTCATAGAACAATCCCTGACGTCTGTAAGCAACTTGAACATAGTTTCAGACCAGGTTCACCTATTCATGGCAACAGTTTTTCCTGCGGGGATGGTGTTTACCAACAGGATAATGCACCATGTCATAAGGGTCAAATCGTCATGGATTGATTCGAGGAACATTCCAGTGACTTTCAAGTAATGTCTTGGCCCCCAAATTCACCTGACCTTAATCCAGTAGAGCATTTGTGGTCCTACTTGGAAAACCAAATTCGTGCTGCCACGCTACCCCCTCGCAATGTGAGAGAATTGCAGGACCAGTTGGCGAGCGCTTGGTATCAGATACCTCGGACTACCTATCAGCACCTTGTGGAATCAATGCCAAGGCAAGTGCTAGCAGTTTTGAGGGATAAAGGTGATCCTACATGCTATTAGCAGGGTGGTCATAATGTAATGGCTCTTCTGTGTATATTAATTAAAAATTTTGATGTGAACCATAAATAATGAAAGAAAGTTGAAACAATGAAAAAATATTTATAAAAGCAGCAGTCATATAATAATTTATCCTAATATACTGGAAACTGCCCGTAAAATTAAAATATTTGGCCGTTAGTTTATGTGGATGCCTTCTTTGAGAAATAAAGTTTAGTTTACATAATTGTAACGAATTTCAACAAAATTAGTAGAGTCTACTATTAAATTAAAAGGTTCTCATATAAAGCTTTCTTACTCAGCGTTGAAGGTTACTACAGTGCGCAAAATAGAAAACGAACCACACTGGATAACTTATAATTGTAATGATCGGAACTTCCCATTCTAGGAATCAATGTTAATTGTTCAAGAGGATGACCTCATATGAGCTAGTTACTTAGTGTAGACTATATTTATTTACAAAATAAGACATAAAACAGATACAGTCACGTACATTCTTTGAATAAAGGTACCTTTTTTCGAGGGATTCGGATTTTTGATCCCCAAACAAAGGGTGTATCCGCAATCAGGGAGACATAGTCCCAAAGTTTGGTCAGAAGAGCGGTCCAAAGTTTGTACCCCTTAATGCGAATATTACTTTTTGAGTATTTCATAGTTTCTCCAGAACATTTTTAGCAAATAGAAAAGTTTTGCACACAATTATGAAATTCGTCTCTCCAAATATAACAAATTATAACTTTTAGTAAAGATTTATTATTATTTTTTATTATTTTATTTAATAATAGTCGAAACAATTTTTGAATTCTAAAGTAAAACTATTTTATACATCATTTTAAAGAATTTATTTTCAAATAGCAGAATACAAAATTTGAGCGAAATTTAATCGAATAGTTCCTGAATAATTGAATTTTGAAAAAGTCAAGTTTTTAAAATTCGATTTTTCAGGAATAATTTGACCAATTTCGCTGAAATTTTGTATTTTGCTATTTTAAATTCAATTTTTCAAAATGTAAAAAATTGTCTTCCTTACAATGCAATTTTTTCCGTCTATTTTTAAACAAAATAAAAAGTCATAAATAATTACTAACAGTTATATTTCGCATGGAATTGTCTTTTGATAAGCAAATTTTATAACATGGGTACACATATGTATCAATTCCCTTATATTTTTTTTAAATACGCAAGAAGTAAAATTAACACTAAGCTGTGGAAAATATGGAAAGCTCTCCTGACCAGAAGCGACAACTTCATATATTTTGGTGGTCAGAAATCCGAATCCATTGCAAAAAAGGATATGTTTATTCAGTGAAAGTACGTCTTTAACTCTGATTTCGTAACTTTATAGTTTGCACTAATTAATAAACATATTTGAGCTCACCCCCTCAAGCGTTTAAGATTGAGTCTTAGAATGTGTAGATCTGGTCATTAGATCAAAAGTTATTTTGATTAATATGTTTAATTTTTATCCACTGTACACACTTTTCTATGGTAGTTATATCAGCAGGCTACTGATACAAATTTACTTGGTTGGATTCCAGCCTGAGGCAAGGAACATCTCATTAACATTCTACATTGTTGACTACGCATAATGAACATGCAGATTTCTTGACAGATAGAAGAACTACACTCTTTCGCCTCGTTTCATGGTTTACTATGATTCAGCAGACAGTCAATTGAGTCTCAAACAACATTAATGCCCAAACCTAAGACAACGCTTACGTGTATAACGTTAATTTAAGGTCAGTAGCTATAGATTTTATAAGAAAAATGTTTTTAACAAGATCTGAATTTTTATGGTCTGTTATTTTTACGGGCAATTTTTTTTTTTTTTTGCGGTAAATGAATGAAACACTTTTTGCTGATCATTGATCGTAATCTAGTCAAAGCCTAAGAACATAAGAATTGCGAGAAGGCTGGATTCTATGGACTTAATGTTAATCGTTCATCCAAGGAGCGATACGGTCTCAGTGTATTAAGAAAAAATGCAACATTTATCACTCAAAAGCATATGATTTACTTGAAATTGGTTTTCACCCACTCCGTCAACAACTACTGTTCGATTTTAATTTATGATTGGTATGCTGTTGTATTTTTCAGAACTGCACTATTTATAAAAATAATTCTTTGAGAATTTATTTTTTTCACCCATACAGTTTATATTTGCTAGTACATTTTGACTGCTTCGTGTTAGTTACATATTCAGCGAGCTGGATTTCCCTTCCTTTCTAGATTCTTTGATCCAGTGGGAAAAATTTCTAGATTGTAGACCATAGTGAAAAAAAAAATCAATTCAAAATTAATGAAGGAAAAATTGGGAGTTGTCTTTAAAGTTATAGTTTGGACCCAATATGGAAACTTTAAGTTAACCACCTCCCAGCAGGTGAGATTGAACCACCATATTGAATTTACTGGGTGAATTTACTTCGACACCCACTTTTTTTATCGCAATTTTCACAGTCAAAGACATAAAAACGTAAAATGGAGTTGGGACCATATTTTAAATAAGTAAAAAGATGAATATTGTACTAAATAACTAAATGAAAAAAATTAACATTGTTTGCAAAAATACTACATTGATTTACTGTTTTTAAAGTTAGAATTAAAATGTTTTTTGGTGAACTGAGACTCTAAAGAATTAGATTTTAGACTCGCACGAGTAATTATAAGTAATAACAACTAATATTTAAAGGTGGTACGGTTATTTATTCAAGGTTACCAAGAATATTCAAGAAAAGAATATTCAAATATAAAGGTTATTCAAGGCTCCCAGGAAGAAAATATTCAATAATAAAGATTTTAACGGAACGTAATTTAGTTCAATTACTTGCAACATTCATATGTATTTCAATTGCATTTTTTTAGTACAGATTAAGGCTCTTTGAGTATTTTTAAATTCCAAATAATAAAAAATCTAAACAACTTTAAAGTGGATTTACAAAAATATAAGTATTAATAAAAGAACGAAACAGCCTTCATAGCCCAGTTCTTCAATAATCAGAAATTCCTTCTTCAGTATTAATAAGTAAGAAATATACACACTTGGGAAAATGTCTCAATACGCCACGTTAATCTTATTGTAAATAGCACTACAAAGACGCTTTTGAATAGTTAAAATTCCCAATCCTGCTATCATTATATTTCACTGTTAATGAAATTTGTTTCTACACCTAATAATGTCGAATCAAGTCTATTATAATTTAATCTCCGTCATAATAATAGCTACTATTTGGTTTTTACTGGTTGTACTATTTTCCTGTTTGTTACTTTTTTAGTAAGATATGTAATTTTATAAATATCAGCTGAGTACGCTTTTTTTTTTTTTTGTAAAATAATATTTATAAATATTTAATAACTTAAGAAAGTTTTAAATTATTCCAATGCTTTTTTTTTTTTTAAAATTTAATACATATTTTTATTTCTTTAATCTAAACATGCAGATCTTAACTATAATAAAAGTATATATAATAAAACTCATAAAAGCATAAATCATTTTCAAGAATTTCTTCACCATGTTCACATTTTTTAAATCAACATTGAATCGTCCTTTCATAAACAGTAGCTTTTCTAAATGCATCAATAATGTTTCGAACAGCTACTGAACCACTACAACCCTTTTTGAATTCATTTAGAAAAACAGCACGTAAATCGTGAGAATTGATGGTTAGAAATCAGCGTCTAAAACAATACAAAGAAATAATGCGTAAAACTTTTAGCATGATAAGAAAGAGCATATAATAAGCTTTAGAATAATTTTCATACTACTCCTAGCAAACACAGTTCTTCTTAAATAACAATACCCGAGCCGCGATGGCTCAGGGGATAGAGCCTTCCAATGAGGCGAACCGGGTTCGAATCCCAGTCGATACGAATTCCGCATTCGGCTTGCACTGACCACAGTGCTGACGTGAAATATCCTCAGTGGTAGACGGATCATGGGTTAGAGTCCCCTTGCCGTCAGGCTAACCGTGGGAGGTTCTCGTGGTTTTCCTCTCCATGTAACGCAAATGCGGGTTAGCTCCATCAAAAAGTCCTCCACGAAGGCAAATTTCTCCCAATACTCGATCCAGGAGTTCCCTTGTCTTCTGGAATGGGTTCAAAATTACAAGGCTACGGAGTTGAACATTAGTAGTCGTAAACCCATAAAATTGGGTCGGCTGTTCAACGACGGTTATAAAATAAAATAAAATAACAATACCCAGCTCTTCTTAAATGAAGTATTTGGTGAAGTTTGCAGTTAATGAGTTATAGAATTTTTTTTTTAAATTTTTATTTTTATTATATTGCATTCTTCCTTATTTCATATATATATATATATATATATATATATATATATATATATATATATATATATATATATATATATATATATATATATATATATATATATATATATATATATATATATATATATATAAACTGGGGGAAAATGTGAGGAACTTGTGTTTCCAAAATTTCAGTTTTCTTTAAAATATGCAAACTGTAAATTTTAAGCATCTTCTCTTGACTTTACTCTTGATTAAACCAGATTGTATAATTCTCTCTTCATGTAATTTTTAATGATTTAATTTTCCTTTGGAATAAGAATCAAAATATTTCCCTCAAGAATATGGCTTCAATTAAAATAGTTTTTAAAAATAATTCATGTTTTAATGAATACGGAATTAAAATTCCCTTTTTTTTATCATTTGAAGAATTGGAGTTAATTACTGATATATTATAAGAGAAGTGAACCTACTCACACAGTTTGAATATGAAAAAATTAAAAGAAACGAATTTATTTTAGGAATTAATATGTGAATTAATCATAATATGCGTCTTACGCTGTAAATTAAGGTTGTAGAAATGTATACTTAGCAGTTGATTCTGAATGTTCTATTTACATAATGTTTTTGACATATTTTTGACTTTTATCATTTTGTTTGCACGTTTATTCTAGAAAAGTGGTCAGTCAACAAATAAAGATGTATTCATTATCACTTTTATTTAACGTTTATTCACGAAATATTAATTTTCAGTATTTAGTTTCAATTTTTTTGCGTTGTATTTCGCATTATTTTTTTAAAAATTTAAACTCATTTTATTATACAGCGTTTTATATATATATAAATATATATATATATATATATATATATATATATATATATATATATATATATATATATATATATATATATATATATATATATATATATATATATATATATATATATATGTATATATGTATATATATATATATATGTATATATATATATATGTATATATATATGTATATATATATATATGTATATATATATATATGTATATATATGTATATATATATATATGTATATATATATATATATATATGTATATATATATATATGTATATATATATATATATGTATATATATATATATGTATATATATATATATGTATATATATATATGTATATATATATATATGTATATATATATATATATGTATATATATATATATGTATATATATATATATATATATATATATATATATATATATATGTATATATATATATATATGTATATATATATATATATATATATATATATATATATATATATATATATTTAAGCTTAAAATGAAGATAAAACAAAGGTAAATTACAGATAAATGAGAAAAGGAGGGGGGGGAATAATAATGACAAACAACTGGGGAAAGAAAAATAATTAATTAATTAAAAAAAAGGATATATATATATATATATATATATATATATATCTATACACAATGTACATATATAAAATCAAATACAATAAAGTAATATGCATGCAGTTTGCTGCATACCAATATATACTTTCATTTATATTAACGCAATTAATGAAGCTGAAACTGGAAATATTTGGCTCAGTTTATTATCGATTTAGGCTATAAGTAATACACTGCTAGTAATAAAGAAGAAAAACAATAGAAAATACATAACTTACCCTTTATCGCATGGATGTCAAGATACCAGATTATGGAAGCGGATACCAGAAACATAAAAATGATATTATCGGTAGTTTATTTGGATAAAAATATAAATAAACTTTTTTTTTTCTAAACTGCTTTGGATAAACAAATATATTTTCCTAATATGTTGCGATTTGGTTTTTGTTAGAATGTTAAAAGAGTAACGTTCGTTGAATTTTATTATAAACAGATCCGAAAATATTATTGTCTTTTAAATACTGTCAATAAATGAGAAAATAAGATATAATATTCTTGATTTATAACAATGTATATTACATTAACTCCGCAACAAAAATAATGATTTTATAGTGTATTTAATGTATAAAATACTCGATACTTGTTTAAATAGAAAATAAGTTCAAAATTGTTGTTCTTTATTTTTTTGAAATTCTAATCCATTTATCCATTTTATAAGTTAAAATTAAATTTTAGTAAGGTAGGGAATGATGTGCAAAATAGGGGTGTCGCGTCAATTCATTCGTGGCACAATTCTTCCTGGGCACTAGTTACCTCGATGACTATTGGTCTTGGGCACAATTTGTCGCTAGGACGATTTTATGACTGCTGGCTGAACAACCCGATCATCAGTTGATCATCAGTAACTGAATTCTAGATGAAATTAAAAAAAAAAATTCTTGCCAAGATAACGATAAAAATTTATTAATAATCTACACAAATGATACTATTTTAAGTAATTCGGATAATTCTTTACTGTTACTCTCCGTATAATATAGACACAGAAATATATACTATTGTATAAAGAAGAAGAATATTCTATAATTAACTAAACTGGTAACTATTACAGTTCTGCACGTTCTGAAATTACATTTATTCACTGGAATGAAGTAAGCAATGTGGAATGAAATAACTTCCCTTTAATTTATAATGAATTGAAGACAAAACAAATGTATTTTACCTTAATACACACATCTTTAATAGTATACTATTTTATTTTATTTTATAACTGTCGCTGAACAGCCGACCCAATTTCATAGGTTTACGACTACTAATGTTCAATTCTGTAGCCTTATAATTTTGAACCAATCCAGAAGACAAGGAAACTCCTGGATCAGTACCCCCAGAGGTATTGATTTGTTATGGGAACATGGAGGACATTGAGATTCGACAGATTTAACGTGTATCAGTCACCATTTGCTACAAAGGGAGTCTTCGGTCGGCGAGGATCGAACCCATGACCTCTTGGACATGAGCCCAGCGCCCTACCGAACAAGCTAACAATATACTATCACGAAATCGGGAGTTATCGGTTGCAAGTTTGTTGATAATGGAAAGTAAAAAAATATTGACGAATTGTTCAACTGTTGGACGCGTTCTGTTTCCAAATGATTTACCCATGTTTTGTATCAAGTTCTTCGGCATTTTACTTAGGGAAATTTTGTTTCTTATTTGCTGCTAAATAAAGCGTTCTTCTCTACCAATGATTCTGATAGAACTAAATGAAAACTTAGTAAATAAACGCCTGGAAAGAAAGTCTCCGCTAGAGGGCGTATTCAAGCGTTGCGATGGTAAATATTCAATACGATTTGTTAAATGGTTGTCTGGTTATTTGTAAGACAAAACAGTTTCTTCTTGAGTTTGATTGTGTTGGGGTACGACTCCATATTTGCTTTAACCTTGTTGATTCTGTTCTAAACTTAAAGTTTAACATAATAGTAAATTCAATAATATTCAATTCAGTAAATTCAGTAATAACAATAAATTAGACTTCATGCGGACATAAGAGAGGCAACAGACCTTGCAATCCCAGTTATGTCTGTCGTATTGATTTAGAACATGGGGTAATGAAGACAGTAAATGCTAGTACCGTACATTATCTATGCAAGAGAAGTGCTGATCAAGTGTGTGATCAACAAATAGAATCACAAATTCTACGCAGGAGGATCGTGACGCATTTGTATACTCTTAAAAATTTTCATGACTTTTCAGTTATTTTCCGTGTTTTTAACTGTTGAAAAAAAAATAAAAGAGTTTTTGTATTTCATTTCCTTTGTAACTGTTAAAGCTTTAAACTGTTAGAAATTTGAAGAGGTGTCTAAACAACATATTGGAAAAACCTATTATTGTTTTTTTCTTTTAAAAAAAAGAAAGAAAAAAAAAAGAAAAAAATGAGCATGAAAGATGTGTATTTGAGACCAAATGGCTTAGGCGTAGTTGGTTAGGCTGTAGATTTTTATTTTTTACTGCTGAAAAATACATTTTAGTTTTTATTTCCTGTTTCGCAGAGCTTCCATTACAGATTAAAGCTAAATGTTATACGGTTAGTGATTTTCTATTTACGGTATCAAATTATTGAAGCATAAATGGAATATTGTTGTTTTTTAAGTTTACGCACAAGCAACTGGGTAGCCTGTTTTAAAAAGCTTATTTTAATGTTTTGCAAGTTAATTGTTAGTGCATGATATTCTTTTTCCATTCTCAATTTATATATTTCTATTTGTGTTTATTTTTGAATTTTTGTGATATTTTTTATTTTATTAAATTTTGTTTAAGAATCAGTCTCTCTCTCTCTTTTGATGCACTTCACACTATTCTATAGATATATTGTGCTTTGACTACATTAATGCAAGATTAGAAAGCTCTATTTTTGCGGACATAATCGTGTGAGGGGATGACAAGATTATATGTCTTTGTTGTTAAATTTTCTAATTTTAAACAATCTTTTTTTAATTTTTAATAAAATTTTTTTCAATTTAGAGCCTTTTTTATTTTTTCCTTTCTTTATTGCTTATTACTCTTAGTATCATCTCTCTGATTTTAGAGCCTTTTCCAAAACATTAAAAAGGTTAATTTTGAACAAAAATAACGTACAGAAATTGTGTCAAAACTAATTCTCTAATTCATAAATGAAATTTTGGCACCGGTGTTATCTAATGAATCGTTCATCAGGAAGACTGCATTAGTTAGATATTTCTTCTTCATTAATTAAAGATACTTCAAAGGATATATTCTTTTCTTAAATAGCCTATTTTAATAAAGCTGTCAGAAATATTTAAAAATAAATTATCCATAAATGAAACGGAAAGTCAAATTGGAGTTACTTCATTAAATATGCTAATAAAAAGCTATTTTTAGCAAAATTCCTCTTAGCTAGGTATTCCTTTGTCGTTAAAAATGCATGTCTCATCGTGATCAAGTTAGATATACGCCCAGAGAGGGAACAGCAACAGCTTTCTTAAAACTTTTCCTTCCATACGTGCATTGAAAAAATTATGAAGACGGCGATCATATTTCAGACTTTTGAAACCGTGAGTCAACATTCACTTCTGACTTTATGGAAACTAGTAAAATCGTTAAATACGATGATTGAGTCTTTACTTTTAAATATTTGGATCTATAAACGAATATTCAGGAAAGTTTCTAAACATAATATGATTAAATATTGCATGGTCGGCTAAGTGTTTTTCATAGAAAATCTCCGAAATGAATGCATGCAGAGTGGCCCCTGATAAGTTCTGTATTGCCTTTACGATTGGTATGCATTTATTGCTCATTTGCAAAATGGGTGTTGTTTTATGATTGATGACGTGCTCACTTTATTTGAACGTCATCACACTCAGCATCACACTTTTCAACTGTATTCAAGAGTAATAGTAAACAGTTCGCATGCGTCGTCATTGCATGCGTTGCTATGGCGACCGCTGCTGTTTGATAATTTTTTTAAAATTCTATTTTTCACTTTTAATTTTGGTATGCATTAAGTTGGTGAGTTTATTTTCGAGATATAAGACCAGAGAAGTCCAATAAATACTTCTTGAGTTGTGAATAAAAGAGAATTTCCTCATTTGAGCGATATTTTTGTTTTTATTGCTTTAATTAAGAATCAGAAATTCTTACCTTCAGTTCAAACTGGATTGTTTTCAATACTAATTCAGGTGAATATCACAAAAAAATTAGACAACAATAATTTTGCCAATGAATAACCTGCAATCGCCTTCCGGTGATCACATTTCTCTCATTAATTTAGTTTCATTAAATGTTGTTAAAAATATTATACATGTCTTTTCTTGTTTTTTTTTTTGCATTTATTTATTTTCCTTTTTAATTTAATTATAGTGCTCCGATTAATATTTAATATTATTTGTTAAAGTCTCGCAAATTTCTATGATTTGTTTTATTTTTTTTTCTTCAAAAAATTAGAAGAAGAGTACAGAATTAGTATCTTCTCACAAAGAAACTTTGTTTAAAAATAAATTAATTCACCCAAGACGAGGATTTTCTAACATTATAAAATATACTCAATAATCAATAGGCAGATCTTGCGGTTAATATTTACGAAATGATAGAATTTACTGAAAAATCGGAGAGCAAAATCTTTCTGTCGTCAATGGTAATACCAAAAACTGACTGTGCCCCGAGGCTCATAATAGATAAAGTAATAGGAAAAAGTAATTAATTAATTAAAGTTGAAAAATAATTAATTAAAGTAGAAAAATTGACATGGAAATGCAATGAAAAATTAATGACAAACAAATACATTTCAAAAGTATACAGAGTAAGCTTTAACAATGAAACGATCACATATAAGAAAAATAAATAAAAATAAATAAATACATAAAGTTACAGTTAGATTAACCAAGTCAAAATAAAATATAAATTGCCAAATTATTAAGGAAACGTTAGAAATAAATCAAGTCCTGACCTCTTTTGAAAATCTTGAAAAATAAAGCAAAAAACATTCAATGAGTATATCTAGTTCTATATAATTTCAATTTAAATAGATCAGAAGAGAAATTACGATCGTTAAATTTAGATGGATGGTATGAAACACCAAAAAGATTAATAATTTATTAGCAACCCATACTTGGAGATGCCATCTTACTTTTCTGAAACATGACCTTGCTGTTCATGCGCATTTAGAGCGTAATTTTTATTTGCAAATCGTAGCTTCATAACTTATTGTCGAGCTTTTAAAATTTGTCTCCAAATATTTAAATTACGATTGAATACCTGTTTCTAGATCTAAATGTATTAAATTTAAATAATATAAATCACCAGAAAAGCGAAAGAGTAACATAAAATTAAAATAATCCAGTTAAATAATAGCATATAAATAACAATGCCTACTTAATATTGCATTGGCTAGCGGTGTAGAATGGCATATCCGGACAAGGGTTTTTGGGCAATTCTTTGCAATTTTAATGTTCCCGACCTGTTCAAGTTTCGCTCATCTTTAATGACTTCTTCTTCTTCTTCTTAGGCACTACAGCAGGTTACCGGCCAAGGCCGTCTCAGTCAGTTTACCCTATCTAGATCTTATTTTATGATTTACCCTGTAATTAATAGTTTTTATTTAAAAAAATAATGCTCCTTGAAAATAAAATTGAAATATTTAAAATATAGCCCACGTGCAACATAAATTTTGTCGTACTAAAAAAATTAGTAAGTAATGAGTAATAGAAAAGGTATTATTTTCTCTCACACGTTAACTATTAATTGGTAAACACTAAAACTAAGGTTTCCTCTCTGTAGTCTAACGTAGGTTTAAAACCCTTTTTAATGTTAAAAATATAACATTTTAAAATGTGCCTCGAAACTTTAAATTTTATTCGCATTATAACATAAATAACATTTATTGAGGAGATATGGACCCAATAATTTAAAAAAAAAAAAAAAAAACAGGTTTACTATGGAACAGCTTTCGAATTATCTTTGGCTTAAAGAGAAAACCTCATTATACTAATTGCACCTTTTCTGTCTAAACATTATCTTCTGTCACTTTACCTATTTAAACCTCAAACTCCTTTGAGTGAAATTCCCAAAAGTTTAATTAACAAAGTAGAGAATATGGCAGGATTGCTTTTACTTTAATAGCTTTTACAAATGGAAGCCACTCATTTACAATTTTTTTTTATTTATTTTTTTTTTTTTTGTGAAACGTTAGTTATTTTTCGTAATTGAATCTCCATCTGAATTATCTACATCATCTCAATTTTTAAGTGAAAAAGAAAAACAAAAATATTTGAAATTTTTGAAATGTTTTTTTTTATGATATTATTCAAAAAATATCCCCGTCATTTATTTATTATTATCGTTTCGAAATTCAAGAATTGCAGCATGTTTTTTACGGTTGTAAACATACTGACCAAGTGACTTGTATTGGTTAAAGTGACTGGCCCTCAGTGTACTGATGATAAGACATAGTTCCCAATAGACTCAGTTAGATCCCGTTCAGTTTGACTAATTCCGCAGTGTAATATAATGAATCCCTCAGAATAATTTTATGTTTGTTTTTAACATTTAACAAATTATAGCTACGTTTATTTTTATTACGCGCAATTAGTTTCAACAAGATAGATATATTTTTTCCTAATGTCTTGCATTTGAAAATGCAAAGAATTTTATTTTAGGAATATCCAATAAAATTAAGAAAAAATAGAATATTTGAAAAAATATTTCCATACAAAATTAATTCTAAACAAAATACCACCGATATTAAGTGCTGTGAAAGTTAAAATACCATTTTCTCAACTTTTTATCGCGAAAGTTTGAAAAGAAGTGTTATTAATTTGTATGCGTTTGAAAATACAGCGGTAAACACTCGTAATGGGTAGGAAGTTTAAAAATAAAATGATAATTCTAGTGTAAAATCTATATCCATGGTAAATATTTTCTTGTTCATAAATTTTATTATTAGTCTAACTATATATAGTGAAGATTGAAGTTTTTATCCACACTCGCAACGTTTGAATGATTGTAGTTGAAATTATTAAAATAGTATCTCCGGTAGCAGAATACCAACAGCACGGCAGCGGGTGCTGCAGATTATTTCAGTTTTGCAGATTATTTTTCATCTTTGTTTACTTTGTATTAAAAAAAAGACTATCTCCGGTAACAGAAACCCAACAGTTCAGCAGCTGGCGCTGAAGATTATTACAGTTTTGCAGATTATTTTTCATCTTAGTTTACTTTATATTTAAAAAAAAAGACTATCTCCGGTAGCAGAAACCCAACAATACGGCAGCTGGCGCTGAAGATTATTATACTTTTGCAGATTATTTTTCACCTTTGTTTACTTTGTATTAAAAAAAAGACTATCTCCGGTAACAGAAACCCAACAGTACGGCAGCTTGCGCTGAAGATTATTACAGTTTTGCAGATTATTTTTCATCTTAGTTTACTTCATATTAAAAAAAAAAAGACTATCTCCGGTAACAAAAACCCAACAGTACGGCAGCTGGCGCTGAAGATTATTACAGTTCAGCAGATTATTTTTCATCTTAGTTTACTTCATATTAAAAAAAAAAGACTATATTCGGTAGCAGAAACCCAACAATACGGCAGCTGGCGCTGAAGATTATTATAGTTTTGCAGATTATTTTTCACCTTTGTTTACTTTGTATTAAAAAAAAAGACTATCTCCGGTAACAGAAACCCAACAGTACGGCAGCTTGCGCTGAAGATTATTACAGTTTTGCAGATTATTTTTCATCTTAGTTTACTTCATATTAAAAAAAAGACTATCTTCGGTAGCAGAAACCCAACAGTGCGGCAGCTGGCGCTGTATATTATTACAGTTCTGCAGATTATTTTTCATCTTAGTTTACTTTATATTAAAAAAAAAAGACTATCTCCGGTAACAGAAACCCAACAGTACGGCAGCTGGCGCTGAAGATTATTACAGTTCAGCAGATTATTTTTCATCTTAGTTTACTTCATATTAAAAAAAAAAGACTATATTCGGTAGCAGAAACCCAGCAGTACGGCAGCTGGCGCTGAAGATTATTAAAGTTCTGCAGATTATTTTTCATCTTAGTTTACTTTATATTAAAAAAAAGACTATCTCCGGTAGCAGAAACCCAACAGTACGGCAGCTGGTGCTGAAGATTATTACAGTTCTGCAGATTATTTTTCATCTTAGTTTACTTTATATTAAAAAAAAGACTATCTCCGGTAGCAGAAACCCAACAATTCAGTAGCAGGCGCTGAATACTCTTCATCCTGAATCCTGCGAAAAATAGTATGCACATTGTAATCTGCAAATTTAATATTTAAGGAAAAAGAAATATTAATATTATCAAAATATATCAAAACACCAGTGAGGAAGGCCAACTTATATCATCGTAAAACTTTTTGATAGCAGAAGGAAATAGATATGAGTTGCAAAAAATTATTAAAAACAAAGGTTTAATAAGGTGATTAAACTTATTTTTAATTTCTTTTTTAAATCTGTCTTCCTCACTTTAATTGAAAGACTTGATTTATTCACTAATTAAATATCAATTTACAAACCCTAATGTGTGTTTTTTAACCTTAAAAGGTACTAAAAACATAAGAGTGAAAAGCAAGGATTAACTTTATACAATTTAAAAGTTTAATGATTCATTACGGATTTTAATAATGTACTGCATATTATAAACGCACTAATGTTTTCATATTTTTAGGTGTCACACGCACAATTTATCTAATTAAAAGATCCCTATTAATTGGTAAAAATATCATTCTTTTAGGTTTATAAATTACCTAAATACAAAATTATTTTTGCTATCGTTTGTTGTTGTTTCCTAATTTCATTTGCGACCACAAATATTCTCTTTTTGGAAGTGGCAACGATTCGAAAATTGAATATTAAATGCAGCGTTGTGAGTGCGAAATATTTATTAACGAACGCATTCAATACATATCATCACGATTTCGAGGAATATAATCCCTTTGACAAAAATACTACTTCAAATCACTAAGTTAAGAAGAATCATTCTCCTCCGGGGAGATGAAATTTAAATCCTTCCTCTTCGGAGAACGGTATGAAATTGAGTAATTCAAGAAATTGAAATATTCAGAATGATCACATTATTTGACGCACAAAACTGGTAAAGAAGGAAATGTATTTGATTCCCTTCTGGATTCAGGGGGGGGGGAAGGCTCTTTATGATATTAGGAATAAATGATGCATTGGAATTCGAGGAAAAGATATTCCTTTCACTTTAGTTTTATGTTTCCTCCTTAGTACATTCTTTAGGATGAATAAATTGGAGCACGCACAATTCATCCTCTTATTTTATACTATTAATGGTAGGACTAAGAGAAATAAGTTTTAATGCAATATATTAAAAATATGAAGAAATAAGTTTTAATACTTTGTAGGGAGATTTATAAAATTATAAATGCTTTTATAGTTAGTGAGGGAAGAAAAAAAATATATTCAAAACATTCAGTGGCACAATTTCACACCAAGCATTTTGTGATATCAATAAAGTTATAATTTCATTTATCTAAACATAAATTTTAAATAAAGTTATAATTGTTACTACACAATAAATAATTTTGGTGCATGGAAAAGATATTTCTTAATTTGAGTGAATTAAAACTGCTTTTGTAGTTAACAAAATGCGTCAAACTTGAGAAGAACATTAATGATTTGCATGGTTATGCTTGTATACTTTTTGTTCTAATGTATTAAGGATAATCAAAATCAAAATTAAGTATAACGCTTGCGTATCAATGGGTTAAATTAGACGATATTTAAAATAAATTCAACGATTAAATAAATTAGACGATATATTATGTAAATTAGATGATATTTAATATAAATTCAACGATTAAATAAATTAGATGATATATTATATAAATGCAAAATATTTATTATATCAGGTATTATATTAGTATATAGTAATAATTCGACCAAATTATGAGACGCCCTGTAGTTTGTTAATAATTACATGTTTTGCACGAGTTTATATGCAATACTTTTATACTTAAACATACATGTAAAACATCTACTGAATAAAAATTATTCAGGAGATTTTTGTTTACATATTTCCTATTTGTATTAATTTTTAATATATTGCATTATGAAGTTAACCAATTTATACACGAACAAGTGCAAATTGATTTCAGCCACGTAAAAACAATAAAGCTGTATAGTATAATATCACTTGATAATTAAGAGTTTAGATAGAATCTCATAGTTCTTATATATATATATATATATATATACACACACACGCACGCACGCACGCACGCACGCACGCACGCACGCACGCACGCACGCACGCACGCACACACACACACATATATATATATATTAATAGCAGTTTTCCTTACATAGTACTGTTTACCTTTTTCCTTTTATAACTTAATCCCAAAGAAGTACGAAAAACCATAGATTTTGAAACCTAAAACATTAATATTTAGAATTTAAAAGATAAAATGAGAAAAAAAGCTAATACCTTCCCACATAAAGAAAGACTGTATTCCACAGCAATTGAGTCCCACTTGGTTATCAAATTATCAAAATGAATAACAACATAACAACAAAATGAAATTTATTGAACCGAGTTATCATTGTAATAGACATTCTGTGAAATTAAAGATCAAAAAATTTACAAGGAAACAATATTTTTATAACTTTTATTAATTTTAAGCAGATAATAGCCGCAGATAATAGCCAAAGAAATTATCCTCCATGTGATAAAACTTAATCACTTTGTTGCTGTTACGTTTTTGCTGCTGTTACGTTTAAGATGTATTTATTTATATCGGTGTGATGATGGCATTTCATTTGTATATCATTCAGAGAAACGTGCAGCAGTAGGTCATAAAATGTACGTATTAAAATACTATAATTCGTTATACGATAAGTAATCTACTTGACCTATTCTTGCCAATACCAGTTTCTTGTACTTGCTTACCAATTTTTCGTGTTTTTTTGCTAAACTTCATGGATGGATTTGTGTTGTGTGCATTAGTAACACTTTAGTCAATGAATGTATTTAAAAAGGATAGGATATACTTGTAGCTATTAATGTGCTAGTGCTATATAGATTTAAAAATAAAAATGAATAAAGCACGAAAAAAGTACAGAATTCTATAGTTATGGTTCTGTGAATAAGAATCTTCCTCAGTGTCTAAACACCAAATGATGGTAGAGAATTAAAGTGTTAAGCTCGTGCAAAGTTGTTTTAACCAATAGGGATTGAAGAACAAGTTCGCACAGGAATTGGCGGAAAACACAAAAGCAACAGATTAATTAGAATAAACTTCTAAATATTGGAAAACGGTAGGATGCTATAAAGACTATTAGAATTTCTAAAAATATGGAATGACTCTCACTAAAATCTAGTTTGGTAGATGAAAAGCAGAGGTAAATGATTTTAGCAGAAGGAACATGAAATCTGTGATTAGAATTCCTACCATTTGTAGAGCGATGGAAGATCGGTTAATGTCGTGATTTAGAAAGCATCTTTCATATTTAAGTTAAAATGTAAGTGTGCGTTTAGTTTGTCTAAAATATTCAAGAACACATTAACATGAAATTTTATAAACATCTCAGCTATTAATATCAGCAATATTATCTCAGTGAAATTCACTGTATAGTTTCGTATCCGCTGTTTTTTAACCATATCAGTTACATACGGTTTTAAAACCGTAAAGATAAAGAAATATGCCTAACCGTAAACTTTACGGTAACATGAATAAATAGACTCCTGCCAGTTATTTTACTGCAGTTTTAAAAGTAAAATACTAACCAGCGAGTGGAAAATAAATTACATTTAGCATCCAGAGCAATTATTTCGTACAAAAATTTACGAACATGAAATTTTATGAATACTTCAGCTACTAGTATCAGCTAAATTCTCTGTATTGCTTTGTATCTACGGTTTTTTATACCATATCGGTTGTATACGGTTTTAAAAACCGTAAAGGTAAAGAAATGTACCTAACCGTAAATTTTATGGTAAATTGGATGAACAGAGTTATTTTACTCCAATTTTAAAAGAAAAATACTAATACTTTATAATATTAGTTTAATGTAATAATTTATTAGAGCAAGAAACAGTCAGCAGTAAATATTAATGAAGCAATGAATCATACTTGTTAAAATACTATTATATAACAATAAATGTTGATACACATAATCTATACTTGTCTGCTTCAGGTTTTATATACTTTCTTTATTTGGTGAGGGAAATAAAATATAACAAAATTTCAGTGCCGTGATTATACAGTCATGAGATATCTTTCTTTTTTTTCGGAAGAAAAGAGTAGTTATAAGAAAAAACCCATTACTTTAAGAAAAAAAGAGAAAGTTTCTGCTTTTCTTTTCATAAGTTTTTCTCTTTCCTCCGAAGCAAAAGTTCATTACCGGAGCTTTGAAAGAAAAGTATCAACTAAGAAGAAATTCGAAAAAGCAGTAATAGGAGGTAGATTTTTTTTTTTTTTTGAAAAATCGACTATTGAGTAGAAGATAAAAACTTCTGGGTGTATTGAAGAAAATGTTTTCTTCCCGTTTTTACAGTAATGAAAGTAGTTTATTGATACAAATTTTTCGCATTATAATAATCTATTTAATGGAGTTATTATTAGTAATTTGATTTCTTCTATACTTATAAAGTTTTTTTTAAATGAAAAACAATTGTTATTAAAAAATAGGTTGCTTTTTGAAATGGTATGCATCTTTTTTGTTAAATAGAAGGCTCCGACCCCTGTTTGCTTCGAACATTTACCCCGTGGTTGTTTTTCATTCATTATTGAAAATGAAGAAAAGGAGGGAAATGGTTTAGAATTCTTTTTACAAAATTCAAGATTGGATTGCAATATGTTACATTTTTGGAATGAAAATTGTTCTGCAAATCAATAAATAAAAAATCGATGCCCTCACCTCCCCGAGAATTATTACTCAGTGAAAAGAAAAACTGTTGGTGGTGCTGTGGAAAAAACAATTCCTGTCCTTGCCCAAATTCGTTTTTAGTTTATGAACTTAAAAAAAAATTTCTTAAAATAATAATGATTTATCCATGAATGTGGAAAAGATTTGTCTAGCACATTTTTCATTGTGCATGCTTGTGCTAGACAAATCTTTTTCACAACAATGGATGAATTATCGGCCCTATAAACGAGTGTGACGTAGGGGTGTGATAGAAGTCGAATTCTTGGCCGTAGATGGCACCACTGGAAAGCAAGAACAATCGTATCCCCTTTTGCCTTAATGACCGATGGCAACAACAACAACAACAATCAATAAATCGATATTGATTGAAATGATGCTCCTAAGATCATGCACAAAACTGAAAGACACGTGTACCGAACACAGTTAGTTAAACTTAATAAAATCGAAATGTTTTATTTATTATAATTTGTTGTCCTTGCCGGTGAATTTACATTATTAAATTAGAAAAAGCATGGTTTCAGATCTCCAGCCAATTGAAATAAAAATTAACTATGTTCAGTAGCATTTGGAATATTGTTATTGCTCCAGTAAAATAATAAAAAAAATTACCTCATAGTAAAAAAAGTATTTCATTGTAAAAAAACTTACCATAATCAACAATTTTCTTCTGTCTTTATCCCTTTTATTTGGTCATAATCTATTTCCACAGAACTTATAGCAACACCTTGGTACATATGTTAGTATATTTAGTACCTGTTAAAAACGCCAATTAACACAATAGTATTACCAATTACCAAAATTAGGCAATAAAAGATTTGACGAATTTTTTTATGATTCTCAGAGCAATTTTCTATTAATTGTTTTTTTTACAAAACATAATTTGCATTACAGTTTGTACCTATCTCCAAACTTAATTAGTTTTAATTCTTTAAAATAATTAGTATCGACAGTAATATTTAAAATAAAATTTTTTACCATACTGCTATTGCAACTTATTTTAAGGGTCGTAAGATATCATTATTGACGCTACTGATACTTGCATAAATGTGATATTCAATACTATTGGTTTTGCCATTATAGATGTTGTGGTAGTGAAAACCTGTTACACCAATATTGGTGGATATTATAGATTCTGTGGGAATATGTTTTTACCACCCTCCGAAACGGATAGGTAGCTTAATGTCACCATACCACACATTCATGGCACCTACTATACAATTATTTTTTTTTGTTTGCTATATTTTGTATATTCTGGTTCACTTTCATACTATTGTAGTTTCACCATAATATATGTTAGATATTCAACTCACCAAAAGTAAAAATAACTATATAGTATCATTTAATTTTTGATATTCAAAATTCCCAAATTAACAATTTTCTCAGGGCTTAATAGATAGTTTCAATTTTATTTTAGTAGTTATTTTATAACCATCGTTGAACAGCCGACTCAATTTTTAGGGCTTGCGACTACTAATGTTCAACTCCGTAGCCTTGTAATTTTGAACCCAATCCAGAAGATAAGGGTACTCCTTTATCAAGTATTGGGAGAAATTTGCATTCGTGGAGGACTTTTTGATGGAACTAAACCGTATTTGTGTTACATGAAGATGAAAATCACGAAAACTACCCATGGTTAGTCCAAAAAGGGGACTCTAATCCATTATCCGTCTACCATTGAATATATTTTACGTCAGCACCGTGGTCGGGGCAAGCCGGATGCGGCCATCGCTGTGATTCGAACCCGGTTCACCTCAATGGAAGGCGAACGTTCTACCCCTTGAGCCATCATGGCTCTTTATTATTTATTGTTGAGTTTCCACTATTTAAATTTGCAAAGATTTCCAAGTATGCTTGTGGACTAAACACTGAGGGTATCGAGTTCGGCTGACCACACAAACAGAACATCTCCTCCTGCACCTGAGAGCCCGAGGTCAAGGTGACTGAGATGGGCACAGTAGGCCATTGCCATCTATGGGCTGTCGTGCCACTGAGATTAAGATAATCATCACTATAACATTTTCATTACTTGAACATAATATAAATCAATGACATTTATAATATGTCCATTATCCATTAATCCATTATCCATTAATCTAGCTTGTTGAAATGCATATTAATCCAGTTGTAGGTGTGAAATAGTCGAAACTAGTTTTTGCGCCAGTTTCCAAAGAGTAACTAATAGTAAGCTAGTTATTAAGCTCTATTAATGATCATGTAAATTATCATTAACTTTGCTAAGAATCTTAAACAATAAATTGTCAGCTTGAAATAAACAACCTAGAACGTACCACATTCCATTCCAAAGGCATAGAACATATATAGGTGAACTGAAGTTATTGGCGTTGACAATGGTTTTTCTATGAAAATAATATTCCATGAAGTTTTCGCTTTAGATGTGACAAAAAATAGCGTTACTTTATTCTTCTTCTCTTTTTTAGCCTACTTGAAAAACGCAGTTCTTAAAAATTTAATTGTAATTTAGTATTTTTATTTTAGGAATTTCTTCCTGTAAATTTTGTGTCTCTTCCAAATTCTTAATTTTATGGACAAAAAGGACAAAGTTTCGAAGTGGACAAAATTGCGATAAACTTCCATGCATTTTCTGCAGTTTTTGCTTAGTTCAAACAGAAAATGCATTGTAATCACGCGCAAAGTTTCGACAGATATTTGAATAATCTAGCTAGTTAGAAAGCAGCTGAAAGATTTAATGACGATTGCAAGATTTAATATCCACAGACACGAAAAAGAAATCGCTGAAACGTTGTGTAATAAAATGAGTTTAAATAAAAAAATAAAACGAAATACAACGCAAAAAAATTAAAACGAAATATTGAAAATTAATGTTTCGTGAATAAACGTTAAATAAAAGTGATAATGAATACATCTTTATTTGTTGACTGACCATTTTTCTAGAATAAACGTGCAAACAAAATGATAAAAGTCAAAAATATGTCAAAAAACATAATGTAAACAGGACATTCAGAATCGACTGCTAAGCATACATTTCTATAATACTCTCTCAACTTTAATAATTCACAGCGCAAAAGGCATATTTTGAATAATTCACATTTTAATTCCTGAAATAAATTCGTTTCTTTTAATTTATTCATATTCAAACTGGATGAGTTGCTTCACTTCTCTTAAAATAAATCAGTAATTAAGTCCAATTCTTCAAATGATAAAAAAAGTAAGTTTAATTCCGTATTCATTAAAACATGAATTCTTTAAAAACTATTTTAATTAAAGCCATCTTTGAGGAAAATATTTTAATTCTTATTCCAAAGGAAAATTAAATTTTATAATTAAAAACGATATGAAGAGAGAATGATACAATCTGGTTTAATTAAGAGTTAAGTCAAAAGAAGATATTTAAAACTTACAGTTAGCATATTTTAAGAAAGCATATATAAAGAAAACTTAAAATTTAGGAAACGTAAGTCTTCCTTTTCTCCCTCAATTTATATATGTATATATATAAATTTGGGGATAATATAATAATATTATAAAAAACTGTATAATATAATAATATTATAAAAAACTGTTTTTTGCAATTGAAGAGAGCGAGTTTACTAATGGAACTGTACACGAACACAATTTTATGCTAATTAATGCATAGTTATAATTTTTTTTCATTTTTTTACTTTAATTTCAATCTTTCTCTAGTCTAACTTTTTTCTTTAATTCATGCATATATTTGAATATCTCATTTATTTCTAATATTAAATTTAAAAAAATGTGAAAATAATATGAAATTTTATTATTTTCATTTTACACTTTTCATGCCCTATAGTTTTCTTTGAGTTCTGTTACATCAATCCAGTTCGATAAGTCCCAAAAGGGGGAAGAAAATGACGGAGAAGTAAATCAAGAGAAGGAGAAATATTGCATATTTCCTGGAGTCAAAATGTCTGGTGATGGAAATTCACGTCATCGCTGCAACTCCCTGATGAATTCTGAATACGCTGCATGTAAAAATAGAAAGTATATTTCAATAAGACGTCTCGTATATCTTGAATATAATATATCAAGGAAAATGATATAATTCTAAAAACTTTATTTGTCAAAACGCCATAATCATTAATATAAGCTTATATTGCTGTGTAAATAAAATAGAAATTAATTTTTCAAGACATGCAAAATGTACATCTTGTTTAAAAATGCATAGCTTACTGTTTACACAATTGCCTTTAGAATTTAAAATTTACTCTAAAATTTATGCCATTTCATTTTTCAATATACCAACCTTTTATATTAATGCCTCGAGAAAATTTTAATTTTAATTAGACAATATTTCGATTAGAAAATCATGTTTTTATAAAACTCCAGTATGAATAATATCAAAGTTCAAATATGCATGAATTTAGGTTTTAGTCATTTAAGTTTCAGTGTCGTTAATGCTTGAAATTAGTACACAATTTAATTTCTAACTAATGAATCGGGCGTGCTAAACTCAGAGTAATTGTACTTTTTGAACATTCTCTTTTGATTTTATAATGGAAAAAAAAATTATTTTGCAACACGCTGTTGAAAGTTTTGAGATAAGTTGATCTGTGCGCAATACTGGCCACAATTATGCTGTTGAGATCGTGATGGCTCAGGGGATAGAGCACTCATCTCCCAGTGACGTGAACCGGGTTCGAATCACAGCGATGACTGCTCGATACGAATTCTTCACATGGCTCGCACCGAACACAGACGTAAAATAAAATCAGTGGTAGTCGGATCATGGGTTAAATTCCCCTTGTCGTCAGGTTAACCGTGAGAGATTTTTGTGGTTTTCCTCGCCATCATGAAACGCAAATGTTGGTTAGTTCCGTAAAAAAATCCTCCACGAAGGCAAATTTCTCTCAATACTTGATCCAGGAGTTGCCTTGTCTTTTGGATTGGTTTCAAATGACAAAGCCACGGCGTTGTCGTAAACTCAAAATTGGGTTGGGAGCTCAACGATGATTGTAAATCATGCTGTCGGTCACGAAATTAAGGAGCCTACACCTTAAACATACACTAGTTTAGGACGTTATCGCAATGTTTTGCGGTTTTTTTAGTTTCAATTAAAGCATGTTTTATACACGTAGGAATAAAAAGTATGGTAAAATTACTGTATGGCATGTTACTGTCAGGTAAAAAAGAACTATAAGTTATGTTTAATTAAGCAAAAAAATACAGTATGTAAGCAGTTCATTTGGTAATTTTTCTGTTCTAATAGTAATGCAATGGTTTTACCGAAAAACATGGTTTTCATCATCAACACACATTTAATAAAAAATTCAAAACTGAAAGTAAATTTATTTGTTTAAAGGTTTTTATGCCATGCTATTAGGTATCATAATAAAATTACCAAATTGTACAACATTTTTCAATTTTTATCACATATTATTAAACCATATTTTATTGTTAAAGTCATAACTAAAGCAGTTAGAGAAAAATACTGAGTTTTCTTTTTGTTCCAATAGAGCCAGAAACATGGTAAATTTTACCGTATTGTCCTATTAATGACCATACGTTTGTAACAGTGTAGAAATATTACACCATAAAAGGATCAAAAGCTTCTTTTTTACAGTATACTTGCAGAAAAGTTAATTTGAGGT
Organism: Parasteatoda lunata; assembly: GCA_949128135.1. Lineage (NCBI taxonomy): Eukaryota > Metazoa > Arthropoda > Arachnida > Araneae > Theridiidae > Parasteatoda > Parasteatoda lunata. The sequence goes on from OX421970.1 coordinate 103,958,722, forward strand.
TGAACAATTATATCGGCAAATAAAACTTTGATACCTTATATGTTTGAACAAACTTTAAAATGTTGCTATGTTGAAATATATTTTTGTATTTCTAAATATTGATTGCGCGATACTAAAGTTTAATATGAACATAAATATTATTTAACTTTTTAATTTTTTCACAATTTGCATCGCAACAATTTGTAACCGTTTTTTCACAATTTGCACCGTTTTCACAATTTGCACCGTCACAATTTGTAACCGTTTTTTCACAATTTCACCGTTATTTTTTTTACAATTTGCTCGTTTATATTTCGAGGTATGTGTTTTAAGTTTCAACGTTGAACCAATCGTTTAAGGGTAAATGGTTGATTAAAAATGAGTTTAAAATGAAGTTTTTTATTTGTTTGTGACTTTATCCTTTGTAAAATCCTTCCTACTTATAAGAATGGGAAAATAAATAAAACACTAGCTTCAATAACATATATGTAGTTATAATTCGTGGGTAATCTTTTTTTGGCGAGCGCCAGCGATCAGGGGGCAAAGCCTCCTAGTTCTATAATAAAGTTATAAATATTTACTAAAATTTCGTTTTTGTATTGAATTATGTTTGGATAAACAAATTTTATAATTGTGGATACAAATGTTTCAATCCTTTTCAACAGTTCTTGAAATATTGCGAAATACGAAATGAGTAAAATTAAGACTATGGGTTCAAACTTCAATTTAGATTATGGGATTCACAAATTGTTTCACCACAATATCCTGATGCTGTAAAACTAGAATCGTGCCTTATTTGGGAAGCATTACAATTCCTGTTCCATTACTCATTTAACTGTAATCATTTTAATGTTTGACTTGTTTACAGTTTTCTGAAAATAGAAGTGAAAGGTCGTATACAAAATGAAAAACATTTATATGCGTAACAAATAATATAAGGAAATTTTTTTTCCTTTCTGCATACAAAAAGATTTATTTATTCATACCATTTTCGTGATCCCAGTTAGAAAAGGTCACATCTCGTACACGCAGTTCAATCAAGTAAATTGAGTTTTAGAGATGCTAGAAGTATATTAAATAAATGAATGATTTAATTTGAAAGTAATGAAGATACACTATTTATTATATTTAAATTATTCAAACTTTGATTTACACATGAAAAAGGAATTTATCTTAGAAGTCACTCGCCATCGAGTTACTGTCGCTCACAAATCAGTGTTTTGACAGTTAATTATTAAGTTAGAGGTTAATATATAAAATTTAACTTATCTATTTCAAAGTAATTATTCAGTTCTAAAACGTCAAAAATCATTACTTTTCTCTTTCGTCGTCAAGTTCTATTCACTCCACAGACGGCATACAATAGTTAGTGTAACAAACTTTTTGCAATAGTCTTACAATTTTACAATAGCCTTATTTAAAAAAATTTAATATTTGCGTTTTAAAAAACTAAAACAATAAGACCAAAGTTAAAAAGTCGAAAATTTTCCGATTTAAGCAATGAATTTAAAGTTCACAGTATAAATTTGCATATTTACAACGGGATGCCTATAAGTGACGTAGCGTGGGTATCTCGATTCTGATTGGTTGTTGAAACGTGGATTTGTACACGTTAGCAACCGTTATTTCCATTCTATTTCGAGTAAGCCAAACCGGTCTAGTATAAATTCTCTTAAGTGATAGGTTATATATTTTTTCGTAAAGATTTGAATTCTTTCTTTGTATAGTTCTTACTTAACACAAAGGCAGGTAAGAAGACATGTAGATTGTAAACAAATAATGCTTCGAAGTTAACAGGTACACAAAAAATATGTCACGGTGAATATAAAGTACATTAACAAATAATAAATCTAAGTTAAGTGAAAGACGTAGACGTTAAAGAATTATATTTGATGTGCAAAATGGAACTGTGTTTAATTAACTTCACGTTAATTAACAATCTAACTTTAAGTGGAGAAAAACGTAGTTCAACTTTACCACGCCATTTTGCTTATAAACGATCAGCTGGCACTGACGTCATAGGTCTCATGCGTGGGTATTCGTGATCGTCATCTCTTTGAAGTGCAAGCATCCAATTAATTTTTAAGTTGAAAGTTTAATAGCTGACTGAGAAATTGTTTGAAATTTATAATTGAATAAAGTACATTGTTAGTGCAAGTCTTTGTATTTAAAATGGGACCTCATGTGGCGTTTTTAGCAAAATTTCTGTAATTCTTCACAAATGAGATTCTGTTAAATTTTGAAGTCTAAGAAAAATCTATGTAAAGTGGTTTTGATTGTGCATTTGCAAATTTAGGGCGCCATCTGTATGTCAGACCGGAAACTTATCAGCCGATGTGTTAGATGACTTTTGCTTTTTGAGATTTCACAACAGTAAAGATGCTTTTGAAACATTTGCTACAATCAGACAAAAGGAAAAAAGAAAATGTTGAATATTTGCTACAAATGTTGGAGGTAATATCTGAAATCTCGGCACTAAAAATTTCGTTTATATCCTTTTATGGAACTCTTTAATTGTTTATTTTCAATCAATTGTTTATTTTCACCTTTATTTTACAGAGCCTAGTAGTTGTATAACACTATATTTTTCAGAAACTCTTAATATTCTATATTGAGTTCAATAATGCTTCTATTATTCTATATTTAATTAAAAAACGGCTATCTCAAGGAGACAAAATTTAAGAAGATATAATATTTTTATCTTTACATTGCATTTAAATTAAAGAAATTGCGATTACTATTGTAAAATTAAGAAAAAAATAGGAATTTTTTATACGTGAGATTATTGTTTAGAGTAAATTATTATTTAGAGTTTCAATTTATAATTACTAAATGTGCCTAGAAGGATATTTTAATCTATATAAATTGTAAGTGGAATAGATCCTAAAACATTCCTAAAACACTATTCAATAATGCTTCCAAATAGAAGATATGAAACTATGTTTATAAAATTAAACTAAATAAAATTAGGTCGCTAAAGAATAGGATTAATATAGATTAGCTAAAAATTAATTTTAAATTATAAATAACTGTAATTCCTTTCGTTTAAATATGTCCGTTTAAATAAATATAATATTTTATTACATAAGTTCTCTAAAAGTTTTATTTCATAATACTATCGATAAATAATAATTGTAAAACTAACTTTATTAAATAAAGTTATAATAATTGATTAAATAAAAAAATAGAATATAATAGATTTGTTTTGAATTAATTTTTGATTACAAATGTATGCATTCTCAAAGCAGATCTAGAGTATATTACAAAGTTATGTAACTCAACATTATTCCATGCCATAAATATACTCAACGCACGCAATCTAACAAAAGTATTTGCCTTCCTTTATGCAAATTCGATGTTGTTTGTGTTAGAAACTTTATTTTGGGGGAAATGCACGTGTAATCATTTTAAATGATCTCTATTCACGAAATGGAAATCCCTATTCACAAATGACATCCTGTATATAGAATTTTATAGACTGTTTTGTGTAGTTATAATACCCATTAAAAATAAATATCTGTACTGTGTGCAAAAAATAAACGCCTCCCCCCCCCTGAATAACTTTTGCTCAAATGATCCGATTTTCACGTTCTAGGACTCAATTTTAATGGTACGAGAGGGTTACATAAAATATGCTAATTAACTAGTACAAACCATATCTTAGGATACGAAATCAGACACATAAACGCAAGTTCTTGGATTAATCATACCTTTTTTTCGATGGATTTGTGATCCCCAAAATATAGATGGTAGTCACAATCTGGGAAATAATACATTTCCAATAGTTTGCTCAGGAGATAAAGTTTGAACCCTTTAATGTTAATTTTACTTTTGCGTACTTCGTCATATCTCGAGAAATTTTTACGCCAATCGAAAATTATAAAATACGCTAATCCACAAAAACTACGTGCAAAAAAACTTTTAGTAAATATTTTATTAAAATGAATAATTTTATTCATATTTTATTTAAAATGACGCTTAGTAAATATTTATAGTATATTTTTTAATATCTTACTTTATAGCAGTCGAATAAATGTTGAATTGTAATGTATAAAATTATGGCATCTTTCTAAAGAATTTTATATGGCAAAGTACAAAATTTGAGCAAAATAGGACGAATAGTTGCTGAAAACTTGTGTGCAGTGTACTTTGAAAAAATAGTTCCATAAGTCAGTACCAGAATATTTGACGTGTTTTAACATTTGAGGAAATTTAAATTTACGTACAATGATTTGCTAATTTTCTCCTCTATTGATTAAAATAAATTATTTACGTTAAATAATGCATTTTCGTCAAGAGTCATGAATCAAAATTGCATGTTATCATGATTTCAATTGTGGTGACAAGTAATCATGATTATATGTTATTATATTTACATGTAATCATGATTGCAAAGTATACGATATCAAACAATTACGATTTTCTGTTTATAAACAAACAATTGCAAATAATATAATATGATATTAGAGTACAAATTCTAGTACGATAGATAATATATAAATACACTATGTATTTACACTCAAAGTTTGTTTGCGTACGATGTATATAACTAAATATTTATATCAATATGTTTATGTAAGTACAGAAAATTTATGTCTGTTCGCCGTGTTTGCATGTAATATACATATAAAATATAGGGATTCATGGACATTATAATTATTATAATTTATGTATATAAGTACAATATAATCATATGTATGCTTGCATGTATATAAATTTTATATACGTGTGTATAGATATAAAATGATAGATTATATGAGCATACGTACATACATTATATGAGCGTGTGTACTTGCATTAGATGTACATGCATAATCACATAGTATGTATTTACATACCTGCAATGTATTCTTATATATATATATATATATATATATATATATATATATATATATATATATATAATATATATATATATAATATATATATATAATATATATATATATATAATATATATATATAATATATATATATAATATATATATATATATATATATAATATATATATATATAATATATATATATATATATATATATATATATATATATATATATATATATATATATATATATATATATATATATATATATATATATATATATATACATTAATTCTGTGTACATGCGTAAATTGCATTGTTGGTAAATAGAATATACATGTATACAGTACATAAAGTGATAAAGTGTACATATGTGCATTCATCGTACATACATGTACATTGTATTTCCAATCGATATATGTATGAATGTACTTGAAATATATGCATATGCATACAATTTATGTGCTTAAAAACTATTTGGGACAAAACTGTAACTTATAATGATATCAGGTCCAGAAATCTAGTTAAAATTTAAACAAAGTAGCTAGTTAGGAAGTAGTCGAAATTTTAATTAGTAATAAATTTTTCTCACATCGTTCAGAAGCAATTGTAATTTGTACTGTTACTAATCACATAGAAAACATTGAAGAAGTAAACGCCATTTAATAAGTAAACTAAAAACGTCCATAAGATATATTTTAAAAATTAAAATTTAAAAGCAATATAAGCTAAATTTTGCATGGTTTTTTTATGTAACTAAAATGATGATACATTTATGTCATTTTTTTTATTGTCTTTAAAATAAAAATTAATATAAGCTGCATAACTCAATAGTATTTGCTATAAGCTCTCTATTAAAATAATCGGAAAATGAGCTATTGATTTCGGTGTACAACTGTATGGTTTATTTTGTTTTGCTGCAAAAAATCTACAAGACTTTGTTACTTCTAAACATGAAGGTATAAAGAAAAATGTACTGAACGTACGATAGATAAAAATATTTTTCACATTCATGGATTAGTCATCACTAAATAATTAAATGTTACACTTTTATTTAAAAATACCAGGTCGATCATTCTATAGCCCACAGATTTGTGAGCACGGAGTTAAACCTTGACTTACTGAAAGAGCTATTTTTTAGATACTTAACGAGTTCCTTCGATATTTGCTTGTAAGTTATTGCTCACTTAAGAATTTTTTTACAAATTTTTTCTTACTTTTGGCTTTTATTTTTCTGTATGCATTCCGTGACCTCCCCACTATCTAACGTTTGTTCAGGAGGCAAGCGTCCCTCCCGGCAAAACGTTAAAGCAATTCAGATAGCATTTCACTGGCTCCTTGTCACAGAATTTGCCCACTCTTCTAGTTGGAGCTAGAGTATTTAGATGCGTTTTCGGCATTACGGGCAAGGATGGCAGACTTTTTATTTTAATATTAAGTAAAACATATTAAGAAATAATAATTTATGTATGCATTTTTTGAAATTCAACCGATACATATTTATTTCACTTTCAATTTCGTTTATTGCAAATATCTTGAATAACAGAGCTACATATTACGATATTATATAAAACAGATAATAACTTATTAATGCACTATTTTGCAATTCAAATGATACTTATTTAATTCACTTTCATTTCTTGTTTATTGAAAATATTTTCAATGACATATATTTCAAGCTAATTTAAATTCCACAACATTCATACCAGCCTTGTCGGCCATATTTTTCCTAGTTGCTCGAATCTCTTTGCTGCAATATTAAGTAATGAAGACTGAGAAATAATACGTAACAAACATATTATTTATTTTGAATAGTGATTTATGCTTGTTGAATTTCCATTTTATTTTTGTTTATGAAAAAAAAAATCCAATAACAGAACTCATTTAAATTACAAAACATTTGTATCCGCATTCATTTCCGTGTTTTTTAACTTGCAGAATAGCGTTAGAAAAATCTGGCAACATTGTTCTTTGTCAAGTTTGGTTAAAAATATCGTCTTAATACTTACTTTATACGCGATCCACAAATCGGCATTTCGAGTTATATCGCAACATATTGCGATTATTTTTGCAACCAAATGGGGAGCGTGTAAACGATATATCACCGAAGAATGCTGCAGGAATTTTATGCAGAACGTGTAGCGTTGCACCATTTTCCAGGACATCTTTTTCCCGGAGAACTTATCTCATCCTGTTCCGCGAATGACAGTTTGAATGACAGTTGGAGTTGACTTGTTTATCAAAACACTGAAGTGGATACAAAACAAAGAGAGAGTCACGTTTCGTTGCGTAATGGGAAAAACAAGAAGAGCAAAATGGCTCTATCCATTGAGGTCGTGACCGAAATTCGAAAGAGAATATCACCCGGGGATCTCATTCATATATAGAGTGACATAACTTCTTTCTTTGTTAAGATTAACTGAGAAAAAGTTAATTGACAAATAGATGCCAAGCTCGCCAAAATTTAATCAAAATAATTTTTTTTTCTATTACGGAAGTTATATAGCATTATTTATCCCACTCATGTTCCTTAGTTTCTTCAATAATTTGAGATAATTAGTTTCTTCAATAATGTGCGGAGAGTAGTTATTGACAATGTCAACCTTCATCTATAAAAAAGGTACCCCCACCATAGAATCGAGTTAACATGTCTTATATACAAGTGAATTGGCATTGTATTTTTGTAGTGATAGATACACTGCAGTACTCCCCTGCCAGAATTATATCTGTGATAGAATTCGATGAACGGACACCTCTAGTTGATTTATTGCTGTTTTGTTAGCCTGTATTAAGATCAAAGTACTTTTGAGTGCTGATCACGAGAGCTGTATTAAAGTCACGGTCGTGGTCACTCCTCTGTTGCCTTTAGCAGTCGAGAGTATACGTTGTACGTTGTGTGTGATTGAGACAATGTGAGGACGACAATGTCACAAGTAGCAAGTCAACTGTTCAATGTGGACCATTTATTGAAGTAGGCGTGTTCAAATAGTAATGGGTGTTTCTGCCAATGTAGGCGTGTTCACATCACTGTCCGGGTCACCAATGTGGGGTACCTTTTCATAGACGAAGATTGAGGTTGTCGATATCGCTTACCCCATGCTATCTTGAAATATAGGGACTATTGGAATATAGACACTATTAGAATATAGGAACTATTGGAATATAGAAATATAGAAATACTATATTTTTCGAAATTCATTTCTTAAGGTACTTAAAGGTACTTAGGGTAAAAAAGAAAAACTAATCGACAAATGCATAGATATCTAACCTCCAGACACGGAATGAAAATATTTCGGGTTTCGGAAGTCTACATACATCAATAACCTTCTACGATCTATTCTGATTCTTTAAAATAAAAATTCAATCATAAACTTGGAATCATTCATAAGCCCTTCTATACACTCTCAGAAATTAAATTACCACTTTTGCGATTTGGTAATTCTTAAGTTATATTTCGTTAATTTTGAGAATTAATTTTTGCGACGAAGCGGTAACTCTCAAATGTATGACGAAAGTGTTTCCTCAACTCGGAACCTCGTCGTAGTTCATTGTGGGAGATTGTAGACCAGAATGACTAAACTAGAATGAAAACTAGACGATCGAAAATAAAATGACGAATTAAGCCGACCGATATGTATGGTGGTCAAGGAATTGGTCCCGTAATTGGAAGATCTGAGGTTCTAACCCCGCTTCGTTCATGTCTGTAATTAATCTTTCTGTTCTATTTGCTGTTTTTAAGGGGCTTCATACCGACTGCAACGGCAACAAATCACGTGTTGCCGTGCGTTAACGCATGCGCACTTCTTTCTTCCTCCCTCTGTTGCAATAACCAGCCATCGCCGTCGCACTGGTTTAAAAAATTGGATGGGTTTCAATTTTTCTCTCTGTTGCAGACTCAGAGACTGATTCATTTATATTTCTATTCTCTAAAGGGATAATACTATGAAGTCTCACATGATTTTAATGTTTGCATTATTCAGAACATAGTAACTTATTTTTATATAAAATATTTGGCTATATTTGAAAGATAATCATTTTTAAAAATTAGAATTTTGTTTTTATTAGAAAATATTTTTGAAAAACACTATTATGCTTCACAAAGAAATGAAAATTCTAGATGGAAAAATGCAATAAACCTTTTTTATTTTGCTGAAGCAAAATACTATTCAATACTATTATTGGTTCATTAAGTACCATAAATGGGAAATTATTACAAAAACTAAAAATTTGAATGAAATGTTTTAGCAAGTTTTGAATAAATTCTAAGTATTTAAAAACATTATAAATTTAATTGTTTTTTAAATTATAAATTTAAAAAACAGAAAAAAAATATTTAAAAAAAAAAAAAAACAATTGCGAATATAGAATATTTTATAAATACTGGAATGGTGGACAAAATCGGGTCCCAAAGGCTTCTTTCTTTTCGAGTAATTTCATAAACAGAACTGATAAAATTTTATTTGCCGGATAAATCAGATCTTTAGCTTCTATTTTTTACATTAAAGACAATATTTTTTTATTAATGTAAAATGTTTATATTTTTGAGTGTAAATTTGTTATGTATGCAAAATCCTAATCGCAAAAAACTGGTTATTTATAGGATTGAGGATAAAAAAATTAATTTTTCCTACTGAAATATTTCTTAAAGCAACAAATTAATATTATGACTTACTCACCGTGTGAAACGTTCAGGAGTTTAAAAAAGCAAGGAAGATTAAGAATATGCTTAAAATTTTTCGTATATCAAGTTAACGGATCATATTTAAGATTAGAAACAAATAAAACTTTCATTATATTTATCTGGAATGCTATAGGCTTCATTTGATTATCGTTGATATTTGAGATACCGTGACTCATCAATCTTCCAGGAATTTTGATTTGAAGTGCTTATGTCACACTGACTATGTTCGTCCCGGCTTTAGACATTCAGCAGGAAAGAGGCATAGAAAACGATATTATCCTTTCTTTAAATATTATGTTATTATAAAGATGTTATCCTTTCTTTTTCTTTTCTTTTTTTTTTTACAATTTTAGACAAAATTGATTTTTAAAAAAGTAATTCATAAAGGAAAAAAAACACCCTCACAATCCTATAACTCTCATAAATTAGTATCTAATAACTCTAAGGTCACAAAATAATAAGAGGTACCCAGTTTGAAATTCTGAGTTAAGCACCCAAAAGCATTTGTGCAACACTCGGAAATTCTGCAGTGTGAAATATTTCTCACATAAATTCTTTATATATATATATATATATATATATATATATATATATATATATATATATATATTATATTATATTATATATATATATATATATATTATATTATATTATATATATATATATATATATATATATATATATATATATATATTATATATAATATATATATATATATATATATTATATATAATATTATATAATATATATATATATATATATATATATATATATATATATATATATATATATATATATATATATATATATATATATATATATATATAGGACTGATGAAAGATTTCTTCACTTTTGACGGAATCCATTTGCTCAAGGAAGTGTTGATAGTTATTTCTTCTCTTTGACAAAATGTTCGCACGGAGCATATACCAGGAAATTATTTCGTCAAAAACGAAGAAAGTTTCGTGAGTTTTGAGTATCCATTTTTTTCAGAATTTGTATTCAAGGTTTTTCCAGCCATATCAATAAGAAATTATAATAGCGTAAATGTGATCACAATAATTGAAAACAGATTTGTTATTTCTCCAATAGTACATCAAGTGGAAAAGATTCGGAATTAATTAATATATAGAGTGACGTCTTTATCGAATTCCTCTTCTGAATGTAATCCGTTTTTAAGAATGACGAAGGAAAAATTATTGACAAATCCAAAATTAGGTGTCTAATTCCTCTAAGTATGATGAAATTTTTCCTATCTTTTTCCTAGGGTATACGCATGATAGTTTTATATATTTTATTCAATAATATTTCATTTTATTGTATTGCATTCTCTTTTTTAAAACAATTTCAACTGGGTCTAACCTCCTTTCTTTATTGGGGTTTGGCCTAAATAAGCATACCGTAGAATGAAATAAAACTAAACTATAAATAGTTAAATATACCTTTAAAAAGACTATTTTATCACTTGTTACACTTCAATAAAAAGGAATGCAATAAAACTAGGTGGAAAAGGATTACAAATATTTTTAAAAATTAGGATATAGTAGACAATTTATTACCACTTTTTTTAAACAACGTTCTAGGAATCCTCATTTTCCAAAGGTCTGGAATTTTTTGTTTTATTTTAATTATTTGCTTTCCATTCTCTTCGCTCAGTATCTCAGCCTGATAACAATGATACTTGTTATCAGCACCAAAACGATTCCTTACTATTTCAGTTAATCCTTCATGGTTTAATACGTTTATTTTGACTTAATTATTATATTTTACACTGAGAAAAAAATCTGGTACAATTTCTGTACTGCATGGTTATAACATTTCTGGTAAAAAATCTGGCAAAATCACCATACTGTATTTCTGGTAACAAAATTCTGGTAAAATTACCGTACTGTATAATAACATTTCTGGAAAAATAATTAAAAACTGGAAATAAAAATAAAATGTAAGGTATTTTAACCATTCATTTGGAAATTTCTCCGTCCCTATGGTATTGGTTTACCGGAAATTCTGGTATTTAATATTATAGTTCTTATTGCCACACATTTAGTAAAATATTTGAAAGTAGTTTAACCAAATAAATGGTCTTTATATCTATTACATCATGATCAAAATAACCATATTTTACCGCATTTACCAAATTATATCACAGAGTATAAAACCATATTTTTTTTGTTAATTTTACCTAAATCATTATTAAAGCTCTTCTGTAAAAACTACCTACTTTTTGGGGTTCCCATAGAGCCAGAAATACAGTAAATATTTCCATATGCTTTAAGTTTTGAATATACTTTTTTCTCCGTATAGCAAACAATCATTAAACTGTTTTGACGAGGAATCTTTTGCGCTAATGCACACCTATTAGGTATTAGCAAAAATAGATAAATACGAATAGGATTTTTAGACCCATGTTTCAAGCTCTCACAATGAATATTATAAAAAAAATATGCATTTAAAATTTATTTCTTTTATTTTATTACTTCACAAAGAAAACAAGATTATAAATTTAGCCTCATAAAAATCTGAGGAGAGGGTATGTTGCTGTGTTCAACACTTAAATGGGATTATCTTTCTAAAGATTTAAGAATGAGAGGGATCACGTTTTTATAGCCACCAGAAAGAAGCTTATTTTCCACAAACTTCCAAAGGAAAACGTTTCATACGAAAGCCAAGAGTTCCCCTGAGAAAGGTCCGTGAAACATTTTCTGACTTTTCATTACCTTTGAAACGGTTTTAGTTTGAAAAAAAAATAAACTTTTGATAATAAAGCAGATCTAAACTAAACACTCCATAATAAATGACTAGGAAAGGATAAGTTTTTAAAGATTTTTTTTCTTCATTTTATTATTATTATTTTTTTAAATATTCACTAGGCACGTGAGGGGAATAATTTAGACAGCTGGAATATGTCTGTGGTTTAATTGGCCGAAATGTCTCTGTAATTTTTGGCAGATAGGAAAAACCATGATAACACTCTTGATTATTAAATTGAAAAAAAAAAATAAAAAATAAATAAAGCAAGAAAGGGGGGAAAATAAATTATTAATTTGCTATTTACGTATTGCTTTAAACTATTTTGTCTTAAATGTAACAATGACAAAATGACGCAGCATGTAATCAATTTGTAAGACACAATATGTAAATAAGACACTGCAAAAAATGTTGTTAGCCATCACTTTTGTTCTTCAGGTAAACTAAGTACATTCATAGGTACGAAACTGTATCGAGCAGAAAATTATACAAAGCTCAGAAAATAACAATTGTTCAAGAGAATTAAGGTAAAGGATTTTCTTAAAATATTTTAAAGAAATTTTTTTAACGAAATGTTTTTGAATTAAAATAATTTCATTCGTTCATTGTAAGAATTTTCTTTCTAAAGTTACGGTGAAATAACCAGCAGTAGTCTTACCATCTAACTAACGGTGAAGTTTACTGTTAGAAAAATATTTTATCTTATGGTTTGCAAATCGTTTACCGATGGTATGGTTTAAAAAATATATATATAAATATAAAATTTTTGGCTCAAGAACGATTTACAACTAGTATGGTTTCAGAATCGAAAAAAGGAAATTCAACTGAACATTGGAGTTAAATAATGGACATTCACGTTGCGTTGTAGTTGGGTTGTGCTTTGTCAAATGAACCGTTGAGTGTTTATAAGTAAATTTGTGTTGTAGTGATATCTATAGTACGTGATCTAAAATACTGGAGTTTGTGTGTTAACCTTCTTTGTGGTTCGACCTTCTAGGCTTTAATGAAAAATTATTGTTCCAATAGCCCATGGTCACCAATTGAAATGAACCGCTCAATGTGGCTTAGTTATTCTGTGTGTTAGTGCCATCCATCATAAAAGATGGGAAATACTTGTGTTTTTCGTGTTGAGCAGTTTTGTGTTGTAGCCATCAATGTTTAAATGAGAATTTTCTATTCTAATATTCCAGGGTCATCAATTGAGTAGAGCAGGACTCTTAAAACTCTTCATGTGTTGAAGAAATTCAAGAAATAATGGGTTGACCTAATATTTGGGCCGCCGTTCTTCCGTTTACAAGATAGACTGATCATCCTGCTCGATTATATTATGTACCCAGCAGCAAGGAATTATTTAGCTTATTAATGTATGAAATCGAATAAAACTTGCTAACCTTTCGTTATACCGAAAAAATTTTTTAGGAGTGACAAATATTTTTCTCTTACTTAAGTATGTAATATTAAACGTTAAAATGAAAACCGGGGAAATTTAAATGATGCCTGACTTAAATAAACGAAAGTGAGATTTAATATAATTTCACCTGATTTCATTCTGACATTCTTCTTCCCTTATGTCCATAAAGCAAGAGTGTGATTTATCTCTTACTGGCCTAGTAATTTTCCTTTTACTCCATCTCATATATTTAGGTAATCAACCATGCACTTCAAAAGAAAGCACCTTTTGTTAAACACATATCTACCATGTTATGCCATAGCAGCTATGTTTTCCTTCTTATCTATGATGTCAAAAGCTTCTATTATTCCTCACTTTGTATTTTTGTCTTCTTTTCTATGGCACTTTTTTCATTAGATCAGTGCATTTGCCCATGACGACAGTTTATATATATATAGTACAACCGGTACATTCTTAATTTAAAAAAATCATGCTTTAAAAGTATCTCCCGACTGAACTAATTGAAATTTCAGAAATATTTTTAGGAACAGGGGCTGAAATTATCCCTTGTAGCCTTTGTTGAAATTTCAGAATGATAGTGCCAGACTAGAAGTTAAAAAGAACGAGGTTCGAGAACGAAGAACGGCGAATCAGAAGTTTGAAAGACCACTGGAAAAGGGCGAAACGCGAAAGAGATTCAGAAAAAAAAATTTTATACTCTGAAAAAAAACTGTTTTTTCTCTCTTTTCTTGCCTGTGTATTTATTTATTGTTCGAGCCTCCAAAACGCTATGCTTCAGCAGGACAATGCACGACCGCATATTGCCCGCAGTGTCCTGACCTTTCTTGACACAGAAAATGTTCGCCTGTTGCCTTGGCCAGCACGTTCTCCCGATCTCTCACCAATTGAAAACGACTGGTCAATGGTTGCCGAACGACTGGCACGCCACCACTTATTAGTCACTACGGTCGATGAATCGTGGCATAATGTTGAAGCTGCATGGAATACTGTACCTGCCCATGCTATCCAATCTCTCTTAGTCTCGATGCCCAGGCAAATAACTGCTGTTATTGCTTCCAGGGGAGGCCCATTGTGCTGCTCTAACGCGACGTAAATAAAGTACCTACCATTTTATTTTCTTCTTTAACAAACGTATTTTTTTGTAACTTCAAAGATGAGTCCTAAATTTTGCTTGCTTGACATTTTCAACTATGTTCTAAACTGTTCCAGTAGATGGCAGAAATGATTCTGAAATTATAAGAGAGACGCCCGCATACTCTTTATTCTATTGTTATAGTTAATACATTCCACCGAGAATTTCGACTAAAATTTGAAATACCTGAAACTTTTTATCAAATTGAATGAAAAAAAGCAAACACAGAACTTCAAAAGGAAATCTAATACGCAACAAAAAAATCTTCCTCAACAAAACTATCTGTTTTATTAAGATTTTCTCATTTACTTTGATTGCGTTATAGCCAGATTGATTTTACTCGTACTCTTAAATTCAGTGATGTGTTAACGTAATCAGGTAATAATAGCGACTCGATTTTCCACATCATTTCTTAAACATTTGGAACGACACAATCTCGATATTACAGTAAACATCTTGAACTAGAATTGGTCGAACGGAAAGAACACTTTCTTCACATTTAAATTACGCTAAATCGTTTTGACTACCGTGACCTTTAAATATTGAATCTAATTTCTTTAATTTAGCCAAAAATAAAACACCATTTCTATTTCATTTGAAAACAAATGAATTTTTTTTTTAAATATTTGCAAAGTACTGAAACAAAATATAATTTAATTAAGGTGAGTCCTGAGGGCCAATACCAATAATGCTAAAACTGACCTTTTTCAATGTACCTTTTCTTAGTATTTGTACAAGATATTACTTTATTTTTTTTTTATATAATATTTACATATACATGTTTACACTTTGATAAATGTTAATACATATCTTCGGAAAAATTGTTTTTAAAAAATTATGAACTGAGAACTTTTAATAATTTAAAAGGTTTCATCCAAAATCTTTCATAGCTCAAAAAGTATTCCTGTTAACGCTAAAACATCATACAATTCATAGAATCTCAAATATTCCCAAACAATTTCAAAGGGATATCATATGTAGTTTCTTAGATAGGTACATCAAAAAAGGCCAATTATAGCATTATTGACATATGCCCTACCGATTCCTTTTAAAACAACTATGAAATAAAAAAAAACAATTTAACGACTATCCTTTTTTCATTGATAAATGAAAAAAACAAACTGATTTTTAAACGTTTTCGCACTTTTAATTTTATCCAAAATATATTTTTCTATACTAATTTGTAAAAAAAATTTTTTTTTTTTTGATTTTGAGTACATAAAAAGAAGACTTAAATCAAACTTATGCATAGTTTTAAGGAAAATTTAGTAGAAATTCGATGGGCTAAAACCGAAAAGTTTTAACGATTTACCATATACGTGGAAAAAAAAAAACAAGAGAAAATGACCAATTTTTATTTAAGTAATAAAGCGAAGTTGAGTGATAAAACGGAGTTAAGTAATAAAACGGAACTTAAGTTTAAGGAAATCCAGTAAGACCAGGAAGAAAAAGAATATCACCTTTTATAACTTTTCCAATGTTCGCATTGTTACGTGCTAAAAATCAATCTTAATGGTTTAAAGGATTGACCTCAAATATGCTAATTTAGTGCTATGTATTAATGAAGTTGCGTAATCAGACACAAATCTTTACTCCTTTAATATACATAGCATATTTTATTTCCAATGAACTTGGATTTTTAACCATCTAAGAATTAGTGGGGCCACAGTCTAGAAAATATGGCCGTATCAGTTTAATCTATGGAGAGGTCAAAAATTTCCATTCATCGATTTCATATTTCATATACATTTGCATATTTCGCCATTTCGTTGGAGATTTTTATGTGTCTAAAATTTTAAAAGAAATAATTCAAGTATAATATAATGAAAAAAAATTAATTAATTATAAAATTTTATTATTTCATATGGCTATTAAGCTAGAAACTTTTTGAATTGTTGAGTATGCAAATGTCCTCATCATATTGAACTGCATAAGGAAATACAAAATTTTAGCAAAATTTGTAGGAAAGCTATTGTATTTTGATAAAAACTTGAAAAATAACAAAAGTTTCAAAAAATGTTGAATTTTAATCAAAGTGTTAGAATGCGAATTTAAAAATATTTTTTTCTTATATATTTTCGAAATATATTTTCGAAAGTTCATTACTCAGAGTTCGAGAGTTTGACTTAAAGTTCGTATTTTGACTTTCCATATTACATATTTTACAATGATATAAAAAATAATAAAACTACTAAACAATTCAAAACTTTCCGTCAATTATAGAAAAAGATAATTTTTAAAAAATAAATTTTTTTTTTTCGTTTTTAACTCCGAGATTTATAAATGAGTGCAAAAATTTTCGATTTGCTTTATAAAATCCCAATTTATGGTAAAATACGAAAAAGGCTATATTGATTAAAAGGTACTTTCGATTTTTAACATTAATTGTGGGAACATACTTTCCTGTTCGGAGATATTTTGATCATTAAATATCTAAATCCGTCTATAAAAGGTAGGTTTAGGTTAAGTAAAATTCATTTTGATGTCTGATTCAGTAACTTAAGTAATAGTTAGCGTAATTTACAAAGCAATATTAGCAAAAACTTAACAGTAAGAAAAAAATCCCAGTAAGAAAAAAATTAACAGTTAAGAAAACAATTTTAGAGATAATAGAAAAAACATTTACTAAATTCCATCGCTTGTCCACACTTTCCTTGAAACATCAAATGAAAATATATATGTCATAGAATGTATTGAAACGGAAAACAATATATATATATATATATATATATATATATATATATATATATATATATATATATATATATATATATATATATATATATATATATATATATATATATATATATATATATATATATATATTTTATATATTATATATATATATATATTATATATATTATATATATATATATATAAATATATATATATAAATATATATATATATATATATATATATCATATATATCATATATATATATATATCATATATATCATATATATATATATATATATATATATATATATATATATATATATATATCATATATATCATATATATATATATATATCATATATATATATATATATATATATATATACGTATATATACATTGACGCTTTGCGCCATTTTCAGAATGAGCATAGAAGTCACTGGTTAAGGATAGGTGTTACTTAGCATAACAGACGTAACTAACTGAAATGAAAATAGCCTACTATTTACAACAAAAAAATAGAAATAGATAACAGACGCTCATTATTTTTACAAATCAAATTTGTGGCTTTTCTTCGCATCTACGTCTTACGCCATCTTCAGAATGAGCATTAGAAGGCGTTGGCTAAAAATAGGCTTCACTTGGCATAACAGACATAGATATTTGTTTCAAACTTATGAAAATAGCATGAAAATAGACAAAAAAAAAAAAAAAAAAAAAAAGACGTTTTTAATGAAATTAAGGAGTATTTGAAAAATATCCTTGTAATTTTTCAAAACTTCTAATTGCGTTAAGATTTGTTATACATTTATTATTTCTTTAAAAACCATGCAATTATTCTCACCAAATTTCAAAATTAGTTGCTATATCCCTGAACAAGTCGTAGTGAACACTGGAAAAGCAAAGGCTTAAATATATACACTGTATATATTTTGTTGTCTGTTGTATCTCAACTGAAATAACTACACGGCTGCCTGGGTTATTTATTTCTTTTCAGCACGCTGTTGTGGCAGATGTGTTTTTCGCAGTGAGAGTGCCACGTATGGATGACACTTTGTAAGCAATTTTGAAATTCGGTAACAATCAACTCATTTCTTAAAAAAATAGCAACAAACCATATATTATTTTTTATAACTTTCCGTTTTATTTGTTGCTTTTTCAAATAGTAAATAATTTTTTTTCTGTAACCCATCTTTTTTTGCATTTGACTGAAATGTTTTAACTGAGCTGTTCAAACTCAGATGTTTCAACAGATAGTTTTTGTATTTGACTGAAATGTTTTAACTGAGCTGTTCAAACTCAGGTGTTTCAACAGATATTTTTTGTATTTGACTGAAATTATTTAACTGAGCTGTTCAAACTCAGGTGTTTAAACAGATTTTTTTTGTGATACACTGTGACTTCAGTTGTGACTGAATCGAAACATAAATTACCTATTTCATAGACCTAAAAAAATACTACTTACAAAAGCATTCTGAAAATCAATTTCTTTAATAAAAATTTCTAATCAAGAATATTATAGAAAACTTGATAAGAATTTTATTGCACTATGATTGATATTTTCGCGTCTCATTTTAAAATACTGAATACTTTTAGAAAAAAAAAATCATCTTTTTCTAGGATTTCTATACATGTCAGTGCAAATATCCTCTAATCCAGGTATTTTTCCCGTCTTTAACTTTTCAAAACTGTCATCTTCTTCTTGTTGCTATGGAGACAAATCTTTAGCTTATTCTGCTATTGAACTCATCTTGTCTTTAACAAGAGTGGAGTTAAATTTAAATCTGCCTTATTTTTCCTGAATGCTTTGCAATTGTATAAATCTTAATTTCATAAAATTGTATAATAAAAGAGCTGCTTTGCGAACTAGCTACGCTTCGAAATGGTTTTTATTTATTTTAACGTTCAAATTCATTTATTTATATTACGTGCAAGAAATATTTATATTACGTCATATAAATAATATATTAATATATCTGAAATTTATTCTAAATGATACAAATATTTCTGCGTGGGGTAAAAAGTATACTTGATGACTGGAGAAGTGGAGATGCTTTTTGCATTTATAAAAAAGAAAATAGATTATGAATATTTTCGGTAATTTATTTTGATGATTCATATAAAAATCAATATACTAGAGCAATCGAAAAGCGTATCCATACTTGAAATCTTTCGAATACCATTGTTTGCTATTCTATAGTGATTGGTTTTTGCATTTAAATTTAATATTTATTAGTAAAGGAATCTGCCTCTCGTATGCCTCTTACTTATCGCTCATTCCCTCAGTGTGGCCTGCCTTACACTTAGAGGAATTTGCCATGGGCGTAATATTCTTTTCCTACCAATAAAAGAATTCATAAAAATTTCTTGGCTATAGAATTATAATTTTTGAATGTCTTTTAAGAAAATTGAATTATATACACACACTGTCAAGTGAATTAGAAACTTGTATGATTTTGTTTTTTATTAAATCCTCGCTGGCTTTCAAGGTTATGGCGGGAGTATCATGATGTGGTTATGCGTGTTCTGCTCTTTTGGAAGTGATGCCCTGATGTTTCTGGAGAGAAAACGAAATGTCATGATATCTGGATCAAGTGCATCCTGTACTTCATGCAAATCAAGTGCATCCTGTAATGTTACTCTTTTTCTTCTTCGAAGGTGACGTTTACTTTATGGGCGCTAATGCAACTACACACAGTGCTGGAAGCGTTCACAATTGGTTCAATCTCTATTCTAAAGCCTTCTCTTACCACCAGAAAGTTTAGATCTTAACTCAATAGAAAATGGTTGAGACGTCTTGATTAAATACATTAGACAGCAATCTTCTCATTCATCTAATTTACAGGATCTTAAAGACAGCCTAATAGTTATCTGGACATACAAATGCACTCCATGGTATGACATCCTTTGGACATAAATGCACTCTAGAAGCTTATAAATTATTCAATTCCAACAGGTAGTTGGGTTGTTAACAATGCATAAGAAAGTTCAATAAAATATTATTGCAAGGTTTCTTATTCATTGGCTAGTGTGCATATTTGATAAAAAGCATTATCTGAAAATTTCTAAAACAAATATGAATTATTTCCCTAACATTATGTATTATAAAATTTTCTACAGATATGCTATATACATTTTCATAAAATATATATTCTGGTACATCTCATAAAGAAATAAGATTTTTACTTTAAGGAAACTAATGTTTGAACTTAAAAATACTAAATTAATATTATTAAATATTTAAAAGAAGACTTTTTTATGTTTTAAAAAAGATATAGATTTAACTTATTTTCTGAACAGTATACAATTCAATGCGTAGCTTGTACAATTTTCCTTATTAAATGGCTTATGCAATTTTTAAAATGCATTATACGATTTTCTATATGCAATTCATACAATATATACAATTTCCGAAATAGTTTATACAACTTCCCAAATGGATTATACAATTCTCTATATGCAATTCATACAATATATTCTATTTTCAAAATTCTTTACCCAATTTCCAAAATGGTTTAAATAATTTTCAAAGTGGCTTATACAATTTTCTATATGACTTTTGCGAGTTACAAAATGGTTTATATAATTTCCAAAATGGCTTATACATTTTTCTACATGCAATTTCCAGAATGGTTTATACAATTTCCTGAAGGGCATATACAATTTACGAAATGACTTATTTTCAGTACGGCCTTTTTAATTTATTAAACGGTTATTACAATTTTCTATAAGGCATACATATCTTCATAAAAAATACTAAATTTAAATTCTTTAATAAGGCCTGGTTAGAGGGTTTCTCAGACTAAAAAGTAAAGCGCAGTCATGACAAATTGAATTTTTGAGATATAAAAAAATTAGGACTCATATTTTTCCTTTTTTTACTCAGACAAAAACTAAAGCCAAGTTAGACTCCGTTGAAATTTTTAAAATTGCTTTTTCAATTTTCATGTCAGAACTGTTGTTTATAATAGAGTTATCTATTCAAAAGTGCGGTGACAGTGATTTTTTTATTATTCATTTATTTCCCCAAAATTCAATTTCATTGATCCATTTTACCAAAGAAACGAAATTAAATTTGGAAAATGAGATAGACGCGATTTCGATTATAGTTGGTTATGAAAAAAATGCAAAATGCATTCAGACGAAATGTGTAGAAAAGGAGAAAAACAAAGAAATTCAAATGAAATTTTCGAAATGAAATGCTTTTTTTTGGAAAGTATTTCATGTTTTGCTTTAACTTCTACTTCTGCATGTCTTTTTTCCAAAAAATTGATATTTGGAATTTATATTTCATTTAACACTTAAAATTTTCTTAAATATTTTCTTACAAATGTGAACAATGAAATGTTGCTTTTGTAACCTTTATAATATATATGTTGTCTGAAAACTTTAAATTTTATTAATTAATTAACTAATTTTTAATTTTAATAGAGTAAAATACTTCTATCGATATAATTTTTCAACTAATTTCTTACCATACACATTCAAGTGAATGGATAACTATTATTAGGTAATAAGCAGTCGAAAAGGGTTTTGAAATTGAGAGAGTAAAGGTTTTAGCGTAATCTGTGTTGTAAAAATTGTTCTTGATTCATAATATAGAGTTTATGTTTGTATAAATTGTTAAACTAACTCCTAAGTTGCGCTGTCAGTTGGTATATCGTTTACCCCTTTACTTGAAAGTTGAGATCAATACCTCAAACTTAAAAGATAATTAAACAATAGTATGGACTAAGGGGCTAAGCACCCTAAACTCCAGGGCCGGATTAAGCGTACGCGGGGCCCTAGGCCATTCAAATTTTTGGGGCCCTTAGATAAAATTTTTTTCTAGTATATTTTTTTTAATTCAAATATAAAAGTATTTATATATTTTTTCATTTAAGAAAGCATATTTAAAATAAAAATAAATGATATCCTGGACCTATTAAACAGTGACAATTTCAATATATAAAATTTGATTGAAAGTGACCAGTTGTATGAGTTTTTTATAGAGTATATAAAACAATAAACAAACACTTAGCTTTTAGTAAAATATTTTGTAATTATTTATTCATCAAATGGAATTATGGACACTAAATAATTATAAAACACTAAAAAAATTATGAGACACTTTAGTTGACGCACTAAATAACTTCTTTTTCATTTAAAACGTCTCAATAATGTCAACAACATTTAATTCTTTGCTTCTTGTTTAAACAAGTCTCAGTTCGGTATAGTACTGCTTTCAATTTTTTCGTGCGCAAATCAAAAGGACAAATTTGAACTTAAAAAAAATTTATAAATGTTATGATACATAAACTATAATAATACTTATAAATAATAACTAAAATAAGTAATAAATAAATATATAAAAAATTATGTAAAAAAATTATCGTATTTTATTAATATATATTTGAAATTGATTTTTTTTTCAAAATCAATGTTTTTCTTAATTGTTTAAAATTTATTTTCAAATTTTTTTTAAGGGGGCCCTAGGCCATGGCTCAGTCTGGCCCAATGGGTAATCCGGCGCTGACTAACTCCATCGTTTGCTTCTCAAAAATTGTTGTTTCTTGAAAAACATTTTTTTTCTACGAAACCTAAATTATTCGCCTAAAATATATGTACTAAAAAGAATTATGTTTGCTTACATTTGTGTCCACATTTCCCATGTCCAAATACACTACTGGCCTTTAAATTTGCTACACCAGGAAGGAATGCAAATAATTGAATGATATTTATTAGGCACATGCATTATAGTTCAAAGAACAAGTGATTAAATTTTCAGGATATTTGGATGTATAGATCCTGAGGAATCAGTACTCAGAGCAGCCTCCCCTGGCAGCAATAACAGCAGTTATTCTCCTGGGCATCGAGCCTAATAGAGATTGGATACCATGGACAGGTATAGCATTCCATGCAGCTTCAACATTATGCCACGATTCATCGACCGTAGTGATTGACGAGTGGTGGCGTGCCAGTCGTCTAGCAACCATTGACCAGACGTTTTCAATTGGTGAGAGATCGGGAGAACGTGCTGGCCAAGGCAACAGGCGAACATTTTCTGTGTCAAGAAAGGTTGGGACATTGCGGGCAATATGCGGTCGTGCATTGTCCTGCTGAAGCATAGCGTTTTGGAGTCCTCGAAGATAAGGCAGAGAAACTGGCCCTGGCACATCAGAAATGTAATGGCTGCTGTTCGAAGTGTCGGAAATGCGAACAAGAGGTGATCGAGACTTGTAATTAATGGCACCCCATACCATTACTCCAGGTGATGGGCCAGTATGACGATGTCGAAGGCAAGCTGCCAATGGTTGTTTCCACGATGTCGCCAAACATGGATGCGGCCATCATGATGCTCTAGACAGAACCCGGATTCGTCCGAAAAGACGACGTTATGCCTTTCTTGCGCCCAGGTTCGTCGCTGATCACACCATTAGAGGTGCTCTTGTCTGTGATGCCGTGTCAAGGGTAGCCGAAGCCCTGGTCGCCGTGCTGACAGTCCATGCTGCTGCAAACGTCGTCAAACTGTTTGTGCAGCCACTTGTTGTCTTGGAAATGAACCAATTTGTTGACTCAGGGTTCTTATCCTCAAAATATAGAGGGGCATCTGGGAAATACAGACTCAGTAGTTTAGTGTGGGCAACGGTTTAAAGTTTGGACAGCTTAATAATAATTTTACTTTCGGCGTATTTTGCTATAGCTCGAGAGATTTTTAAGCGAATTGAAAAAATATTGTACTCAAATATGTAGTACGTTTATTTAAAGATAATTTTACGCATAAAAAGATTTTAAAATCTTTTTATGCGTGTTCATTATGCCTTATTTCATTCCGTTATTTTGATTTTTATTAGTCGAAAAAATTTTAAAGAGTAAAGAATACAATTGTTTTAATCATTTTAAGGAATGAAATTTTATGCGGCACAATCGGATAAAAACTACCTGAAAAATCAAATTAGAAAAAAAGAATCTTACATTTATGTTTCGATTTCCAAGAAGCTTTTGACCAATGTTGTTCAAATTTTATATTTTGCCATATAAAAATTGTCTTTTTAGGATGATACAAAAATTGTATGCCTTAGAAATCAAAATTATTTCGACTATTATTAAGTAAAATGGAAAAAAAAATAAAATTTTTTTTTGTTGCATGGAATTATCTTTGGCTAAATTCTGGCTAATTTCATAATTCTGTGCAAAAACTTAAAAAGCTTTCGGGATAAAGCGAAATATGCAAAAGTTAAAACTAACGTTATGGGATCCAATCTTTAGACCGCTATTCTAACCAATTTAATGGTACCATGTTTCTCAGATTGCAGCTACCTCTCATATTTTGGGTACCAGAAATAAAACTCCGTCGAAAAAAGTATGTTTATTCAGAAAAGTACATTTTTGTATCTGATTGAGTAACTTAAAATATCGTCTAAAGCAGGCGTTTCCAACTGGCGTCCAGGGGGCCGCATCCGGCCCGTGAAGCCTTTTTTTATGGCCCGCGAGCTAAAATATATTAATTGTCATTTTTTTGCGGTTAATTTTCGTAAAAAAACTATAAGGTAAAAACACCACTTTTCTCACTAATAAAAAGCTAATTTCTTCGTTTCTGTGAGATTTAACATACCAACGGTGCAAAAAAATTTATTTCTCAAGTTTTTCACCAAGAAAATATTTATTCAAATACAAAAATAATCGTGTACATTGCTCTCTTTTATTTTATTTTTTTTGTATTTTGTGAATATAATTTAGCATGTGCGTATAAAAAATTTTTTCGAAGAAATTCTCCGATTTAACTTTTTGAAACCACTCATTTTGGACAAAAATATTTACACACATTTGTAAATTTTTAATTTAAAATGTAAATATCTATTCTCTGGTGGTTGCAGCAGATAAACCTCAAATTTCTCATTGAATAATTTGTGTGCTACTATGTAAGATTTAATACCAACATTTGTAAAGTTTTATATCTAAACAATTAGATATCTGTTGCACATTAATTGTTTAATACATAGGTGCACATTAAAGTTATTGTAGCCCGAATTTTTATAATTTTATTTTTAATAACAATTTCTATTCTTAATATTATTAATAACAATTAAATATTTTTTAAAAATCTACTTTTTATTTTAATTTGTAATTCAATACTTTTGTTTTGTACAACTTGGTAAAAATCTGACAGTGATATTTAATGTTCCTTCAAATATAAAAGAGTCCTACATAAGATTTTGATGAAGTTGCGGCCCGCCATTTAATTTGTGTTTTTAATTGTGGCCCCCGGCCTCATGTAAGTTGGAAACCCCTGGTATAAACTAACTAATTAGCATATTTGAAGTCACTCTCTCGAACTATTCAGATTTACTCCTAATGCGTGAAAATCCGATGATTGGATCAATGGTTATTCAGAGTGGTTCGTTTTTTTTTCCTTCCTTTTTTGAGCAAAGTAAATTATCATGAAAAAAAATAAACACGAAAAATGTTAAATGTTAATAAATAATGTTGAAATCATATCGTAGAAATATATATAATTTTTAAGAGTTAGACGCGAAGATACCATTAGAAAGAAATTAACATTAGAAGATAACATTAGAAGATAACATTAGAAGAAAGACATTACAATGACTTAAAGGTTTTGCGTGTAAGATATAAAAATAAATAAATCTAGATTTCTTTTCTCTGTTAAAGTGTTTGAGTAATGACTATTTGTCTTGTAAACAGTTAGACAGAAAGATGCACTTATCTTTTTTAAAGGTTGTTTGCTCTGAAAGTTTAGTATAGTTTTTTAAATGTTTTTTCTTCGTTTTTTTTTCTGTGGATTGCTGTGTGTTTCGCTTTTATCTTTCACATAACATCCTATTATATTGAGTTGTAGTGGAAGACTTCTATTACAGTTAAGTCAGAGTAAAGTTTTGTTTCTTACACGGAATTAAATTTTGAAAACACTAAAATGAAATAAATAATACAAGTTTTAAAACTACGTTTTTCCAATCGACTGTATCATAGAAAATACTTGTTTTATTCCAGGAAATTGTAGGGCGTTGAATTTTTGAAGAACATGAAGGGGGGGGGATTTACGGTTGTGATAAATGTTTATTATGAAAATGATGCACCCTATGTTTTTTTATGTTAGGTGTAGCAATGATTTTCTTTCTAATTAGAAAACGTTTATCGTAAAAGTTTTACTTTATTTTCTATTATTTAGTTTTGTAACTGTAAGTTTATCTCGGAAAAAGTGAGAATGAGTGTCGATAAATTCTGTTCGGCGAAATTAGTGACTTATGTTGAATTACGACACAAAAGTGAAGCTACAATTTGATGAATCTATCTAACCAGAAAATGCTTTTATATAACCGTCGTTGAACAGCCGACCCAACTTAATGGGTTTACGGCTACTAATGTTCAACTCCGTAGCCTTGTAATTTTGAACCCAATCCAGAAGACAAGGGAACTCCTGGATCGAGTATTGGGAGAAATTTGCCTTCGTGGAGGACTTTTTGATGGAGCTAACCCGCATTTGCGTTACATGGAGAGGAAGACCACGAGAACCTCCCACGGTTAGCCTGACAGCAAGGGGACTCTAACCCATGATCCGTCTACCACTGAGGATATTTCACGTCAGCACTGTGGTCAGTGCAAGCCGGATGCGGAATTCGTATCGACTGGGATTCGAACCCGGTTCGCCTCATTGGAAGGCGAACGCTCTATCCCCTGAGCCATCGCGGCTCAAAAACATGCCGTGACCAGGATCCCAGAAAATGTTTGTAATTTTCATTGGTAATAAATTCTAGTTGGTGACACATTTTAACTTATTTTATAAATATTTGTAACTTGCGATATTTTACGTCGCAAAAGTCAGGAGTTAAAATTTTAGCAATTTCGCTATTTTAAAAGAGTTTGAAATTTCGATTAGCGATAAATTCAATTGAATGATGATATTGATAAAATTTACCTTATTTCTGAGAAAAAAACAACATTTGTAGCTTGCGTTGGCTTTCGACAACGTTCTGATAAGAAAGAATATAACATATATTAAAAAAATTGTGACCGGAGCAAGGCAATCACAGGTTACCTATTAGCATCGCTTTTTTTCCTTGCTTCAACTCTAACCTTTGGGACCATGTCAATCAGCTTGGGACCCTCTTTATTTGTGATATTCACCTGAATTAGTATTGAAAACAATCCACTGTGAACTGTAGGTTAGAATTTCTGATTCTTAATTGAAACTATAAAAACAAAAATAACGTTCAAATGATGAAATTGTCTTTTATTCACAACTCAAGAAGTATTTATGGGATCTCTCTTTTCCCATATCAGAAAAATAAGCACACCAACTTAATAAATTAACAAAATTAAAAGTGAAAAAAAGAATTCTAAAAAAATATTAAATTAATAATTTTAATAATAAAAAAATATTAAAAAAAAAATATTCTAAAAACAACAACGGTTGCCATAGAAACGTATGTAATGACGACGCATGCTGTTGACTATTACTCTTAAACACAGTTGAAAAGTGGGATGACGTCCAAATAAAGAACGCTATCAAACTCAAAACAAGACCCATTTTGCCAATGGGTAAAAATAAAGGTAGTTTTGACCATAATTTTTTTCTCAGTAACTCAGTGTTAAATACATTAAAAATGCAAGTGTATTTTTAAACAACATTTATAAGCTATTTTTAAGAATCAGTAGTATATTTTTTCAAACTGAAAATTGCTAATATAGTATATTTAATATTTTAAATAAATATCATAAAAGTTTCTTTTTATAGATAAAAATGTAACGTTTCGCACAAACTAATAAAATTATCTTCAGATCTAAATCTTTAATTCGTCTTTGTGCTCTATAAGGGGAAAAGTATTTGACGGATGCATATTAAATTAACTGATGACTAAAGCAGTGATTTAATGAGATTTAACTTTTAGAATGGACTATATTCAACACTATTTTTTGTCATTAAAAACTAGAGAATTTTTCCCGGAATGTTTTGATAATTGAATTATTTCAAGAAGAAAGTTAATTTTCTTTGCACTGTGAAGTCCATTGATTTCCTTTTGACTTGAAAATTTTTTTTATACATTTTCGTTATTTTTTTCCCATTTAAATAATAAGTGCAAGCAAATAATGATGATAAAGTCAGATAAGAATATTGTTGTTTTTGTTTCTTATCAAATTCTGAGTAACAGCTTTAGGTCATATTGGCAATGTGTATGAAGAAATGAGAGTCAAACATTTTTAATTAGATCGCATATTATATATTGATTGTGTTTTCTTTTTTAGTAAAACAAATAATTACCCGTACTACTCTCCTTTTTTGGTAACTATGGAGGTACAAAATTTAAAACCTAAAGACATTACATAAATTTGTTATCTAAAGACATGGGTTAAGAATGCCTAAAAATAAGACATATTTTTAAAGTCACTAAAAACCTAAGATAATATGTTACCTATAATGTTTCCATATTTAAAGCTTAAAAAATAGTTTTCTTGCAAATTTAAAAATATATATATTTTATTTTACAATATCAAGTGCTTTTTTTTTTTGAACAACTGACTTAATTTTAAGTTTACGACTATCAATGCTTAGTTCAAAAGTCTTGCCATTTTGAAACCAACCCAGAAGACAATTGAACTGCTGGATCAAGGATTAAGATAAATTAGCCATCATGGAAGATTTTTTGAGGGAACTAACCCCCACTTGTGTAGCATGGAGAGACCGTCGTCGAACAGACGACCCAATTTTAGGTTTACGACTACTAATATTCAACTCCGGTTCCTTGTGATTTTGAACCCAATCCAGAAGGCAAGGGACTTCCTGGATCAAGTATAGGGAGAAATTTTGCCTCCATGGAGGACTTTTTGATGGAACTAACCCGCAGTTGCGTAATACGGTGAGGAAAACCACGAAGACCTCCCTCGCTAGCACTGTGGTCGGTGCTAGCCGGGAAATAATTCATATCAACCAGCCACCGCTGGGATTCGAACCTGGGGTACCTCAGTGGGAGGTAAATGCTTTTTTTCCAAAGCCACCGCAGCTAATATCAAGTGTTTGAAAACAGACACATATTAAATTACAATAAGAATAATGTAAAATAGAAATGACCTGATTGTTTCAATCAAAATATTTCAAAAGAACAGCTTGGTACAAAATGATAAGCTACATTTTTTAATTGTCTACTATAGCCCTTTTTGGTGAAAAATCACACTATTTGACTGCTGGCTCTATTATATCCATTGTGCGGTTACTTAGTTGTAGGCTTATTACTTAATTCATAAAAATCCTATATATATTTAACATAACCCAAGAAGATATAAAAAAAATATTGCAAATAACAAAATACAGTTTTTGAACTTTCCACAGTAAGCAAAATTACGTTTATTTGCACTTTGTATAAAAAATATTTATAAGTGACAACCACCAGTATATTCCTCATAAATACACTGTTAGAAGTTTCATTCTAATATCACGGTCGAATAACCGGCAGCAGTCTGACCAATAGATTAATCGTAAAGTTTTCAGTTGGGAACATTGTCTCGTTTTTACGAATTTTAAACCGTTAACAAGTAATGGTAAAAATCCATAAGTAAAAAACTATACATTTTCTAACCACTTACAACTAGCATGGTTTCTAAATCGTAAAAATGAAACTTGATTGGACATTAGAATTAGGCTGCGGTTGGTTTGCGTTTTATCAAATGAACCGAAGTATATGTGTTTTAATTAGTTTATTTGGTGGTACTATATTTATCGTGAGGGACGAGAAATACTAGACTTAGTATGTTAAGCAGCCTGTGGTGTTACATCTATGAGTGGATGACAGTTTCTTATTTTAATAGTCCAGGATTACCAATTAAGAACTGCAGAACACTGCTGTTCTTTTTAAGTGCGAAAAAAACAACAGATTCAAACTCCATTGAGTTGGTCATGAGATATACAGTTTAGCCTTCTCGGCAATCCCCGCTGTGAGAAACTAAGTGGTCTTAAAAGGTAGGCCTACTAGACGCGGATTAAATTCTGGCTGTTTGGTCTGGAAAACAGTCTATAAACGATTTTGTTGTAGTGAAAAATTTGGATTACATCTTTTTTTTTTTTTATGATTATTTGACTTTTAATAATAATTAAATATCTCATTATTAAACCATCTTTTCCAAGAAACTCTTAACAGTGTAGAGTTGTTTAACTGAATAAAAAAATATACGTATCTAGATCATAATCTTAGTAACAAAATAACTTGAGCCCTCATGGGAATAATATTCACGAATCTTGGCTAAATAAGGATTTAGAGGGTCGTTGTTTTCCGATATTAGCCCTCTATTAAATTGTCATATTCATTCGATATAGTATAGCAACTTTGCAACCAGTATTGGCCCAATATAGAATTGTCAAATTCGCCCGATACTTTATAATGATTATTCAGCCAATGTAAGCCCTATATTGGTTGTATATTGGCCGATATTAACCCTTAATAGGACCAATATTAAAAATTCTAGACATCCCAATATTGATCCATCGTTGCATGTTCCTATAGGACCCATATTGAGCAAGTCTTAAGCCCAACTGAAGCCAAAGTAAAATTTTTGCCAGGGAATCTAATGATCGTATCGCTTAAAAAAAATTCAAATTTAATGTAAACCACGCATAAATTAATACAAAAATTTTAAATTTGGTCTTCAACTACTTATTTCTTTTTAATGTTAACTGTCCAAAGATTCTAGCGTTCATTTAAAATTAGAATTAAATTTTAAAATCAGAAACCTCTTTTTTAAAGAGACTTCTGGGAGATATGATATTTCCATAAAATAGAAAAGGAAGAAAGTCAAAATAAAAAATCTGACTGACATTCGAGTGCGGGTCACGTGACCTAATTTTTTCACTTCGTTTAAGCTCCTGAGCGATAGCTTCAAGTATTCAAATTTATCAATTTTAAAACTCAATATTCTTTCGAGCGTTTCGTTGTGATATTTTTTCGGCACTTACTGCCATAGAATAAAGATAAATATTTGCAAAAAAAAAAAAAAAACTGAGAGATTAAATGCAAAATATTTGTTATATATTTCGTACAATTCCTAAAAAACCATTTCGATTTTGATCTGTATTTCTTAAATAAAAGTAAGTTAAAATTTTAAATTCAAAACATTTTTTTTCTGCAATACAAAACTTTAATTAAAACACTTTTTTTTGTTGAAGAAAAGCAGAAGCTGATATGCTTATTCGTAGATATGTTGATTCCTGTCTTCGAAGATGATTCCTGTAAATTAATCATTTATTAATTATTTTGATTTATTCATCTATTTGCTTATTCGTTTAAAATTGATTTATTTCTCATCAATTTTAAGCGTAGTTTGAATTGTTGTAAACCGTAAAAAACGGGTTTTAACCGGAGCGTGGGGTAAGTAACGTAATTTTTTTATTTATTTTTATTTCTGTTCTTTCTTAAGATCCTCAATCGAAACGTAAACTACGTAGACTTCCAGATAATTCGAACTTTTAATAGTAATTAAATGTAAAAGTGGTTTTGGTTTTTTACGGCAGCAAAAAAAGTTTCGATTTGTCCAAAAAATTGATCAAACTTGTTACCGTATACAATAGAGCTCGCTTGTATTCGAAGATATAAAACAGCATCATTTTTAACATCGTTAATTACGCCCTTTTTAAATATAATACTGTTTCGTACAATTAGCAATAAATTCTTTTATAATAAAATGCAATGTAGTTATATAAAGTTTTGTGATAAACTGTAATTTATTAACCTTCATTTCATAAAGAACAAATATATTTTTTTATGAGTTTTGTGCCGAAACTTTTTTTAGAATTACTCAGTATTAGGTAATCAGAAACGCTTAGTAACATTAATTATTTTTCGGTCTTATCTCTGTTTTAAGTGTTGCAATTGTTCATAACATTGTTTCGTGTTTCTTTTATCGTGTTATGCTTTGTTACCACTATTTTTTCCTTATAATGGAGGTACGAAATCTCGAAAATTTAGATAAAAACAAAATTAACCTTATATTAAATAGAATGCTTGAAAACCCTGAATAGGGTAGAACTTATATATATAGTTTCAATATAGAAGTTAGAATAGATTCAGCACAGTGAATAGAAACTA
This sequence comes from Parasteatoda lunata, assembly GCA_949128135.1. Lineage (NCBI taxonomy): Eukaryota > Metazoa > Arthropoda > Arachnida > Araneae > Theridiidae > Parasteatoda > Parasteatoda lunata. Next base: position 103,991,239 of record OX421970.1, read on the forward strand.
TATTAAATTTTCAGCATTTTATTAAATTTTTATAATTGTTGTTATTCTCAGTAAGTAAGATTAGACTAAGATAAAGATTGGTAATAAAGTGTTACAAGGAAAAAGGTACACGGGTCAAGCAAAAAAATAATTATTTTTACTAGATATAGCAGATAAACTTATACTGGATAATTTCAAAATTCCTTCACAAAACTCTATAAGCCATTTTTTGTTACTGAGCATTACTGAAGGAAAGTCTATATTCTTATTCATTTATTTTAATCAGAATTGGAATAAAAATCCTATTTTTAATTATTGTAGATTGTTTTGTAAGTTTATGCCACTCTGTTTACTTATTTTCAATTACTTCAATATTTTGATTCTAATTCCATAATTGTTTTTAGGCACTGGAGAAATTTGGAATCAAAATATGATAGTTATTGCTATTTATTTCAATCCAAATGTATAAAAAATATGATTTCTTTAAGGTTCATTTTAGTAACGAGAAATGGTTTTGTTTTGACATTTTGGAATTACCCAGTTATTGCATATTGGTATAAGTTTATCTGCAACAACTAGTAAAATTAATTAATTTTTATTTTATCTATAAAGTATTATCTATTAAGTATTATCTATAAAGTATTATCTATAAAGGATTATCTATAAAGTATTATCTATAAAGTATTATCTATAAAGTGTTGTTATTGTTTCATTTATTTACATTGTTCCATGTTATTTTTTTACCATTTTATGTTTTGTTACCAATCTTTATCTCAGTCTGATTCTTACTTGCTAAGAATAGCAATGATTACCTAACTTTGATTCTAAATTTCTCCACTGCCTAAAAACACCATTTTTACAATTAGAATCAAACTATTGTAATAATTGAAAATAAATAAATGGAGTAGCATTAACCCACAAAAAAATCAGCAATTATCGAGGCGTGAGTTTTAATTCCAATCCAAATCGAAATCAATGCATAGGAAATATAATTTCCTTCAGTAATGTTTTGTAAAAAAATGACTTAAAGAATTATTCCATACTTATAAAGACCTATTGAGGAATTTCTTAACCGCAATTCAGATCAGATAAATGACCTGCTATTTAATCGGCCTTACTTTGATCAGAAAATTGAGCCCCAGAAATCCAATTTAACATGATGATTGAGGATATGTCTTCTTTTTCCATTTCCTACTTCTGTTGATCACCCATTTAACTCAGATAGAAACTTTTGCAGCTAAATTGATTATAGAATTGAAAAGCGATTGAAGATCTTCGCATTTAGCGTAACTTTAATCTATAGCTGCATAGTTTAAGTTTTGTCACGCCATATTTTCAAAAATCTAACTGATCATTTTCTTTTTGAGTAAAAATTAAAAATATGTTTTAAAAATAAAATACTAATACATTAAAATGTAGTTGGGTTTTTTTTCATGTGAAAAATACAGATTTAATTTTTTTTTGCTTAAAAATTAAGTTTTGGCTAAAATTTTTATTTTTATTAAATTTTGTTTTCTAATTTATATTTAGATTAGGTACAGGCAAAATCGAAAAAGAAATTCTGGGGGCTCTTGAAGCCAAATACCTTCGTATTTAGCTTCATCGATGTTATTGATCTTGGGTCTTTGTTCATTGTGCGACCCAAGATTTAAAATTAAATATCTAGAAAATGTTACTGCAGTTAAAAGTAGAGCAATTGTAGAGCTGAGTCCTATACATTGCAATATGAACCACAAATAAGTGTTTCTTTTTCATCAAGTACTCAAACACAAAAAAATGCCTTTCTAAGTTCTTAGACTCAGATGAAGAAGAGGACTTGAATGCTGGGGAATATACTCCAATAGCAAAAGCTAAGAGGGAGCTGAACGAGTATTTAAATATTTCAAAAATAAGCATTTCGGATTGCTCTTTAATGTGGTGGAAAAGACACAGCTCCTTCTTTCCGAAATTACAGTTAATTGCGTGGCAATTCCTTGCAATACCAGGGACAAATGTACCATCTGAAAGTGTGTTTAGTGTTGCAGGCTTTGTCATTACTATAGATCGTGCATCTTTATTGCTCGACGAAGCTGAGATGCAGATTTTTTTTAAAAAAAGTTCCAGATATGTTTTATTGTGTTGAAAAATTATAAGAAATAGTGTTGTGGTGTTTACAATTGTGTTAATCAAATTTTTCTGTTTTAAAATAATGATGCTTCATAATTAGTTGATTCTATGTGATACTTATCCTGCGAGCTACCATAGGATGAGTATACCATTCTTTTTTCAATGATGTTCTTTCAACACATTAATTTTTATTTGTCAAAAAGTCAAGCATTTATAATATACATAACAATTTAACTGCCACGGTATATCATAATATCGTGATATGAAGTACACAATATACCACAATATTTAAGTTCTGATATTGCCCAGCCCTAGTTGCCACTATAGAGATTTTAAGACACAACAATCTTTTAAGTTATTATCTAAAGTTTCATGATAAAATTTCCAAACTTGACCACAATTATCAAATTTCATCTCATAATATAAAACCATATTTCATTGATAATTTTACCAAAATCAATACCAAAGCGCTTCGGTAAAAATTAAAGAGATTTTTGGTGTTCTCATATGTTCATCACTACTTACAGTTTGCGACGTTCTGTGTCATATAACACTCCTGATTTAAGTATCTGGGTGATTTAATTAAGCTACTCGGAGAGGAAAACCATGAAAAATCCCAAGAAACTCTTGTTTTAAATAACACATTACTAAAATAAAAGAAATATCACTAAAATAAAAGAAATATTTCAAATAAACGCAATTTTTCCTGCGATGAGAGAGAAAAATTACCATTTATCAGTGGGATTCAATCTTGCCACCTCGCTTGCGTTTAAGGGCTGAATTCTCAACTTTTTATTGGTGACCCGGTAATGATGCATTTTACAAACCTTTAGTTTCCTCTTCACAATCTGAAATAATAAGCTCACATTCTTTATATCTCGTTTCACGATTACAGAATCTTATCCCACTTTGATGATAGAATCTGATCTTCTTTAATCTTACGACTAGATCTAATTTACTTTCTATTCTTTAATTTGATCAAGTATACTAAACTGTTTTAATATTCTGATACTGCTTCTGATTTGCCAGTAAAATATACTCAATATACAGCGTTCTAACACAACATAAAACACGCGTTTCTAAATATCTTACCAGATCCAACTGCTTAATTTTTCGATTTGCTTTTGCATTTTCTTTATTCTTTTCTAAAGCTAATAGGATTTGTACCGAAATTAATTATAACACTTTCATTTCGTGCAAAAAGAAAATTATTGTTGATACGATAATACTCAAGGTAAACGGCGGTTTTAGGATGTACGTGAATACCATTTTTAAGTGATATTGATATTTAAAACTGCTTAAAATCTAATTATCCAAACTTTAATTATAGCCGCTTTCATATTAATGAAACAAAGTCATCTTTACGAGCTCTGAAAATAAAACAATAATCTTTAAAAACGTTATCTAGGAGGTTGAGAAGCTATTTTCACCGAATCTTAAATTGGAAAACTTATTATAGAGAGAAATTATAGAACCTTTACAGATTTTTCTTATCCTTCTTTTCTCTAATTCATTTTTCTTAATTGAATTTCCAAAACAGATTAGCAAACACAATGAAATTAAAATCTGACTTTATCGAAAAGTGAGTGAGATTCCCTTCGTTTTTAATTAAATCGAATTAATCATGTAAGATAGTGATTTCTGTTTGAAATTAATTAATAAGCAGAAACAAGAGGAATTATTTTTGAGCAATTATGATGGAAGTTTACACATTCGATTTTTTTTCCTAGCTAACTTTGTAACACAAGAATGTCAAAAAAATATAATAAACTATATATATATATACAGAGCAAAATAAATAAATACAAAAAAAACAGAAAAAAATTAAGAAAAACAATAAGTATCATTTAGTGCGCATAAGCTGCAAGTAAATAGAACTCATAAGATATGTTTAAAATGAAGATAAAACAAAGGTAAATTACAGACAAATGGAAAAAAAAGGGGGAGGAAATAATTATTATTATTCCCCCCCTTTTTCATTTGTCTGTAATTTATCTTCATTTTAAACAAATATATATATATATATATATATATATATATATATATATATATATATATATATATATATATATATATATATATACAGTGAAACCTCCTGTTGTGGACACTCCAGCAAAACGGACGCCTCTTAATACGGACATATTTTTAATTCCCCGGGAATCTTCTAAGAGTAAACCATTAAGTACATTCTCCGCAACGCGGACACTCCCGTAACCGGACGCGGACTGTCATTTTGGCCCTGAAATGTTGTTTTCTATCTCTTCAAACCGGATACTATTTTTTCTAAATGTGAAAAAAAACCCTACTATTTCTGCTTTAAATTACAAGGGGAAAAATGCAACTTTTCTCCATTTTTAAAGCATGTAAATTTTTTGCCTTATCCATAACTAAAAATATTGTTAAGCTATTTCACTGCTGAAGAATCAATCTTTCTCCTCTCACCTTGCCTTATTTTTGTAAAGAAAGGAGAGGAAATGATACTGCCCTTCTGAAATAATTTTGACAGCTGCTAATTCTGACAGCTGCATCTTTTGATCTTTTCATCTGGACCACACAGGTTATGAGACCTCTCAAGTTGAAATGGCATCTTAAATGCTTTCAATGCTTCTCCCCCATTGAAAATTTCTTTAATTTTCTTAGCAATTTGAAGACAGCTGGGGTAAAAAAGAAAACAGAAATATAATCTTTGATGTGTTTATATAAATGAAAGGCTTATTCAGACACTTGATAGCTGATCAATTGTGAATAATCAACTCCATAGGTTCTCATAACTTAACTGTGAATCATGGGACGTTTACTTTCAAGAAGGTATTAACCATTTTCCCTATCAATGTAAAGGGAGTTAAACTTAATAACTGAAACCGAATAAGGACTGAAAGCTCCTATTTGGTATCATACATCTGATTTGAGTACCTATGCTAATCGGTAAATTATATCATATATCTGTAGCTGCATCTAGAATTATGTATTTATATCAAACTTCTTCATATATTCTTTTTTTTTATTTTTCTTAAAGTTTAAATAAATGTCCTTGTAGATAGTTATTGTAAATTATTTAATTATTTCTACATCTTTGAAAATATTCTAAAAGCAATTAACAGTGTTGTACTTCGTTATTAGGGTACACTTCCCGTTAGCGGACAACTCTCATAAACTCTCTCACAACTCTCATAATTTTTTCGGTCCCTTGAAAGTCCGCTTAACGGAGGTTTCACTATTAATATATATATATATATATATATATATATATATATATATATATATATATATATATATATATATATATATATATATATATATACCGCATACCAAAGAGCCATAAAATTAAGACCACCCTCCGGTGGCGGGGGTAGTATGGTGTGGGCCTGGGTCTGTGAGCTACTTGAACATAGTTGCAGATCAGGTTCACCCATTCATGGCAACAGTTTTTCCTGAGGGGGATGGTGTTTACTAACAGGATAATGCACCATGTCATAAGAGTCGAATCGTCATGGATTGGTTCGAGGAACATCCCAGTGACTTTCAAGTTATGTATTGGCCCCCAAATTCACCTGACCTTTTTCCAACAGAGCATTTGTGGTCCTACTTGGAAAACCTAATTCGTACTGCCACGCTACCTCCTCGCAATGTGAGGGAATTGCAGGACCATTTGGCGAGCGCTTGGTACCAGATACCTCAGATTACCTATCAGAATCTTGTGGAATCAATGCCATGGCGGATGCTAGCAGTTTTGAGGGATAAAGGTGGTCCTACATGTTATTAGCAGGGTGGTCATAATGGCTCTTCGGTGTATATATATATACTTGATGATATAAAAACTTCATTTGCTTAAAATGCTTTGAAGGTGGTTATTCAAGTCGAATTAGCTCCCATTCTCAAGATTTGCCTGGTGTGAACGAGGAAAACTAAAGTGATTTGAAACAGTAAACGTAAAGTTGTTTTCGAAAAAATGGAAAATAAAGGGGGAAGACAAACCTAGGAAAACAGTGGTAACCGGGAGTGAAACAGAAAATAAAAAAAAATAAATAAAAATGAATAAATAAAGAACAAAAACAAATAAGAGTAAAATAATTAAAGATGTATTTTTCAACTTTATTGGTTTATTTATTTTTGTTTCCGGTTTCACTTTCGGTCATCATCACCATTATTTTCTATTAATTCGACAACAACTTAACGTTTAATGTTTCAAATCGTCTTTGTTTTCTTCATTCACATCTGATAAGTCTTGAGAATGGGCACCTAATTTTAGACGTTTGAATTGCATAGACTTCAATAACTATTTAAATTTTTTTTTTATGGAAACGAAAATATTACATCATTAAGTATAGTTTTTTCAATTCATTTTCTTGGGATTATTCATATAATAAAAAGAAGAGTTCGTGTATATGATTGTGTCTCTTAACATTACAAAATTAACCGAGAGATTTATTTTAGAAATAATATGATCTTGAAATTTGGGCAAAAGATGCAAGGGGTAATTTCAATCCGAAATCTTAAAAATTGTTTAAAAATTTAATTTTTATGATTGGAATAAACTCACGAAAAAACCCCCAAATTTTTCATTGATAAAGCATTAGGAATTACTGCATATAAAACTACAGATGATTTTTTTTCTCAATATTTATTTTTAAAAAAAAATAATAACTGATGATTGCCAGCTTACAGCTCTATTTAATCAAAAGCGTGTTTCAATGAAGTTCATTGTGCACTTTCTTTGTGTATTTATCTTCCACTGTTTATTTATCTTTGATTCTTTATATCAAATAGGCAAAAGTTAAATCAATACGGCAGATATGCTGGGGTGTTGTCCCACCATAAGTATTTTGAAACCTACCTGAAACCACGTACTTATTTAGTTTAAGCAAAACGTCGCCAAATAATTTAGTCCTGCACCAAAATAAACTTTAAAAAAAATCTACAACTACTATTATTGGTGATTCATTATTTACTTTATTTTTTCAATTCATTTTCATCAAGAATTCTAAAAATATTCATTAAAGTCGTTGATTACAAAAATATCCGGTAAATTTAAAGAGGAATAGTTTTTGAAACCGTAAAATAAATGCTACATTACGGTTTCTTATATTACGGAATGGTTATTTTACGGGTACGAATCTTAATAAAAAAAGTGACCTTTTAAGGTGTCGAGGGTAAAATAAATACAAAAACCTTACTCAAGAAGAAGATAAACTGTAATTTACCATTTGAAGAAGATACATTTTAAAAGTTTAAGCAATCTTGGTACCAGTTTATATTTTATTATCATTTATATTGAATTTTTGTTTATTTATATTGTTTTTATTTTATTATCATTTATATTTAATATTGAAATTTTTTTTATTTTTATAACCGTCGTTGAACAACCGACCCAACTTAATGGGTTTACGGCTACTAATGTTCAACTCCGTAGCCTTGTAATTTTGAACCCAATCCAGAAGACAAGGGAACTCCTGGATCGAGTATTGGGAGAAATTTGCCTTCGTGGAGGACTTTTTGATGGAGCTAACTCGCATTTGCGTTACATGAAGAGGAAGACCACGAGAACCTCCCACGGTTATCCTGACGGCAAGGGGACTCTAACCCATGATCCGTCTACCACTGAGGATATTTCACGTCAGCACTGTGGTCAGTGCAAGCCGGATGCGGAATTTGTATCGACTGGGATTCGAACCCGGTTCGCCTCATTGGAAGGCGAACGCTCTACCCCCTGAGCCATCGCGGCTCAATATTGAAATTTTGAAAAAAATTTTTTATTTCTTTTATGAGGATTTATGTTAATGAATAAAACAAATTACTTTCTGTCAGTCGTAACCTTTTACAAAAGAAATAACGCAAAATTCTACAAAACTAATTCACCCTTTTTTTTTATTATTCTTTTTTCATCCATCGTTCAAAAAACCAAAACAAAACAAATGATCATATCTATAATATCAAGCTTTTAGCTCGCAACATCAGAAAATGCGTGTTATTACATCACGTGACCCTGACACCTTCCCCCCAGAGTCATATTAGATCCAAAGATCGAATATGGCAAATAATTTAAGGGTCACACTTTACACATAAACAAACTATGTTTCACATTCACCCAAATATTCACTGAATCTTAGGTTTAACTTAACACTAGGTATTTACTTTAATCACCTAATAATAATAATAGGAAAAAATGTTCAGAGTCTTATTTTAGTTTATATTTACAGTCTGGACAATGCATCTGCATTACTAAGTTTCGATCCTTTGATGTGACTTGCCTCAATATCATGGCGTTGAATGGCTAACGCCCATCTCTGCAACCTCGGGCTTTGGGGTGTCGCACTCGTCAGAAATACTAGGGGATTATGATCAGTTAATAAAATAATCTTAGCACCACAGAGTAAGGTTTCAAATCTCTGCAAAGCCCAAATAATAGCATAAGCTTCCCTTTCAATTGTAGACCATTTCTGTTGAGTTGAATTCAGCTTCTGGCTACCGAAAGCTATGGGACGAATATTTCCTTCTTCATCTAACTGACCTAAACAACATCCGACCGCATTTTGAGATGCATCCGTATGCAAGTAGTATGGTTTCTCTATGTCTGGGACTTGTAACTCTGCGATCTTACATAGCGACGTCTTCAATTCCTTGAATGCCTTCTTAGCTTCTTCGCTCCAAGGAATCTCATTAGGAACTTTCTTTTTAGTAAGCTCTGTTAGTGGAAGAGCAATCTTTGCGAAGTTTGGAATATACTGCCTGTAAAAGTTGCATAATCCCAAAGCACTTCTCAGTTGTTTTTTGGTTTTGGGTGCCTCTAATTTCTGTATTACTCTTATTCGTTCTTTGTCAGGAGCATGTTTACCTGAACCAATAATATGTCCTAAGTATTTAACCTTTTGTCTAGCAAATTCGCACTTTCTCAAGTTCACGGAGAAATTAAAATATTCCAATCTCTTAAAAACTTCTTCAAGATGAATCAAATGTTCCTCCCACGTATCAGAAAATACTGCTAAATCATCGATATAAGCACAAGTGAAATCAGACATGGACTGAACCACTTTAGACATAGCTCTTTGGTAGGTTGCAGCAGCATTTCTTAATCCAAAGGGTAATACATTCCATTGGTACTGGCCTCGGTGAGTTCGGAATGCTGTGAGGTGTTTGCTGCCGTTCTCCATCGGTATAGCCCAATATCCCTTCAACATATCTAGCACAGTAATGAATTTCTTCTTTCCTACTAAGAAATTCAACTCCATCATATTTTGCATTGGATATGCATCCGGAACGGTAAGAGCATTCAAACTTCTGAAATCAATGCATAACCTGATTGTTCCGTCTTTCTTATGAACACATACTACCGGGTGTGCTATCTCACTTACCACCGGTTCAATCAGTCCTAACGCTAGCAATTCATTGATCTGTGCATCCACTTTCCCCTTTAAGTTTTCTGGTATCTTATACGTTTTTGGTTTCATCGTATCCTCCTCAGCTTTCAGCTTTATCGCATGTTTCCCAACTTTAGCTATCCTTATCTTCCCCGAAAACAACGTTTTGCGTCTATGTAAAAGATCTTTCAATTGATTTTGTTGCATTTTGGGTAAGTAATCCAAATTTAATCCTTTCAATGCTTCATAGCTTTCCACATCTGTAGGCAGAGTTGGTGTTTCGTATATTTCACCAAATTCATCATCAATATCATAGACAACTCCAACTGTTTGAATTCTCGCTTTGTATTCTCTCATTTTGTTAACATGCAATAATCTTAAATTTCCTTCAGGCATTTGCAAATAATACGAATTCGGTTTCACTCTTCTAATTACCTTTACTGGACCTATCCATCTGGCATATAATGAATTGGATGAATCATGCATTAGCACAAGTACTTGATCTCCTGGCGCAAATTCCCGGTATTTTTTCCTTCTATTGTAATATTTGGCATAGTTACTTTGTTGCACATCACTTGTTAACCTTGCCTTTTCGGTTGCTATTTCTAATTTTCCTTTTAACTCTTTTAAATATTCCTCCGCTGATCCTTTCATATTCAAAGGTAAAAACATATCTCCGGCCCAAATTGACTTCAATATAGATAACGGGCCTTTCGGTTCTCTCCCGTACATTAGCAGAAAAGGTGGTACTCCTGTAGTTGCATTTGGAACTTCTCGATAAGCCCATAGTACAAATGGTATATGTCGATGCCAATTTCTTCCTACTTCTCTAATAATGTGATGTAGCATATTTTTGAAGGTTTGGTTCCATCTTTCAATCAATCCGTTCCCTTCCGGATGGTATGGCGTTGAAAATCGCGGACAAGCTCCTAAAACCTTCAAAAACTCTTGCGTTAAACTTGCCGTAAAATTTGTCGCATTATCCACCACGATTACTTCTGGAATTCCTGTCCTACAGAATATTTCGAGCAGTGCTTCGCATGTATTCCTTGCCGTTAACGATTTGAGCGGGACTGCTTCAGGCCATCTTGAATGTTGGTCCATCAAACAAAGGATATATTTATGTCCTTGTGCTGATACTGGATCTAGAGGACCAATTAGATCTACGTTCACCACTTGGAATGGAAGTTCAGGACGTGACACAGGTGTTATCGGAATTTTGTCTACTGAACGAACAACTCTTCTACCTTGGCACCCATGACATGAGCTACAATAAGCTTTAATTTCCTTGACCATCCCTGGCCAATAAAAGGAAAATTTAATTCTTTGAATTGTTTTACGAGCTCCTAGATGTGCTCCGAATACTGACTCGTGGGCAATTTCTAGTATTTTACCTTTTCTAATTTCGGGAATTACTAATTGTTGTATTCTATTCCCGTCCAACAGCTCTTCATGGCATAGTATATTATTTTGTATCACATACCCTCCTTTATTTTGCTTCCCCAATTTCCATGCTTCTTGGAGAGTATCGCAACTTTGTTGTTGTATCTTGAATCGTTCGGTTTCATTTCCATTCTTTTTATCACCGCATTCACCTACTGTTGGCTCCTGCTGCTCTTCTCCGTCACTTGCACTCATATATAACTGCTCCTTTCGGGAATCTGATCTTAGCTTCATAGCAGCAGTAAAACTGGGATTGTATACTCTTTTTTGTTCTAATAATGCCTCATAAGTTTCAGCATCCAACAAAATGTCAGCATTTAACCCATTGACGGCTGCTATCATCGTTTTAATTATAGGCGTAATATATCCTTCCGTTACCAACGCGATTTCCACTTCTTTTAATTCAGCTTTTAGACTTTCGCCAAACGCAGGTTGTAGTATTATATGTCCTTTGTAATCCACTTCCTTACCCACTATATCGTTTTTAAATACACTTATTTGTGCACCAGAATCTACTACAGCTTCGTATTCATTTCCATTATATGAAATTCTAACTTTCTTAAGGGCAGCTATTTTTGGTTGAACGCCTTTACATTTTTTGTTTCCTATCATGACTTCACCGTTAAATCTTGCAGTGACTACTTTGCTTTCGATATTTCCATTTCTGAGTACCTTAACTTCGGATACTTGCCCTTCCGATACTTGAACCTCGGCCACTTTGCCTTCAATGTTTCTTCTCCTCTCTTTATTATCTCGACAAAATCGTGCCAAGTGTCCTACTCGTCCACAATTAAAACATGTGACTGGATTTTGGGAAGAACTCCGCTTATCAATTCTGCCATGGTTGTTATGCTCATGTTTATATCCTTCACCAAATGTATGATATCTTCTACTAACCATGTTTGGTTTTTCCCGGTATAAGTTCCTATATGGTTGAGAAGCAATGAATTTAGTAGTTTGGTTGTATTTCCTTGCATTCTCGTACTCATCTAGCTTCTCAGCAAGTGTGTCAACTGAGCAAATTCTACTCCACTCATCAATAAAATGATTTTGTATGTCTCCAGGTACTCGTTCTTTTATCTGTTCGACAATGACAAGTTGTTTCAGGCTGTCGAAATCATTAATTTTTAGTCCCGAAACCCATTCGTTAAAATAGTTCGCCAATTCAAATCCAAAATCTCGCCAAGTGCTCTCAGCCGCTTTACAATGTCTCTTAAACTTTATTTTAAATGCTTCTGGGCTCAATTTAAACCTTTTCAATAACATACATTTTACATGTTTATAATCATTTGCTTTTTCTTCAGGCTCCCTTGCAATTAAATTCGCCATTTCTAGAGGCAATAATCCAACAAGATGCGTTACCCAATCTTCTTCTTTTATATGGACTCTTCGTGCTTGTCTTTCAAACAATATTAGATAAAAACTTATATCACCTTCTTTTGGATCAAAAGTACGCATTAATTTTTGCAATCCACCAGGTACATGTTCTCTTGTTTCTTCATTTCGAGAGCTGCTCGTCTCTCCTATAGTACCAGTATGTACCAATGAAGCTTCTATCTTCAACCTCTCCAATTCATATTCCCTTTCTTGCCGCTTTAATTCATCTTCCCTTTCCTGTTCTCGCCGCTTTAATTCACCTTCCCTTTCCTGTTCTCGCCTCTTTAATTCATCTTCCCTTTCCTGTTCTCGCCGCTTTAATTCGTCTTCCCTTTCCTGTTGCTTAATTTCATATTCTTGTCGCCTAATTTCATCTTCTTTTTGTTGGCGCTTTATTTCTTCTCTTCCACTAACTATTCTTTTTAATAATTCCTTCACAAACTCCTCTTCGTACTCCGTACTTGCCAATATAATCTTCTTTAATTCGGTAACTCTCATGTCTTCCGTTGCCGTTTCTCCTAACTCTTCCGCCAAACACTTCAAATCTACTTTTAAAGCTCTTCCTAAAAATGCCATTTTTCACCTACTACTTTCTAAACTGCACCTTCTTACAAAACAAAAAAATGCCGCTTCCTAAACCAATTTCAAGACAATCTAAATAACTCACTATCTTCCATCAAACAACTTGAAGTTCATAGAACAAACAACTACCAATCTTTTATTTTGAAATCCATTGGGATCTTCCCCGCACATTTGTCAGTCGTAACCTTTTACAAAAGAAATAACGCAAAATTCTACAAAACTAATTCACCCTTTTTTTTTATTATTCTTTTTTCATCCATCGTTCAAAAAACCAAAACAAAACAAATGATCATATCTATAATATCAAGCTTTTAGCTCGCAACATCAGAAAATGCGTGTTATTACATCACGTGACCCTGACACTTTCCATTTGAAATATATATTTCCAACGCCGATGCAACATTTCAACAAACTTCATATTGATGCAAGATTATGATTATATAAGAATTAATACTATTTAAAAAATTAAGCTCTTAAATTCATTAAAACAGAAAAAATCATTTTATGTAAAATCCTACAAACTAAAATCAACAGTGCTACTTAGTTACGAGACTAGAAATTTTTAATTCCTATGTAAATAAACAGTTTATCCAGGAATTGTCATATAATATATCTAATTACATTTAGTTAGTGTTGTTCTTTCCAAAGTAAACGAACAGAACTATTTTAGTTGGATAACAATTAGAGAAGTGCGAAGAAAAGATTTACTGAATAAACCTTGTTATTACCCTCACTAATGATATTTATCGATCACTGCGACAAATTAGAATCATTATCTCCCTAATTATTCTTTTTAAAGAAAACATATTTTCATTGCTTTTATTTATGCAATGCCTTGCGGTAATTTTTTAAAGAAAAACATAGTTTCGTGTATTATGAGTATTAAATTGTGTACATGGAACTCTTTTTAATTCTGGTTTTCGTTCATTCTTCCAGAATGTTCTATGAAATTCAATGTTAAGTTTTGTAAGTAATTTAAATTTATTATTATTTTTTTCTCTAAGATGTTTGAGCATTAAGAACTTTCTTTTTACTCCAAATAAACTAATAAATGGAAAAAAAATCTTACGTCTATAACTTACATCGCAATTGATTTATTTCATACATTTGCAGGCTTGCGTGCTCAATTTAGGCTTATAAATCTTTGTCAAATAGAAGGACTGATAGCACAATACAGAGAAGGGCAGCACGAAGACACATTCAGTCTAACAGCGGGATTCGAACCCGCTTCCTTCACGCTATGCACAGGGAGGCCCTTACATCAACATTGATCTATTCTATTTATCTACTAAAACTATCGTTGCCATTCTCTGAGCATTTGCCTTCCAATGAGGTGAACCGGGCTCGAATCCCAGTGATGGCTGGTCGATACGAATTCAGCATCCGGGTTGCACACCACAATGCTGGCGTTAAATATCCTCAGTGGTCGACGAATCATGTGTTGGAGTCCCCTTGACATCAGGCTAATCGTGGTAGTTTTCCTGATTTGCCTCTCCATGCAATGCAAATGCGGGTTAGTTTAATGAAAAATTCCTCAACGAAAGAAAATTTCTCCCAACACGTGGTCCAGGAGTTTCCTTGCCTTCTGGATTGGGTTCAAAAATATAAGGCAACGGAATTGAACATTAGTAGTCGTTAACCCAAAAAATTGGGTCGGTTGTTCAATGACTGTTATAAAATAAAAAATAAAATTCATAAAGTAAATTTTAAATAATAGTGAAATTTGAGTGACTTCTTACACCTTCGCCAAGGATAACAGTTGGTCCACAGTTTGAGTCCGGGCTGAGGAGTTGGAGAAATTAGATCAATTCTGGTTCTTGAACTTAGGCGGTATTGATTAAAAGTAGGGAAAAAATTGTACTTATGAAAATTATTTAGATAAATATTAATAGTTATACACCAAAATATCACTTTAATGAATATTATGAAAAATTGCTTATATTATTACTCGTCACACATTTAATAAATGCCGTCTAAATATTTTTGATCTAAGATTTAACCAGTTTACTTGAAAAGAAAACAGAAAATCATTGATATTACTAAAAAAAAATCGAGACTAATAATTGAGATGTTGATAAATTTTCCTTCAGTTTATAAATTCAAAACCCAAAGGTATTTAGCTACGTTAAAATGTAAATTAAAAAATGTCAATGAATTTAATGTATCACATAATTTTTATTAATTCCTAAACTGTAAAAAATTTCGAATCAAATTATGATTAAAAGTACTGGCATCCTGAGTGCAGAATCGTAAATTCTATTTTTACTGTAGTTTTTACAGTAATATTCATTTAACTACAGTGATTGAGTAATTTTACAGTAAATATTACAGTAAAAATTACGGTTTCTTGCATATTTTCGTATATTCAGATATTTTGTTTTGCAAATTTTAGACAAAAAAATGGATTTCACGGTATAAAGTACTGGCCCCCCAAAAGTCGGTACTTTCTGTCGGAATTTGATCAGGAATTTTAGTTCATGAATGCTCACAAAACAACTTATTTTTCGTTATAGGACATTTGTATACTATGTACGAGTATAATATATTCTTTTCTTATAATGTTTTTACACAATTTCAATATTTTGTACAAATGTATTTTTCAAAATCTATTTCTTCAACTTTTATGCCATAATAGATGCTATATTACATAAAGTTACAGTTATTTCAATCACACATAAAAAATGAAATATACAATTTAAAATTAACAGCAACTTAAGGTTAATAATTTCCTTGGATTTGTGGGAAATTATAATTGAGTATAAAACGAGTAGGAGGTTAGAAGAGGTCCGGAGTCGGAGTCATACATTTAAACTACCTACTCCTTAGCATTGGTTTGAGCACCTTAGACAAGACGTATAGCAATAATTTTAATTTGTATATACAAACTTCTCGTAAAAAATTAACTCACCAATGAAAAACGGACAAATAGCTAAAATATTTAAAAAAGAAATGAATATTCTATAATGGTACATAACTAAAAAAGTTTAAGTATAATATATGATTATACAATAAAAGACAATAACATTATGGAAATAAACTATAACAGAAGCAAAGTTACCCTATAAAAAAGTACCGCTAAAGTACTGTTAGTGACCGGTAATAAGAATTCCAGTTATTGACTTTAAAAATAAAATTATGCTTTATTAGCTACCATAATCACAGAAATACTTCACTGCCAGTAATCTTCTCTTGTAAAATATATGGTAATTGATCATATATTACTATTTTGCCCATATTTGCTACTATTTTTCTATTTCTTGTGAAAGAGGGATTTTTTTCCAGAGAATTTGAACAAATATATTTAAAAAAAGGAATTATTGCTTTATTTAAAAAAATATTTTAGGAAGATACAAATGTAGCGATATGCTGAAGATAACAAAACAATAAACAGCAAAAAAAAATATTATAAATTCTTATAGATAGGAAGGCATCCATTTAAAAAATAATGATTTTTGTAAAATTTTGCAACCAATTAATTGCTGGGCAGAGAGGCCTACGGGTATCCGAAGTTCCTCAGTCCTAGTGCCAAGAATATTAAATTAAAAGTGAAATAAATAGTTCCAAACTAACTCTTAGGAGCATGGGAAGAGATCCATAGTTGGCAATTTATCGAAAGATGAAGAAGCCAAAAACAACGGAAAACCTCGCGTTAATAATATTCAATGTCAAATAATTTGATTATAGCTAAATCACGAAAACGACAGTGAGAATTAATATAACCATGTAACTGAAAAATTTTTGTGGTAAAAGAAATAAAGTAGCTTAAGGAATTTAGAGTTAAAAATAGATTTGCGATGTTCCAGTTAGTCGACACAGTGAATTAATGAGTTTTGCATTTGTATTGAATTAAAAAGTTAGCCATTACATTGATTTAGCCTTTACATTAAGAAGAGAATAAAATTTCACCAGCCTATCACGTCTCGCCAGCGGCTTCATTACGTGCCTACTATATTCTGAATGCAGAAGACCTACCATAAATGCCGCCATTACAGAACTTCACCAGAACTCATCTTAGACTGCTCCGGACGTTCATGGAAAGACATTATACTTCTCTCACCCCTACTGGTTATGGATTTCATGTGTGTCAATGAATTTATGGACCTGGTCTGACTCCGCCAAAAAAGACTGGAGATTAGTAACAACAAACGAATGAAATTTTATAAAATGTAATAATAACTAAATAACTGGTTTAATTTAATTGAATTTGAATTAAGAATAAATAAAAAAAAATTACTAAATTAATTAATTAAAACAACCTCTCCTCGTACTTATAAAGCCTAGTGTCTTATAAAGCCAGTCTGTCAGATTCAATGAAAAAGAATGCCATTGCTCGATCTTCTAACATAAATAAATAAAAATTAATAGTAGATTTTGTTTGTACTAGTTTATTCCAGTAAGTGGTACAGTGAATACAGATCCAGAAAAATTCGACACAACACTTGATGGTGTAGGAGTTTCGAAGAAGTTTAATAACATTTTAAGGTTGCATAAAACTTACACCGTATTACTGTTCAAAAGTTAATCGATATTTTTTACAGTACAGCAGTGTTTACCAGTACAACAAATACTAATAAAATAGCATTAAAATAGCATTTTTCAAAATAAATAAATGAAAAATTAAAAGAAAAATACCTTCTCCTTGTACTTTTTAATTATCAGCATACATCAAAAAGTACTTTTCATCAGTGTATCACTTTAAAAGTATAGGTCATCTAAATTTAAACGATTTTTATCTTTATCAACAAGACAGCAGTATATGTTATGTGGATATATTCTTTGAGAAATCATAGAAATATAGTATTTCAAAAATATTGAAAATGCATTATAAGTATAGTTACTTGATTTTCTATGAAATATTTATAAATTCGCGTAGCGCAAACGCTAAATCTAATGCAAAATGCAAGTGTCATTTTATTTCATGAAATGGTTTCAAGTATGATAGGATGAAATTTTCATTTCCCATTCATATACAGAACTGAAGCAGCATTTTACGGAAATTTATTCCATTCAATTACTTGAAATAAAATGCTTTGTAAGCACTTCAGGCTCAAAATAGATTTTAGGAAAGCAATTTCAATAAACTTAAATATTTTATATAGGGTTCATAAAATTTAAGATAGTGTGAAAATGATATTCATGCGCAAATAGGAGATTTTTGACTAAGGTAGCATAAGTTTGTACTTCAGATTCCTATGAATACAAAGTACAAAGAAATACAAAGCGATATCATAGGAGTCTATGGGATTTTAGTCATTTATTATATTTCTATCAGCAAAAACAAAATATTCCAGTTTATTCAGTTGAAATTCCTTGAACTAGTAGCTATATGATTTGATTTAGATGTATAACTATTTCTTATTCTTGTTGTCTTGTCGATTTCAGTGTTAAATATTTTCAAACGTTAATTATTGCTATGTCTAATGAATATTTCACTTACAAAACAGAAATGCCACAATTCAAAGTATGCCAGTTTTAAATTAGATTTAATAAAATAATATGTTACGTAAATTTTACAATGCATTGAAAGGCACAATTAAAAACAGCACTATTTTGCAATTTTGAATTATATTTAAAACAATCATTACTGAAACTTTATGTGATATTGCACTTTATAAAAAGACGTCTTATGGGCACAATTCAAAACAAGCAAGTAAAAGGTACCCAATAAAATTCTTGCAATTTTTAATTAATTACATTTTTAATTCATAATTAAAAATGTCTAACAGAAAGTGCATCCCATTGTTTGTCTTCGAAGTAATTTACATCTAGCACCTTCTACCAATGCGTCTAAAGGGTTGCAGTCCCTAAAGGGTTGTAAAAGTGAAGACTTTTGGACACAAGTAATTTGTGAAGGATATTACTCGAAGATGTCAGTACTGGGAATGGAAGAGATTGTAATTTGATGGGGCAAAGTCAGATGAGTAAGGAGGGTAGCACAAAGTCTCGCAACCAAGTCACTGTATGATACCCTTTGCCAGCCGTGTGACATGCAAAAGAGCGTTGTCATGCAAGAATAGTACATCTTTGCCATTCACCAGTGCTGATTACTTATGTTGCTCGCTGAAGACGTTTACTACGAGACGTTTACTACCTTTATTGGTTAGTTTGATTTATTTGTTGTACCCGTAGAAAAGTTTCCTTAGCTAAAAAACATATTAAGTCAATTTCAGCTGTATTTGGGTATGAATATTTATAATTTAATTTAATATTTATAATATAATGATGTTTTACTATTGGAGAACGCTTCATGAAAATTTTTATTTCACTTCTATTGATAATTAATAATTTTAAATATCAAAATTGTGAGTTTAGGTGAAATTATATGTATGTCAAAGCCATGGAAAAGCCAATTTTTTTTTCTAAACTTATAGCAGGATTACTTTCCTACTTATAGAATTTCTTGTTATATTTAGAATTTGCATATATATATATTTTTTTTACAAAAAGAAGATAAGAAGATTTATGCTTTATTCTTGGTTTTTCAGAACTCACTTCTTTCTTTTTTTAAATTTTGAATTACTAATGTATGATAGATGAAACAGAATTTACCATGACGCTTTTTCTCCTGGCATAGCTTTTTCTTAATTTTTTGTAAGTAAAATTACTTAAATTACCAATGGCTTATAATAGTTATTTCAAAATGTAAGACAGAAACATCATTTCTAGCTGAAAAATAGTAGCTTCAATCAATAAATATTGAGCTCCATTGCAGGATTATCCCAAGAAAATTCTTGATTACAACAAAGTTGATAAACCTGAAGATTTGAAGTATGAATTATTTTAAGTAGTGTGTGTTGTTTCGTAATCTACTATAGTTGCAATTTCTTTGTACAGTGGCTTTCTCAGAAGACAGGAAAATTGAATATTGTTGGTGGGGTGAAGTTGTGATAACTATCACCATCAGTACCGGATATAAAATTTCTTAGTATGTGGTATTGCATTCGGTTCATAACTAACAATGCATGAATCTCCCACTCACAGTTTCCTTGCTCATGCGTATTATTTCTTTACGGTAATGACGTCATTACTGATAGTCTGTTAGGTCAGCTCGTGTCATATACCGCGAACAAAATCGATCAAAATAAGTCCTGAAAAATTGAATTTTAAACATATGTTTAAAATTTGCTTTCTCAGGAACTGTTCGACCGATTTTGCTCAAATTGCATATTTTGCAATATAAAATTGCGTTCTTCAAAATGATGGAAGGAATTGCAAAATTAAAAAATTTTGTCACTACTATTCAAATACTAAAATAATGGCAAGCAAAAAAAATTATTATAAATATATTTTTTTTTTTGCATGGTATTATCTTTAGACCAACGACTTTATAATTGGATACAATATTGTTTTTAATTCGCTATAAAAAGTCTCGAGATAAATCGAAATATACAAAATGTTAATTTAACATTAAGAATCCAAACTTTTAGGCTCCAAAAGCACCACTCTCCTGCCCAAACTATTGAAACCATATTTTCCAGGTTGCATCTACCCCTTATTTTTTGAAGGTAAGAAATCTTGAAAATTTGCAAAAGGGAGTCCTTACTGTGGGGAAGAACGTTTTTGAGTCAGATTTCGTAACTTAATACATCGTCTGGCTAATTAATTAGCATACTATGTCTCCCCCTTATATCATTAAGTTTGAGTCCTAGTACGTGAAAATAAGATCATTAAATTAAAAATTATTTAGCGTGTTGCGTTTTTTTTTCCTCTGCTGATTGTAAGTAAAACGGAATGAAAGATAGTGATTTTTATTCTTTTGTAGGACAGTTCTTTTGAGATAAAAAGTAATTTATTTTTTTTTATATTGGATTATAATATTTAAGTTAGTTTCTTAGGATTCCATTTTTTTAATATTTATTTTAACAAAATATATTTAAAAGATTGAGATGAGTCAGCTCTCAACAAAGATTTAGCTCAAACCTCCTCTGGGAATCAAACTACTTAGTTGTAACATTCATTGTTCTTTGTTTAAATAAACTAAAGGTAGTATTTTTTGTACAATAGTGAAAAATGTGGTTTATTTTTATTAGGAAATCATTGTTTAGAATTTTAAAAAAATATATGTTTAACATTAATCTTATTAGTAATTTCGTAAAAATATAATTTGTTGAATTATTTTTCTTTATTCGTAAATAAAATACTAAGATAAGAGTTTCTATGACAGACAAATTCTATAATTTTAGTTTTTAATTGATTTTGATTTTGAACAGATTCTAAAGCGTCTGTAGATATTACTATAACGAGTTTTTCTTCAATATTTAAATTACGAAGAATTAATTTCCTGATTGTTTTTATATTTAAAGTCCACAGTTTTATAAAACTATTTTTATTACTGTCCTATCGAATATTTGTAATTTTAATAAAAATATTTGATATACATCTATACACTGGATAATTTTTAAAAACATTATTAAATGTGTGCTTTTATTGGAGGATATTTCTTTTAATACAATCGTAGATTGCATAGTGGATTATCGAAAAATTAATTTCCTAGATATAACTAAGTTTTTTTCATTACTGAAATATCTTCCTTTTTTCTAAATATACTGCTCACTGTATCTCAGTATACTCTAATTTGATTTATATGATGAAAAAAGACCTTTTTAACAAGATGCTATCTAATCATTTTTTTCTTTTATAAACAAGGAATAAAAGTTATTTTTTCATTTTTCCTTCAAATTGCATAGATAATAAAACAATTTGTAATACATAGCACTTTACTTTGGTTTATGCTTAGTATATACTTTGTACAATATGCTTTGTACTTACTGATCTTAAAAAATCTTAGTATCTATTAAAAGTATTATTAATATCTAATTAAAATCTTTATAAAAATATCTGATTTCGTACTTTAAATTTACAAAATGTCTACCATTTCTGTTCGGTTTTGATAAATAATTTACTTTTAGGATAGTTTAAAAATTTTTAATGCAAAAGTTTATTTCTTAATTTGATTCTGTGTGCACTGCAAATACATTTTCTTTAATGATATATACTATTTTGTTACCGAAATCAAAATTAAATTGCAACTTTGGATCGATTATTTATAAATCCATTGATTTTTTATTACTTACTTTAAAAAAAATATCAACAATTTTTAACGATAAGAACATTTTTTATCGTCTTTTGTTCACGGAAAACTGTCATGGCTACTCAAATAAACTTCAAAACAGAAGAAAAAGATTGCCGAAACCTTTGACACGTGTAGGTTTTAGATAGTGGTTCTTCCCATGTAAAAGTTTTTGATGGCTTTCTTTTGATAGACCAACTTTATCCTGATAGTAACTATCAGGTGATCCCATCATATTTTTTTTTGTGGTAACCAACGTAAGCGCCCATCAACCCAATGCAGGATTTCGGTCTGATTAATATTGTATTAGGAAAATTACCAGTTGTCTCGATAGTTTGTTAACGTTGGACCATAAATAAATCTAAGCATAGAATCTAGGAAATAAATTGTTGGAACAATCATGAACAACGCTTGCCTTAGTGCAGTGTTTCCCAAACTTATGACTTTTGTGTACCCTTTCTAAATTTCTCGTAACGCTGAGTACCACTAATAAAAAAATGAATCAATTTTTTACTATAAAAAATTGCACAAAAGTTAAAAATCAGAACTGGCTGTTGACACCCCTAATTATTAACTGTTAACTCTGCAAAAATAGCCAATAGAAAAATACGTAATCGTATATTTTCAAGGCTAGCTTTGTTTTTAAATAAAATTTTTTGACATTTTCGTTTGTTGCAAGTTATTTCGCATAAGACCGCGTACCCCCACTAAACTGTTCCCGTACTAATGGGGGTACGCGTACCACACTTTGGGAAACACTGCCTTAGTGCATCAAATTACTTTGATTTAAGATGGTCAAACATAAAAAACAACTTGTTTTGATGATTTGTTCCTGATGAACCAATAAGAGTTTTTATCATTATCAGCTACAAAAAATACTTTTAATGATTGTTTGTTTACTATGTTCCACCAAACGTTTTCCTCATAATATTTTGGTAATCAATAGTTGGAATAATCATGAATAACTAGCAGTAATTTAAGATAATCCAACAAATAAAAAATAAAAAAACTTGTTTTGATGATTTGTTCTTGATGAACCAATAAGAGTTTTCATTATCATCAACAACAATAAAAACTTTTAATGATTGTTTGCTTACGCTGTATTACCAAACATTTTCCTCATAATATTTTGGAAATTAATTGTTCAAATAATCATGAATAACCAGTACTTATTTAAAATAATCCATCATATAAAAATTGTTTTGATGATTTCTTCCTGATGAACTAATAAGAGTTTTCATTATAAAAAAAATAAATAAATAAAAAAATAAAAAATAATTTCTGAATGCTTGTTTACATTGTTCTACCAAATATTGTCCTCATAATACTTTGGAAATCAATTGTTGGAATAATCATGAATAACCAGCACTGATTTAAGATAATCCAACACTTTGATGATTAGTTCCAGATGAACCAATGAAAACTTTCACCATAACAGCTTGGAAATTATTTGTTGTGACTATCATAGACAAAGAAGATTTTCGTCATAGTTTCTGAGAAATCTCTTGTTGGAACCATCATGAGTAACCATCATCCCAATCTAGGAATTCGAGCTACTTTGTGACAGTCCAACATGAGAAAAGTAAGTTCCATGCTGTACCAACAAGAAGTTCCTTAATGGTATAGCATCCGATAACGTATTAGTGTTGTTCTAATGAAAACTTAACCAAACCAAATAGGTCGGACGAACTTTAAGCACTAAATCCAGGATCGGACATCAAACTCATGAACTCATAGCGCTTTTTAAATACCACATTGGATTTTGCATCAGTGACGAAAGTAAGACAGGCAAGCTCTAGGATTTCTGTTCCTGTTAGGTCCTAGGGCTATCTCAATTTGAGAATATAGTATTGAAGTTTTTCAAAAATAAAACACCTCATTCATTTAGTTTTCCTAATCTAGTAACTAGTTTTATTATCGTTTAAAGCTGTCCTTTTATTCGACATAACGGGGGAATTAAGGATAAAACAATGAAAAGCTTTATTATTTAAATAAAGATAAGATACAACAAAAATGAGGCATTACAACACAGATGAGTACATATACGTACATACAGAGGGATAGAAAAAAATATGGTATTTATATAGTAGAAAGAAAATATATAGTATTTTAATACAATGTATTCAAAAGTAACTTTCAAATACATTGGCAAACTTTAAATAAAATATAATAACACTGGATAAAATGAATTAATTTAAAAAAAAAAATGAAAACTTTCTAGAAATATTTCAGTTTTTAAGATCTATATACTTTGTTTTAAATTCATTAAATTTTCTACGAAAGAATAAAAAAAATCTGCTCAGAAAAGTTTTTATTTTAAATTCTTAAAATACTTTATCTTACCGCAAAGTTTTAATTGCTTATTACTATTCTTTTTTTTTCTATACATGTTCCAGACATTTTTTTTTATTTAAATGGGAGATAGTAGACAGAAAAGAATACATTTTATCTGTTCGGGCTCTTTTAATCTTCTTATCATAAATTTAAAAGATCGACGTTTCAGTTTTTAAATCGATATATATATATATATATTTTTCTGAAAACTTTATTTTCCTTTAATTCTTCTTACAAACACGCTTCCTTTTTTGTAAAATGCTACTTAATTATTTTCTTACTTTGTAATTAATCACTGCCAGATTTTAAAAAGACCTTCATTTTAGTATCAGAAAACTGATACTTATTGATTGATAGATTGAAAACTGATACTTATATCTATCATTGATCTGATACTATTCCACAGAATGATAAATAAAAATATTTCTCATACTGATTATTACTGACAATAATCACTACTAGATTTTAAAAATGCCCTCATTTTAATACCAGTTCCATAACTGATACTAATCTGCTATTGATCTGATACCATCATACTGAATGAAGTTACAAATTATAACAGATACTTTCAACTAAATTACTGATACTGTTTATTACTGATACTGATTATTACTGATACTGAGTTACTGATACTGAATTATTGACACCGAATTACTGATATTGATTATTACTGATACTGAATTATTGATACTGATTATTACTGATACTGAATTACTGATACCGAATTATTGATATTAATTATTACTGATAATGAAGTACTGATACTGATAATGAATAACAATCAAATTTTAAAAACACCTTCATTTTAGTATCAGATTGAACTGGTTAAAACCGGTTAAGAGAGATTTGTGCGCAACTACTTGCAAGAAAGTTTTCCTTCAAGGCTGTTATTTACTGCACTTTCTAATGGTTTTGCCAAATAATTCAATAAATTATATATAACTTTTGTTGAGTACACTTTATATATATAATACTTTATTATATATAACTTTTGTTGAGTACACTTTATAAGAATATAAAAAACACTTACTTCAAATATAAATCAATCTTTACCAGATACATATATTCCGATTAGTTGAAAATTGCATTGTTCACAGTTCAAGTGTATATAAGTAGCTATAGAGCTTAAACTAATATTACTATTGCTATTACAACATAATCAAATTTCTATTTGTAATGGAATTGTCCAAAGTTTTAAATATACCCAAATATATTTAAATATATTTATATATCTATAACCGAAGTTTTAAACATTTTATTACCACATCTATAATAAATAAAACATAAGAATGGTGGATTGGCCTGCTTGAGCCAGGGGATCAAGGATGTTGAGGTTCCAGAATTTTGTGACTAATGACAATATCGTAGCAACTTGGTCATTATTGTGTATGCGCAAGGGTCTCTTTTTCCTCCTAGACAAGCTTGTGCCCATCGATCTGAAGCAGGATGGGATCCAAGCCAACATTGGGGGATCGAACCTCAGTTCTTCAAAATGACAATAGAGTGCTTTAAACATTGAGCCATCAGGGCATAAAAAACGGAAATATGTAAAAAAAAAAAAAAAAAAAAAATTCCGACAACAAATTTTTACAACCAAAACTTTCCTGAAGTCTTATTTGCTAATAAGTGGTGCAAGCTCGTCTTCCTTTGTTATTTTCCTCATTGCGAATTTTTTAAGTTTGTTTTTTTATAATATAAATTTAAAAGATTCGCAATCTCTTTCAAAATCTTTACTATTATTGTCCATAAAATCTGCATTTCTTTATTGTTTCTGTTAAGATTACGGCTGGAGTACCATTGTATGTCACCCAGCATCCATAGGGTAAAGTTACCGATTACCATCTACCATAGGATGATTGAATATAGAAAATTGAGGCCGAAACTTTGTTTGTTAATCGATACCTTATCACCATATTAAACTACGCGCTTTCACTCTTCGTTTTATTATACGAGGGTCATTTTTTAAGTAAAGGCCATTTTGCTGTGTACTGAAATAGGTGAAGCGTGCGCCGCAACGAGTCCTTATGTCAAATCCCGGCATTCCTTGGAAACAACTGTGCTCAGTTGTAGCTGTGTATCTGTAAAATGTTCAAATTTAAAGAATCACCCGCCATCCACGAGATACGATCAATGATGTGTTTCTAGTTGGCAAAGAAACCCTGTCTTCTACATACATTCATTGGCAGATTTGGGAAGTTACGATTCGTGAAGTATCAAAATTTCCTGTCATGTTTACAGGGAATTTTGCTACTCTAAGACAACGACTGTGTCCGCAGCTCAGATCCCATATTTATTGGACTCTTTTGGTAGTAAAATTTTAGACCACCTCTCCTAACAGCCCAGCCCTTGCGCTGAGTGATTTTCCTCTTTCCCGATATATTAAACATCACTTTGGTGGCAATCACTGCAACGATGACGAATACGTGATGAAAACGGCCGTGATCTCTCGGTTTAGCGGATCGGGCGGCAAGTTTGTATGAAGAGGGTATTCTGAATCTGAGGGTGTTTAAACAAATTCTTAAACTATACTGAAAAAAAAAAAAAAAAAGAAAAACATACGTAGAATATGAAAATATATTTGTTTCTTGAAAAAAAAATTTCGTTTTGTTTTTATTTTTAAACAGCCCTTACTTAAAAAACAACACTCGTATATAACACACAAAAACTGTTATCATCTCCTGAACTTTCCAAGGGGACCGGATTTGGTTATCAAAATGCTTCATGTGAGTTCAAGTTAATTTCATATTGTTTTCATTTCCATTTATTGCCAGTCAAATTTATTTAATTCATTATAGCTCGGATAAATTCATCAATATAATTATAATTATATCAGATTTATTTTGTAGCAAACAAATTTTGCGTTGGTTAATGAACAAAAATTTTATGCTGCATGATTAATTCAGAAAAACAAGTCCTAAATTTCAATAGCTGCAACATGTTATATACAATGCTTACATTTTACATAAACCTACTTTGTGAGGTTAGGAAAATTTTTCTTCAATATAAAGGATTGTGAGAGAAGAGCAATATAGAGACTGCAAGAAAATTTTTATTTTTTTAAATTTATTTTTTTATTTTTATTTTTTTATAACCGTCGTTGAACAGCAGACCCAATTTTATGGGTTTATAGCTATTAATGTTCAACTCCGTAGCCTTGTAATTTTGAACCCAATCCAGAAGACAAGGGAACTCCTGGACCGAGTATTGGGAGAAATTTTGCCTTCGTGGAGAAATTTTTGATGGAGCTAACCCCCATTTGCGCTACATGGAGAGGAAGACTACGAGAACCTCCGACGACAAGCCAGACAGCAATGGGACTCTAACCCATAATCCGTCTACCACTGAGAATATTTCACGTCAGAACTGAGGTAGGTGCAAGCCGGATGCGGAATTTATATCGACTGGGATTCGAACCCGGTTTGCCTCATTAGAAGGCGAACGTTCTATCCCCTGAGCCATCGCTGCTCTAGAGAATTTTAATATAATTTTTTTTTTAATGATTTAAACTTTTCAATTTTCGATATAGTAGCCAGTATTAAAAATGCTACAATCAATAATAAAATTTCATATTTTTGCCATATACCAGACTCAAAATTTGAGAGTCGGTCAAGTTTATATCTTTCCATGTTTATTAATTATGATCTTGATCTAATGAGTATTTCTCGGCATATAAGAGCGCAATAAACTCATTCTAAAAAGTGTAGTCAGCTGGTTTTGAACGACACAGTTTCTGAACTATTTCAATTAACTGCTTAAATTTAGAAAGCGTAACAATCATTTGAAATATTCTTGAGCATAAAATGTTTTAGATTAAGAGATTTTATGGGAATTTATTAAAGCGCAGAATTAAAAATTAAATAAAAATAATAAGACATGTTGAGAAATATTTCAGAACTTTCCCAGTAATTTTGATCAACATTTCTCTCATTAGAATCTGATGATAAGAACTTCTATATTTTTTTTGTTGTCAAGAGTGGTTTTAATTCCGAAGAGAGAAAAAACAATTAAGAAGTGGAATTTAAATGAATTCTAGAAGCCCTAATAAATTCAGGAAAAATGCGATCACTTTTTACCTGCTCCGAAAAAAACCCCTTCAAAAATCGAAAAAACAAATTAGTCTTAAATTAGATTGAGAATGTTTTTTTTCTTAATCTCTTTTTTTATCCAGTGGAATTTTCGAAGACTTACTTTTCAGAATTGAGTTAGACTTTAGATTCTAAAAATAAAGTTATTATTTTATATTGAAAAATAAGCTACACTATTTCAATATTATATATATATATATATATATATATATATATATATATATATATATATATATATATATATATATATTCAAAATGAAGATAAAACAAAGGTAAATTACAGACAAGAGAAAAAAGGGGAAAAAGAAAAAAAAATAATAATAAAAATAACAAACAACTGGGGAAAGAAAAAGAATTAATTAAAAAAGAAGGATAAAGTTTTTTTAAAAATCCGGAAAATAAAAGATATAATCTTTTCATCAGCCCACACGATTATATCCGTAAAAAAGAGAGTGCTTTCTAATATTGTATCAATATATCCAAAGCAAAATATATCAATACAATAGTGTGAGGAGCACTCAAAAAATTTTTACAAAAAATATGACAAATAGAATTAAACACAATAAGTAAAAATAACACGTAAAAACAGAAAATAAAATATAAAGAAAGAGCAGAATTGAACAAAATCTATAAAGCGAGTAGCAAAGTAAAATGAACTTACATGAGCGGGAATTAACTTACATGTTTTTTTGTATTTATTTATTTTGCTGTATATATATATATATATATATATATATATATATATATATATATATATATATATATATATATATATATATATATATATATATATATATATATATATATATATATATATATATATATATATGGGGGTGTAAAGAAGCATTTATATAACAAAACGTGGTAAGAATATAAAAAGCAAGGCAAAAAAATGAACACAAATTTCAATAATTTAGGAAAATATTAATCCGTTGGTGGACTAATGCTCTAGATAAGTCTGACGGTCTTAAAAAATTTATTTCAGGAGAACGATTAAGATTAAAAATAATCTGCACCCAATTCACGTGACAGGGTATAAATTTTCTTTCCATAATTCCTGGTTTAATTTCAAAAAGGTTTCAAGAGATGGTGCTGCATGTTCCTGCTATTGTTTTGTTTTCTTTTTGTTCAGTGTGCTGGATTATTTTTTTTTTTCGATTTTAAAGAAATTATAGTGTTATTTTAAAGACTTTCGATTTTAAAGATTTTATAGACGCAGTGTTATTTGTTTTTCATTTTGAAAATTTATTAGTATGTTTTTAATAACTTTTATTTAATTCGCAGGCGTACTATATTTGCAGCACTATCTGCTGAAAAACCAGAAATTCTTCGAAAAGAATCTACGTCATGTTACTCAAATGTGCTACAAGAATTATTTATTTCCCAATAATATATTTTTGAAAACTGGTTGTCTAATTTATTGCACCCTGTATTAAAAAAAGATTTAATATTATTTCATATAAAATACATTCAGAGCTGTAATGTGCAGACACAATATTATTTAAAATGGAAAGTTTTTATACAGGAAGAGCTATTCACTGATGAGAAAACGGAGGCTATGATTTTTATAGTATATGGAGTTTTCTAAATAATGGATATTAATTATATCAAATCAAATGTAAAGTATGATGTGAAGGATGCTTAATAAAACAAAACCAAATGTTTTTTTTTTCATATAGTTTTCAAAGGATGGGAACACAACAGAATAATAGTACTCTCGAGACATTTTGAAATATAACTGTATATTGCGAAAAATAATATTTTTATTTTTTCTTGAGGTCATTTGGGACGTGGGGAGATAACCTATTAAAAGTTAATTATATATACATTTCCAACAATACCACTTTTATAATTTTTTTCGTATTTGACTTTTATAGTGTTTTGAGTGTTAAACCAACTTCCTAAAAGTAAAAGCAGCAAAGCTTTATTAGGGAATCACAGTGGTTGGTATTTATTACGAACCTCGCTGTGAGAAATAGTATCAGTATTATCAATGAATTTGAAAAACGCAATAAACTCAGTTATTTATTTTATATCTGAAAGCAGGGCTCGAAAAAACTCGGAAATTTTAACCGTCCCTGAGGACGGCTTGTCCAACAATATACCCGTCCTCCTTTGAAACTAGCCCGTCACTTCTAAACAAATAAAAATATAATTTTCTCTTATTTATTACAAACATTTATCATATAAATTGCTCAATGAATTAGTAGTGACTAGGATTACAAATACTAGAATTACATTACACAGTAATAAAAGAAATACTAGGTTACTAATAGTAACCTAGTATTTATTTTATGAAATAAATTAAATGACAAAGGTCAAGTTATCTGGAATGTCAATTTATCCGAGGGTACTGCGTTTTTTAAATGAATCAATTATGACGTTTGCCAGTTCCACAATCAATCCAATGATTTACAGAGGTTTGTGCTCAGAAATCTGAAAGGGGTTTTCCATTTAGGCAGATGTTCATAATTGCGTTTAGCCCTTTTTGTTAAGACCAGTACGTAATGTGTTTTTTTTTTTTTTTTTTCTTTTTTTTTTTTTTTTTTTTTGTAAGTTCATTACTGAAAAGCTCCTTTCAACCGCTGCAGTACTCCCAGGCTGAGAAAACATCAATTCCACCAAGCACAGTATGTTGCTGTATTTCTAAATTAGAGGGTCATTATAGAAGTGAGGTGATAGACTCTTGTAAGTTAAAAATAATTGAAAATGTATCATGAACTTGAACGGGAAAATGGCCGTCCTCGCGGACGTCGGATTCGAGAAATTCGTTGTCCGCGGGGAATTTTTGACCGCAGAGGACGGGCGGTCAAAAATATTCCTAACATATGCTGCTAAAACTTACAATATCAAATGGCAGATAGCCTGGTCGGTAGGGCGCTGGGCCCATATCCAAGAGGTCGTGGGTTCGATCCTCGCCGGCCGAAGACTCCCCGTGTAGTAAATGGTGACTGATGCACGTTAAATCTGTCGAGTCTCAAAGTCCCCCATGTTCCCATAACAAATCAATACCTCTGGGGGTACTGATCCAGGAATTTCCTTGTCTTCTGGATTGGTTCAAAATTACAAGGCTACGGAGTTGAACATTAGTAGTCGTAAACCCATGAAATTGGGTCGGCTGTTCAACGACGGTTATAAAATAAAATAAAATACCAAATGGCGAATATATCCAGATTTCTTTTGGGAGTTTGAATGATATATGAATTAATTTTTATATATGTTTGTTTCAAATACGAAAAATTAAAGCTAGATTGAGTATAGGTACTTTAAAATTACGAAGGTATCAAACAAAACCTTCAATATTTTTATATTTGAACAGTTTTAGCTTTTGTATTTAGAAGCTCACTGAACTATAAAACGCTTTATTGGGGTTATTGGCTATTGGGGATTTTAAGGAATGTATTGATTGAATTTCCAATATATTTATTTATTTGAAAAAAAAAAATTGAAATTAGAATAAATACTATTAATGGAAAAATGAAGTAGGACAAATTATTTAACGAAACCTTCAATAATCTTTTATTCAAATAGTTTTAGCCATTGTATTTAGAATTTCACAAAACTATGAAACATTTTACAAGTAATTTGGGGATCGTGGAATGTATAAATTAAATTTTAAATGTGTTTATTTCGAAGAAAATGAAAAAGAACTGAAATTAAAATAAATACAATTAATGGAAAAATGAAGCAGGAAGAAATTATTTAACGAAATCTTCAATAATTTTATGCTTAAGCTGTTTGGCATTTTTATTTAGTAGTAATTATACCATAAAAAGTTTTTTTTTTTTAGTTTTGAGCATGTAAAGTCAAAGAGAACTTCTAAATATTCTTTCATGACATAAAAGCTTTAAAAACATTCAGAAATGATTGACATTTTGAACACAGGAGTAAGTTAATAGTTTTCACGCTCGGTTTCCTGACAGGGGAATATCTAGAGAAGGGCACAAAAATCTCACCTTGCTGTCAAAGATATGTTAAGGAAGAAGATTTCAAAGAAATTTTTTTTTTTTTCTTAAAAGACGTCAAATCATCATTTCATTTCTTTCATAAATCATAAATATATTTTTTATGTACTACTCAATGTAGAGATACTAAAATTTTAATGCAAAGTTTATAAAATTTTAACCTTCATGACTTGTTTTTGGAAGCATAGAATCATATAAAAAACAAAATAACTCTTAAATGTTCTGAACTTAAAATTGAAACTTTTAAAAAAATCTTTAAACTTAGAAAAATCTTTAGACTTAGAAATTTAATATAAGTTATCAAGTTTTGTAATTCTAAACACATTTGTAAAGAGCTTGTTTGAACATGTACTTTGCTTGAACATGAATTTTTCGCAAAATACCGAGAGTTGACCGTTAATTTATACTGCCAGATCTCTTCTATGACAAAAAAAAACCACGTGCTTGTAATTTTAAAGCTCTTCAGCAAAATAAGAAGAAAACTTCTTAATAAGTCGGAATTTGGAAGTTTGCACCTTTTTCCTGGGTGGTAACAGTTTCAGTCTACGAACTCAAAAGTTCCGTGTTCCAATAGATTTGGCACCAAGGAACATATTTTTCACACC
Organism: Parasteatoda lunata; assembly: GCA_949128135.1. NCBI lineage: Eukaryota > Metazoa > Arthropoda > Arachnida > Araneae > Theridiidae > Parasteatoda > Parasteatoda lunata. The sequence continues at coordinate 104,024,140 of OX421970.1, forward strand.
CTCTCTCTACGTTTGTGAACATACTATTATACTAACATATATATATATATATATATATATATATATATATATATATATATATATATATATATATATATATATATATATATATATATATATATATATATATATATATATATATATATATATATATATATATATATATATATATATGTATAAAGAGAGAGAGAGACAGACATATAGATAGATTTATGGGACATAACTTTATTTTTACGGTCAGTGAGTGGCTGGGGGGCACTTTCTGCTTGTCACTAACTGTAATCCGTGATGATTTTTTTTTTTTGAGTATTCATTATTCGCTGCATGAAATTTACTCCGCTATTTATTGTAGATATGTATGCAATTTATGCTAAAATTTCACAAAAATATTTACCATGTGAAAAATTTAAGCATACTTAATAATAACATACTTAACCTATTAAGCATACTTAATACTTACAGTAACAGGCCATAGTTAAATTGTTGAGTCTTAAATTAAGTTGTTTACATGTCTCAGCAGCAAATAAGGCTATTTATGTTATTCGAGTAAAATATCGACGTTAATCGAGTCTAATACTGCGCAAAAAATAATAATAATTATAATAATAGTCGTAACAAAAACAACATAAGGCAGATGCTGTGTAATATAAACAAAAAAAAAAAAAAAAAAATGAAAAGTTTGAAAAATCTAAAAAATTGTTTTGTAACCAATTACATTTTACACCAAATACTTTTTTTAGAAGACATGTGCAAGTAACAAAATTTATCTATCTAATTTGTGATAAGCATTGCTGCGCTTCAAACTTAGAAAAATAATTTTCAATTAGCCCGTACATAACGTATCTGCCAAAAAAAGTCAGTCTAATTTATTGCATGTTTGACATTAGCAAAATCTCATAGATTTGTGTCTCCAAATCCCAATGAAACCTCAGTGTTTACATGTTATTAAACTTTTTTTATTTATTTTATTCCAAGCAGCAGAGCACTCGATATACATAATTAGGGGTGTAATGTAGTAGGCCTCTTCGTGGTGCATCCTGGGTAACGCCAAATTTACTACAACTTGCAGCGTGCAGGCCGGTATAGAGATTTTCTCTTTTTTTACGTGTGTTCACTAGAAAAGTATATTTTTGAGAGAAAATTTTTAAAACACCATTTGCTGCTGAAATAAGTGCAAGCAATGGATATATACGAGTCATATTGCGTATTATTTAAAACTAAACGCAAAAGATATTTTTGAATTATTCAATGCCTTAGACGCCTGCAGTTTTCCCCCTCAATCATAAGTTTGTCAATCGTTAAAATAAAATCAAAGTTTCGTACCCTAAAATCACTAAAGAACCTTAATATTTTCACAAATGTTTCAAAAGAAAATGAAAAACGTTCCGCAGTGGACTGATCGACTAGACTATTGAAGTCAAATATTGCTTGCTGCCTGCGGTCAGCAAGCGGGTGGGTGACCTTTTTGTTCACTTAGCGTAGGGATAGGCGTAGCTTTGCGGTATCGGTTTTCGTAAAACTGTTCAAGTGTAAAGTTCCATTTTTTACCCACCAGTCGTCGGGAAAGTTTTGTTAGAAAAGTGGAGCGCCATTTTTTCTGCTGAGAGTCAAAACTGTGGTGTCATATCTCCGAATCATCTTCAGGAATGTTGACCACATCGTCGCCTGTAGCCAATTGTGCAGATCTAGCACGATATAAATAAAGTACTTACCAACCTTCAGAGGAAAAAAATAAACATGTATTTAAAAAAAAAAATATTTCATTTGTTAAAAACTTTATCTGCAGCTGAGACAATGTGCGGAAAGAAAACATATCGTCTACATAAGGTGCAATATGGCTTTAAAACTGAAATAAAAAAAAATAAAAAAAAAGCATTGCAAAGTTTTGAACCGCAGTGCTCATTTCGAATGTAAGTTAGAGATAGTAACATCTCATCTGCGGAAAAGAGGGATTTTCATGACTGAACTTATGAGTGCGGTATTGGTCCTCGTTAAACTGTGCTACCGTAAAGTGCTCGACTTCGCGTGCAGGTCGTTGGGCTACCGAAGCAGGGGTGCCATCCCCTCTGCAGAGGATCAAAATTGTGATGGCATGTCTTCGGATCATCCTCAGGGATGTTTCCCAGACCGTCGCCAATAGCCCATTGTGCAGCTCTAGTGTGACGTAAATGAACTACAACTACAACTACGACTGAACTTATGATCAGTTAACTTTCTGGTTTCCTTGGGAAGGTAGTCACTCCGCATCATATTTCCTAAGGATGCTCGCATAGCAGAGAATTACCCTACAGATATTAAAAAAGAGCACGAATTGTGAAATTCACTCTTATCACTCATTGATTTTTGATATTCCTGCTTCTACTTTTTTTGTGGCAGCCATAACTTCGTAGAATTTAGTAATATTTTGTTAGAGTTAAATATTTTTAGAATTCACTTTTGCTTACAATATTTATTTAAATCTGTTTTAATCAGCTGTCTCCTTTTGCCTTATAAATTCTTCTGAATATCTCGTTTAGAACGTTGCATAGGTAGGATTTGGAAGGCTGGTTTGTTATAGTTTGAAAAAAAAAATGGTTTTGACGTAGCATCCAGCATCATCCCTAGCCTCAAAATTTCAGACACCCTGCTTAATAATTACACTACCTGGCTTAAATTATTTGAATACCCCGTGGTACGGATTAGGGGAGTCTAGAAACTTGTATTAATTTGATGTTGGTTACTCTTTCGGATCGATGATAACCAGCGTACGTTTAAGGAGACTGTTCATCAACTTTTGAACGTTAGACTAGCATAGGAGCTTCCATAATTGGCATCTCATGGAACATGTGTTTCAGCAGTGAAGATAGTAGATTTGGTTAGCTGCGTAATCTCCATTTCAATTCGTTCCAAAGGTATTCTATTAGACTTAGATCGAGGCGCTGAGAAGTTCAGTCTATTTTCGTAATCACCATTTCATCAAACCATGTCAAAGTATTTTAAGTCTCAACGAGTAAACGTAACAGCTTTATTGCTAAAATACATCTGAAATATTACCATTGAGATAAGAGATTCATTGTCCAGAATGTCCTCACACATTTCTTTTCCAACTAGGGGAACTATGGGATCAACCATTTTATAGCTTTGATACCATTCTATAGCATCAAATTACGTCATCGGCCAGATCCACATTTTTTTTTGGTGCATGGCCAGATACTTTTGACCAGATATAGCGTGTGCATTGTAATTTCTAATAAAATCTGAATAATTAAGGTTTATAATGTATTAATACTTTAGCAAATTGTAAGTAGCGTTTTGCATTGTGATAAAAATAACATTTGTAAATGTTATTCAGGAGTTTGATAAGTGTTACACTTTTTCGGAAATTATCCAAATTTAAGTTATTGTAACTGGTATTATTAAAAAAAAAAATGAAGAAATAAAGTTGTTGTTAAGTTAATAAATTAAATGTTGTGTTAAGTTTGTTTATTTCTTTCAAAGCAACTGAATGAAAACGACGAGTTTAAAATCAAAGTTCAAAGAAGTTATCAAAAAGAGTCTCTTTATACGTGACGCACTCCGGAGGATTGGAAAAACAAAATTATTTCTTTCCTCTTATGACTTTTCTACGTTGTTCATTTTATTTATTTTTTAATAAATTGCTGCTTTGCTTTTCAATCTAGATTGCCCTGGTACGTTTTTGTTGTGGCTTTGAAATAAAGATGCATATACACTTGACTGCACCGTTCTTTCATGTTGCATGAATGGAAATAGGATTTTCTGCTTGAATAATGCAATTTTAAGGAAAAAAATTCAATTTTCGAAAAAAGAAGCATAATTCAGTGTAGAAATCTTCTTTTTAAATAAGAGAAAAACTTTTAAAACCTTAAACATCAAATCAGCACTGACTTTCGAATGAATATTTCTATTTTACTTAATGCTTCATGTTGTGATCGTCTTTTCTGTTTGACACAGAGTTATATAGAGTGAAAAAGAATAAAAAAATTTCAAGAGTATTATTATTATTATTTTTTAAACTTTCTTTCCTTTGATGCAACTACAATAACAAAATCTTAAAATATTAAAATAAACCCTCAATTTTATTAAGATGTATGCCACAACTTTTATATTTTTAGTTGATACTTTTTTTTATTCAAAAATTCTTAAATAAACATATTTATTTGTTTTATTGAATATAAAAATTCATAAATAGAGAAGTTTGGTTAAATTTAATTGGTAAAAATTTTTAAATTTTATTTTTAAATGGCCATTTTAGAAAAAAAAATAATGTGATTTTTTAAGAAAGATTTTTATCCCATTGTACTTAAAAATCTTTTAGAAGTTTAATTCGAGAGGCTATCATCTATATTTTTTATTAAAAATGAGATTTGCCTTCTTCTCTTAAATGTTTGGCAATCGTAAAGATCATTGCACAATGTAATATAGTTGGCTTTCAGACTTAAGCTCGCTTGGATCGCTTCCAAGTTAGTAATGTTTGAGATCAAAAATAATTTCAAAATCTGCATTGAAACAGAAATTACCGTAGAATAAGTTGTTTCTTTTCGTATTTTAAGAGTAAAATCTGCACTCATCGCAAAAACTACATGCTTTTGTTATGAATTTGTATTCTAATTTTTTCAGTTCCATTTAGTTGATAAAAATTTTGAAAAAAAAAATATTTTAGCTATTAATAAAATCAAGCGTGTCAAAAATAATTACTCTAATTGGAAATCAGTGTTTCAAAATAAAATTGCTGGAAATTGGGGGAATTTTAAAATATTATATATATATATATATATATATATATATATATATATATATATGTGTGTGTGTGTGTGTGTGTATGTATATATACATTTTATAATTTTTCCACGCTTTAAGCAAGCTAAATATTAACTTTCAAACGGAAATAAAAGCTAATCATTAAAGTAAGCTTTGCAATTAATAGTTAAAAAAACAAATTGACAAAGGAAAAATAACAAAAAAAAAATAAGCTAACACTTATTAATCAGCAAAACAACTAGTTAACAAGAAATCACAAAAAATAACAGTTAATAGCTATAGAAAACAAGCTAACAATTAATAACTAGCAAAAAAAAACTGTTACTAACTAATAAAATATTAGTCGAAATAAATAATTGATCCTTTAATAAACGTGCTTTTATAGTACATATTATTTTATTTCACATTCAAAATTATTATCACAAACTATTATTTAACACAGTGTATTATAGGTAAGTAAACAATTTTTAAACTAATTTCTTTGATTGTGTGCCGTCAAATTTCGAAATCGTTTAAAGTGTGCCGTGCCCATTAAAAAGGTTGAGGATTTAGAGTACAATATTTAAACTACTAATTTTGACTTTAGGGATAGTTAAAGGAAATAATTTAGAATGTTACCTTCACAGGAGGCCCTGTAAAATAAAATTCAGTCAATAAACTAAATTAAAATGATTCAAGAAAGAACAAAGAGATATCATATGTTATTTAATAAATCATACAAAGAAAATATTTAAATGCTTATATGTGTTTATGTCTAAATTGTGGAATTATTTGTTATTTAAATCTTCTGTAAAATTTAATAAATACAATACACGGTTTCTCAGCGATGCACTTTTATTTAAATCAAATATTTCTTTAAAAAAATAAATTTTTCCAAATAAAAAGGACAATAATATATTTTTTTCGCTTTTTATATAATTGGATGTCTTTGTACGTGTCAGATAATTTAGAATAATAAACTGTGTACAAATGATACAGTTTGTTAAACTAAATATTACTCACACTTTAAACATTATTCATAATCAAAGTTAAAATTAAATTTTGGCAACAGTTTAGTTACTCTGCTGAAAGTTGAACTTGGTATAAAACTTTGTAAGCAATGGATTAATCTAAAATGTTGAATAATGTATGACGGAGCATTTCAAAGAGTGCGGAACTTGAAGTGAAGTTTATAAACGATCTTTTAATTTTATAACATTCAATTAGTGAAAGCTTTCAAGCTTCAGCAATTTCAAGTCCATAGTTAATGCAGTTTTGAAGAGGTAAACATTTTAATGAAACTTTGCAATCCATGTATTTCTCTGTACAAATACGGGAGATTATGAAATAAGTTTTATACAAAATTTAATAACTACGAAAAAAAAAACAGTGCACAATTTTTAATAACATGAAGGAAGATGTAAAAGATTAATATAAGAAAAGGTAAATGAAAACTTTATGAGCTATGTGCCAATTTTTTTAAATAGTTAAAGCATTTATGTAAACATTATGTCGAATATTAAAAAGACTATCAATTATACAAAAAGTTACAATAATGGGACAGTGAGTATCATCTATTCTCTATATTTCATATCTTATGATTACTTATGCATTGCAAGAAAACGTTACTATTTCTTAATTTAACAATAAATTATTCTAATATTTTCATTTATTAGTTTACATGTACCTCATATTTATTATTTTATAAATATTACGTTCAAAACCTATTTAAAAATATCTACTACAAAAATAAATAACATTTATTACGCATTTATAAGTAGTATTTTAAACATACATAAATTCTAAGACTGTTTACTGAAACCTTCATTTTAATGTCATCGATTAAAATTATATCCAATAATATTGCTCCGTTTCTACTAAAATTTAAAGAAACAAAGACGCAAGTTTTGAAACTATCGAATTTGGTTTTTTATTTACTGTTTCTAATTCAAAGCAGCAAATGAGAAATGTTTTTCGGTGAAGAAATTTTTTTTTCCATCAAAATTTTAGATTGAGAGTTATATATAAATATATTCTTTAAGATGTTCATTTCTCGAGAAGCAGATTACTGTTTTACCATTTCCATCATACTTGTAATGACATTCATTTAAATTCATGAAAATGTTGAGTTCAAATCATAAATTGTTTCATTTCGTGGTGTTAAAAGAGAGGAAAGAAAATGTTTTACGGTTATGTTTCAAGAAATGTTATTTTTAACAATTTTAAGACAGGAATTTTGAACAGACGCCATTTCAACAAAACAGAAAATGCATAGAATGATTATGAAACTCATTTCTTAAAACATTGTTAGAAATTGCTTCAGAAAATGGCGTCGGAGTTCATTTTGCTGTTTGACATTTAGAAAATTGGAAAGGATTATAACAATTTTTCTTAAAAATAAATATTTTTTTCTCCTTTTATTTGTTCTATGGTTATTGCAATATTCTAATTAAGGTTAGATTTTGCCAAGAGGGAAAAAAAGTTATTTTAAGTTGAAATAATATTGTAAAAATTTAGAATGTTATTATGAATGTTTTTTAAAGTTTTACGATTTGAGGTGTCTAAATTTTTCTGCAAATTGATATATTTTTTGAGCTTTATGAATCTATGCGGATTTAGAAAGATAAATTGGGTTCAGATAAAAAAAAAATTAATTATGCGTCCATAATGGTCAATGAAAAATGTTAAATATAATCTCTCATAGCCGTAAAATAAATGCATCGATTTCAAAATAGTTTTGTTTTTATGTCAAAAATTTTTAAACAAAGAATTTTTTTTATTTTCCGGTTTCAAATTTTTTTAACATTTATAGTCAACAAAAATGTTTTGATGTAATTTTCTTAAAATCTATTGTTGCAGTTGCAGTTCATTTACGTCGCACTAGAGCTGCACAATGGGCTATAGGCGACGGTCTGGGAAACATCCCTGAGGATGATCCGAAGACATGCCATCACAATTTTGATCTTCTGCAGAGAGGATGGCACCCCCGCTTCGGTAGCCCAACGACCTGCACACGAAGTCAAGCACTTTACAGTTTAACGAGGACCAATACCGTACACCCTCGGTCCCTACGCAGACTGATCCAAGTAGTCACCCACCTGCACACTGACCACAGCCAGTGATGCTTGACTTCGGTGATCTGCAGGAAACCGTGTCTTAACGATCAGTCCACTGCGGGACTTAAAATCTTTTGAATTCGATAGATAAAACTTAGTTTCATCGCACAAGGTTGTTTTTTTTTCTTTTTATTTCTCAGCCGTTAATTATTTTCATTTATGTTTAAAACACCTTAAAGATTTATTTTTGCTATTTAACTTATATGATCAAGACCCAGTAGTTTTTAAATTAAAATAATTATGTCAATTTATTGTTTTGGTCGTTAGTTATGAGGCATTTAGCATTTTCGTTCATGTAAAAATAGGGAGAAAATGTTGCAAATGATATATTAAATTTAGTAGTTTTTCTGCTTCATAAAATTCTTAGTTTTATATAAAAAAAAGTTTTTTAGGTTGGTGCTCTTTTCAATTATAGGGTTTTCATAGTAATTTTTCTAAGAAGTTCGAAAAAAAATCTGTGAAAGCCTTATGAAGCAACATATTATTAGAAAAATATCTTGCAACATTTCTAATCATTATCACCTTAACAACACGCTTACTCAAGAAAAAAAAAAAAAAAAAAAGAGCTGAAAGCCGATATTTTTTTGTAGACCTCAGACCTACATTCTATTTCTACTTATTTCTATTATTATAGGTTTATATTTCGATTTTTTTCACCTATAAGAACAGCACAAGAAAAAAGCAGACTTCTAGATCAATGAAATATTGATTATTACACAGACATATAAAACAGATGTCTAAAATCAATTTTCTTGTGATGGCATCCATAATATTTTTTTTTTATTTTCAAAAAAAATTTATAGAAAGTACTAAAAAAGAAATTATACCCTAACAAATAATATTTTATGATTCATCTACTGGCATCTACTGGCAACGAGAAGGAGATGCATTTAAACACATAGCAAAATATAGAGATATATAAAAAGTTAAAGAAAATAGAGAAATTTTTTTAAGGTGAGGAAAACAAATTATGAAAAAAATTATTTTTTAAAAATATTCAAATATTAAAAAAAAAATTAAGCGAAAAAAGAACAAATGAAGCAAAAAAAAAAAAAAAAAAAAAACATATCAAGCAAAAAGTAGCACATGAAGCAAGTAGCGAATTAATATGTAGTTTAAAGTATTTTCGTAATAAGTTTGCCGAATTACAAAATCGTAACGGAGGATGATAGGATCCTTTTATGGCACGTTTCTACTGAAGTATACAGAAGCGCGTTTTATATGTTAGTTACCTTGGATTGGCCCGAATTCGGATGTGTGCAAGGTAATAATATTTTACTGGATAAATCAATTGAAGATTATTTTTAAATTTTTGAGTATTTAATTTTTTTAATTTTTTTTTCTTAATTTTATATATATATATTCAATTCATCTTGATTATTGTATCAAAATATTTATTTTTTGCAATGAATTCTTTTTAAGATATTTGTTATGATTCTTGATAGGAAAAAACCCATTTATTGCATGATTTGACCTCATTTCTATATGACTTTTCTTGACAACGAAAGCAATGAAACCAATTTTTGGCTTGCTTTGACATAAGGTTTCATATGACCTGTAGGGGTGATGTTATCGACAGTGTCAACCTTCATCTATGAAAAGGTACCCCAACATTGAGTCGAGTTAAAATGTCTTATATACTAGTGAATTGTAATTGTAATTTTGTAGTGGTAGATACGCTACAGAGCTTTTGTACCAATCGAAATCAAAAATAAAATTATATTTAATTTTTAAGAATTCAATGCTTAAAAGGAAAGTTGAAATTATGCTTGAACTGTATTTTAACAACAACAGAAGAACGCTCAGAATAGAAACTTATAAACATATGAAACATTAAGAAAAGTGAAAATATTGGCTGCTTTTCTTTTCTTTAAGGTAAGTGAAACCCCTCTACAAGAAACCTTCTGCATAATTAACCATAAAATAAGTTAATCTATTTCGATGATTTAATATTTTTAGTACACTTACGAAATATAACAAAAGTTAACGTATCCTTGTTAAAAACATTCTAAGTAATTAATCAAAATTGAAAATTTATCAGTTTCTATAATATTATAACAAAATCATAAACCAAATTGTAATAAAAAACATCACGTAACAAAACTGATGCATATTTTAATACATTTTTTTTTTGTTTGATTGATTGACTAAATATCTGAACGATGATTGCTAAAAGTTTCTCTTTAAATCCAATTTAAAAAAAAAAATAAAAAATAATATTTTACCAAAATAATAATTATCAGATTTTTTTTCTTTTATTTTTCATGTTAAATTTCGGAGGTTTTTAATTCCACTAAAAATGATAATAAGTGCAAAACAATATAAATTTGACGGGTTTGGATTTTTTTAAAATCCATTTTTTATGATAAATATCATTGAGTAGATAAATATCATGTCTAAAATGATCATGAAAATAAATATCATGTCAAAACTATTTAATCGAAGAAAAGGTGAGATTTGTCTAAGCTCAAAGAGCCGTTGGAGACTTTTCCTTTATCCTTTAGGCTTGACCAGAGGGAGTAAAACTGGCAAAATACAGTATCCATCAAAAAAAAAAACTTTTTTTAATAAATAAATAAAGCTAACTTACGTTTTAATAAAGATGAGAGTTTTACCACAACATTATCTTTAGTTATTGTTTGGGTAGAAATTTTTTTTTTATATATTAATTTGTAACAAAAGTAGTAGGGGAGAGTGGGGTCAATTGTAACAGGGTACGATTGTAACAGAGCAAAGATTTCGAGTGTCGGGCTCTAGATTTGGTTCCTAGGTGGCGCACAAGGTGTATTTAAGAAATCTACATGCACACCCCTGCTGGCAACCATTTTTTATGTACTTTTGAAAGAGTTACACCACAAAAGATATTTTCACGCTACGTAAGTACTTTTTTTGGTATTAGAATATTATATAGTAACAAAGTAGTTTTGTTTAAACAAAAAAAAAAAAATATTAACCGAATATGTAAGTGGATACCTTAATTAACATTTCAAAAAAAAAGATTAGTTTTGTTAATTAACTAGCATTGTTTTTAACAAATGAAGATGAAATGGCGTCTTGGGGACGATTGTAACAATAAGTAAAGGGACGAATGTAACAGCTGAAAATAAATAATCTTATGTTTACAAACCATTACTTAACTCCTTAAGAACCACCAATAGTTTCCTATATTATTTATATTATGTCGCATGTGCATTATTTTATTTGTCACCTTTCACAGCATAAATTAAAATTTTTAACTCCTTAAAGTTAAAAGTTTAACCCTTTAGGTCTTAGCTCATTATTATTTTTACTCCTAAAATATCACTACTATTTTGATCAATAAAAAAATATATCACAACTATGATAATATGTATAATTAACTATGTTTTAGTTGAATTTATGGACTGTTACAATTGACCCCGTAAGTGGCGACAATTGTAACAAGTGCACGACTGTCAAAAATTGTTAATAACTAATATAATAACATTTAAAATAAGGTATTTTTTTTTCTAGTAGAGGATAGTCTACTTTACTCGTCTGTTAATTAATACTAATAATATATTGGATTTTTAGTTAGTTAAAAATAGTTAAGTAAAAAATGTTACAATTGACCCCACTCTCCCCTACTATAAAGAATAAATCTAAATTTAAAAGTAAAAAAATATGAAATATGAACTGATGCATTTTAAAGATCTGAATTTTGAATGAATAATAATATAAAAACTCCAAAGCAAAATTTAAAAAATATAATATTATATTTAAAATTTAAAAAAAAAATAATATTTAAACACTCTATAAATTTCAGTCGTGATAATAAAATACATGGGTCATGTTTTTCAGTTTGATAATCGTCATTAACTTTATTTACGTTTACGTGACTCAAATCTGGTGTTTATCTTAAAAAAACACGTTTTTAAATTTCGGTCTAGAAAGTTCTACAACTGGTTAAATGCCTTTTTTTTATGACGCAATGAAAACTTTAGAGGATTTGGTAAAATTTCTTGTAAATATGCACTTTATTTAAATTATTCAACAAATAATAATGGCATAGTCTTAAAACAATCATTTCAATAAATATTACAGGGTGAACAAGAAAACATTTAAAAAAGATTAGTGATTGAAATGGATAAAATATTTATATATATATATTATTTTCACGGATTAATTTAGAGAATTTTCATAATGTTCATACTTATGAATGTGATTCAAGAATTTTGGAATTAAATTAATTTAATAGTTAACTCTTAGAAAATATTTCAGAAACTAACTTCAAAATAGTTCGTTTTTATAAGATTCATATGAATTATTTTAATGAATTTAAAATAATTCATATGAATCTTATTATCTAAAATGAAAAGTAGCCAAAGTTTTATTCGCAATTCAGGAGTTCAGGCTAAAGTTTTTCACTTACTTAGTAATATATATATATATATATATATATATATATATATATACATAAATAGTGATTAAATTTAATCAAAAAACAAACTGTGGGTGTAAATTTCTATTTGGCGATAATATAATTTAACGACAAATTCTGCTTGTTACTGCAAAACATAATTAAAACTTACATTTTTGTAAAGTACCAAGGTGCAGTTACTATTTTAATTCAGGTAAAAGTTACAAATTAGATAGTTTAAATTAGTCGGAACTTTTGTTGACGATAAATTTAAATTATTTTCGATGTTATGACAAAATTTTGTTTTCAGCGATTAATAAATGAGTGAAGCTTTAAATGTATTAGTAATTAAAACTGTAGAGATTATTAATCAGTAGAAATTGTTAATCACAGATTAGTAATTAAAACTGTAGTGTTCTAGCAAATTTTAAAGGTCATAGTTCTGATTGGTCATCGTTTTCATTGATGATAAATTCCTATCGTTGTTAATATCGTCATAAAGTGGTCCAATTACGATCAGAACTTGTATCATCGTCCAGAGCAGAGCGCTTATAGTTGTATTTAAACATTCCAGCTAGTTTTAAAATGTTCGGAATTTTTATTGACGATTAAATAAATTTTTCGATAAAATGGCAATAAATGCTGTTTGCATTCATAACGAACGGATGATTTAAATTTGTATTGTTGTCGGACATGGTGCATTCTGGGTAATCGTAGAGGATTTGAAATTTTGATAAATAGATTTCATTGTTACAGAAGCAAAAACAAGTGCATAAAAACGTTTTAAAAATACTTCGTCGTATTTAGGTACCTTGAGTGTCGCATTTGGATAATTATGAAAAATCTTTGGGGATATGTGCCATTTTAGAAATGTATAGTTAGATTAAAATCTGATACATGTGTAATAAAAATACACTACCGGTAATCTAAATATAACAATTAACAAATTAAATAAAGTAAAATGTTGAAAGCAATATTCCTGCATAGACAAATATTCGATAAATTACTAAGCGTCATGAATCCGTTGTCACGTTCCTAACAAAAAAGAAAAACCATTTGAAGTTTCAGCTTTTGTTCCGTTAGGGAGATCATTGAATTTTTAACGGGATTTGTATTTTATATATAACAATTTAAGTATTTAGTGTTTTCTGAGCACTATAACTTGCACTGTAAACTATTCTGAAATATATTATTGAGAAATGTACTGGTACCGTAATTGCAGTATTTTCTGCAATAAAATCCAGTTTTACCGAAAAAATTTGCAGAATTTTTTTTTTTATGTGCCGTAGTTTTTACATTAATATTCTGTGTAAAGTCCCTGAAAATCACTGCAATTAAACAAATATTACTTTCAAAATACTGTAATTAAATTCTATGGTAAAAATGGATTATACGGTACACTTTTTAAAATGTATCGCAATATTGTCAATAAGGGGGATTTATTTTTCATTCGATATTCATTATACCACTTCAAGAGTGGCACGAGAACAAAATTTTTAGCTAGAACTCTGTCCTGGATGGCATCACAAGTTTCAATAATTTTCTGATCGATACAAGAAAAAAGAGTTTATTGCCAAACATAGTTTATCGTAAATAAAAATTACGACGTCTTTTCATCAAAATTTATTCCTTTACTGACAGTTAAAAGCAGAATTTATTGTGACATCATTGCTATCTTCAATGAAAATTTCCATTAATTACGATGATTAAATTCAAATTAGATTTCACTGTCTGATGACAGTAACAATTTCAATAGCTTTCTGACCTCAATAAAATATCATCTCCATATTAATGTCAAATACAATGTATCTTTCTAAACTTGTCTAAACTTCTAAATGAATCTCGTGATTGATTGTAATTGTATTTTAAAGGGTTTTATCACCGTTAGAGACAACCTTTATTGCCATATTATCTTCAAAACAATTTCTTCGTTGACAGAAATTTTAATAACTTTCTAATTATATAGATTGCTCACATTTCATTCGGAGGTTTGAGCCTGTTGCTTATAATGAATGCAACCATTTCAAAAATGGTGCAAGTAAAATATTTTAAGATTATTTTATCACCAATTGACATTTCAACTACTTTCGAAAAATAAACTAATTGGCAGATAACTAAAATACTAAAGAAAATAATGTAAAAAATTGACGTATGTGAAATTAAGATTTCAATTAAATTTCATTTACTAAAGCAAAGAAGCTACGTTTTTCGATTTTCTTCTTTTTAGTCCATTTCAAAAACCAATTTTTAGAGGTTTTATTCTATTTCTCATTATTTAGTACTAGATATAATAGTTGTTGTTTAATATTAATTGATTTCAAAAATTTGCTTCGTTAAGTCAATGAATTGATAAAAAAAATGCTTCATCTAACGATGCAAGAAGGTTCTGAATATATCAAAATTCGAATAAATTTAAAAAGAAATCCTTTTTTAAAGTTAATACGTCGAAAAGCTTACTTTCGTTAAAGGAATAAACAGATAAGTATATCTCCATTTAAAAAGGCTTATTTTATCTTTAATGTTTTGTTATTTGCTTCCATGCATATTCCTATCGTTGTATATGTATAATGTCTCTTACTTACATGGCTGAATTTCATGGCATTTTTACATAAAAGTGTTATTTAAATAACT